>JAEQBH010003140.1:0-1200000 GCA_016808115.1 Tetrastigma voinierianum | reverse complement strand
GAGCTCTATGGAAAGCCATTAGTCGAAATACATTATTCCTGAGGAGGGATATTAGGTGTCAGACTGAGGTGCCAGTCAGGTCGGCTCGTCGATTCGAGTTTGACTGCATTATGACCTCGACTTCGGAAGGTCATATCTCCTTAAATCGAACTCAGTTGGGTGTTCTTGGACTCTATGGAAAGCCCATTGGTCAAGAGTCAGCCATACATAGTATGATAAGAGTGGAACTCATATTAGGTCCATAAATGAGGAAAAACAGTAAAGATATAATCATAGTATATCATGCATAATATAAGATAGATATGAACAAGAAATAGCAACACTGAAATAGTTTTTTGATATGAAAGGAATATGAAAGAATAAAATGATGAGCTCGGGAACGCATTATAGTATATGAGTGCTTAAGATCGGATATTGAATGACAAGACATATATGATCGGTGCTTGGCCTCTGCTAGTCTTTCTGGCGCACATCCGCGTGGTGAGCGCGTACATGTGGTCAGTGCTTTGGCACGTATCATGACGGTCTTTGGCACTCACGCTAGTGTTAGACACTTGTGCGATGGGCAGGCACGATCTAAATTCCATCCCAAATCTTTGACACCTTCGCCCCAATTTATATATGTTGTCACGAGTCTCGTTCATTCTTTATCTCTGGTCGACAATAATCATTTATCTGCGATGTCCCGAATAAATGATAAAAAGGAGTAAATAGTTTGGACATGAAGAATTTACCTAAGGGTATTAAAGAAGAGTCTATGTTACACTCTATGGGAGATAGAAAGTCGATAAACACAAGTAAAGCGTCTAGTATAGAAATGTATAGGTATATGTCATAAGATATGATAGTATAATAAAGTACATGAAGATATAAGTTAACAAGATATAAGTTAACAAGATATAAGATGTTACCAGGAATGAGTACATTAACCCCCTTTTACGAATGATAAACATATATGAATAAGAAGAATGAGTAAATGCATGCATGATAAAAATATAGGAATGTATGTATTATAGAGAAATATGAAACGTAATATGAAGCTATAGATATGAGAAGCAAAACCACAAGAATTTAAAGTAATGATAGTATATATTCACCATAATCATGATAACAATAGTTATTCATGCTTATAAGAAATATGCGAAAATGAAATAAAGCGGATTGCACAGTAATCGACGAGTAGAGGATGGGTGGCGTACGATTAGGAAAAATAAGTACGGCCTCTGAGTTAGGTATGATACTTAGAATTAGTTTGGGTTGATGTATAGATCCACGTTTGGATCGGGTGGCCCGAAAGGGTCACCAACTGGCAGCCTTCGCCTTTATAAGATGATCGTTACGTGCGTGCAATGATATGGCGTAACCGGACACTAATAAGACCACTATCTCCACAGGCAGTGATCTGGCGCCTAGGGCTGATAAGACCCTTTGTTCGTATAGTGGTATAATTGCCTTCGAACTATAAGTTTCCTATATCCACTTCTTTGGTATTTCGGGCATCGACATAAAATAAATGATTTGAATATGACATGTGAAAGATATGATGTATTATGATATGATATGAAGCATAACATGTATGTGATGATAAGTTACGTAACATGAGATTCATCGATATGTTATGATGCGGCTTGTAGTATTATATGTGATGATAAGTTACATGTATGAAGTTATACGATCGACATGATATATGAAAATGTATGGGAAATGTAAAATGATCGAAAAGCTAAACTAATGAAAGAAAGTAATATGAAAATCAAATAGAAAACGATATATGAAATGAGTACATGAACACAATACATAGCAGCGGTACATGAACACGATGGTGAAAGCGATGCTACTGATGGCGATTTTGTAATGTAAATTACATAAAAAGCAGTACATGAAAATAAGAACATACCAAATGGTATATAGTATATAACCATGAAAGTAATATATGTATAAAGATATGACGCTTGCATGGGAATGGGATATGTAATATGAACCATTAGAAAGATAATAAGATCAAATGATAAGTACTAGAATAAAAGAAATATATGATGAATATATAATAGACATACGAATGAATAGATGGAACATCTTGTGAGCATGATAGAAATCTTGTAGTCTTGGAAGCATTGAGATAAGTAAAGATGACAAAGCATGGGAATATGGTAAGAAGTATAGATAGGAGATGTGCCGAACGGGGAAAACATGTAACGGAAAAAGATTGATATGCAATGGAATCGTAAAGATGATAAATAACCAAAAAAGTATATGAATATGTATAGATGAAATGCATATGTATATAACGAGGATGGTCACCATTAGGTGGTTGTCATTGCTTATGTTCCCATGGCGTAAAGCTTAGCAGCGCAGGTCATTCAATCCGTGTAGGTCTGAAAAAAGAAAAAAATTGAGGATAGAAGGAATGGGGACACATCCACGTCGTGAGCAGGCCGATTCGAGGAGATAGGTGCTCATTTACCTTCCTTCAGCGATCTTTGATGTTTGTATTAAATATTGCATGTATAAGTACAAATAGGACTCGTGTATGTATGTAGATGTTGGGGACACCACTGCAGTGGTAGTTCTTTTATATATGAAAATGATTTTGTTATTACAAATTGTTTTGTCTAACCACAGTACAAGTTCAGCTACGAGAAGGAGAATGGGTCGATGAGTCCGATTATATAGTCTGTGGGTTAGGTTCGATCCATGTCGAATTCGGATAGGGAATGGCGTGACACTTCCAGTTCTTATAAACGATATTACGAGGATCACATTATTACCTTATCAAATGTGGCCCAGAAAGCGACTTTGCTTGATAAGCGGCACTTACTGAAACTTAGTATATAGTGGCATCTCGAAGAATGCAATCACTGTGGAGTGCTGCGCATGTTCCTCTGGTACACTAGGAGTACTGCCCAGAATGTCATCGATGATTTCAATCACAAACTTATCTACATATGGATTGAATACCTGGTTCATCAAATCCATGAAGCGCGGTGGGCATTGAACAATCAGATGGCATCACTAGGAGACTTCGTAGTGACCGTATCTCGTGCGATCACTGAAGACGGTCTTAGAAAACATCGATACTCACGGACTCAAGAGTGGTGCGGAGCCTTGATCGATCTTAGAATATACGAGATCCATGCAATTGGTCAAATAGCTCATCTATCTGAGAGCGGATCTTTGATTAAATGATATCGTCCCGGTCAGCTGTCTATAGTCTATACACAACCGTGGCTTCCATCTTTCTTCTTCTGAAAGCCCAGAGCTCTGGTGAAAGTACGAGTGGATAAACCCATGTATAATTCCTCGATTATTACTTGCCGGTTTCTTTCAACGTTTCTGCTAGCCGTATACATGGAGGAATGGATATCGACTCGGTCCCTGGAATCAGTTAAATAACAAACTCAATTGCTCTATCTGGAGGTAAACCTAAAATATCATCTAGAAAGACATCTGGGAACTCTTTTACTATGGGGATGTCTTCTATTTGTGTCCCCTCTTGTCTCTTATCCATCACAAATGCCAAATAACTCTGGCAACCTTTTCGAAGCATTTTTGAGGTGGTCATGGCATTAATGAGACTAGGGGCGATCTCTCTTTTGATTCCTCAAATATACGCACCAGTTTCATCTGTAGAACCAGTCTTACTTCTTCTTATAGCAATCTAAGGTGTTTATCTTTGGATAACCGGTCCATACTAGGCATTTATCTTCAATCATGGATACCTAACACTATCAAATCTGTTGGGAAAATCCTTGGCTTTGGATAACCAATACGCTTTGCACAGTTATCCTTTAGGATATCATAGTATCTCTCTATTAGTACGGAAACCACCATACGACCATCTATGAGGGTGGGTTTATCGGTGCACTCTCATTGAATGTCTTGATATAAATGAATGAGTAGCTCTAGATTCACAAGAAGCATATCACATCATGATTATGCTTGAGAATCATGGTAATCACGTTTGGTGATGCATTTGCCTCCCGCTCGTGGTGACCAGAATACCCGAGTTCGAAAGTGAATGAAAATACCACTCAATCCGCCAACCTGTGGCACCGCCTCCGCCTCCCGCACCCCTACCGCGACCCTTACCAGGTGTTGTACTACCACCCTGCCTAACCAATTTACTAGCCTCACTGGGACCGCTACTGGTGCCTCGTAGATGTTACCGCATCTACCTTAGGGAGTCTCTTACGGCTACTAGTCGTGGGATGTTTCCCTGGTAAAGTGACCTTCCTACCCATAATGGAAACATCCTGTCATGTTCATCCTGCACTCTCCGAGATGCCTCCTCTGACATGTAGGGCACAATGGAAAAGATGATCCTGACGATCTACCACCTCCTGGGTCACATGACCACCTGATCCCCTCGCTAGATGCCCTCGTCTGGTTCTACCATCCATTTCTTTCCCTTTCTTCTACTAGACTCCACTGCGCCCGACCGACCAGTGCTGGGAGCCACCTCTCTTACCGTCTCTGCCACCCCCGGAAGTTAGAACTAAAATCGCCCTTTTCGCTCTAAGGTAGCCTCAACCAGCTCTCCAAAGTTATTTTGAGATGCCCAAGCTAGATGAACTTTAATTCTGAAGTTCAAGCCGGCCATGAATCGCTTACACTTATGTTCCTCATTTTCCTATATCATAGGTCCCAAGTGACTCCTATAGGGTGTCTCCTCTTAATGGCCTCCCACTAGTCCTTGGCCCTGGCTGCCATCAAGAACCCTGAAAAGAGGACTTTCTGCTCATCTGAATACCCTATCACTGTAACGCCCCAAAAATACACTAGAATTTTTATAATAAAAATTATTATATATTCTAGGTATAATTGAGCCAACTTGGGTATTTTTCTGGGAATTGTTAGATGAATATTGATTAAATGATTATCGAATCCAGAAATAAACCCAAGTGAAAAAATAAATAAATATGGAAATTGTAAAATGGGGACCTAAGGGTCAATTGTAAGTAAGTTTATATGTCTAATTGAAATTATGAGAAATAAATCAGCAAGGGGAAAATAATAGGAGACTTAAATGAAGAATAATAGAGAAATGGAGGGACCTAAATACAAAAGAAATAAAGAAAAAAAAAATCAAGGAGAGGGCATGTGGCATGTAGGAAAGAGGGAGGAAGTTTCCTCCTTTTTAAAATACGATTAAGAGTGATCCAAAAAGGAAAAGGGAAAAAGAGGAGAGAGAGTAAGGCAAACCATATTTGAGAGAGAGAGTTGTGAGAGAGAGGCTCTTACCCTCTCTAGAATTTCCTCGACGATCGGATCCATAGGTTTCCAAATAAGCAAGTGAGGGAGTCTTTCTCGTGGACAAGAGCCGCATAGATCTGAATCTGGGAGTTTTCGAGCAACCTAAAAGAGGTGTCTTCTCCTTTGGTTATTTTCTCACCTTGTGGTCAAGGCGCTGCGATTCATTCTTGGGAATGTTTGGTCGTATTTTAAACCATGGGAAGTCGCACATTGTAGTGCGACATTCTGACCTTAGAACTGATTGGGTACAACAAAGGGAATTTAGAAGTGAGTCCTTCAGGTAAATTGTAGCAACATCAATAAAATTGATGTTAGGCTTTTGAATTTCAATCCGGACCCCATAATTGCCATGCTCCTTTATCGAGGTCACCGTAGAGGTCAATGCAGGCCTGCCTTCCGGAATGTCGCATGTGTGAGGCCGGCCAGAGGTCGGGCCAGAGGCCTGCAGAGGTCAGGCCCGTAGAGGCTCACAGAGGTCACCGCTAGAGGGCCGTCTGGCTAGAGGTCATCTTAGCTGCAGGTCAGCTTAGCCGCAGGTGTTTCTGAGCTCGGCCGCCCTCAGTTAGCTTATCGGTGTGACTATGTATGACCTCCAACTTCGGAAGGTCATAATTCATTCATCCGAACTCTCTTTTGGGTGTTCTTGGACTCTATGGAAAGCCCATTGATTCAAGAACTCATTCATATGCCTGAGAAGGATAGCAGGTGTCAGACTGAGGTGTTAGACTGAGTTTATCGAGGTTAGGTCAGCTCACGCTCTCAGTCGGCTTCTAAGCAGGGGTAGACTACATATGACCTCCAACTTCGAAAAAGTCATAACTCTCGTCCGAACTTTGCCGTGTTCGACTCTATGGAAAGCCCATTGAGTCAAGAATCCATCTATATATCTTGTTGAAATTGGAACCTCATATTAAACTCTGAAAATCAATCCTAACTAAAACCACTAGCACGCATTTTGTAACACATTGTTCTTAATGGTTTTGGAATGGGGGGATGGCGAGGAGGAAAACCTAAACTGAGATCGTGAGACCCGAGATTCGAACTAAAAAGCTTGGCCTGTTTCACGACTCTATTCCTCGCTTCAAGTTTTCGTGATGTTTGTTCCTATTTTTCCTATTCTCGCTTCAATATTTGAAAGGTTTGTTCTAAATGCATACGAAACATATTGAATTGTTTTAAATGATTCAAGGAATTGATTGTGAAAATGTTTTGCATATGAAAAGATTCAAATGACTATTGAAAGTAAACTATTTATACAAATGTACATATTATACTATACTTTGCTATAAAAGATTTGAACACCCTTAATAGAATGTTAACCGCTTAGTTCAGATAAGGGATAGATCGTATACCAATGTAAGCTAAATAGCGCATCGTGAACTATCGATTGATGTGTCACTCCGATCACAGCACTCGGCCGGGACCGCATCGGTAGTGTTCACTAGTTGATTTTTATAACCGGGCCAAGAGTCTGGGCCAGGACTCCGCATCAGGTTATAAACCATTTGATACCGCGCTCGCAATTTCTGGACTGCGGCCGCACCGCTTAGTTCAGATAAGGATAGATCGGGTATACCAATGGGGTTAAATGCGCATCGCGGAACTATTGTATTGATGTGTCACCCGATCAGCAGCCCACGGGACCGTGATTCCGTGAGTGTTCACTAGTTGATTTTTTTATAACTACCACAGCCCCAAATAAGGACCGCATCGTGTTATAAAACCATTTCCGATACCGCACAAGTACCGGACCGCGTTTGACTCGAGCATCCTCGATATCAAGACATAGGTTAAATTTGTTAAGGGCAAAACTGAATTGAATGGCATAACCGAATTGATTGGCAGAACTGAATTGAATTGCAGAACTGAATTGAATTTGTGAGCATATTTAAATTGATTTGAGATTGTGAAATATTGAATATGAAAGGTATTGGGATGATCAAATTTAACTATAATCGATCAGATATAACAAGTATATGTATTGTATTTACATTGATCATCCATAAAGGTTTGAAAGTTTTGAATTGTTGAATTGCATGATTTGATGTAAACTGAAACTGAGGAATGGATTTATTTAAAACCACTAAGCATGAAATGCTTAGCGTATTGTTTTTACCAATGCCAGTACCGGAAAGTGATGGATAGTGATCGAAAGCGCACTCCAAGATCGAGGAGCGTCGAGTCATAAGAAGGAAATTTTGGAGTATGCTCCGACATGTGCATTCATTTCATGTTTTCTTTTAGATATTGATATTATGTAAAAATAATTTGAACTCTGAACATCTATTTTTGTAAATCATTTTGAAAAGGCTTGAATGCCTTCATCAGAAATGTATTTTGTTATAAAATGCTTGCGGGCTTGCCTAATTTTGAAATCGCTCGCAAAGATAAGGATTTTGAGGATTGAGTGATAACAGGCATCTCGACTAGGTCTGGTCCACAAAATTGTTGGGCCGGGAAAGGGGTCTCATAGTTTTAGTGGTATCAGAGCCTAGGTTTAGGCGGTTCTACAAAATGATTTTGAAATTGTTTGTAAATGATTTTGAAATTGTTTGTAAATGATTTTGAAATTATGTATAACATGCATTTCATTTGCATATAAAGGATGACATGACTCTGACATGGATCTTGTCGGTCTTAATAGGTAAGCATGAGTGGTATAAGTCCCCTTAAGGTCGAGGGTGACCAAAGGAGAGTGTATAGAGATTGTCCCATCAAAATACGAGAGTATGAATTTTGGGGAATTTGATCGAATCATCCTTTAAGGAGTTTGGTGTGATAATGGGGATGGACTGGTTGTCCCGACATCAAGTAATAGTCAATTGTAGAATGGAAAGAGTAACCTTAAGAACACCGAATGAAGATGAAGTAACTTTCATCGGTGATGTCAAAATCACCCATTCATCTGCGGATATCCGCACCACCGCTGTAACAATGGCGCGAAATGGGGCGTAAAGCGCATTTAATGGCGTGATTGATACTGCAGAAAGGCCTAGTGTATCTGATATCCCTACTATTAGCTTAATTTCTCCTGGACGCGCAGCTCTAAGAGTTACCGTGATCGCTCTACACAGGAGATTGACTGCTATCGACGCTGCATCAAGCCACAATCGGCATCCATTACATCGTACGTAATGGCCCACTAGAGCTAAAGGAATTGAAATTGTAGTTGCAAGAACTGGTAGAAAAAGGGTTTATTCGACTAAGTGTATCACCATGGGGAGCTCTCGTGCTTTTGTTAAAAAAGAAAGATGGTACACTGCTACGTATTGATTACGCATAACTAAACAAGCACGTGAAGAATAAGTATCCGTTACCTGCACTGATGATTTGTTTGACTATCTTCAAAAGGTGCAAGATCTTTCAAGATTGACTCCATGTATCCGGGTACCATCGCCTGAGAATTAAAGATGTCGATATGTGCATAAGATTCGCTTAGACGCGAAATACATTATGAGTTCCTCGTAATGCCGTTTGATCGACAAATGCCCAAATGCGGCTTCACGACCTAATGAATCGTGTTTTTCGACCGTATGTGGATCAGTTTGTCGAAGTGTTCATAGACGACATTCTTGTATACTCAAAAGATTAGGAAAGTCATGACACACACCTTAGAGTAGTGTTAGAGACTTTGAGAAAAGGGCAGTTGCATGCAAAATTGAGCAAGTGTGAGTTTTGGATGAATGAAGTGTCCTTTCTTAGGCACATTGTATCGAAAGAAGGAATATGAGTAGATCCAAAGAAAATAGAAGTGGTTGTTGAATGGAAGCCACCAAGAAATGTTACAGAAGTGCGTAGTTTCAGACTCCGGCAGTGATAATTACTAAGATCTACGGGTTTTCTATGACTGTACTCATGACAAGATCGCCTCCAAAAAATGTAAAGTATGAATGGAAGTGAAAATGTCAAAGAAGTTTGATAAATTGAAACATTCTTAACCGAGGTCTGCTCTACTCAACCGACCCGCAGTAGAGAATATGTGATTTTTAGTGATGCGTCAATAAATGGACTTGGATGTGTCCTAATGCAAGAGGGTAAAGTGGTAGCCTATGCTTCAAGACAGTTGAAGCCGCATGAAAAGAACTACCTGATTAGTGCCTAAAAAGTGCTATTTTGAGCCCTATTCGAGATAGGTTTTGAGTACTTTTTGTGCACCAATCATATCAATTAAGCCAATTGAGGTGTTCAAGTCCACTTAGTATCACTTATGCCATTGCGAGGTTATTTTTTTGGTTATTTTGCGTGTTTTGCATACTTCGCCACTAAGTTCGAGTTCGACACGAGATATGTGCTGAACCATGAAGATTGAAACTATTTTCAGCCATCAAAAATATCAAGATTTAAGGAAGAATGAAGGGGCAAAGCGATGAAAAAGGACAAGGTAGAAGAAGTATGGTGTAGTGAAGAAACAACTTTGAGAAATTTCACTATGATTGCAAATACTGATCGCGAAATTTCGGCAAGCATAGCTTAAAATTCTCGCATCCCAATGAATTTGGGAAAAATTTCGCTAGGCTAGCGAAATTCCCCGCCAT
Organism: Tetrastigma voinierianum; assembly: GCA_016808115.1. Taxonomy (NCBI): domain Eukaryota; kingdom Viridiplantae; phylum Streptophyta; class Magnoliopsida; order Vitales; family Vitaceae; genus Tetrastigma; species Tetrastigma voinierianum. Next base: position 1,190,212 of record JAEQBH010003140.1, on the reverse strand, counting down.
TCAGCTTAAATTCACTATGCCTGTTTAAAATTAACCAATTTCGCTTATTCACTCATATTTTCGCTAGCTAATTTAAATTATCGTAGATAGCTTAAATTTCAATTTCTCTATTCTCTACCCTCACAGCTAGCTAGCTTCAATTATCCTAGCGAAATCTCCCGCATAGCGAAATTCTCGCCCGTTAATTTTGTGTATTTGTTCTAAAAGACTACATTTTGGTGTAATACCACTGTCCCTCAGGACGCCCAATGTTTTAGGCATTCTTGTATTTTCACACTTTGGGTGGACTATATAAACCCCATAATTTTGTAACCCTAAGAAACTTTTGATTTCAAGAAGAATTTCAAATTTCATTTTAGTGGCTTGCTTTTCTCTCTTTCCTCTCTCTCTCCTCTTTCTTCATTTCCTAGGTCGCCAAACACCTTGAGGATGACAACTCAAGGATGCTCGCTGGGCCTTATAGCCTTGAAGAGAAGGTGGCTAGCTTGGTTTCAAAGGCCGTAGGTGGTCATCATGTTTTAAATGCTACAGTATTTATTTATGGCTCCCAAATTTTTCAAACTAGGTTTAATGCCATTTAATGTCATTATTTCGCCAATACTTGCCATGCTTAGTAAGTACAATGCATACTTATTGTTGTAGATGGACTGATATTCTTAGACGGCTTACGAGCCACCAAATGAGGTCGAGGTTGTAGGTTTTAACCGAAAGGGGTCAGAATGCATGTTACCCGTACACTAAATAGAGTGGTTATAGGTTAGGGTTTTATAGTTAAACAAAAAGATCCCAAGCAGGCTTTGACTATATGTCACCGCTATAGCACGAGGATATGACCCGAGGACACTTGTTAGCCCCATGTTGTCAAGCTAGTGACCTAAACCTTCTCAAGGCTACCATTTTACACTTCACTTTAACCATTTTGGCCGGCCGCTGAACATACAACCTCCCCTGTTTTTAACAAAATCCAAAAATCCAAACTAAAGCCTCACCAATTTTCAAACACTAATGCAAATCATTCGTGGGATGAAAACTCATCCCCGTGTTCGACCCTAGACCGCTATACTGCAGTAGCTTGACTACGGCAAGAGGAGGGAAACATGGGGGAAACAAATTTTGTTGGATTCCATTCATCTCTACCGCGGGCACGAATCAAATGGCGCCGTTGCCGGGGATGGTGCCAAACTACGTTTGATGAGTTGATGTGTACTTGTAATCCACATTACAAGTGTTGGTGACCCTTTTAGACCCTTTTTGAATTTCAGTTGCTGTAACTGCAAGTTTTCACTACTGATACATCGCATCGTTTTTGTTTTTTTTCTTACAAATACGCTTTTATTCGACTAACACTAACCAGTTGTTTTGTGTTCTCGTCAAGTTTCGAATTTTCAAGAATGCGTTTATGCAAGACTGGATAGAGGATTTTGGGTGTGATCGCAAAGAATCAATACACCCGCTTGAACAAAGTTGTGAAATCAAGCAGGCACAAAGTGGAAAACACGGATCCTCACCGAGGAACAAGAAAGTCAACAAGCACCCCCTATGAATCCTAAGATAAAATACGAGGGATCATACACCTTCCTGCAGTTAGTGCCCTTCCCGCATCATACCTCATGTCAAGATGGGCAAGAGACCCTATTTCCGTGCCCCTACTCCCACACTTCACTAAGAGATGGAGAATGAAAACTGCATTCGCATATAAGGGATTTTGAGGAGGTGCAATTACTTTAAGGAAGGTATAATCGATATGGAGTCGCTCGCTTAAGGCATTTCCTGCTGACCTCGCGACAAAGCCAAAAATATGGCTCAACTCACTGAAATGGTGAACGATTAGAAATCAGTCGATCTTCGCTGAATTTTTGAAGAAATTCTTCGCCACAAAGACTACCAAATTTGAAGAGGCAGATCTACACCTACTCCGTCTATGACAATGAAAAGTTCTACTGTCGGGAGCCGATTCATCGAGACCATCAATGCTTGTCCACATCATGGGTCTGGAGCACCGGATGTTAAGTGAATCACTCTATAATGGTATGTCCCCCACATGAGAAGCAATTGCTAGAAACCATAAAGGAGGTGATTTTTCGAGCAAAACCCTGACAGAGGGCCAAGATTTCTTGAAAGGTGTGGCTGAAAACTTCCAAGGGTCGATGGACAAACCCGAGAGAGGTGGAGAAACTGAGGCCCTCAACCAACCCTAGGGGGGGTATTTATTCACTTTCAGAGGATATGGAAATGAAAGCTAGAATTTCAACCTAATGAAGGTGGAGGAGTTAAGGCAACTGACCTACGGCGCAGCAAAGGATCGGTAATCCTGCACAAGCCAATCCATGCACCAATTTCCAATCCACTGCCCACCCGAAGAACAGTATCCTATGGCCCCTTCAGTGAAGGATTTGATGTCGAACATGCAACGCTTGGGGGTCAATATAAGCCTCCACAACCTGAACGGCCCATATGGTAATACCTACAATTCCACCGAGGAATCACCCTAACCTTCCCGAAACCTAATCCCCTCGCCATGTGCCCCGGGCGCCAAACCACGCTTTGTTCCTCATTCAACCACAGCCACCATCATCCACTCTCCAGCTTGAACAAGCGATACCGACCTGAAAGCAAGGTGGTGGGCAACTTTATGGAAGAACAAAAAGGGATCAATGCACAATTGGCACAAAGGATTGATACTGTAGAGAGCACACTGAACAAGAGAATAGATGGGCTTGAGAGCAATCTTAATCAGAAAATAGACAACTTGCAGTATTCAATCACAAAGATCAACAATATTCTGGAGGTACAGGAGAGAGGAAGGTTCCCTTCCCAAACACTGCCAAATCCGAAAGGAGTGCATGAGATAGGTTCATCCAGCAATTCAGGAATGGATGAGGTCAAGGCTATAATCACCTTGAGGAGTGGAAAAGAGGTTGATCAGCCAATGCCCAAGCCAGTTGAGGAAACCAAAAAAAGAGAAGAATTGGAGCCAGAACAAATTTTACTGAAGGAGGACTCAATGAAGCAATCGCATGCCACCCCATTTCCCTGTGCACTAAGAAGCAAGAAAAAAGCATCCCAAACAGTGTGCATCCTAAGTCCTAAGGCGTGTGAAAATGAACATACCCCTTTTGGACATCATCAAAGTCCCCGCTATGCAAAGTTTTTAGTTAGATCTGCACACTCAAGATGGATCAGTATCGAGAAAAAGGCATTTTCGATCGAAAGTCAAGCATAATCCAAAGCAAGACCCCAGTCAAATACAAGGATCCAGGATCTCCCACAATTTCAGTCAGTTATCAGGATTTGCATGATAAAGCACCGCTGACGAAGAGCTACAAACTCCACCGCCATACTGTATAAGCAGCTAGGTTCGAGAGTTTTAACCTACCAACATCACTTCTATCATCGTCGATCGATTTGAAGATCCCTAAGGGATAGTTGAGGATGTGTTGTTAAGCAGATAAATTCTACTATCCAGTAGACTTTGTAGCGCTGAATCGAAATAATAGCAAATGGGCCCAATCATGTGCCAATCATCCTGGGAAGACCATTTCTGGCCTCTGCTAATGCAATCATCAATTGCCGAAATGGAGTCATGCAGCTCACATTTGGCAACATGACATTGGAACTGAACATATTTCACTTGAATAACAAGCAATGTTTGCAGGAAACTGGAAAATCAAGTGATTGATGAGGCTCGTTTCAAATGGTCGTAATGCGTGGCCGAAGGCCCAAGAATTCGCGGTGAAATACCCAATCATGATGAAACAGTGTTTTGGTATTACATTAGTAGTTGATCGAGAGAATTTGGTCACCCAAATTCAATCAAGTGAGAATCAAGTCAACAATGGAAATCAAACATCAAGGCATCACCAGCCACCGCCGGTTGAGAAGATCTCCTCCTCGACCCTCTATGAGTGTCGTGACTGTATCGGCTCGCGTTCTCAAAACCAAATCATACTGGTAATTTGCTTTTTATTTTAATTTGGTCAATCTAATAATTTGGCTATTTTAGTAAGTTTCCGATTTAAGAGCTTTCCTTTAAGCAATTTTGTTTTAATATTATACTTTTATATATTAAAATTTTAAATATATTTTAAATGATAATTTTTATTATTAATTTTATTATTTAAATCTTTAATGAAAATTCGACTGGTAGGGCCGAAGGGATTATTATTATAGCGAACGTGTCAGTGACTTTCTGCCATCGAAAGCACCTTTATAAAAGGAGGAAGCGGGGGGGAAATTTTTCAACCATATCATTCTCCTCCCACCCTATCTCCGTCGCGCCCAAGCCCTAAGCCACCGCACTCCAACTCGCGCCCCTCGTTTGCGCGCCTTTGCTCGCGCCCGAGTCATTGCCTCGCAGCTGCTGTCACTAACGCCTTCCATGCCCACGGCCGAGCCCCGACTGAGCCACGCACACCGTCACTGCAGCCGGCCACCGCAGCGCCGCCGGCCCCATCAAGGCCACAACAAAGGCTCGGTCCATTTCGGCCACAAAGAAGGAGCCTGCACACTTAGCAAAGGCCCCGACCTATTTTCGCAACCGAACCCCTATACCCGTTGTCCTTCCAGACTGGCAAACGGCGTGGTTCGCACTAGAGGCGGGTCCCGCCAGCCCTGGGTCGTTCAAGATCCGAGCCGGAGGAGCAGCCCGCCGAGCCTCCGGATCTGTACCCCGCACTGTACCTCCAGCCCCGAGGGGGCAACCCCCCGAGGAGCCTCGTTGGTTCAGAGGTACCACACTGACGGACTCCCGAGCCTCTTCGCACAAATGGAGATCTAGAGGGCCCGACCTCCAAGAGGGTCTGCATCAGTCCGGAGGGAGTCCTCATCCTCTAGGGCCACGCCCGTCACCTTTATCGCCCGGGCCAGCCAGAGCGCGACCTCGGTCGCCACGCTTATCCCTGTACTCGAGATCGGGAGGCCCTTATCTCTTCCGCACCCTATCCCGGGAATGTCAGCTTCACTGAGAGATTTTCACGGGAGTCGTGACTACAAACGTATTCAATACGATAGTTGACCCCGTGATTCGTGGACCTCGGCGCGACCGATCGCGGCATTACTCCCACGCCATTCATGACGCCGAGGCAATGATGATTCCCAAGGTGTCTAGCTCTACCATTCTATGACCTCCTGGGGAGTGCCTAGTCCACTCGAGCCCCGGTTCACTATAGATGATCGATCAAAGAAGGTTCGAGCAAATGATTATATCGGCCGCATTGGCCCGCACGCTGCACTCACTGGAGAGATAATGAGACTTGCCTCACTCCGACCCACCGGAGATGGTCCGCGCCTCGCCGAGACACCATAGCGTAACCCGTACTATTTGCAGAGGCAACCGCACCTCGATGCTCCTCATCGATCACCACCGCGACCACTTATTCCCACTCGCATCTTCACGCACGTCGAGGGGGCCATCCTCGAGGCTCAGACCGGGATCTCGTAGGATTCCGGTTCAAATTTCGAGCTGGTGACGACTCCCATCGCATTTTTAAGACAAGGTCCACCGCTAGCGGGCCCTACTGAGCAGAGTCTGACCTCATTGATGCCACGACTTCAGCTAGGTCCCTGGAGCACTTGGGCTTCCTGAGGAGCCTCGGATAGAGAGAGGAGAAATTAGATGCCCTCCGTCCTGGCTTTCGATGGAGCGAAAGGAGTGAGATGCCGGGAGAATTTTCTCCTCCAAATAGCTGGGACCAGGAGGAGGTGCCATGTCAGGAGCCAGAGAGACTCTCGAGGAGAGAGACGCAGATGCCCTGAGGTCGAGACGGAGACGAGGCCGCGGCCGCATATATCTCCTCCATCTCCTCCTCCACCTACTTCCAACAAGAGCTCTCGATACCTGTGCCCATCTTGTATACAAAGCATGTTATTTCCGCCGAGTATGTTCATGTCGGCACTGGTGGAGCTAAGGTGAGCATGGATGTCAGATGCTCATCGTCGCTACCCAGTAAACACAGATCAGAGGTCAATTGAGTTTCGGAGGCCACTTTTGGGTCACTGTCACTCCATGCCCACATCATGACTCACCCGGGTCTTCCGCACGATCTCGGCTTCAACTAGATGAGCCCACCGCAGCTAGCCGCTCCCATCGATGTGCAAAGCACAGCAGCTAGCCACACCCACCACCACCACAAAAGATTCAGCGGTTATGTCTTTATAAGCCAGAGGTTTTCAGCTTTATCAACTCGCTCTACTAATTTGTATAGATTCATGTATTAGCCAATAAGAGGGCGCTGATACTTTGTATGTTCAAATTATATCAGGCATAAAATTAGCCATTTTGGTTATCAAACGCTTTACGTTGTTATTTAAGGCCTACTACACTTCAAGAATCACTCAGGCTTCCATTTTCAGGTATCTACTTTTCTTTCAATCGACACTCATCTGCTTTTAATTGAACAATTGAATTGCCTTTAATCGAGAATTGAAACCTTTGTTGTTACCTTAATGTTAGAACAACTCCATGCAGATTCGCCAGAATTGGAAGTTCCAGCATGCTCAACCTTGAACATTCCCCTTTAGCTAATTCACACACTGCACACCAGATTTGCTCTAATAGTCGAAATTATGTACTCTTTCACTTTGCAAAGTCGGCCTTAGGCATGTCAATTTACCCATAATAGGTTTGTGTTACCTATATTTGAAGACCAATGTAGTCTTCCAAAAAGGAAAGAAAAGCAAAAAGAAAGAAAAGAAGAAAAAAGAAAAAGAAAATAAAAGTCGTGATTTCGCTTCAAACCCGAGCACGGTCCGAGGTATATGGCGAAAGTCTGATGCCTAAACCTTATGGTTGGGAGTCATCGACTTAGTGTTCGCCATGTGGGTGGATAGTGAGCTAAATGTCAGGAGGTGCTTGACTTCGTCATCTAAGTCCCAGGAAGCCCCTCGTAGTTTGTGGTCAAGTGATCTCTGCCACTGGCGTTCAAACCCACCGCCTGAGTCATCGGTGGACCCGCTACACGGACTTTGGTGAAGTCGAAGTTTTAAGCATTGCACCCTGCTAAAATGAAGTCAAATAAAGAAAGAAGAGTAGCTTTTCCTATCTAGGTTGTTCAATAGCCATTAGCCATGCGCAGCCAGTCGGGGGAGGGAATACCTTGCGAATTTATCGCTCGATCCGTTACATTAGGAACCATTAGACTTGGTGGAAATTCGTGCTGAGAACCATGGGATCCAGGTTGACCTAAAACTTGATCTTATATGGTTTCGCTCTTCTTGTGTCGGTTTTCAACAAGGTATCAATTATTCATTTTTAAAGGTAATAATCTATTTATACATACCCTCTTGGAATCCATAAACCTTGGAAAGCACTCCATGCATGTCCTTATTGTTTTTGAGATTGCTAAGGGACTAGCAACGTGTTTGTTGGTAGGATTAGTGCCCCAAAAAGTGCTATTTTAAGCTCTATCTCGAGATAGGTTTTGAGTACTTTTGCGCACTAATCATATCAATTAAGCCAATTGAGGTGTTCAGTCCACTTAGGGGTATCACTTATGCCATATCATGAGGTTATTTTTGGTTATTTTGGTGTTTTGCATGCTCGCCACTAAGTTCGAGTTCGAGCATCGATATGTGCTGGAACCAAGTGAAGATTGAAACTATTTTCAGCCATCAAAAATAAGATTCATAGAAGAAATGAAGGCAAAGCGATGAAAAAGTATTTGAGGAAGAAGTATTTGGTGCGTTGAAGAAAATACAAACCCAAGAAATTTCCTCGCTATGATTGCGAAAATTCCTACTGGATTGCAAAATTCCTCAAGAAGCATAGCTTAAAATTTCGCAATCCTAAATAATTGAAAAATTTCGCAAGAGCCGAAATTTCGCTATCTAGCTAAATTCACTATGCCCATGAATTAACCAATTTCGCTTATCTCATATTTTTGCTGAAGCATGAATTATCAGAGATACGGTAAATTTGAATTTCTATATTCGTACTCGCTTAGGTTAGCGAATCACTATCCTGAATAAATTCTTCCTCGCATAGCGAAATTCACTGCTAATTTTGTGTATTTGTTCCTAAACGACTAATGCTTTTGGTGTATTACCACCTCATTCCTTTGTATCGCCCAATGTTTTGCATTCTGTATTAATTTTCGGGTGGACTATATAAACTCTATAATTTTGTAACCCTAAGAAACTTTTGATTTCAAGAAGAATTCCAAGAAATTTTCTATTTTAGAGGGGTTTGCTTTTCTCTCTTCTCTCCTCTTTCTTTCATTTCCTAGTTTGCCAGACACCCTTGAGGATGACAACTCAAGGGAGATGCTTAGGCCCAAGCCTTACTGTATGAAGAAGAAGGTGGCTAGCTTGGTTTAGGCGGGTTCTGGGTGGTCCTCATGTTTTAAATGCTACGGTCTTGTATTTATGGCTCGACTTTTTGAAACTAGGGTTTAATGCCATTTAATGTCATTACTTTGTGATACTTGCCATGCTTTGGGATTATGATGCATCTTTGTTAGATGCAACGATATTCTTTAGATGGCCTTTACGAGCCCGAAATGAGGTTGAGTGTTAGGGTTTTAAAGCGAAAGAAATTTGTGAATGCATGTTACTGTGTTGACTCAAATAGGGTGGATTACAGGGTTAGGTTTATAGTTAAACAAGATCCGGGTTATGGTTGACTATATGTCACTTGCCATGTACGAGGATATGACAGGGACGCGGTGGCCCATTGTTATCAAGCTAGTGACCTAAACCTTCAAGGTTACCATTTACACTTCACTTTAACCATTTCGATTCGGTCGGTGAACACTCTGACCTCCACTGTTTTTTAACAAGGTAAAATCGAGCTAAAAAAAAGCCTCACGATTTTCAAAGCATAATGTAGAATATTCGTGGGATGAAAACCCGTCCGTGTTAGACCACCAGGCGCTATGCTGCGGTAGCTTGACTAAGTGGGAAGAGAGGCTATAGGAAACAAATTTTGTTGATTAAAGCTCCTCTAGTGGCACAAATCACTACCCAGCATGATTTGGAATTAGCCACAATTGTATTTAATATTGAAAATTTGGAACATTATTTGTATGGAGAGTGTTTCATCTACTTGATCATAAAGTCTTAAGTATTTGCCCTCACAGCGAGAAGCAACTTGGGACAACGGAGATGGATGGGCGATAAAAAGATTTGTTGCGTGATTGATTATCACCGGGAAGGCGATGTAGTGGCGACGGCTGAGTAGAGTCCAGTACAAACGGCAGGCGTTGAAGTACATTGTCAGTGTAGGCCCGATGGTCTTGTAATGGCGAGGAGATTGATAGCGAGGATCGAGTTTGTTGAATCAAGTATGAACAAGAAAGATGAAAATTGCTACCATAATCGTCGGATTGGAAATGGTAAAGAGCGGGTTCATAGTGAGCGAAAATGGAGTTTGTATTATGAGTTGGGTTTTATTGTGCCCATTGTGTGATGATTTGAAGTCATGCCAGAAGGCAGCATGAGTGGATCTTTATTTATCCATCGTAACTAAAGATGTCGAGATTTAAAAATGTCATTCTGGTGGTTCGGAATGAAAAGAGAATTATCCAGATTTTGAAATATATGTTAAGGAGTTTTGTGATCGACCTTGAGGGTAGTTGGGATCGACACATTGCTTTAGTTGAATTTGTGTACAACAATAGTTTCCAATCAAGTATTGGAATGGCGCCTTATGAGGCTTTATATGGGAGAAAATGTAGTGGGTTATGTTGGACGGGCGAGTGAAAAAATGATTGGCCCCGACGTCTGAGGCGAAAAAAAGTGAAAATGATTAGAGAGAGATTGAAGGTGGCCAGATAGATAGAAATCATATCACAGACATGAAAGAAAAAGATATTTGATACGAGATCGGCGAAAAGTGTTTTTAAGTATCACCTTGGAAGAAGGTGATGAGATTCGGAAAGAACGAGTTGAGCACAAGATTTAATGGCTGCTGTAAGTGTCAAAAAAAGTGGGTCCAGTGATCTGGATTAACATTACCTCCAGGACTTGGAGAGATCATAATGTTGTTTCTATGTGTACTCACAGTCTCGTCGGACCCATCACATGTAGTCTGTGGGAATGGGGTGGTAGACCAGTTTGACCTTAGCAGAGAAGGCTAGTAAGTTTGGCTCGTGAAGTGAAGAATTATGGAGCAAGAAGGTCTGCTATTTAAAAAAGTCTTTGTGGAGGAACCCGCAGGCCAGGAAAAGCTACTTGGGAAGAAGTAAGGAGAGAAGCGATGCGGCAGTGTAAAATCATTTAACTAAGGTAAATTTCGAGGACGAAATTTTCTTAAGTGGGGAAAGTTAGCATACGCAAAATACCCTAGAATTTTTATAATAAAAATTATTATATATTAGGGTATAATTAGGCCAACAGGTACTTTTAACTGGGATTGTTAGATGAATATTGATTAGTAGTTATTGGTCGAGGAAATAAACCAGTGAAAAAAAAAATGGAAATTGTAAAGGAATCGGGGACCTAAAAGAAAGATTCGAGTGTAAATAAAGTTTGCTTATATGTCTAGAGTAAAATTAGGAGAAATAAATGAGTAGGGAAAATAATGAACAATACAGAGAATAATAGAGAAATGGAGGGACCTAAATACAAAAGAAATAAAGAAAAAAATCAAGGGAGAGGGCGTGGCATGTAGGAAGAGGAGGAAGTTTCCTCATTTTTTAAAAATACGATTAAGTGATCCATAAGAAAGGAAAGGGAAAAGGAGAGAGAGTAAGGCCAAATCATATTTGAGAGAGAGTTAGAGAGAGAATACACCTTCTCTCACAGAATTCAAACAATCGGACCATAGGTTTCAGAAGCCGGAAAGCAAGAGAAAGTCCTTCCTCATGTGAAGGCTGCAGTAGAGGCCCAGGAATCGGGAGTTTCAACAGACTCGAGAGGGTGGAGTCTTCTCCTACTTTAGTTATTTTCTACCACAAGGGTTGTGTGGTGGTTATGCGCCTTGGAGATGTTGGTTCTATTTTAAACCATGGGGAAATTTGCCACATTGTGGTAGTGCATTATAAGACTTAGAACTGATTTTGGGTAATAACTAGGGAGACTTGCAGAGTGAGTCTTGGTAAGTGTAGCCATCAGTGAACTTGATGTTGAAGCACTGAATTTCTCGATTCGGACAGCTACAGTAGACGAGTTATGGCGGTCCTTTACTAAGGTCGGCCTATGGGAGTCAACGAGAGGTTGCCGGTGAAGGTCGGCATGTAGAGGTTGGCTTGTAAGGTCGAGGCGGAGGTCAGCACGGCCAGAGGTCCCGGAGGGTCGGTTGCTAGAGGTCGGCTCGGCCGGAGGTCGGCCTGTTTCAGGATTGGCTGGAGCTTGGCCATTTCGGTCGGCTCGGCTAGGTGTATTACGTATGACCTTGACTTCGGAGAAGATCATAATTCATGGTCAAGACTCCGTTTGAGTGTTCTTGTATTCTATACCGACCATGGTCAAAAATTCATTCCTTATGCCTGAAGGATAGAAGGTGTTAGACCAAGGTGTCAGACCGAGTTTACCGAGGTTAGGTCAGCTCGATCCCGAGTTCAAGTCGGCTGGGTTGGGTGGCTGCGTATGACCTCGACTTCGGAAGGTCACAACTCCTTAACTGAAACTCCATTTAGGTGTTCTTGGACTCTATGGAAAGCCCCTTGAGTCAAGAATCCATCTATATATAGCTTGTTGAAATTGGAACTTATATTAAACTCCAAAAATCAATCCTAACCAAAATCACTAGCATACACAAATAATATTGTTCTTTAATGGTTTTGGAATAGGAGTACAGCGAGGAGAAAACTAAAGGCGAGGTGAGACTCAGGGGACTTAGACTTGATATCACCGGAATTTGGGTTTGTTCTCGAACTTCTCACTATAGTTTCAAGTTTTGCATGTTTTGTTTCTATTTTTTCTATTCTCGTTTGATGTTGAAGAAACGTTCTGTGCATCTGTAGCATATTGAATTGTTTTAAATGATTTGAAGGAATTGATTACTAAAATGTTGCATATGAAAATTGCTGACTATTGAAAGTAAACTATTTATACAAATGTACATATTGTACTGTACTTTGCTATAAAAGATTTGAATGCCCTTAATAGAATGTTAACCGTTTAGTTCGTATTAAGGATAGATTGGTATACCAATAGAGGTTAAATAGCAGTACTACAAACTATTTTATTGATGTGTCACTCCGATCGGCCCGGTGGGGCAAGTATAGTTAGTGTTTCACTAATTGATTTTTATAACGATCGTGACCAGCAGGCTATGCTATGTGTTATAAAGCCATTTATCTTGGCTTTGTAGCCAGTGGGGCCAGGTACCGATGACTACGATATCCTGTATATCGAAGACACAGGATTAAATTGTTAAGAAGCGAAGCAGATTAAGATAAGCATAAGTGAATTGATTGTGAAGCCAGTTGAATTTTAAGCCCGAATTAGTTGTGACATATTTGAATTGATTTGAGATTGTGAAATATTGAATATGAAAGTGTATTTTTGGGATGATCAATGAACTATAAGTGATTGTATATATAATAAGTATATGTATTGTATTTACATTGATCATCCATAAAGGTTTGAAAGTTTTGAATTGTTAAATTGCTTGATTTGATTTAAACTGAAACTAAGGAATGGATTTGTTTAGAACCATTAAGCATGAAAATGCTTAGCATATTATTTTCAATCTTGTAGTCAGAGTGATAGATAGTAGTGACGGACCAGATCGGGTAAGTGCGTAAGAAGGAAATTTCGGTATGCTCAGACATGTGCATTCATTTCATGTTTTTCTTTTGGATATTGATATTATGCAAAAACAGTTTGAACTACGAGACATCTATTTTGTAAATCATTTTGAAAGGCTTGAATGCCTTCATTATAAATGTATTTTTGTTAAGTGTAAATGTTTATGGGCACTTGATTTGAAAATCAATTCATGAAGAATCTGATTTTGAGTGATTGAGTGATAACCAGGCATCGGACTCGGTTAGGGTCGCGAACGAGGTTGGGTAGGGAGGAAGGTGTCTCCACGATCAACTGTATAAATTTCACTAACCTGTCTATAACCATAAGTATCTTTGCCTGGGTTGTTGGTACCATGTCGTAAGTTTTAATGTGGGTTTTAGGCGCGTTATCATGCCCCTCAGTTCTTAAGAGGCTCGTGCTTGTGGATTAAATTCTTTGTGGCTGTCTGTATAACGTCATCGTCGAGGTACCGCCTCCTGGATCTGCGGCTCAATTGGTTACGTTGGGGGGCGATTCATTAGAAGTGCAGAATCTAGTGGTGTGCTCGGCGTTTCTCTGCGGTGGTGCCTCCGTCTGAAGTCTAGGTCGGCCTCCTACGACCTCGTCCGGACATAATCTTTGTAATTCAAGGTTAAAGATTCGGTGACACTTTACAATATTTGATGCATGCAAGGATTTAGAAAAGCGATTATAGGTTGCAATAGGAAAATCATTATAAAAAAACAATTCTATAGAAATCTTGTGGAAGCAGTAGAAAAACGCAAGTGAACTATGCTTTAAAGCGCGATGCAAACTTGGCGGACCCGGCTTCCTGTGGCGGGAATCTGGCAGCAAGCGATAACCTCGGCCGACTCGCTCATTGACAAATTACCATGAAGCTGAGGCGTTAAAGCTGTTAGCTGTCTTTGGAAAGCGTGGGTTATAAAATTTTGTACTTAAAAATCCACTGCCTTTAGTTTAACAAAAATTCGACCAGGAATAACGGTACCGCGATTGGTCGGCTTAGAAATACAAAATCACCTATATAAAATATACACTCCCAATATTTTCCAAAATCCAACTACAACCATAAGGACCTGGTCCTCATCCAAAATATAAGATACCGTCGATCGACATAATTTCATTTTAGCTTTGTTTTCAAAGCATACATGCATATTTTACAAAAAGATATTTACATGTACAAATGTGCATTTTACTTTTACTACATTACTTTACACCTTATCACATATATATACAACACAACGTCTAGGATTGAGGATCACAGAGGTCTTTAAACTATTTGCACGAAATTATTTAAAAACGACATGAGCGAATGGGCTCGGGTGGGTACTAAAAGTTCTAAATGTTTAACATTAAATTGTATGTACCTCTAATATAAAATCATTACAAAAATGGTTGTAAGCTATTTATGAAAACTAGTTTTGCTATGAAACCATTTAAGCGTGCGAAAACTATTTACATTCTTGTTGTTTTAGTGGTGATTTAATATTTGAAATTTTATCTTGTAAATCGAAGTACCAACCATTGTGGCCCATTTTATGAAATTATTTATGCTCTGCGAAGCGTTTACAGTTGGTGGTTAATATCTGAAAGTGCTATCTATTCATCAAATCAAGTACCAACCAGCTGTGGCCCATTTACGTAGAAATCTTGTTTTGAAACTATTTCTCTTTGTGAAAACGTATTTCGTGGTGGTTAATATCTGAAAGTGCTATGCCAAATCAAGTACCAACCATTGTGGCCCATTACGAAATACCTAAGCGTAGTGCCACGGAACCTCGGAACCTTTGGCATGCGTAGTAGACATAGGAACACTACCTATCTAATATGTAATTCGGTGAACACGGCAGGGATCTCTACATAAACATAATGGAACCTTATGGAACCAAAATGCTAGATGATGGAACCTTAGAACCAACTTTCATCATGTGTACTATGTCGTGGCGCTAACTATCTATATACGTGTGTGAGGGCGACTCCTTTATATAAATATATTCTATATCTAGCTGATTGCCAGGCCGGGCAATATAGTTAGTCATAATGTCCCATAACCTCGCTATGCCGTCAGAGATACATTTGACGGCCAGCTGTTTTTCTTAAATCACGAAATCAAAAGTTTGCTTACAGGTATAACAAGTGGGAGGTAAAAGTACTTTATAAATTACATTATATTTTCAAAGCACTTTACAAACTTGTAATTTAAACACTTCGTTTTTCGAAAGCGATTTTAGTACTCACACAGCTCACCGGCCATTTTATTTCAATTCTTATCGAAGCACTCTAGGTGCTCGTCGGATGCTCAATCGCCTACAATCCATACAAAGAAATGCAAAATGCACTCGGTTCAACGTTTTAACCATAAAACATACAAAGGGCTTTCAAAGAGACTATATCAAAACGAACGATTCTAGCAAAACTTTACGTGCTAGAGTCATTCGATGGGACATTGATAATATGAGGTGAAATTGACCAAAATGCCCCTACCACACATGAATTGCCATCAAAACTATCAGTTTATGGCTTTCAAAACGACCCCATACTATTCGATGAATTAGACTACACACATCAGCATAACCACGCAATTCGCACACTTGGTACTATAATTAAATTTTTTTAGAATTTATGTGGCCACCAAATGCTATTGATAGATATATGGTTAAATTCTAGACTCAAGGGACTTCATAGAGTCTAAAAACACCCAAAAATATTTTTGAAATTTTTTTTTGTTTAGATTGTAGAATAAAAGTGCAAAATTTGACCTCGGGTTTTACAAAAGCAGTCCGAGAGTCGACCGGCTGTTGAACAGTTTGAAAATTCCTAAATTCTATTTCGATCAAAAATTTTGGAATTTGAAGTTTACTACGCTCACGACCTCTAAGAAAATTTCAAGCCATTCACATAGCGCTAGGCTCGAAGCTAACACAGAGTAGGAAAATTTCCTACGCTTAAAGTTTGACAAAATCTTCTGAATATTAGTACCTCACAGCGTAGCTCGTCGCGTAGTCAGCACAACTGCCTTATACCGCTGCGACCCGAAAATCTGATCCGATTTTATAAATTCGAGATAGAAGCGAAGAGAAGAAAAAATAAAAAATAAAAATCGTCTCTCTCAATCTCACGCTCTGTCCGTCTTTCTCCCTGCTGTTTGACTTTTATTTATTTATTTATTTTTATTTTTATTTTTCTTTAATTATTATTATTATTATTTGGATAAATGATTTCTATTGCCTCATTCTTCCCCGAAAAAATTTATTTGAAGTACCGAGTTCACTTTATTGTAAATGAACTTAGATCGAGCAATTTCACGACTTAGGGAGTTTTGTAAAAATCTTGTTTCACGAAGTCATTGGCAATATCACCCAAAATTCGTAAAATATTAAACGTCTTAGAATTCGTGAAATTTTCTGGAATCATTAGTTCGAGGCAGATTTATAAACACTGATCCTTTTCGTCATCCGAGATCTAGAGAATTTTCTAGGCTTCTCTGAACCATTATGGTAATTTATTATTATTATTGTCCTTTTGAAATTCCATAATTTGTACTTTCACCCTTCCACTTTCCTTAATTGCAAAAGTGCCACAATTCTTTGAAAACTTTATCATTTCACCCTTAAAAATAACTTTTTCAAAAATTCTATTATGACATAAAATAATTAGAAGCCCTTGGTACATATCGACCCTTCGGTTACCTCTGGTACCTCGGGGCGGGCGTTACTTTTGATCCTTATACCTTATCGGCATGTCATGACCCTATATAACGAAATGGTGAAAGCATACGTATGTAAGGTGTTCCCGTCTAGCCTCTTGGGTCTAGCTTTGTCTTTGTTCCACCGTATACCGTCTTCTTCAGTCTTGTCATTCAGAGAGATGTCAGAAAGGTTCATCATGAGCTATATGTGTTCAGTAAGGAGAAAGCTCAGTGTCGCCAGTTTATTTCATGTTAAAATGAAAAGAGGGGACCGATTCACAAATTTATGAAGTGATTCGGTGAGGTTATCCTATCGATTAGAATCGGGTGACCAGTTTGGCCATCGCGGTAGTAAAGGCTATCTAGTGAACACTCGGTTCTTTGCCGTTTGGCGCTGAGTTTGCACCGGATCTGTCGATGACCTATTCTTAATGTAGTAAACTAGTAGCGATGTTGGAAGATGAGGTGGTATCGCGCCAAACAATCCCTCGTTGTGGTAAACAAACCACATGTATTTCATGGAGCTTAGTTTTTGTTCCTTGGGGAAGGTGCAAACCCGCGACCTCCATGATGAACCTCGGGGAGAGTCCCGAAATGATTACTGAAGAAGTCGAGATGATCTAGGCCGATACAAAAGGCAATCGCAAAGAGACGACAGTTGGAAACCTTATCGAGAAAGAGAAACCCAAACCAAGTTCACTCTTCCCCTATCACAACTTCCACCATTGATACAAATAGTAGAGGACTTCGCTTGGCCGAGATTGATGCGGGCCGAAGCTGTGAGACCCCAGATAAAGTAAAATGATAGACACGGGTTGCAAACCTGGGAATTTCTCTAGATCTCGGATGACGACACGGGACATACCATTGATTTCGTCTCGCAAAATCTAAGTACATAGTTGAATTTCGTTGAATTCCGAGAAGGTCGAAATTACATGTATTTCAAGACTAATGGACGAATGGGAAGGCGACACATGGAATGAAGATGCATGCCATGTGGCACCTGAGGAGAGGACACTTAGCACTTGGGTGGAAGCCAAGTGTCACACTTCTATCTTGCATGAGAGGATAGTGGTGGGAAAGTGGGCATGAGCGACATGTGGGATATTATTGTCATGAGGAGAGAAGGAAGAGGTGTTCTACACCTAGATAAGTATTCTCCACCTAAAGCAATTTGTTCAAGGGGAAGAGGAGAAGAAAAAGGGAAAACGATAAAAGAAAGAAAGAAGAAAGACAACGGAAAAGAAAGAGAACCGGCGGGTTCTACGATTAATAAACGAGAGGAGTTGCGGTGAGACGGATCTGCCTTCGAGAGGTAGGGTTCTCTCTCCTACTGCGGTTGAGTCTTTGTTTAAGAGCCATGTCATGCATGACAGGTCTTGGTAGTAAGGCTGGTTTAAAGAATAATTTCGATACAAAAATTATTGTTGGTTGGGACCGTTTAAGGTCGAGTAGTTTGAGTGCGATTTGGAGCCCGGGATTGTTTATCTTGTGGTTTGGGATCGGCGAGAGTGATCTTTGTTTGTAATCTTTTGTGCATCTTTGTTTTTCTAAGTTTGGAGAATGAAATCCGAGTTTTGTGTGGTACATTGCTTCTTTGAATAACATGCAGTTAATGTGAAAAATAATGTTAATATATGCGTGCTTGTTATATATTAACATGATGCATGTGAAGCATGTGCCAGAGTGTTGCATGTAGTTTCCATCATGTGCAACATGAGATAAGTATCTGATGACATTATCGCTGCATGTGCACGGGGTCATCGCTTAGATCGGTGTGAGTGCATGAATAAAATGGGTATTCGGAGGGTTGTCCAATAACAGTGATTCGGAGGGTTGTCCAATAAATTATATCGGAGGTTTGTCCAATGAACTCTATCGGAGGGTTGTCCAATAAGGGGTTCTCGGAGATGGTCCAGTGGTTCGATACTCGGAGGTTGTCCAGTGGTTTACTATTCGGAGGGTTGTCCAAGTGTGCAAAATATTCGAGGAGAAGTTTGCTTTGTTCTCGGAGGTTGTTTAATGGGTTTCAAAGCCAAAAGCTTTTGTTTTGAAACTAGTTTTCCATACATGCATTGAATGTATGAGAGTCGATTGAGATGACGTGACATAAACATTTATGTAAGTATGCATATTTTATATGAATGAGTACGAATGATTTTGTGGATTATGCCATTGCATGTGCACTTAGGTGGGGTAGCCCTTGTGGAGACTTTCTCTACTAGGCATAGCTCACCAGTTGTGAGAAAAATATTTTTCGGTCTTGGGAGGTACACGAGAAGGCACTTCGTGAGGTCTTGGTTGAGAGGAAGATCTAAGATGGCTTATTGTGCTCTTTTGTAAAATTATGGTAGAAAACCCGGGTTTTGTTTTAAATTAATTTGTTGTCAAAGTTTTTGTACTTGTGATGTAAATAGAGTGTAATTAAGCTCAGATTATATATTTAATAATTTGGTAGAGCCGATGTCTTTGCGCGAGGGGATCATTTGGTTGCATCCCAGACCATAGAGAATTCATTTGACTAGATCCTATGTATTAGTGAACTTTAAGACTGATTTTTAGTTGGTAAGTAAAGGGAATTTGGCCCTATTTCCTTCTGGTATAATTATATCATCAGTAACTGATGTAGGCTTTAGGTCTTAGTCGGACCTCTACAGCCCAGTTGGCCTTTTCGAAAGGGTATGAGAGGATGGTGTGGCCAGAGGCTCTTACGGCCGAGTGAGCCTCTTTGGGGCGGCCCAGGCTCTCCCTAGATGAGTGAAGCCTCTTTAGGTGGGGCGGGTGACCTCTTTGCCTGGTGAGCTCTTACGGCTGGTGACCTCTTTGGTGCTAAGTGACTCTTGGCCCGAAGTGACCTCTTTGCGTGAGTGGGCTCTTAAGTGAGGCCCGACCTCTTTGGGTGAAGGCCCGGGCGTGTGTGGTCGAGCTCAGCGAGATGGTTGTATGGTTGTGTATGGGCGAGCTCGTGAGGGATGAAATTGTCTGGCCATTTCGGCGGGAATGAAGCGTGTATGGCCGAGCTCGGATGTGTGGCGGAGGCTCGGCGGGGATGTTGTTGTGGTCGAGCTCGACGGGGATGTTTGTGTTTGGTGTCCGAGCTCGGCGGGAATGGAGCTTTGTATGGCCGGGCTCAGCGGGGATGAGGTTGTGTGTGGCCCGAGCTCGGAGGGATGGTTGTATGGGTTGTTTACAGTCGGAGGTTCAGCGGGAATGAAATTTGTGTATGGCCGAGCTCGCGGGGATGGTTGTGTGGCTGGTGACTTTGCTTTAGGTTTGGCCAGGCCTCGTCCTAGGGAATGAGCTCGGCAGCACCAACTTCGGACGACCATAACTTCCTCGTTCGAAGTCCGTTTTGCTCGTTCTTAGACTCTATGGAAAGATCTCTGAGTCTAGAATCTAACCATATACATGTGGATGGAATTTGGTGCCCACATAGTTTCTGAAAAGTTGATCATTTCACTAAGTGCACTAATTATTGGAGTCTTGGATGAGGTACTGTTATGTGTCACTGCTTGATAATTGAGTGGCATGTGAGTATGCATGAATGAGGCTATAATATAGCTTGTTTTAGGTTGCCCATGGAAATATATATATATATATATATATATATATATATATATATATATATATATATATATATATATATATAAAGTAAAAAAAAAAAGAGACCACGGATTTAGAAGATTATCCACGAGAAGCGAACTGATGAGGATCAGACAAACTTCTTTGATTACCATAGAGAACACGAGCATACAATTGATAGTTGCCGGCACATGGCTTATCTATTTGAAATGTTGGTAAAAAAGGGACATCTTAGGCAGTACGTGCCCCGAATTGAATCTAGTGGCCATAATAAAGAAGCAGAGTTGGTTGTAGTTTAGGTAGACACGAAGCTAATTATTGCGACGATTCTGGCTACTTCATCTTGACCTATCTCAACACCAAGTAAGAAAAAACCCATGCCCAAAATGGTGGTCACTAGTATCCAATATAGTTTCACTATTAATAGCATCTTGCCTATTAATGGCCCTATCACGTCCTCTGAAGCCGCTCTCAAATAGGTGGCTAGATCCCACAAAGATGCTTTGGTTCTGACCCTTGAGATCGGAAGCCACATGGTACGAAGAATCGTGGTGGACCCTGGGAGTGCTGCAGATATGTTGTATATGCCTACCCTATTTCAGATGGGTTATCAGGTAACCTGTCTCCACAATCCTTGTAGGATGTTAACTGATTTTAAAGGTTCTCAGGCCGAATCCCTAGGCGAAATTATGTTACCCATCACAGTTGGTCCAACAATAATGTTCGTTACCTTTAGTGTCTTGAACGAGCCCTCATCATTCAATGTTATCTTGGATAGAACTTGGCTTCATGCCATGAAAGCAATGCCATCCACCTACCACCAGACTCTCAGTTTCCTCATTAATCGAGGTCAGATCGATATTCGTGGTGAGTAAAAGATTTCTTGTTCCTATTACACAATCGGAACTCGGGATGACTCCAAAGCAACCAAATAGAGATTACATCTTGAGGCCCATGCCAAGGAAGAAAAGGACTAGCGTGCTACGGAGCCCCTTAGAGTGTATCCATTGTCGGAAATCGAGAAAGAGAAGTTGGTCTACCTTGGAACCAGTCTATCCCCCAACAAAGTAACTTCTATTTTGCATTGTCTTAAAAATCATGTTGATATCTTCGCTTGGTCCCATAGTGATATGATCGGGGTTGATCTCAGCTTTGCTCAACATCGGCTAAACATCGGCTCAACATCGTAAAGAAGTGGATGAGACATTTTCATCCTCAACGACAAGAAGTGATCAAAGACGAGGTGGCCCAACTTTTTCAAGATGAGTTTATAAGGGAAGTACAATACCCCAAATGGCTCACAAATGTAGTCATTATGCCTAAGAAAAATGGGAAGTGGAAAGTTTATGTTTATTATTCTGATCTTAACAAAGTGTGCCCAAAAAACCCTTTTCAACTGCCCCACATTGACCAGACAGTCGATGCAATCGTTGGTCACGAACTGCTTTCCTTTATGGATGCTTACTCTGGGTACAACCAAATCCCCATGTTCCCACCCGACGTCGTGATATCACCCCTGATGGAATGTACCGTTACAAGGTCATGCTCTTTGGACTAAAGAATGTTGGTGCCACCTATCAACGGATGATGGCCTGTCTCTTCGAGCCACTGCTAGGAAAATCCATGGAAATTTATATCAATGACATGCTAGTAAAGTCTAAGATTAGGGGCAACCATATTTGTGATGTCAAGCCCGAGCTCGGCCTCGACTCGGCAATTTGGAATGGACCTGGGGACACGGACCACAAATCCATTTATCTTATGGAAACACATTTCATACTCATTTTTCGATAGGATATTTTAATATTCATTTAATCATATTTATGTATGTGAATATGATATCCTACTTATTCACATTCATTAATATAAAGGGTATGCATTATATCTTTATAGGGCCCATGCTTATACTTTAGTACAATGTTATAAAACGACATTTCTATGCCCTTTCCAAATCATTTACAAAATATTTGTTAGAGTTCACCTCCTATCTTTGAAAATCCACAATGTAAAGTACATTCCATGATAAAAAAAAAATTAAAAATATAATCTTCTTATGAAGATCCTTACATCTTTTGATTTCAATACAAAGTAGTCACATGATATCATGGAATGAAGTGTATGCATGAGCATTTACTTATACTCTGCACGATTTGACAATGACTCTGGAAGCTCTGCGGTCTTCGATCCTGCAGCCTCTGCTCGGTACACACTTACGTGGAAGCCCGATGGGCTAAGCATTTTATGCTTAGTGGTTATTTGCATTTCTATTCTCATTTCAAACAATTATACCACATCTATATGCATAACAATTAACTTTTGCTATATGCATCACTTAATCATCTAAAAAACATTAAACATATTTTTCCAAACAACCTTTCAACATACTACTCATGTGATCCATGCAATATTTATAAATATACAATTTTATAGTAGTTTAACATACTTTCATTTTGTCTCAAATATAGAAATACAATAATTCTCATATTTCATGCTCCCTCGTTTTATTCTTGTCACTGACTCAATTCGCCTGATCCACTGATTATTAATCATTTTAAAGCCGTGAATATAACTGGAAACTTTAGGTCGTGGGATAGCGAATCGTCGGCACAATCTGCTAAGTGCAAGCTAATATAAAACATTTAATAACTCAGTATTGTCTCGCTGGGCTACGGACTGGTTATTTTACATTTCCATTTTGTGTACACTACAAATTGGTATGCCATTATAAATCATTTCGTTCGTAGTACTACTGCATTGACCCTTTGCTTCATCTATTTTGTATGCTAAAATTATTCCCAAGCGTAGGAACTAAAGTTGTCAAGCATTATATTACTGTGGGATTCCACAGGTCATTTCCACAGGGAGTGGTTTCCTAGGTGATCCTTAGGGATTTCTCTCCAAAGAATGTGCGTTTAAAAGTAAAATCTAGGGTTTGTGATTGATTGATTGAGTAACCGATTAAATTAACTATTTTAAAACAAAAAGGGCGAATGATAGGGTCATAGGTTTTCCTCACGGCCGTCGGGTAACACCCACCTCTTATTCACAATCTCATCCCCAGGCCATTGATGAATGGTCTTCGACGGAAGATGTAACATTAAAGGCTCTTTTAAAATGAAACGATTGGCGATAATGAAACACTTGTTCAAACGATTTTCTTAGACTCTTAGCCTGCATTTGCGATCAAGCACAACGTGTATCGAGAGTCTCTCGTTCACACGTTGCCAAGAAGATGCCAAACTAAGGTTTTATAAGATTTTTCGCAAGTGCTTAGCATCGTCTGATCAGTTGAAGCCTGAAAGAGGAATTGAGGGTGGTTACCTTAGGAGGTGAGTTTCCACCATTAGAACCCTATCATGGAGGTTTCAGAACTCCATTGAAATTGAAGATCGATTCATGTTTGATAAGAAACTATGCATAAATGTGACTTGAGAAAGAACACTTCAATTGCAAGATTAGGATATCAAAAGCACAGAATCCCTTAAGAAAATACCGAGTTATATGAACTAACTGAAAGATTACAAGTAATTGAAAACTTAGAATCTGAAGAATAAACTAAGTACTCCTATACATAACTACTTCAAAATATGAAAACACTCAAAATTGTCTAAACGAAACCCTAGAATAAAAAAGCGCACTAAATGTGATGACCCAAATACCAATTCTCCTTAGTGATCTTGAAGTGGTGGTCGAAGACGGCGTACTGCACCCAGTTGGAGTGCACTGTGATCAGCGGATGTGCATCTCTTCGAGTAGGTATCGATAAGTGTGATGCAGGGTACCAAGATATCTTGGTACTCCACTTTGCACATTGGGAGTCTTGATTAGTGCCTAAAAGTTCTATTTTGAACCACATTTATTATGGGTTTAGTGCTTTTGTGTACTAATCATTGCTAAATTATGATTACACATTAAGGTCCACTCTTGTTCTCACGATCATATTTTATATTTGTTTTGTAGTTGTTGCGAGAATTGGAAGCGAATCGTCGTGTCAATCCAATCATAACAAAGTTGGGTTGATTTCCATTAATTTCATATGGTTTTCTATCAATTTCAGCAAGCCGAGAATGAAGAATATCAAAGCAAGAAGAAATGGAATAGTGCAGTGTGAATAGTTGTAATGACCCGTACCAAATAATACAAGTTTTTAAAACGTTTGACCAAGTTTGACCAAGTTTGACCAACAATTAGTATGTGGGCCCAAGTTGACTTTTTCAAGGATGGATAATTTTGGATTGATTAAGACACCATTTCGTAGGCCTACGTCGTCTGGGAGTTCATAAGAGCAGGTTGAGCGTCAAAATCAGGCTTTACAGCAGATAAAGTTATGGCGCAGGGAGTTCGAGCAAACAACGTTGTATTAGTGTCCAGAAAATTTGTCTTAGGTTTTACATGAAAGCGACCCTAGGCCCTATATAAACATAGTTTTACGTGCCAAGAGAACCACAACCCCAACCATCAATTTGAGCTCCAAAACCTTAGAGAAAAAACTCCCTTTGAGATGTGAACAGAATTAGGTCATTTGACATTTGCAAGCCATTGGGTTTTGGCGGTGGGGCGTCGCCAGAGCCACCCCACCTTTACTTAGCCCAGCCCAGGCCGGAGACGCCCTGCCGGGCGATCCGTGGCAAAGTTTCCGTAAGCGGCCAGCCGCCGGACGGCGCCCGAATCGGCGGTGACGGCGACGATCGCCAGTGTTGGGTCATGGAATTTTCTCCGTTTTAGGCCCTCCCGGTAGGCCCATACCTCCCTCCTACCATTTTTGGACCCTGGAGTCTCATTCGTGGTCCTTTTCTCAGATTCTCATAGTTTGAAAAATACAACAGCAAGTTGGCCGACTAATTGGATCGGGTTTTAGAGCCTGGACAACCTTTGGACCAATGTAAAGTCTTCTTTGTGTTCTACAGTCTCTTAAGGCTTCAGTTGATATAAAGTTTGTAAATTTTGGACGTCGTTGGATTTTAGTTTTCCATTTTTGGTCATTCGGGAGCGGAAAGAAAGTTAGTGCAGAAAAGGTTTAATTTGAGAAGTGGGCACAATTGGTCCAAATTAGGCAAAGTGAAGTTGGATGAGTAAGGGGTGGACATTTTTATGAGTTATTGGAAGGTTCGATTTCGAAAGATTAATACTCGGGTGAAAAGCCCCAATTTTGGTAAATTCAGTGGGCACATTGTATAGTGGACTTGTCGAGTTAAATTTAGATAGTTTCACGGTTCTAAGATTATTCAAAGACATTTGGGGCGTCGATGTCTTTGGTTTGAATTAATGGAGCCTAAATGGTATTGTTATTATATTCTGGGCGCTGTTGAGCAAGGAGGCGTTCTACGGAGGAAGCGGGGTAGACATCTGTAGTTTGTAAGTGGTTTACATGTTTTATATGTTTTGGGGTATTATTATGATATATAATTGTTGTTAATTATTATATATATATACCTTATTTGATCGAACGGTTGGTTATGCGTAAATATAATTATTTGTTTTTATATAAACAAGTTATCATTTCATGTGGATTTTGTCAACATTTTAAATATTTGGAAATTTTACTGAGTTCATGGATAAATTTGTGGTATTTAAACATTTTGGTACATGGATTGAGGTTTTAAACCATTTTGAAAAGTTATTGACTTAAGAAATGGATTTTTGAGACTTTGTGAAATGATTATAAATGCGGTATTGTTGGAAAGGTTACAATGATTATAATCGGGTTTACTTGAAGGTTTATTAGTTGCCACGTGATGTCAGGTTTACCCGAAGGTTTATTAGTTGCCACGTGATGTCGGGTTCACCAGGTTATTAGTTGCCACGTGATGTTAGGTGCACTTTCGAAGGTTTATTGGTTGCCCACGTGATGTCGGGTTCACGAAGGTTATTAGTTACGGCGTGATGTCGGGTTTACCCAGAAGGTTTATTAGTTGCCAGTTGTCATGGGGTTACTTGGGTTTGCCCAGACGGTTTACTATGGATATAATAGTGCAGGTACATTATTGGTTCTGAGTAAAGTATAACCATCTCAATATTTATGGTTATGGTATTTTCATGATTTATGTTTACGACATGATGGTTATATATACTTTATGCTCCATTGTTATGTTGTGAATAAATTCAGGTTATAAGGTTCTTGATAATGAATGTTGGTTAGATTTTTGAGCATAAATTTCACATTGTTGACTTGGGTATAAATTTGGGTTTTGTGAAACGATTCCAAACGGGAACCTTATAAAAAATTGAGCGTGAGGTCTTGAGAGAAGGAATTTTTCGAAAATAAAAACATTATTTTCCATATAATTTATGCCATCTTTGAGATTTATTATCTCACGTTTGCTCTAAATCAGTTCTCTGGAGTCGGTGATTAAAGTAGAGATACCTCGTCTTCTACGTCACTTTCGTTTTCTTTGCGAGTTGCAGTATTCTATCTTATCTTTCTGCCTTTGTTTTATTGGACCTATGTATTTTCGTTGTACCCCTAAATTCGCAAACACTCTTAGATGCTCTGATCTTAGGATTGAACTCATATGAGTTTTTATCATATGTGTGTTAGTGGTTATGACCTACAGTAAGATGGGTCGTGGATTTGGTGGTTGTAGATTAACATACATAGGTGAGGTACTATATTAATGCGGTGTTTACTTTCTTTCTTAAAGTTGGGGTTCCATTGGACCCGATCCACACAGGGGTTGTACAGTGGAAACTTCACTAGGCGGGATGCCCAGGGAGGGAACTGGGGAGAGGAGTTTAGATTGGTCTTGTCAATAGTAGCGAGTAGGGAGCAATGGAACGATGTGACATTTGATGAAACGATTACGACGAGTGAAAATTTCGCTCTATTTGGAAATTTTCGCTATAAGCGGTGTGATTAGTGCCCCAGTCTTTATTTTGAATACTTTATTTATTATAGGTTTTTGAGTGCTTTTTGTGTACTAATCATTGTAATTAACAATTTACATTAGGATCTACATTCTGCGTGCATTTGTGGAATTTGTTTTTATAGTTTTAAATTGGGAAGCCCAGATCGTCGTGTGTCCAATCCAATCATAACAAAGTGGGTTGATTTCCATTAATTTCATATAGTTTTCTATTAATTTTAGCAAAGTCGGGGAATGAAGAATATCAAAGCAGAAGAAATGGAATAGTGCGGTGTGAATAGTAGCGAGGGGAGCAATGGAGCAATGCTTGACATTGATGAGCAGTGCAATGATGAAAATTTCTTTACAATTTGGAAATTTAGTTGTATAGCGAAATTTATTATGTGAATTCACCACTTGTAAGCGAAATCTCTACACTCTTCTTTACATTTTGTGTATAAACGACCCCGTTTTGGTTTTTCTCCTTTCTACCCTCATTGTAATAGTTTTAGTTAGGTTAGTTTGGTAGTTCACTTTGATTGTAAGGCTATATAATCCATTGTAATACACTATTGACCTAAAGTTTGATTTTATTGGACGGAAGCAAATATGGGCCCCTGTTTTTGGCCTTCATATTCTCTCTTCTCTTTCCTCTTTCTCTCCTTTCTCGATTTGCCAAAACACTCGCTGAGGATGTGACTCAAAGGATGTTGAAACAAATCTCGTATCCTTGAAGAGGGTTGCTAGGCTTGGGAAGTAAGGTTTGCATTTTGTTCCCACATTTTTCATACGACGAGGTTTGACATTTGGTTCCCAAAATTTGCAGCTCTAGGTTTAAAGCTCTTTGATGTACTTTCTTTGTGATACTTGGCAAGCTTTTAGGGTTCGTGTATTCTTAGCTTTAGATACAACGATATCCATTAGTTGCTATTCTGAGCCACTAGAGGTAGGTTAAGGAGCTTATATTTTTTCACTTTGCCGATGCATCCTCATTGATCAATACTTGGTAATCTTTTAGGGTTCAGTGGATGCTTATTATTAGATCCACTGAGATTCATTAGTTGCCCTTTACGAACCACTGGAGGTAGGTTAAGGGGTTATATTTTCACTGTAGATGCATCCTCTATGATCAATACTTGGTAATCTTTTAGGGTTCAGTGGATGCTTATTATTAGATCCACTGAGATTCATTAGTTGCTCTTTACGAGTCATTGTAGGGTGGGTCAAGGTGATAGATTTTCAATGTAGGAATCATAAATGCTAAATAAATGCTTTCTATCAAAAGGAAAATTATTAGGGTTTAGTTTTTAAAGCTAAATGAAGATCCGGTTCGGGAATTAACTATAGGTCATCCTCCCAACGAAATGAACGAGGACCTCTTTGTAACCAGCCATTGACCCTAAGCGATGACACTTGATTTCTTTTACACTTTATTTTATTTTAACTTGTTTTTATTTTCAGTTTTAAACCCTAAAACCTCACTGTTTTTAACCAAACCTGAAAATCCAAATTGAAATTCACCATATTTGAATCACTGCAAATCATTTGTACAAAGAAAACCCATCCCTGAGTTCGACCCTAGAACTGCTATGCTGCTTGATAGCTTAGCTACGATGGGAGAAATTAGGATACAAATTTTGTTGATTTCGGATCACCCTCTTGTGGCACGAGATCAAATGGCGCGCCGTTGGGGATCGAACCGGGTCACTGCGTGACAGAGCGGGGAAAGCTCTTTATGTACTTTCTTTAAGGCGTGATACTTGGCAAGCTTTTAGGGTTCGGTGTATTCTTAACTTTTAGATACACTAATATCCATTAGTTACTATTCTGAGCCTAGAGGTAGGTTAAGGGTTATATTTTCACTGTAGATGCATCCTCATTGATCAATACTTGGTAATCTTTTAGGGTTCAATGGATGCTTATTATTAGATCCACTGAGATTCATTAGTTGCCCTTTACGAATCATAGTAGGATGGATCAAGGTGATAGATTTTCACTGTAGGAATCATAAATGCTAAATAAATGCTTTCTATCAAAAGGAAAATTATTAGGGTTTAGTTTTTAAAGTTAAATCAAGATCCGGTTCGGGAATTGACTATAGGTCATCCTCCCCAAAGCGAGGAAATGAACTCGGGGACCTCTTTGTAACCCTATCAACCCAGCCCTACGGCCCGACACTTCAAGGATTTCTTTACACTTTATTTTAGTTTATTTCGTTTATTTTTCAATTTCCACAACATCAACTCCACACACTTTTACCAAATCCACAAATCGAAAACAAATTCACCATTTTGAACTCTTTGTAAATCATTTTGGTATGAAGAAAACCCATCCTTTGTGTTCGATCCTAGAGCCACTATCTTTGTGTGTAGTTACGCTATGGGCAGGGTGTTTGGGACACAGATGGGTTGCGGCTTTTCTTGTGTACGAATCGAATCTTGGTACCGGTATGTTGGAGTACTGTACCCGCGCTCTATGAGTGCTCCTCTTCCTTTATGACCTTGCCAGGTGGCCCCTCGACAGTGGCTGTCATCAATAACGATGATCTACATTTTGTTCTGCGGGCTCGAGCCCTACAAAAATTGTGCACGGGACTCGAAAGCTGCACACGCATAAACCTGCCAGGCTTGATCAAAGGCGCTATTCTACACACAAAATGAGAGCAAAACATGAGCTGGGGGTATAAAAATCCTCTATAAATGTTGCACTTTTATGTATTCAACACCCTTATTGGTATGCCAATCTATCCCTAACTTGACCATGATAGTTAACATTCTCTTAAGGGCATTAATAATTAGTCATTTACAATACCATTTTCATTTCACAGCTCTGATTAACATTCTTGACGGATTCGTTTGTACATACGTGAATCTCGTCATGTTTGCCACTACATAGTTCATTTACAAATCAGTTAACCAACACTCAAACAAATTCATTTATAGTTCAAATAGAAGCACATATGCAAATGTTTGTCAAACATTTTAGATTTAACTGTTCAAACAAAAACGCAAATTTCATAACAAACATTCTAGATTTGTTTGACAAACAAACACAAAACTTAAAATAAGAAGAGAATTATGAAGATCAAACCAAAAAGGTTGTTGATTATGGTCTCCTATCCTTAGAATCTTTATCATAGGTCTGGTTTTATCATCATCATCCCCTAATCCATCACAAATATGTCACAATCAAAGAACAAACAAAGAAAAATCAGTCATGCATGCTAGTGTTTTTGGTTAGGGTTGATTTCTACCCAACACACCTTCACTTGTAAAATTTTATGAGAAACAATGAGCCATATTTTACCCAACTTCCTTCAAGTCCATTGTTCCTCTATAAATCTATTTTATTCAGAAATTGGAATCATCCAATTCGGAGTACCTAAACTCAAGATATGTCCTAAACAACCGGGACTACTATATTTTCAAAACATAACCAAAATTTGGCCAAAAATAGAGCTTCACTTTGAAAAATTTCTGGATCCAATGGGGTCCAAATTTGAATACGCTTATTTCAAGAATTTTGTTCTCCTAGAAGTGCAGTTTACCTAGAAACTTTAATCACTCAATTTGGATTAGTCAAACTCAACTTAGGGCCTAAATACCAAAATTGTACCAAAACATAACCAAAATTTACCCGAAACCAAAGCTTCACTTTGATGAATTTATGGGTCTAATGGGATCCAAATTTGAATACACTTATTAAATAAATTTTGTTCTCCTAGAAGTTTAGTTTACCTAGAAATTTGAATCACTCAATTTGGATGAGTAATGACCAAGTTATGGCCAAAACAAAAACATGGGTTTGGAAAATTTTAGCCTGACATCTCCCCTAAAACTGACATTTCTTTATACAAAAGAATTTCTCAAAACCAATCCTAAGCTAAACAAAAGGCTACTTGAACTCTAACTCAAACATATATATCTTGTGAATTATGATTTTACCAATCAAACACCGATCAAAGGGAGTTAGGGTTCCTAACGAAAATGGGTGAATCCATACCCCGAGCTTAGACAAGTATCCATACCTTAATATTTTGAACACTCTTCTAGCTTTCCTTCTTCCTTTCTCTTCAAGAACAAGTAGAGTCCAAAGATGACTTCTCCCCCTCTCTCAACCTAGCCCTAACTTGGACTTCTTGAACTTTCCTTTCACATTTTTTTCTCTTCTTCTTTGCAAGCACAATTAGATCTCCAAGGCCATTTAAGAGCAATCACCAAAATTTGATCTTCTTCTTTCCAAAACGTGAACCCGTAAGCCCTAGCTCCCCTTTTTCCAAAATGAGAAATGATCTCATCTTACTAGACCAAATTTGGTCTTATTCTCATTTGTATAAGACATTGTTTAGCCTTCCCCTTTTTGGTTTTTTTTGTTTTTTTTTTTTTCATTTTTGCATTGAAGCCCTTCATTTCTATTTCATTTGCATATAACTTATCACATTTATACTTTGGCATGTACTCTTATTCATTTATGACCTTTGGGTCCTCATTTTGACATTTTACCAATTTAACCTTGATTATTGTATTAATTCCGGTTTTAGTTTTTTTCTTTAAAAACCTTTATTTCTATCACTTAAAACCGATAAAATAACAAATAAATAAATAAAAATTTATAATAGCATATAATACTATAAGGTAAAATAATAAAACAAGAAGGTTATTTTTTTTGGATGTTACAACTCCTCCCCACTTAGAAGATTTTGTCCTCGAAATTACCTTCATTGAATAGTTACAGATATTGCTGACGCATAGTTTCTTCCCTTTCCCAATTGCCTTCCTTTGTCTTGTGGTTCTTCCACAATACTTTGACTAATGGAATTCGTTTGTTCCTCAATTATTTAAATTCTAGAATTAAGATTTCTACGAGTTCCTCTTCGTAAGTTAAGTCGGGGCGAAGCTCAATAATCTTCGAAGAGACCACATGTAAGGGGTCTGACCTATACCTCCTTAACATTGAAACGTGAAAAACGTGATGGATATTTTCCAACTTTGAATTAAAAGGCTAACCTACCTTTATATATGCCCCTTTGGACCCACTTTCGATCACTTCATATGACCTAATGAACCTAAGGCTCAACTTGCCATTTCTCTCGAATCTCATGACTTTCTTCCCGAGGAAAACTTTCAAGAACACTTTTCGATCATGTGAATATCTTTTTCTCTTAGTCGGTGTAAGACTTTTTATCTATCCACATTTACAGTATTTCTTTGATCATTTTCACATTCTCCTCGGTCTCTTGGATCAAATTGGGGCTGATTACTTTCTTCTCACTTAACTCTGTCCAACACATTGGTGTTCTACACTTCCTTCGTTAAAGAGCCTCGTAAGGTGTCATTCCAATACTCGACTGGAAGCTATTGTTATACACAAATTCAACTAGAGGAATATGTCACTTACATTTACCCTCATAGTCGATCACACAACTTCTAAGCATATCCTCTAAAACTTGAATAACTCTCTCCGATTGTCCATTCGTCTGCAGGTGGAAAGCCATGCTAAAATTTAGCCGAGTGCCTAAAGCCTTTTGTAATTTTCCCCAAAATCTTGAGATCAACCTTGAATCTCTATTTGAAATGATAGACATGGGAATCCCATGTAACCGAACTATTTCCTCTATGTAATGCTCTGCCAACTTATCAAGTGAATAGTCGGTTCTTACTGGTAGGAAGTGAGTTGACTCGTCAATCGGTCTACCACGACCCTGGTGAATCATGCTTTACCTTGTCAATGGTAACGACCAATCCATTTGTGATTCGGTCTCATTTCCACTTTCGAGATGACTAATAGGTTGCAACAAACTGAAAGACTTGGTGTTCCACTTTCACCCTCGCTTTTTATACATTTGGCGTAAAACATCTTTCTTCATTCGGACCACCAGTATGAAGTCTTCAAATCCTGATACATTTTCGTGCTACCAGGATGTATAGCAAAGGATCCACTGTGTGCCTCTTCAAGAATGGATTTCTTCAACTTACTATCATTAGGTATTCAAACCCGGTCTCTATAATACAAGAATCCATCCCCATTCACTGAAAACTCAGTTTCTTTCCATAATTTCTATTCTAACACAATAATTTTCTCATCGGCTCTTTTATGCGCCTCCACACTTGATTTAACGATTTGATGCTTGCCATTAAATTCACGCCCGCTATTGCATCGTCGTGCGATGGCGGCAATTGGCGACCGACTCATTATTTTGCCTTACGACTTTTTCCTGCCTGGCGTTTGCCACTACATTGCTTGCGGGGTGTGTCCCGATGTCTGATCATAATCCTTGATCAATTCCATCCATCTCGTTGTCTCGAGTTAAGCTCCGAGATTGCGAGGACAAATACACTTAAGACTTTATGTCGGTGTGGATGACACTCCTCCATGATTAGTGCTCAAAGTGCTATTTTGAACACTGTTTTATTGCGGGTTTGGTACTTTGCTGTACTAATCAACATAGTCTTGATTAGCTTACCCAAGGTCCGCATTTATCACTCTTTGATCGCATTTTATGGCAAATTTTGTAGTTTTTACAAGATATTTATGCCAAAATTGTTGAGTTAATTCAAGCACGAAGAATTCGAGTCAAACTCAGCATTGCAGATCAGAGACCAGATGGAAAGAAGAAGCGGAAAATGCGAAATTAGGAGCCCGCAGAGAAAAAATTTTAGGCGTGGGGTACGCGATTTTACTTATTCATCTATGAAATTTCCTTCCCCTACCTTGCTTGTTCATCTTGCGGCCTTCATTGGCTCACCTTCCATTGGGTCACTAGGGTAACTAATGAATCTCAGTGGATCTAGCAATAAGCATCCACTGAACCCTAAAATCTTACCAAATAATAGCCATTGAAGGAGATTCGAAGGGATAAAAACCTAAAGTTAGAAAGGAAACACAAAACTGCCAGTTAGTACCTACGTGAAGAACATGGAACCCTCCAGCCTTAAGATCCTGTACCCAGCAACCTTCCACTTCAAGGAGGAAAGGGTTTTAGCCGCTCATCCTCCAAGTTCTCATCCTTGGAGGGTGTTTGGCAACCAAGAAAGGGAGAGAAAATGAGAGAAAGTGGAGAGAAAAGGAAAAAGAGCTGGAAAGATGAAAGCTTCCAGCCAATTTGATACCAAGCAGGCAGTCTGCTGATTACAGTCCGGGGGCTTATATGCGCGACGAGCAAAATTACAAAAGGGCAAAATCAAGTATTCTGAGGATAAAATGGGAAGAAACAAAAAATTGTAACAAAAAGGCAACAACGTGAAACAGCAGGAGAGGTGAATAGTGGCAAAATTAAGACTTATTTTTCACTGTCGGTGACCACTGCTGCTCAGTGAGTACCATTTTTCAAAGGATAATTATTAAGGGTTAGGTTTTATAGCTAAATGAAGATCCGGTTCGAGAGATGACTACTTAGGTCATCCCCATGAGGAAATGACCTGGAAGCCCTCAATTGCGGATCAGCCCGGTATACGTGCACAAGGAGTTATTTTACATTTTAACTTATTTTATTTCGGTTTAAACCTCGAAACCTCCTTGTTTTTGCAAACACGATAATCGAGCAAAATTCACCATTTTGGCCTTCCTTTGTAAATCATTTGTCTTGAAAGCTCCATCCACGAGTTCGACCCTAGAACCGCTATCTTTGCGGTAGCTTTGCTCTGGCGTGAAACCCCTAGGATATAAATTTTGTTGATTCGGTGCACACCTCTTTGTAGCCTGAATCACTCAGTAAAAGGTAGTGTCAACATATTTTCAATGCAAACACAATGGTGGCCAATTCCAAATCATGCGTAGGGTAATTCTTTTCATGCGGCGTCAACCGCCTTGAAGCATAAGCCGCCACTTTACCACATTGCATGGGACACATCGAGTCCATTTAACGAAGCATCATTGAAGATCCGCATAATCCTAGAATGCTCATTTGAGTAAGCAGAACTCGGTTAAAAATGCTTTCAACTTTTCAAAACTAACTTGACACTTTTCACTCCACTAAAATCTCACATTCTTTTAGAGTAATCTCATCATCGGGGCCATAGTCATCGAAAACCCCTTAATGAACCTTTTGTAGTAACCTGCTAAGCCTAGAAAGCTACGAACTTCCGTGACACTTCTCGGTGGTTTCCATTCAAGAATCACTTCTATCTTCCTTGGATCCACCCTAATTCTTTCATTACAATGTGTCTAGAA
This sequence comes from Tetrastigma voinierianum, assembly GCA_016808115.1. Taxonomy (NCBI): domain Eukaryota; kingdom Viridiplantae; phylum Streptophyta; class Magnoliopsida; order Vitales; family Vitaceae; genus Tetrastigma; species Tetrastigma voinierianum. The sequence goes on along the minus strand of JAEQBH010003140.1, from coordinate 1,155,241 downwards.
AGGACACTTCTTTCAACCAAAATTCACACTTACTCATTTTTGCATACAATTGTTCCTTTCTCAAGGTTTCTAACACTACCCGAAGGTGCGTATCATGATCTTCTCGATCATTTGAATACACAAGGATGTCATTTATAAACACCATGACAAACCGATCTAAAAATGGCATTACAAGGAACTCGTAATGTCCATACCGCGTTCTAAACGCCGTCTTATTCACATCGCATCATAGTCGCCAATTGTTACACCAAAGCGTGGTCGAATCTTGAGAAGAACGCCGCACACCTTTCAGATTGGTTGAGCGAGTCATCAGTGCAGGTAACGGATACTTGTTCTTCATTGTCATTTTGTTCAGTTGTCTATAATCAATACACAATAGAAGTGTATTGTCTTTCTTCTTAACAAAAAGCATTGGAGCTCCCCATAGGACCACACTCGAGGCAGATAAATCACTTCTCCTAATGAATTCTTGCAATTTGAAGCTTGACTCTTTTAACTCCATTTTAGACCGTTCTATACGGTGTAATGGATCTGGGTAGCTGGAGAACAAATGTCAGTTGCGAATTCAATTTCCACTTTATTGGAAGCGATCTCGAGCAACTCCTCTTGAAACACGTCCAGATAATCACAAACTGTAGGGATATTTGAAGTACTAGGCTTTTCCTTTTCCGTATCAACCACATATTCCAAGTAGGCTTCACACCCTTTCCAAACCATCGTTCTAGCAGTGGTGGCGGATATCACATTAGAGAGGTGGTTCGACCTCTCACTAATAAAAGTTACTTCCTCTCTGTGTTCTAAAAGTTACTCTCTTCATTCTACAATCAACCACCTCTTGGGATGGGACAACGATCATCCTGTGTCTGAACTCTCTGAATAATGCAGATGTGATCTCATCAGACTCCTTACTCTTGTATTTGATGGAAGATATATCTATAAACTCCATTCACAATGACACTACGCCCTATCGGGTTTGTCACCAAGATATCATGCTCGGTTTCACTTTTCCGCAAACTACCCAAACTAGGAATGGAAGTGCAAACATAAGAATAGGTTGACCTTAGGCCTATAAGTGCATGTACAATAGTATCAAAGATATTAAAATTACCAACTATCACATTCGAGGCATCTTTATCTTCAACGACCTTCATTACATACGCCTTAGCTAGAGCATGGGAGTCACAATACGCACATGGGTTGTGTCAGTTCGGAGAGCGTTCGGTGATACAACACTCACTTGTTGTCCTTAGCCCACCTCTTGATGAAGCTATGCCTGATGCAGGGTCTTTATGAAGACGGGCTCTTGGACAATCTTTTACTTTGTGCTCATTGGATCCACAAACCAAACAAGCACCTGATAGTCTCCAACAATCTCCTTTATGTCTCCTCCCCTGATGTACAATAAGGAGGAGGCGGTCTTCCTAGAAGAATCTCCTAGGCCTTGGTATTGATGGTCTTTGGTAGAATAGTCTTATTATCGGTAGTTTGGAGTTGGTCCTGCATACAGGTGTAGTTTATTTAGAACCACTGTGGACCTCTAAATTTCTTATTACGGTGTTGATCGACTTGATTGACGGGGTTTTTTCTTACCACTGCCTTCTTTCTTTTTAAATCGTACTCTTCTTTTCTTCACCACATCCCAACATTTTAAAGCACATGTCGCAATCTTAGAGCAATCATCATGGCCAGAATCCTATGGCCTTGCATTAGGAATATAGTCATTGACCATCCTCAGACTTCTGACACTTTTCTTCTCTGCCGCCAGCATCACCAGACATGCTTTCTCGCGGGTGAATTCCCTACGATACTACATCCACGCTCATACGCCTCTTAACCGTGTAAAATCTCTTCTCCTTGCTAAGGTAGATTTGACCCACTTATTGGTTTCTAAATTCTGCTATGAAAAACTCCCATGTAATATTTTGTGGTGGTGCAGTTCTGGTCACAAACACCCACCACTGGTAAGCGTCAATCTGTAGGAGTGAGATCACACACTCTAAATTTTCCTCTGGCATGCAATGCATTTGTCGAAGCATTCTCTCCGTTCTTTCGAGCCAATTTTCTGCCATGGAAGGCTCGTCATCTTTCTTTCCAAGAAAATCTATGGGTTGGTATTTTTCCATTCTCTCAATTGCTTTCCGTTGTGGGACAACTTGGGCTGGTTAGGCTGCTCTTTGCAATGCTTGAGCTATTTGCTGGAGGATATCAATAGTACCTCATGTGGCTTGTCCTTGCTCATGTATCGATAAAGCATGGGATGCTTGCCCACCATCCACACTAACAGGACTATTTAGGCGACCACTCGAGTCACCTCTGACCCTATTGGAGCCTTAACTTTCCATGCTTAACCTATTAAGACCAACAAGATCCGCATTAGAGTCACATTATCCTTTAATATGAAAATGCAATGCATGACACACATAATGCAAAATCAATTCATAGAATCGCCTAAACCTAGGCTCTGATTCCAAAATAAATGTCACGCCTGACTCGACACGATGACTAGACCCGACCCGGAGACACGGACCATTAAATCCATTTATACGCAAACACATTTCATATACTCATTTTTTGATAGGATATTAAATATCCATTTAATCATATATATATATATATATATATATATATATATATATATATATATATATACCTATATGTGAATATGATATCACTACTTATTCACATTCATTAGTATAAGGAGTATGCATAATATATTTTCTAGAGGGCCCATAACTATACTTTAGTACAATATTTATACAAAATGGCATTTCCATGCCCTTTCCAAATCATTTACAAAATATTTGTCAGAGTTCATCTCTTATCCTTGAAAACCCACAATATGAAGTACATTCCACCGTAGTGGTGTTTACAATGTCAATACATACAGTCCTGAGTCCCTTTTACATATATATATACAAAAACTGTACATTTATATTTACATAATCAGAGCGTGAAACCTACAGGTGATTGATTCGTTTGGGCCAAGTAGGTTGTTCTAGAATCAATAATATTTATAAACCTAAATTTCTCCTAATGACGTAGCAAAGCTATTGCAGTATAGTGGCTCTAGGGTCAAACACAGGGATGGGTTTTCTTCGTGTACATGATTTAAAGTGAAGGCAAAAAACGGTGAATTCAATTTGGATTTTCAGGTTTGGGTAAAAACAGGGGAGTTGATGGTTTGCAAACTGAAAAAAAAAAAAAATGTAAAATAGAACCCCTTGAAGTGTTAGGCCACTGGGGTTGGATTCCTAAGGCAGCCCGAGGTTTCGGGGTCCTTTCTCGTGGGAGGATGACATATAGTCATCTCGGCCAGGATCTTCATTTAGTTATAAAACCTAACCCAAAAATAATTATCCTTTTGAAGATGGTGTTCACGGCGGCGAGTGGTCAAGCGGAGTGAAGAACAACTCTTACCCAACTCACCTTACAATGATTAATAGAGGATAACTAATAAATCTCGGTGGATCCTGCAATAGCATCCAGACCTAAGATTACCGTCACAGGATATTCAAGGTGAATATAGAGTTGCCACAAAGTTCCAAAAGCACAAGCGCGGTGCACCTGCGTGAGAAACATGAAACCTCCGATTTGCTTTCGGATCACGGCCCTGTGACCTTCCACTTCCAAGGAGGAAAGGGTTTTAGCTCATCCTCCAAGTTGTCATCCTTGGAGGTGTTTAGCAGCTTGAAAGGATGAAAATGAGAAAGTGAAGTAGAAAATGAAAAACCGGAAATTTGAAAGCTTCTCCCAAAAGTATTGTAAGTGATTGATACAAGCCTTGACTCTAGCTTATATACATTTCAGGCAAAGGAAATTACAAAAAAAAGCGAAACTAAAGTATTACAAGAGGTTAAAATAGGAAGAAACAAAAAGAATTATAAGCAAGCTGAGGCATCAAAGTAGGTGAACGAGGAATTTGTTGGACACCGCGATGCTCGTAGGAAAAGCATTCCTATAATGCTCCATTTTCTTCTGTTTTCTGCTATTCTTTCCTCTGGTCTTTGATCTGCAATGCTGAGTTTGACTTGAATTCTTTATGCTTGGATCGATTCAACAATTTTGGCATAATTAGCTAGCAAAAACTGCAAAATTTGCCACAAAATGCGATCAGTAGAATAGTAGAGACCTTAATGTGAAAATCAGGTTAATTAGAATGATTAGTACATAAAAAGCACTCAAAACTACAGAAATAAACGGGGTTGAAATAGCACTTTTTTGGGGCACTAATCACTAACCTACACATTGCTAGTCCTTAGCAATGAAGAAAAAAGAAAAGAAAGAGAGCATATAAGCAGATAACAAAATTATGTTACAAAAAAGTTATATTTCAAAAAGGTTATGAATGGGTAATGCCTAACCCTAAGTAAGAATCATCAAAACCTAGCCCAATAACCATCATGAGAGAATGAATGCCATACAAAATTAAGTATCAAAAGAGCTTCCTTCTCAAAGACTCAAACCCAGGAACTACCGTAATCTAAGTGTTTGTTTGATCGGGTTCTCAACTTGATAAATTTGCGAACTTCACTCTCCCGTCGACCAATACTACCTCCACCACAGGACACTAACCAACCTAAATGGTCGGGACCCACTCTTATTCCACAAATCTTTTTGTGTTGTAGGAGTGCAATCTTTGAGGTCGACCTCACCAAAGTCCATGTAATGGGGATCACAGATGACTCGACGATTAAGGCTTAGGGCCTGAAGTCGCAGGATCTTTTCGACCACAAACTCTTCGAGGTTTCACCGGTCTTTGAATGATTTGAAACTCTAGCACCTACAGCTTGCTAAACTCACCCATCCACCCATGCTTGAACTAAGTCGGTGACTCAGCCCGAGTTGGTTTAGGGCACTAGGCTTTAAGGCTTCGCGAATACCCCCTTGGGCCCAGTGTAGGGTTTCAAGGCAAAGTGTTGCAATTTTTATTCTTTTTCTTTTCTTTTTCTTTTTGCTTCTTCTTTTTCTCATCTTTTATTTTGGAAGACACATTGACCTTCTATTCATGGGGGTCCTTAACCTATTAAAGGTGGTCAATGAAACTAGGGTAGGTTATTACAAGGCTTAGGAAATTTGGCGAGTTTTTCGAGGTTATTGAAGAAACGTGTACCTTTGTGTGTGGTTAGCTAAAGGTGGAAGAAAAAGGTCAAAAACATCAAGGATTCAACTAATCATCCACTCAACTAGGCATGGCATGACTCTAACATCAACAGGATTAGACAAAGTTTCAATTTTCCAACTTGAAGGTTAGGCAAAACCACAAAAAAAATGAAAATGGGTGCTATTTTTGAAAAAGTAAGTTGTATAGTATAACAGCTTCACAAAAAGAACAACCAGCAAGCCACTGAACATCACAAAATGGGCTTGCTCAAAATAAAAACAAAAATAAATGCCACTTCCTTCGCTAACTTTCCCCACGGCAGAATGTCATTATCATGATAGGTATTGGATTGGAAGGATGGAGAAGGAAGTGTTACCTCCTTGATGATATGTGCTCGTTTTTGGATAGGAGACTTCGCAAGCTTTCCATCGACACCTTATTCACTCCATTTGGTCTTCATATAAACAAGTTAGAAGAAGAAAATAGAGGAAAAAAGTGACCAGTTAGAGTATTTTTAAAATTACACCTTCATAATAATTTCAAAAGTGTTCTTTCTGGCAATATTTAGATTCTACACTCTCTAATATTTCCAACGGTACCAAAAACGCCTAAAACGGAGTTTGGATGAAAAAGTTATGGTATGAAAGTGGGGCTCTTGAAATTAGGCGAGTTCACGAATTCCACGGAGTACAGCTGTATTTTCAATATATACATGAGAGAAATTTTTTAATATATATATATATATATATATATATATATATATATATATATATATATATATATATATATATTTGTCACAAAAGGACAAAATCTTGGGGAGAAACCAAAGTACTATTGTAGTGCGAGATTTTTCGCGGGTTGCGAATTTTAAGCAGCTTTGCGAATTTTTGCGAGGGTTGCGGGAATTTTTAATATTTTTCCTTAATAACCAAAAATTAAGTAAAAACCTGCAAAAAAAAACACAAGAAAAATTAAGAAAATTTGCAGAATAATGAAAATTAAGCTAAAAACAAATATTAACTAAAAATTAGAGAAAATCTAAAAAGAAAAATAACTAAATCAAAATAAAATAAAATAAAATAAGATAAAACAAAAAAATCAAAAAAAAAATTAAGGGAAATTTGTGCTCACACAAACCGATTTTTAGGCCTTTGGAAGATATGCGAGGTTCGGGTGCTCAATCCAGAACTGACACGAGACCATCCAACGTGCCATGCGATGTGAGCAGCTGCCATTGTCTTGGATGTAGTGGCAAAGGCTCTAATAGTGGCCACTAATTTCCTAATGTTGTGTAGCATAGGTAGTGTAGATGGAATTTGGCCTTTCAGTGGAGTGCCCAGAGATTAAAGTGTCTTTGCGGTGTAGGCGAGATATACACTGGCAATGGGCTATTTTGGGGTTGGGCAGTGGCACAAGGATTCAAATTCATGGGGATTGGTTGAAGGATAGGTTCTTGGGGCTCTTCCACAGCTTCCTTTTCTCTACCTCCCCACAGCCCCACTTGTTGGCAGTGCTCGAGAGCTTCCACTTTGGTTTTTACCGCATCAATTTCTCCTGGTCGATCGACCGCTCTCCGGCACTGGAGTTCTCGCCATCTTGATGAACATGTTGCTGGGCAAGCCTTAAAATTGATGTCTTCAAGTTGTCAATTTTATGATCAATTCCACTTTGAAGCCCATTGATTTTCTGGTCCAAGGAGTTTTCCACAGTACAAATTCTTTGACTTAATTTGGAATTGAATTTCTTACCGCCTAACGTCGCCCACCGAGTTTGGTAAGTCTAGAATTGCCTTAACTAGGGAGATTGGCTGTGGTGGTTGAGGCTGAGACAAGGAAGCATATTGTGGATGTGGAGGAGGTGCATAAGTTGGGGGACAACTACGGGAGGGGTGCACTCATCCAGCGATTTCTATAGTCCCTCCTTGGACTATATGAGTTTGGATTTCTCCCCAAAGGTTGCTGATTTTGCCATGGAAGGTTTCTATAGTCCCTCATTAACATGTATGCCCTAGGGTTTCTCTCCACTGAATACTCATTGTATTGCTCTCCCTCTTCCATTTGGTCAGTATTCAAGCCCACTGAAACATGGATTCCTACAGCAAAAACAGGGAAACAAAAGCCTACACAAAAAATAATCCTGCAACAATTTGTTTTTTTTTTTTAGTGAAATGAACTAAAAAAAAAAATGACAGTAAAATGATAAAAGGAAATTCACCAAACCTTGTGATGAGGATCAAAGTTCATGACTCGTCACTTGCCTTGGAAGGCACCATCCGTAGCCATCATTTGATTAGTTTAGGCGAAGTAAAGTTTGTTCGGAATCAACAATATTTATAAGCCTAAATTCCTCCTATTGTAGCAAAGCTACTGCGGTATAATTAGCTACAGGGTTGAACACGAGGGGATGTTTTCTTCGTACACATGATTTACAGTGAAGGCCAAAAACGGTGAATTCAATTTGGATTTTCAGGTTTGGGTAAAAATAGGGGAGTTGATGGTTTGCAAATTGAAAATAAAATAAGAAAAAAAGTGTAAAATAGAACCCCTTGAAGTGTTAGGCCAATGGGGTTGGATTCCTAAGGCAACTGAGGGTTTCCAGGGTCCTTTCCTCGCGTTGGGGAGGATGACATATAGTCATCTCTCGAACCGGATCTGCATTTAGCTATAAAACCTAACCCAAAATAATTATCCTTTTGAAAGATGGTGTTTCTTGGCTTGATGGTGAGTCATAAACCGGTGAAGAATAACTCTCCTGACTCACCTTACAATGATTAATAGAGGATAGCTAATGAATCTCGTGGATCAGCGATAAGCATCCAGACCCTAAGATTACCAAATACAGGATATTCAAGGTGAATATAGGGGATTTAACCTAAAGTTTAAAGGAAACACAAACTGCCAGTGCACACCTGCGTGAGAAACATGAAACCTTGTTAGCCTTGGTCTTGTACTAGCAACCTTCCGCCCAAGGAGGAAAGGGTTTTAAACACTCGTCATCCAAGTTGTCATCCTTGGAGGTGTTTGGCAACGAAAGGATGAAGAATGAGAGAAAGTAGACGAGAAAAAGAAAAGCGTGGGAAATTTGAAAAATTGCTCTCAAAATTTATTGCAGTGATTGATACAAACCTTGACTCACAGCTTATATCTGACTCAAAGCAAGGAAATTACAAAAAAAACTGAAACTAAAAAGCTATTACAAGGGTTAAAATAGGAAGAAACAAAAAATTGTAACAAAAAGCTGAGGCGTCAAAAAGCAGGTGAACAGGCTGTTGGATGCACAGTGCTCGCAGGATGCACAATGCTCGCAGGAAAAGCATTCCTGTAATGCTCCATTTTCTTCTGTTTTCTGCTATTCTTTCCTCTGGTCTTTGATCTACAATGCTAAGTTTGACTTGAATTCTTCATGCTTGGATCGACTCAACAATTTTAGCATAATTAGCTCGCAAAAACTGCAAAATTTACCACAAAATGTGATTAGTAGAATAGTAGGGACCTTAATGTGAAAATCGGGTTCATTAGAATGATTAGTACACAAAAAGCACTCAAAACCTGAAATAAACAGGGTTCAAAATAGCACTTTTTGGGCACTAATCAGTGATGGACCCCTATAAGTGTGCTGGCCTAACAGTATGCGGAAGATCGCGGACGTCCTCCTCTGTACCTACATGGATTAAAACCCGTGCTAAGCTTTACGCTTAGTGGGAAACATATGACTTATACGTATACACATGCAATTATACTCATTTACAATAAGCATATAATAGTAACAGATATACAGTAGCAGATATAAAATTTTTTCATGAATTCATATAACAAACTTATACACATACTTATACTTATAGCAGACTTATACTTGTTCAGATCTCCCGTAGGACACATACTTGTACTTATAGCAGAGTTATACTTATTCAGAGCTCTGCCAAGATTCTGAGCTTATACTTGTACGGAGGTACCCGTAAGTACTACAGAGCTTATACTTATACAGAGGTACTCGTAGGTACATTCAGAGCAAAACGATGTACATTACTTTACTCTTATTCATTATTCAAACTCTTATCATATAACTGTTCGACTACCTAAACCAATAATAAGAAATGAGTAGGACACAACACAATAAGTACCCAGGTATGATGCAAATCTTTGAGGTGTCGTAACCTGGCGAGAATCTTAGAAATCTTGTGAGGAAGTGTCGTCGCACTAATCGAAATCTTAGAAGTACTAAATTTCAATGAACACGGTCATAGAGTGTTGTCGCACTAATCGAATCTGCAGAAGTCACCTCTGCTGCCCACGTAACAAAGGTGTTGTGTCATTCCATATCCGGTCTTAGGCAGTCCTACAATTATATGTGTTCAGGAACTTACTATCTTATCATAATGACATTAAGTTAGCGACGAGGTACGTTATAATTTTTCCTTTACCTTACAAACACGAATGAACCCTTTCATACACTTATAGGGTCCTCATTAGTCCAATAAACAAGTCCTCAGAATAACGGAATAGCAAAACGAAACAAAACACAAAAATCTACACTATGTGAACAGTAGCTACGCAATGCTAAGCTGTGGCATACCCGAGACTGTCCAAACCTCCATCACAGCCACGCTGCGGCATGGACATGCCACACCTTGGCGTGGGCTTATGCTGCTGCGTGGGATCCCTACGCCGTGGTGTAGGACCTCGAAATTTGCCAAGATTTTGCTGATTTCGTCCATTTTTCCAGAAATCCAACCAAAAATCCCAAAATAATCCAAAAACATAACCAAAAACAACTCCCAAGTGTGTTCTAACCCTACTAAAACCAAACATAGAGATTAATTAGGGTTTTTCCAAACCCAAACTCAAATACTTGTAAGTTAGGTTAACTTCCTAACACCCAAATATGTATCCATACATCATAAACCAAGAATTCATACTCAAAGCGAGGATTCCATACTCATCTTACACAAACTAGGGTTTTTCCAACCCAACTTTCAACAAATCTAGGGTTAGGATGAATTCCTAACTAAACCCTAGAAATGGAACCAACTAATATCCATACAAAAGTCCAAATAATCCATATAATCCATACAAAATCATAGCCATCCATACAAAACCCTAGTTTCCATACAAACCTATAGTATTCCAAACAAATCCATACAAAATCATAGAAATCCATACATCTCCATACAAATCCCTAGTTTCCATACCTTTCTTCTCTTCTTCCTCTTCTTCTTCTCTTCTTCTTCTCTTCTCCTCTCTTCTTTACTCTATGTTTTTGCCCTCTCCAAAATGAGAGACCAACTTGGTCTTATCCCATTTTGTTCAAATTTTCCTTTTATTACTCTTTGGTCCTTCATCTCTCCTCTATTTGCAAATCAAGTTATGCCATTTATATAATAGCCTACCATCTTCTTATATTATGAATTTTGTGTCCCATTTTGACAAGTTACAAATTTACCCTTGCTTATTTTCGGATTTCTCAGTTTTCGCGTTTTGAACTTAAATTACGAAAAATTCAAATTATACCTACAAAATACCCTAAACACGTTGAAAACAACTAGGGTATATTTCGGGGTGTTACATAACCATCTCTCAAACAAATTCATTTATAGTTCAAATAGAAGCACATATGCAGATGTTTGTCAAACATTTCAAATTTAACTGGTTCAAACCAAAAACGTAGATTTCATAACAAACATTCTGATTTGTTTTGACAAACAAACAAAACTTGAAACAATAAGAAGTATGAAGAACAACCCAAAAGGTTATCAGTGCAGTCTCTATCCTTGGAATCCAGTCTTAAGGTCAGGTTTTATCATCATCAGCCCATAATCCATCACGAATACGTCACGATCAAAGAACAAACAAGAAAATTAGTCATGCATGCTAGTGGCACCTGGTTAGGAGTTGATTTCTACCCAATACACCTTCGCTTGCAAGATTTTTGGGAACCGATAGGCCATATTTTACCTAACTTCCTTCGAGTCCATTGTTCCTATAAATCTATTTTATTGAAAAATGGAATCATCAGGTCGAGGAGAACCAAAACTTCAGATATGTCCTAACTGATCGAGTTATTCTATTTTCAAAGCATAACTGGAATTTTCCTGAAAACAGAGCTTCACTTTGACGAATTTATGGGTCCTAATAAGTCAGGCTGAATATTTACTTATTTCAAGAAAATTTGTTCTCCTAGAAGTCTAGTTTACCCCGAAATTTTAATCCACTCAATTTGGATAGTGAAACTACGACCCATGGCTTAAATACCAAAAAACTATACCAAAACACCAAAGCGTACCAAAGCGAGAACGGGTGCTGAAAATAGAGCTTCACTTTGTGAATTTTTGGGTCGATGGGGTCAATTTAGAATACACTTATTTCATGAAAAATTTGATCTCCTAAAGTCTAGTTTACGAAATTTGAATAACTTCAGTATAGATGATTAGCCCAGCCAGGGTGTAATTAAAGAAAACAAAAGCATGGGTTTGGAAAATTTTTGACATCTCCCTAAAACCCCAACATTTCCTTTATACAAAAATTTATCAAAATCAAAGTTCTAATCAAAGAAAAGGCGCGAACTCTAGCACCGAACATATATACTCACAGATTATGGTTTTACCAATCCAAACACATTCAAAGAGCCTAACAAACATGATGGGTGAATCCATGCAAAACTTAGACAAGTATCCATACCTTAATCTTTTGAACCTCCTCTAGCTTTCCTTCTTCCCTTCCTCTTCAGAACTAAGTAGAGTTCAAAGATGACTATACCCTCTCTCAAGCTGTAGCCACAACCGACTTCTTGAACTTTCCTTTCACCTTTTCTCTTTCTGCTGCAGCAAAATTCGATCTCAGAGATCACTAAATTTGATGCTGCCTCAGTGGGGTATGATCCAGCCTCTTTTGCCCAAATGAGAAATGATCTCATTTCACTAGACAAAATTTGGTCTTATTCTCATTTTGTATAAGGCCTTGTTTAGCCTTCCCCTTTTTGGATTTTTTTTTTCATTTTTGCATTAAAGCCCTTCATTTCTATATAATTTGCATAACCACTTATCATATTTTTACTTTGGCATATACTCTTCTTCATTTATGACCTTTGGGTCCTCATTTCGACATTTTACCAATTTAACCTTGACTCTTGTATTAATTTCGGTTTTAGTTTTTTTTTTCTGTAAAAGCCTTTATTTCTATCACTTAAAACTTATAAAATAACAAATAAATAAAATAAAAACTTATAATAGCATATAATACTATAAGGTAAATAATAAGACAAGAAGGTTATTTTTTGGGATGTTACACATGATCTATAAGAAGCATTTGAATTGGTGAGGCTGTAGCGTTTGAACCTAAATCCATATTTTGAAAAGTTTTTGGGTCACCTAGTCTCTCGACGAGGAATAAAAATATGCCCAGAGCAAGCCTAGTCCATCCTTGAAACCCCTCATCCATCCTGACGCAAACAAGTGCAGTCCTTAATGGGCAGACTAGCTGCTTTAAGCTGTTTTATATCGAGGTCGTTCGACAGATTGTGCCCTTTCTTTACCCTTTTAAAGGGAGAAAAAATTTCAAGATGGAACGATGAATCTACGTAGGCTCTCGACGCAATCAAATCTTACATAGCCTCTCCTCCCGTTTTGAGCTAATCGGGCCTAACTGAAGATTTGTTCCTATACTTTGTGACCTCCACCACTTTAGTTAGTGTAGCTTTAGCTAGGAAAAATGGAAACGAACAACAACATTCAGTTTATTCCGTTAGAAAAAATTTAGCCAAACGTCGAAGCCCGGTACGATTTAGTGGAGAAAGTAATTCTCGCCTTAAGAACAGCTGCAAAGAAACTTTGGTCTTACTTCCAAATAGGGATGGCAACGGGGCGGATTTGGGATGAGTCACCCCACCTTGTTCCCGTCCCAATTGTAAAAATTTTTCCCATTCCCAACCTAAACCCTGTCGAGGTGTAGCGATGATTTCCCAAATCCGTCCCAAAAAAAAAAAAAAAAAAAAAATCTCGTTCCTGACTCACTAAACCCGAATTCGTGTAGCATTCAATCTTCAAAAATTAAGTTTCGTTTTTCAAATCTGATTCATAACATTAAAAAATCAAAGATGGACAGTAAAATCAAATTTTGATTCATCAACAATAACTGAAAGAATAGAAATTGGCAACCAAATCTTAAAAGGCATTTTAGTTTTGCCATTTCTGCAGCATCTAAATCTCCATTCCATTTTCTTTTCTTTTTTCATAAATCCTTAACCCGGGGAAAGAAAGAGCCAAAGAAACATAAAAAAAAGAAAATTATTCTTAACCCAAATCTTTAAAGGCACTGGCAGTGTGTCTATGATATTGTTTCTTCTTCGGCTGTTGTTTGTTCTCTTGTTCGTTCCCTGAAACTCCTTTGATATGTTTGCTTCCCAACTCGCTCTTCATTTAATCTTTCCCTCTCAAAATCCAGCTTTCTTCCTTCTACATATTATTCTTCTTCAATTATTTAAGACAGAAAATTAAGACTAACAAAAAGAAAAAAAAAAAGAAAAGAAACTTACAGGGGTGATGGAGGAGGTGTGGAAGGGGCCACCCATGGATGACATGTAGTTGGAGTTAGGGTTAGGGTTTCATATTGGGGAAGAGAAGAAGGAATCTAAAGAAGCGGCGTGGGTGGGAGAGAGGAAGATGAAGCGGTGTGGGTAGGAGGAAGGTTTAGGTTAACATAAAAAAAATATAATTTTACATATATGGATTTGTCTGGCATTAAAATTTTGTGAAGGGTAAAATTTATAATCTAATACACTAGTAGGGCGGGGCGGGGCGGGGCGAGTCTTACACATACTGTACTCGAACCCGCCCCGAACCCGAGTCGGGTTTGAAAATCCAAACCTAAACCCGCCCATACCCGTTTAAGTTTTGACCAAACCCGTCCCATTAGGGGCGGGACGGGACGGGGACCTGAAAAACCCCATCCCATTGTCATCCCTACTTCCAAGTCCACCAAGTCACTGTATTGACAAAATACTCGATTTGAGCAATTCTCCATAGACCCAACATAGTTAGAAGGTTGATGAAATAGGCGTTGGAGCTCAATTAGTTTGGCATCAAATATAAAGCAAGGTCAAACTTGAAGGGCCGATTCTTAGCGGATTTTTTCATAAAATTATCCAACACAGTTTTCTTTTCCCATTACAAATAGCGAGGTCAGATAAGAAGTTGTGCTATTGGGTCTGAAACTAGCTTTGACATTGGATGTCGTAAATATCAAACTCAGGTGCGATTTCCAATTGGTGGTATCCCAAATCAAAGGAGAATTTGAAGCTTAGGAAGAAATGATGCTCAAGTTCCTCTTTATCGCCAGAGCAATCTTAACCGGTTTCGAGCAATTCACCATATCCTAGATTCATAGACATGAGCAAAAATGAGCTGAGTTATTATTACTTTGCACATTCGGTGTTCATAATGCCCTTCGTAATAGACATTAAATCCTAGATACACCATGCTGACCAAAACCTATTAGGAGAATTGAACCATAAATCATGTAAATATTGGCCAAATACCCACAAGCAATAAGAACAAAATGAAATACTCAACATAGATATGAAATAAGGCGTTAATCAATAGAGATTAGGAGAATTCATACATTTAAGTCTTGGCTACATCTAAGTCCTAAGAAAATAAACTAAAACATCTCTAGAAAAGGAATTACAACTATCAAAATGAAGAAAAACATAGAGAGAGGAAGAGAGTAAGCAAATTTGGATATGAAGACCCCTTCTTTTCTTCCACCTTCTTCTTCTTCTTCTTCTTCTTCTTCTATGTCTTTAAGTTTCTCCTCTTCAAAAGACTTGGTTCCTAAGGTGTTTCCACCCTAAGGAACCCCTAAAATCCATTCTTAAAAACGTAAAAATAAGTGTTTATATAATTCTAAGGGAAAAGGGCCTCACAAAAGGCTGAAAAATGCACATTTTGGGCCCACCTCTCAGTACATCGTGTGGTCTTGCACTTTGAACCACTGCTGTAGCGGAAATGGCCCATGGTAAGTTGACCATGAGAAGTTAATGGTAGCGACTATGACTTATATCAATAATTTAAATTTCTACGCCAAACTTCCCGAGGCCATAACTTTCTTGTCCGGACTCCAAATTTAGTGTTTTTGGTACTGTTGGAAATATCTTGAAGTGTAGAATCCATCCATATAAAGCTTGATTCCATTTGGGGTTATCTTATAGATAAAAAGGTTAAAATATAGTTGATGGGGTTTAAAATAATAGGCCGTGGCACAGAACATGACAGATGCGGGCTTAAGAAGGGATTAAGAAGCGAGGCCCTGACTGCTAGTCTTTAGGCCCTTGTCAACATCCCCCCCGAATATAGGCCAAACAAGGGCCCAATTTACCTTCAAAAGTGTAATGCTGCAACCAAAGAATTCGTATTAAAGGAAAATACCCAATCTCCACCAATTAGGAAAACAAAATATTTCCCTAGTGGCCCTTATCAATTATTGATTCGTGCCCACAGTAGGTGTATTGGAATGAAAAAATTTATCCTAAGCTCCCTTTACTTGTATCTGGCTAACTGCGACATAAGCGGCTCTAGGGTCGAACACAGGGATGGGTTTTCTTCGTACAAATGATTCGCAGTGATTCAAAAATGGTGAATTTGGTTTTGGATTTCAAGGCTTGGTAAAAACAGGGGAGTTGGATGGTCACAAGCTGAAAATAAAATAAGAAAAAAATGTAAAATAGAACCCCTTGAAGTGTCGGGCCACTGGTTTAGGGTTTTAAGGCAACCAACATGTCCCCGGGTATTTTTTCCTCGCGTTGGGGAGGATGACATATAGTCATTTCCCGAATTGGATCTTCATTTAGCTTTAAAAACTAAACCCTATGATTTTCCCTTTTGAAACATAGCATTTAAATGGCGTAAATGTCCACTAGCGGTGAAAAGCATCTCAATACTCTTTCACGATAACTAGCGGGGAAGTTAACTAATTGAGCTATCAATGGATCTAGTAGAAAGTATCCATTGAACCTAAAAAAGCTTTCGAATACATATTAAAGAGCATGCTTAAGAGATTTTAGCTTTAAGTGAGCGAGCGTAAACAACCATCGTGCGTTAAAAAATAGAAAGCCAAGTGATTACCTCCACACCCTAGCCAATGACCCTCCTCTTGAGGAGGAGGAAGAGGTCTAACCAGCCATCCTCTGAGTTGTCATCCTTAGAGGTGTTTGGCAGCCGAGAAAAGGAAAGAAAATGAAAGAAAAGCGGAGAAAAGAGAGCGAGGCGAAGCCTCCTGCTCTTTGTATTAGGCGTGAAGTGAAGTGAGTTGATTTGAGTTTGTACAGACTGAGGCTTATATAGGTGCTCAGTGTATATGAAATTACAAAAAAAAAAAAAAACTAAAACTAAAGCTATTACAAGGGTTAAAATCGGAAGAAACCAAAAATTGTAACAAAACAAAAAAAGCGTGTAATTGCGAAAGCGAGTCTTTGGAGGAGCAGTGCGCGGGATGCACGATCTTTGCGAGGAACCAAATTTGCGAGTTCCATTTCTTCACGCACTGCTATTCTTTCTTCTTTGTTTTTGATCTACAATGCTGAGTTTGACTCTAATTCTTCATGCTTGGATCGACTCAACAATTTTGGCAAGATTAGCTCGCAAAAACTACAAAATTAGCCACAAAATATGATCATTAGAATAGTAGGGACCTTGATGTGAAAATCGGGTTAATTAGAATGATTAGTACATAAAAAGCACTCAAAACCTATAATAAATAGGGTTCAAAATAGCACTTTTTGGGCACTAATCAATTATCCCTTATTAATCGGTTAACAATAAGGAAAGAAAATCTCTCACCCAATGGAAGGAATATCGTATCATCATCAAACTAGGAAAGTCATCAATTATCCCTTATTAATCGGTTTACGATAAGGAAAGAAAATCTCTCACCCAATGGGAGGAATATCGTATCATCATCCAACAAGGAAAATAATTAATTATCCCTTATTAATCGGTTTACGATAAGGAAAAAAAATCTCCCACCCAGTGGGAGGAATATCGTATCATCCTCGATAAGGAAGATGCTATTCGGTGTCATCATCCGACTAGGAAAGTTGTCATGATCATCCATTATAAATACCGAATGACCCCATCGGTGAAGGTGCGCGGACTTACGCCGCAAAAAATTCATTCCACTAGCGGTTGATCTTCTCTTCCGCCCAGGCGGCTTAAGGCATTGGAAGACAGCGAGCGAGCCCTCGCCATCCTTTTATTTCTGTTTTGAGGAAGGAGTCTAGCGTATGGAGTCGGTGGACCGGCCCGGCCAAATCCCAGCCGCGCTCGAAGCCCGATTCGTTGAAAAAGCATCATCGGTTGCTTGCGTCGGCAGGAACGACAATTCGCTACAAATGGCTAACCTCGGCGGTGATGGTATCAACTCGGAACCTGGCAGGAGTACGCGCCCGATCCTCCAAGGATGAGACCGGTAATTGGCACGTGGACGGCCACCGGAGGCGCGTTAGAGCTGTGCGAGCCCGACCGCGGATGGTGAAGGCGATCCGTCGCAACGATACTTCTTGAAAGAGTTGGAACAACTCACGCAGGGCAAATCTGACGCCCCGGGAGGCATGACGGGCCCGAAAAGACCAAAGCCACATTGCTCGGGGAAGAGCAACACCTCGACCCTTGTCGAGAAGCAGATAGAGAAGGAGAAACTAGCCACACCAGGGAGCATGATCCTTACCAACCCCAGAGGATGTGATGAGGAGGTCGTGCGAGCAAAGGATCAGGGACATCCAACAAGAAATCAGCCACATGAAGGTAGCGGTAAAAGGCTGAGCTCTAATCTCCATGGACGCCTTGGTGCAACAAACCGAGTCTCCATTCTGCTTCCGAGTCTTGAACTTGCCCACTTAGGCAAAGTTCATAATCTGCATGGTCGAGGCGTTCGACGGAACCAAAAGACCCCATAGACCACCTCGTCATTACAAAATCGGATAGGCTGCCGCATTATATCAAGAGCGACTCGGTTTGTAGGCTTGACTCGATAAAGGTTAAGTAGCCACGGAGCCATGTAGCTTGGATTTGCCTTTAATTATACTTAACCGAAAAGCCATGTAGTACGGGCCATGTGGCTTAAGAGGCCGGTAGCTCAATTTGTAGGCGTAGTAGCTCATAAAGGCCAGTAGCCACGCAGACCATGTAGCTCGGGAGCTCGGCCGACTCGGTTCGAATACTTGACGAAAAGGCTAAGTAGCCACGAGGCCATGTAGCTGAAGCCATGTTTCGGGAGCCATGTAGCTCCCGAGGGCCTTAGCTCCAGTTTGTGAGTGTAACAACTCAGCCAAGACGAGATGGCCAGAAGTAGATGCATGTAGCTTAGGGGCCCAGCTGGGCCGGTATACGCAGGCCATGTTCCTTTCGGAATTGCTAAGCTTTCGAAAATGCCAAGTAGCCCGCGGGCCATGTAGCTCGGGGCTGGTACTTCGGTTCTGAGAGCTTAACAACTCAAAACGACTGTACTTTGGTGACTAACGATTTTGGCTTCTAATTGCTAAAGCAGGCATAATAGCCTTGGGCATTGGCTGCGATTTGTGGCTAAGCGGCTCAAGCGGACAAAGGAACCAAGCATCTCAATTTAGCGAAACAATATTAATAAAAAAATCCCGGTATATCAGCAAAAATTCAATGTTAGAAGCAATACAGCCCTTGCCTACGCCCGCTTTAGCCAAAGGCTCGGGGGGCAACTGATGGGGTTTAAAATAATGAGTGCGCAGGCCCAGAACACGAGCCTAAATGCCAGGCTTAAGAAGGATTAAGAAGCGGCCTAGTACCGATCTTTGGGCCCTTGATGACATCCCCCGAATATAGGCTGAAACAGGGCCCAGTTCACCCTTCAAAAATTTGTTAATGTAATCAAAGAATTTGTATTAAAGGAAAATACGATGTCAACAATTAGGAAACATACTATTTTCTAATTGGCCTTATCAATTATCCCTTATTGTCAGGTTAACGATAAGGAAAGCGATTCTCTCATCTGATGGGAGGAATATCGTATCATCATCGACTAGGAAAGATATTAATTATCCTGATAATCGGTTTATGATAAGGAAAGAAAATCTCTCACCCAATGGGAGGAATATAGGATCATCATCCAACAAGGAAAGTCATCAATTATCCCTTATTAATCGCTTTACGATAAGGAAAGAAAATCTCCCACCCAATGGGAGAAATATCGTGTCGCTCCAGCGAGGAAGAATCACCCATTAATTTAATCGTCATCCGACTAGGAAAGTTGTCATGATCGTAATTTATAATCTGAGGCCACCCACGACCGGGCCCTTCCTAGTGACGGGGGAAATGCGCGGCAACTCCGCAGTAACCTCCGGTGACTCGCTCGACTTCTGAGTTACCATGAAGCTAAAGTAGTTAAAGCTATTGGCTGTATTTGGCGTGGAACACTAAAATTTTTCAATTTTTCTATCAAAATCACCTTTAGATTTGCGAAATCAGCGGCATACTTGTTGCACGATTAATTGACCCAAAAATACAAAATCAACTTTGTATAAAAAAATACGCTCTTAATGTTTCCAAATGTCCAGCTCTGACAATAAAGGACCTGCGGTCCTCATCAAAATAAGATAAAGATCAATCCCGACACTAATTTTTGTACTTAACTGTTTTTCTCAAAACCATGCATGCATGTATAAAAGATATTTACATATACAAATGCCACATTTAGCTTTACTATTTTAATTTACACCTTATCTTATATATAATCACAACAGCGTCTGGGGCGAGGATCTTGGAAAGGTCTTTGAGCAGCACCTACACTTGAAGAATTATTTTAAAAGCAATGAGCGAGGCAAACTGGGCTCGGTGGAGTACTATAAGTTCTAAATGTTGTTATGCAATTTAGCCATGTACCTCCTAATATAGAAAATCATCTGAAATGGTTTGTAAAGCCCATTTATGAGAGCGAGTTTTTCTTTATGAAAACCATTTAAAGCGTCTTGAAAACTATTTTCTCACTAGCGAAAACTATTAAAAAACCATTCTGGCTTTCTTTGAAAACTGATACGAAAACTGTTCATTTACGCGCGCTGCACGCGTTTGGTGGTGGTTAATATCCCGAAAGTGCTATCTTGGAAATCAAGTACGGTAGCTGTGGCCCATTTAAAATACAGGCGTGATGCCACGGAACCTCCGAACTTGACGCCGGTAGTGAACCTCGAACACTACGGCCTTCTAAGATGTCGGTGAACACGGCGGGATCTATATAGCATAATGCGGAACAGCGGAACCAAAATGCTTTCGGTGATGGAACCTCGGAACCAAACCTCATCGTATGTACTAAGTATTGTGCGCTAACTATATACCCCGAATGCGAGAGGGTGACTCACTATATATATTCTAGATCTAACCCCAATTCGCAGGCCGAGCGATATAGTTAATCATAATATCCCATAACCTTGCCATGCCTGATCGAAATACATCTATTTGGAAAGCGAAATTTGTGTCATCTAGGGGTTTTGCTAAACCAGGCCAAAACTGTTTCTTAAATACTGAAATCGAACTTTTCTGTTGAGTATAACAATTGGGAGGTAAAAAAAATGCTTTATAAATCTATATTTTCAAAGCACTTTACAAACTTGTAATTTAAACACTTTCGTTTTAGAAAATGATTTTGAGTACTCACCTTTTTCTCGACTAATTTCTTTCAAATCTTGTCAAGCACTCACAGATTCGTCGGATGCTCAAATCTCATACAGGAAATTTAAAATCTTTTTCAGGTTGCTTTGTTTTGCTAATATCTGTGGGGACTTTCAAAGTAGTTATATGAAACGAACGATTCTAAACAAGCTTTCACGTGCTAGTCACATTCGATATGGACATCGATAATATGATGTGAAATTGACCAAAATGTCCATACACATTAAATGCCCCATAAAAACTATACATTTTAGCAAACTTTTTGACTAAAGGGACTTTCCCGAAGTCTAAAAATATTTGAAACATTTAAGAAAATTACAATGGCATTAAGACTACACTCTGAAATTTCAACCCAAAGCATGAAAGCAGTCTCGAAATTCAGCGCTGATTTGTCCAAGACAGTCGAAAAATTCCTAAAATTCCACTAACTTAGTCTAAAATTTGGAATTAAAGTTTCACGACCTTCCAGATCTGAAAATTAAGGCTATTATACTTATATTTAGGCTCGAGAAAATACTTGCAGTAGGCAAATTTTCTACCTTTTAAAGTTTGACAAGGCTAAGATATTGGTACTATCAGTAGCTCTCGTGCGTGTATACCAGGTACATAACCCCGACAAAGCCTCGGTCAGATTTTAAGTAAATAAGAAAAACTAAAATTTAGTTTTGAATTTTACGAATTCTCGGTGAAATCGTGTTTTTTGTACCACAGCATTAGCCCTCTTCAGTGAGCATTTTTAGATTATTTACTCGGCAATCCAAATTGAATTTCAAGTGAATACGAGAAGAAAGTAAAAAATAAAGAGAAAAATAAAAATTCTCCTTGGACACTTTCCTTCTATCTCCATCTGTCTCCTTCCTTTCATTTTGCTTTTTCCATTTTTCTTTTCGTAGTGTCTATTATTATTATTTAGATAAATAATTTCTATTACCTCATTCGGGTCCATTTGTCGACAAATTTTATTTATCCTAATTGAATATTCTTTAAATATTTTCCATTTTCGAGATTTTCTAAAATCCCTTTTAGGTTTCCACTCTAACCAGTCTTCTAGAAATTCGTAAAATATTCCGACTATCTCGAATTGAAACTTTCTGAGTTACTGATTGTGAGAGGCAGACTTGCGGCGCGATCCGTTTGTCATCAAAAATCTGAAATTTTCTAGGTTTCCCTAAACCATTTTGGTAATTTATTATTATTATTATCCTTTTAAAATTCCATAATTTATACTTTCACCCCTCCACATTCCTTAATTGCAAAAAGTGCCACAATTCTTTGAAATTATATTCTGTAAAACAATTTCAAAATAATTAAGGAAACCTTTAGATGCACATACAGTTACACATAAAGTCGCCCTCTCGGGGACCGGGGGTATTCTGACCCCATCGGTGAAAGTACGCAGTCTGCTAAAAAATTCATTCTCTAAGCAATTGATCTTCTCTTCCCCTGAAAGAACTGACTTAGGCATCGGAGGCAATGGGCGAGCCCGCCGATCCTTTTTTGTTTCTCTCTTGTTTTTGTAGAGAGATCCCGATGTGTCTGAGTCGGCGGACCGTCCCCGGCAAGTCTGACACGGGTTAATTCGTGAGCATAATAATCAAAAGGCCAAGTAGCCGGAGCCATGTTGTAGGAACCTGGTAGCTCCCAGTTTGCATAGCGTAATGACTTAAAATTCCAAGTAACCATGATGGGCCAGTAAGCTCGAGAGATAACTCAAAAAGTCTAAATGTACGGAGCCATTGGCTCATGAGCGCTGGCTTAAAAAGGCAGTAGCCAGGGCACGATGTAGCTGCGAGGGGAGCCATGTAGCTCGGTTCGCACAGGAAACAACATTTCGACAAAGGCTAAGTAGCCGCAGCTGATATGCCAGCTCGAGAGCTAGCTCAAAAAGGCGAAGTAGCCACAGAGCCATGTAGCCTCGGAGCTAGCTGAAGAAGCGAAGTAGCCATGGAGCCATGTAGCTCGAGAGCCTAGCGGCTCGATTCGGAGGAGCTTAAACGACTACGAGGCTGTGTACGAAGCCATGTAGCTCACGAGGCCTAGCTCAAAGGCCCAGTAGCCACGGGCCATGTAGCTCGAGGGCTAACCGCAAGAGCCCAGTAGCCATGCTTCCCGGAAGCCATGTAGTTCGGTTCGCGGGCTTGTAGGCTCCATAAGGCCAAAAGTAGCCCACGGTCATGCGCTCAGGGCCCCGATAGCTCGGTTGCGGGCGTAAGCAATCAAAAGGCCAAGTAGCCACGGGCCTAGTAGCTCGGTTCTGAGTACACCGCGGCTTAAAAAGGCGAGTAGCCCGCGAGACAGTGTAGCCCCAGGAGCCATGTAACCCAGTTTGGAGGCCAACAGCTCAACAAAGGCCAAGTAGCCGCGCATGTAGCTGAGAGCCCATCGGCTGGAGTTCGTAGAGCATAGCATTTCAAAGGCCAAGCGACCCGCGAGCCATGTAGCTCGGGAGGCCTTGATGGCGCTCAGTTTGGGCGTAACAACTCAAAAAGGCCAAGTAGCCACGGAGCCATGTAGCTCAAGAGCCATGTAGCTCAGTTTGTAGAGCTTAACAGCTCAACAAAGGCCATGTAGCCACGGAGCCATGTAGCCTTTGCCTAGTAGCCAGTTCGCAGAGCATAACAAATGTAGAGCGCCAAGTATCCACGAAGCCATGTGCCCTTTCGAGGCTGATTACCGTGCCACGGTGAGGTGATACGGAATCAACAATATTTGTATCCTAAATTTCCTCTACTACTTAGTATTGGTCAAGCTACTATGATATAAGCGGCTCTAGGGTCGAACACGGGGGATGGGTTTTTCATCTTACAAATGATTGTATCATGGTTCAAAATGGTAAGGCTTTCATTTTGGATTTTTAGTTGCATTAAAAGTGTAGGTGTTATTTGTTACTAGGTTAATTGTGATGATTTAAAGCAAGATGTGAGGAGACCTTGGGCCAGGTCACTAGATTGGTATCTTTGAGGTTATAAGGTGTCCTCGGGTTATTTCCTTGCATTAGGGCAAATGACATATAGTCATTGCCAAAAGTGGATCTTTGTTTAGCTTTAAAGCAACCCTTAAAAACATTCCTATTTGGTAGCGTTCTGCATTTAATGCTTCAGCAGGTTGAAAATATAGCATTTAACCTAATTCGTTGGCTCGTAAATGACATCTAATGAATGGGTGTATCCATTAGAATATTGAACCTAAAGCATGCCAAGTATTGACCAAAGAAAATACATTAAATAGCATTAAACCCTAGTTTGGAAAGTTTGAAACACAAAATG
Source organism: Tetrastigma voinierianum (assembly GCA_016808115.1). Taxonomy (NCBI): domain Eukaryota; kingdom Viridiplantae; phylum Streptophyta; class Magnoliopsida; order Vitales; family Vitaceae; genus Tetrastigma; species Tetrastigma voinierianum. The sequence goes on along the minus strand of JAEQBH010003140.1, from coordinate 1,131,192 downwards.
CGATTACTGCTCCATTTAAAAGCGAGAGGAACACCTTGAGCCACCATTAACCAACCTAGCAGCCCTCCTCTTCAAGGTTTTGAGTTTTAGCCAAACATCCTTTGAGTTGTCATCCTCCCGAGGGTGTGTTTTATGTGACGAAAATGAGAGAAAGAGGAGAGAGAAGAGAGAAAACTGGAACTAAAAGTGAAAAGCTGCGTGGATTGAGAAGTTAGGTTACAAATTGTCATAAAGTGGTATATAGCCTTACAAAAGATATGAAAATACCAAACTAACCCTAAATATGTAGTTACATTGAGGAAAAGAATTACACAAAAGCGAGGTCGTTTGGGATCATAACAGGCGAGATTTTTGCTATGCATAGTGAATTTATATCATGGCGAAAATTGCGAGCATAAGCGAAAATTTGAATTTTAAGCTATGCGCGATATTCGCTACCAGTAGCTAATTCATATGATAGCGGCAATGTGTATAGCGAGTACAAGCTGGGATTGCGAAATTTTATTTACCATTGCGAAATTTTAAAATCCTGCCAGTACGTATGCCATAGCGAAAATGCCAATTCTCCTATGCTGCCTTCTGCATCCTCCAACCTGCATTTCTTTACTTCTAGCTCGATATTTTTTCATCCCAGTCTTGATGAAATCACCGAGAATTCATACGAACTCAGCATAAATCAGCATAATTGCGATGCCAAGCTTGATAACAGTGGAGGAGGTTCACGAAACACAAAACTACCAAAACAACATGAAACAAAATTAGTAGTACTATGGACTGCACATGTCAATCGGCTTAAATAATATGATTGAAATGCCTTAAAAGCCTGGCTTATCTTAATAGGACTCAAAATAGCACTTTTTGGGTACTAATCAGGAGCCCAATAGCTCAGTTTGCAGAGCGTAATAGCTCAAAAATGCTAAGTAGCCATGGAGCCATGTATCTCAAGAGCTAGCTCAAAAAGGCCAAGTAGCCACGGAGCCATGTTGCTCAGGAGCTAGCTCAAAGGCAGTAGCCCGCGAGATCCATGGCTCACAAAGGGAGCCATGTAGCTCGGTTGTAGAGGAAGCAACATTTCGACAAAGGCGAAGTAGCCCGCGAAGCCATGTAGCTCGAGAGCCCGATGCTTTCGGTTCGTAGGCTTAACGGCTCAAAGGCCAAGTAGCCCGCGAAGCCATGTAACTTAGGAGCCATGTAGCTCGGTTGCGAACACTTGACTCAGGCCCGAGTAGCCACGGGCGTGTAGCTGCGGAGCTCGATGTAGCTCGGTTGTAGAGCATAACGACTCAAAGGCCAATTAGCCATGTGGGCCATGTAGCCCGGTTCTCGTGCTTAACGACTCAACAAATTCCAAGTAATACGAAGCCATGTAGCTGGGGCTAGCTCAAAAGGCAGCCGGGCCATATGGCGGCTCGGGATTTAGCTTAAAGGCGGTGTACACGAGCCATGTAGCTCGGGGCCATGTAGCTCGAGTTTGCCGAGGCTGCGGCTCAAAAGGCCAAGTAGCCATGGAGCGATGTAGCTTAGGAGCCCTGTAGCTCAATTTACAGAGCTTAACGGCTCAGGACAACCTTGTCGCCCAGGAGCCCAGTAGCTTAGTTTTTTGAAGCCTAATTGCTCCAAAGGCCGCGATAGGGCCGGTAGCTTTCGGTTCGGGCCTGTCTTCAGTTATACTAGGAATCAAGCATCTCAATTTAGCGAAACAATATTAATCAACAAATCCCGGTATATCAACAAAAATTCAATGTCAGAAGCAATACAGCCCTTGCCTACGCCCGCTTTAGCCAAGGCTCGGGGGGCAACTGATGGGGTTTAAAATAATAGGTGCGTAGGCCCAGAACACGGGCTCAAATGCCAGGCTTAAGAAGGGATTAAGAAACAGGCATAGTACCAGTGTTGGGCCCTTGATGACATCCCCCAAATATGGGCCCAATTCACCTCTTCAAAAGGCTGGTAATGTAATCAAAGAATTCGTATTAAAGGAAAATACCCAATCTCCACCAATTAGAAAAATAGAATATTTCCTAATTATTGCCCATCAATTATCCCTTATTAATCGGTTAACAATAAGGAAAGAAAATCTCTCACCCAATGGGAGGAATATCGTATCATCATCCAACTAGGAAAGTCATCAACTATCCCTTATTAATCGGTTTACTAAGGAAAGAAAATCTACCGGCGTGGAGAATACTGTCTCATCATCAGCGAGGAAAGTCATCAATTATCCCTTATAAATCGGTTTACGATAAGGAAAGAAAATCTCCCACCCAGTGGGAGGAATATCGTATTGTCCTCCAATAAGGAAAGATACTATTCAGTGTCATCATCTAACTAGGAAAGTTGTCATGATCATCCATTATAAATACCAGGCCACCATACATGAAGGTCGCGAGACTTACGCCTGAGAAAATTCATTCCCTAAGCGGTTGATCTTCTCTTCCCTAGGAAAGGCGGCAGGCATCGCGAGAGCAACGGGCAAGCCCTCGCCCAGATCCTTTTTGTTCTTGTTTCTGAGGAGGATTTCCAGCGTCTGGTCGACGGACCGTGACAAATCCAGCATGCTCAAGCCGAGTTCCGGTTGAAAAAGTATCATCAATAGTAATTGTTGCTGCATACTGTAGCGGTGTTTGCTAATTTTCCATTTAATGGTTGACCGAATCATAAAGATGAAAATTTAGGGCATTAGAACACTTATTTATATCTAAAAGCCATAAAATAACACACAAAACATAGGGATAAAAATGAGTATAAAATATACTCATAAAAAATCTTGTTATGTGTGTTAATGATTCAGAAGCATCAATCATGTACCTGGGAGTGACCTTAATTCTATATTGAGTCCTTGGTTGTTATATGTAAGACAGTGTAGGCTCGTTACCTCCTGCTGACTTAAGAGTTACACTAATAAGAACCAATTATTTTACTAAATGGGTAGAAGCAGAAGCTTACTTTCAAATCAAGGCCCATCACATGATGCAATTAGTCTGGAAGAACATAATCTGCAGATTCGGGGCCCCTTTCACCATCGTTTCTGATAACAGGCCATAGTTCACTAGTGATTCCTTCTATTATTTCCATTCAAGATATGGAATCCACAACACATATTCAACACCATACTACCCGCAGTCCAACGACCAAGCTGAGGTGATCAACAAAACTCTACTCGAATACTTGAAAAAAAGCTAGGCGCCTTAAGAGGAAAGTGGGTAGAGGAGCTTGCCCTCGTTCTATGGGCATATCGGACCACGCTGCGACACCAACTAGAGAAAACCCTTTCATTCAGACCTTTGGAATAGAGGTCATAATCCCCTTGACCTTGATGCAGCTACCTTAAGATCCATTGAACCCTCCGCATTGGTAGAATCCTTGGACACCTTGGAAGAACAAAGAGAGCTCAACATAGTTTGAATGGCCTCTTACCAGCAAAAAGCCGCATCCCTCAAAATTTGGGGAGTTAAGAAGCGCTTTTTCAAAAAGGAGACTTGTGCTAAGATGAACCTTTGACGATGGAAAGTTGAAGCCTAAATGGGAAGGCCCATTTTAAGTAATCTCCGAAGACATAAAGGGTGCTCACAAAATCCAATGCCTCGACGACAAAGACAAGCCGCACCGTTTGGACCCATAAATTAAAATCAACATCAATACGAAAAATGGGAAAATGTTTCATAAAACCTAAGGAAAAGCATTACATTAACAAAAGATTGTTAAAAAAAACGACAACAAAAATGCAATAAAGTCTAGTCAAGTCTTGGTAAATGGTCTTGACCCTAATAATGACACCTTCTGCATTAACTTCAATTTTGAGCGGTGCGGTATCTTCAGCCCTAACCTGAACCTCCTCGTGGGGTACTTCCATGTTAGCACGCCCGACCTTATAGCTCTCTTCGTACCCTTCCTCACACCCAATGTGATAATTTATAGTCTTCCTCATCGCCTTCCCCGAAGCCTTTCTCAAATGACGCCTGGTTATGCTCCTCCCCTTGTTCCAATTAGCTTTTAGTCACCTCCCTCTCCAGCTTGTCTATTTCCTCCTTAAAGTTGTCCTCCCTTTTCGTTGACTTCTCCACTAGCTGATCAATTGTGTCGAGCAAGTCTTTGTCCCGAGAAATCTATTCCTATTGCATCTTCTCCATTTCGGTAATAATCTTGGCCTTGAACTCTTCGCCTTGGCGATTTTGGTCGCCAGGTTACACTTAGCCTCACTTAGCTTCCATTCCAATTCAGGAACCTAAGTCAGACTCTCTTTAAATTGAGCATACATAGATTTGGATAAATCCCGAACACCAAAGTGTTCCTTGAATTTTGACTCCATGCGCCCTAAATGGCAGCCTAACTTGGCAAAAATTATACTCACCAGTGCATGACATAATGATGTAAAAAAAATGGTGGATCACAACACGAAAACTCATATGCCATAACTTACCCACCACTGAAATAAGGTCTGCCACCGAATCAAGTCTTGATAAGGCTTGAACAACCTTCGTCATGTCAGTCACATGAAGGCCCTCTCGGACATGCTTAAGTTCTTCCTTCTTAAGCTTTGGCATGCCTTCATCACTGAACAACTTTAAATTAGAAAACATAGCCTCTAGTGAGCGAGGAGACTCGGTGTTCCTTGTCGACTTGATGGGAATTTGGCTGAACTCGCCTCCTCTTCCACAGACGGCAATATTTTATATTTTTTTCTCCATATCAAGTGCCGTCTTCTTGATCATCTGCTCCTCACAATTCCGCTTGTCTCGTGGCACGTAAAAGAAGGCGTAGCAGGCCTATCATATTGGCTCCTAAACTCGTACATAGTCGAACCCTCATCCTTAGAGACATTCATGACCACTTCTATCCTCTTTTCAATATGGAAGTTCCCCTCTTGTCTCGAGTTAGGCTTTAGCCTTCGTAGGTTGGTCGTCTTATTAGGAAACTTAAACCTCCTCTTACCATTGAAGACTCCCCTTGAGGAAGTCTACGTATCCTCCCTAGACTACCTTGTTCGTAAACGGGTTTGACGGAGAGTCCCTTTGGTATGTTTCCTCTCTCGAATAAGTTTTTGTTTCCTCTAGGCTACCATTGCCTTAGTCTTAATCTCCTTATAATCGAGAAAATCCATGATCAACATATCCACCCCCATCTTGATATTCACGACCCAACGCCTTTAGTTTCAGAATAACCTAATGGGTGAATGTCCTCAGATTTCTGTACAACAAATACAAATTTTGTTTCATTAGTAATTTGGCTTTTTCGATCTGAATCTTGGATAATCCCGACATGAAAACAAGTTGGATTTGAATCGACAGATGTCGACTAATTCACAAACACCACAGCGCCAGTGAAGCTTTGCATGATCAAAATAAATGAATTAAAGTGTATAACATAAGAAGTGTGAGAACAAGAAAAAGGAAGACAAGGGGGAAACAAACTTAGTCCCCGTACCTAACTCAACGGGTGAAAAACAAATTTTGTACTCATAAACATGCGCACCTTTGTGACAACGAAACTTTTAGCCTTGTGCTTAGTCATGTCGAGAAGGTTTGTGATAATTTGGATAGGCTTAGCATCAACCATAAGAAAATAACACCCATTGGGATGCCTCTTTAAAGAGTAAATAAATAAAAGCTCCACTAGACCTAGATCGACTTACGAAAGCGAAGATTCAATATCAAGTAAATAAACAAAAGCTCCCTGCAGACCTGATCGACTTACGGCCCAATTGATATCGACACACCTAAAGGACTCGGATTACATTCCCGTAGATATTTGTGGGATGGATCCCAGGTATAATGTGAAATTCATGAACCAACGTTGGAAAAACCTTAACCTCCGTAATATGGATCTTGACCAATCACGCTTCATTAATTACCCTCGATGGTAGAAGTATCTTGCACATCATAAAGGTTGAATGGAAATCGAACGATACCTGGGTGAAACAATATTTCTTTTCAGACTCTACAACCCTAGCATCCCGACTAGGCGAAGCCTCGTGGGCCCCCTGAACCAATGAGAATCATACCCCTCCTCATCCTCAAAATGTGAGGCCTGAGAGATAAAGGCTTAATAGTGGCTTCAGAATCCGTTCAAACTTCCCTAGACCAAGATTCCGCCTCCTTGGATCTTGATTTAGTCTCGGAAACATGGACAACATCCTCGTTGCCTAACGCTCCCATGTCTTCACTCTCTATGGACCTTGGACACTATGAATCATCATGGTCTGTCATCTAAGGATATATAAGAGAGAAAAATTTTTATGACCATGAGGAACTATACCCCCCATCCATCTTCAAGTAGGGCTAACCCCTAAGAAACCCTAGAAAAAAAAGAAGAAGAGAGAAGGCTCTAGGCCTAGGAAACATTTGTAAGAGCCAAACTCAACTAAGGATCCTGAAACTTCACTCCCACCAAAGGAAATAACTCGAAGTATCCCTTGACAAAATCTTAAAGAACAAACAAATCAAGCCAACAACAAATAGTGAACCAATAGAAGCAAGAGGAGCGAGGAAAAACAAGAGCTCGCTCGAATGAAGCCCTGAAACAAAAGTAGTAAAGAAAAAATAAAACAAAAATTGGAGGTAAGGAAGAAGCTTTCACCTTCGATTAAGAAAAGCAACCTCCAGAAAGGCGAAGTAGAAGCTTAGGACGAAGAACCATCGTAAGTTGAAAGCGCCAATGTCAAACCTAGGAGATGCCTAGGAAAACACTCAACTATCGAAGAACCAAAGGAAAAATGAAATCAAAGAGCCTTATTTAAAGACCAAAATGTGAAGCCATCATTGATCCGCCAAGGCTCGAGTGCCTAGCATTGTCGCACAGTGTACGAAGGGTGCACGTCGCTAGATAAGACAACTCATGTAGGGATTCACATTTATTTCAAATTTGATTAATTGAACAAGATAGAATCCATCCCATAATAATAAAAGAAAGGGACTGTTCTCAAATCGAGTCTAACGACTTAGTATGAGACCGAGGGATTAGTGGAATGGACGAGTCCAACGATGATGTCCTATTCATAAAAATGCGGGCGTGCCGCTCGGCACCTTAGCGAGGTCTGTATGTTCGGACACACCAGGCTTACCCTTCACCTAAGCCTTTGTCATGACATAGTTGAAACAAGTATCCTTGAGCCTTATGGATGAGATAAACAGGAACATGCTCTTGCACACGGCATCTGACACGTGGATGATACACGACATCGGACACGTGGATGATACGCCTGTATAACGAATTGTCCAAGACAAAAAGGATATTCGCTCCACTAACTCTTAGGCAGAGAATGAGTATGAGTATGACACCTACACTTGGAAGGTCTATAAAAATAAAGCCACCAAGAAAAACCCTAATCAATCAATCATTTGTGGAAGACTTCCTTCCAATTATGCTCTCATTATTTAATATAAAAATCAAATCATTTTTATTTTGAAGAAAAGATGGAGTTTATTCAAGATCGAAGAAATGGTGAGTGCAAGAAATCTAGAATCTCTTAGCCCACATAATAGGACCTGTCAAGAGGAAACTCTAGCCACCTTTTGAGCCACGTGCGGATACGTCTACTTTAAAGAGAATAAATATTTCCATTGTTAAGCAGAGCATTAAATGGCAGTGTCCCGGCATTTCAAAAGGGAGAAAGTGTAGCGGGTCTCACGTTGAGTGCATCAATCAAGATCTTGGCATCGATTTCCACCTCCACCTGGGATAAGCATAGAGATTTAATCCAAGACAGCGCCTCCTAAAGGCTCATGGCCTCATTACTCCCTTGTGATGCAGAGTTAAGGAATGGGTGCTCCTCGTGATACAAAAACGCACCTTATGAATTCTAAATCATAGCTGCTTCCAAAAAACCTCGATTAATAACCTGCGGCATCGACGTGGCTTGTGCCATCCCATGCGCCTTCTCCCATCGCTGAGGGGAGATACGGCGCGGTGGGTTAGAGATGAACGATACATGGATTCGCGCTCACCTTTCGTCCACGCCCCTTTAGGTCATTGTTTGCCTACTATATCTGATATGGGTCCCAGACGGTAACCCAGTATTCTTCCATATTGTATTATTACGATTTGTTCATAAAGCCAGCGGATCATCCGACACCTTTGGTTATCACGTGAGTTATGTGAAGTGAAACTAGGGCTGAAGAGGTTCAAACTTGCTTGGGGTGGAAAATTGTCACGCCCGAAAGCCAATACCAGTGTGGCAGTCATTTCTATGGCAGAGGTTCAAAGTGGAAACAACTCAAAGCATTCGTATTGTAAGCTGGAATTTTACCAATTACAAATATCATGTTCGAGTAGTAGGACAAATTCTAAAATCACCGAATATCAACTTTAAGAAACCCGATACATATTAGTATACTTATCCGAATAACTGAAACTCAAATATTGCAAACAGAAACTAAACTTTAACATCTAAACAATGTCCAAAGAAGTTTAAACAAATATTCTAATGAACCATTTTCCGTCTAACACGTCCTCCTCCTTGAACTAAGGGTATGAAAATTTTAAAGCGAATAAAGGGTGAGCTCAGCCTAATAAGGTACACTAATACAATTTCATGGATCGAAAGTTTCTAATATACTTCCCATTGGGAGATATAGGAATCATAGTTTTCTTATAAAATATTAGGTTTAAACATTTTTAATCCTGGCAAGCATTTCACATCAATTCCAAATCAAAACATTGAAACATATTTCTGCGGTTATCGAATAACAAATGGTGCCGGTTGGTGGGACTTTGCAAATGGTGCATTTAGCCTCAAATTGTTCCTTTTTAAGGTGGGCGGGCCGGCATTCTTAGTCTTAGTAACCTCACAATCACACAACTAGAGGCCGAGGTTCAAATCAATTACATTCCCTAACAAGAAAATGTAAAGGTCAACTATTATATCCCGTTGACAAGGGCCAAATAAACCAGAGGTTCTTTTTTTTTTTTTTTGTATCAATTCTAATTTATCAAACAAAATATTATATTTCTAAAATTTTCCTTTTCACAAGCAAATAAAATTATCAAACATACTTTTCATGCAAAACATGCATTTGACCCATGCATAGAAATCTAAATAACATTTTTCGTAATTCAAAATAACATATAAAGAAAATAATTTTTTTTTTCTTTTACACAATCTGTCTTAATTTCCCTTACAAATTATAATAAAAAATAAAATTATTTCTTTTTTTTTTTTTTGAAAATTTGTATTAATGTCCCTTACCTCAAACAAAGTCCTCAAAAGCCTTGGAGAAAAATAATTCAGAAGGCCTACTATTCGGAAGTCCTCAAAAATAATTTGGACTATGGGAGTCATCCAAGAAGGACCCATTTCATCTATTTCATTCACCAGGCTCGTAGTGATCAATGACTCTTGCAGGTAGTACATGGGGAGGAGCACTGTTTCCTTTATTGGTAGGGACGCGGCTACGATTACCAAAGCATTTGCCTTTTCGTTAGAATTTCTCAAGACATGCTCGTAGCGGTATGAAGCACCTGACCTTGAGTTGACTAGACTCACATGCAATTCATGCGTTGGTCCCTTGTTTCGTATTAAATCGTTTACCTACCCTACCACGATTGAAATTAAGCTTCTTATGATGATCTTTTCTAAGGATGTGCGATTACGAGGGGTCGGCTTAGAAACATTATTGCTTCATACTTGGGCCTCGTGTTGGAAGCGGGGAAATCGAGCGTATGACTGTTCTATTACTTCCCACTGGTTGGGGATTCGAGTTGCGTGATCCGTGCTCAGTATGTCGCAAAGCGCCATCCACATTCAGGATCCACCAGTCGGAGTTGTTTGACTTTCATTTCCTACTGAGGAACCTCCGCAAAAAAGTTAGCCAATACCTAGCCCTTCATCGCTAGACGAAGCTTATATTGAATATCGAACTCACTTAGCTCAAGTGCGCCTCTAGGAGCACGTACACCCCGATAGATCGGGCTTGTGTATGAAATGCTCCTTAGAGGAGGTTGGTGAAGTCTGATGATAAGTGCGCTTGGAAGTAGGAATGAAGTTTTTGCAGCTAAGTGAATTTTGCTAATGTCGCTGCTCTATCTGGGTATATCAAAGATTTTCTTCCTCGGACGGGGGGACTTGCCTTCACGAATATGGGTCTCTGCTTAGATTTTCATAACTCTTTGAGCAATCACTCCTGCAAGATTTCAAAGGCTTTGCTAAGTAAATATAAAGTGTCCCTGAACCAGACTCAACGAGAATGGGTGGTTCGGTGAGATATTGTTTGATTGTTGTAAAAGCCTGGTCTCATTCTTGATTCAGTGGCACGTGGGCTCCACTTTAGGAGTGAAGAAGCAGCTTCAAGCGATCTTTGAAGCGAGATAAAGGCTCATACTAGAGCGTGAGTAACTTGATGTGATTCTTGTGCCCATTTTTTGGAAGTGGGGGTCTGAGAATCCATTATGGCCTTAAGTTGGATGGGATTAGCCTCTATCCTCCTCTGAGTTACCATAAAACCCAGGAATTTACCCGAGCTGACCCCGAAGGCGCATTTCAAAGGGTTAAGTTTCATTTCGTGTCTTCTCAACATCTTGAAGGTTTTTTGTAAATGCATTATATGGTTGGGGCGTTCTTTAGATTTTATGAGCATATCATCAATATAAACCTCCATGGATTTACTTATCAGGGGCCGAAATATCCTGGTCACCATCCTTTGATAAGTTGCCCTTGCGTTTTTTAGACCAAACGACATTACATTGTAGTAGTACAATCCGTGGGGCGTGATGAAGGTTGTTTTCTCCGTGTTAGGCGGGTGCATAGGAATATGATGGTACCTGGAGAATGAGTCCAAAAATGACAGAATGCCATGCCCGATTGTCGCATCCACAATTTGATCTATATGTGGCAAGGGGAAGCTATCCTTGGGACATGCTTCTTTGAAATCAGTTAGTCTACACATACGCTCCACTTGCCACTATTTTTTTAATACCACTACCACATTGGCCAGCCATTCGGGATACTTCACCTCCCTTATAAACCCTGCTACTAGGAGATTGTCTACTTTCGTCTGAATGATTTGATGTCAGTCCAGGTGGAACCGCCTCACCCTTCGCCTTATCGGCTTGGCAATGGGGAGGACGTTCAGTTTGTGAGAAGCCACTGTTGGGCTTATCCCGATCATATCAGAGTGTATCTAGGCGAATACATCAATGTTGCGTAGCAACGCGAGCCATAACTGTGCTATTTCCTTATTGGACATGAGGGAGCTGACATAGGTAAATTTCTCCAGCCCGTCCAACTCCACTTCTTCTAATGGGTCCACAACTAGCGGGTCATTTTTTTCCGCTCTGATTCGGGCTGCATATTGTGATTGCTATGCGGGCGTAAGATCGTCCAGGGGAGGCTGTTCGAAATCGCACTTACCTTTTTGTTCATGCAGGGTCAATTGATAGCATTGCTGTGTAGCCAGTTGGCTGCTCAAAAGGTTGACCTGCCCTGCACTTGTCAAATAGCTCACCATTTAGTGGTACATTGACGACATTGCCTTCATGGAGTGCAGCCAGGTTCGGCCCACTATGGCGTTATAAGGCCCCAAGTTTTCAACGATTGAGAACAAAACCCACTGAGTGATTGGCCCGGCTTTCACAGGAAGTGTGACATCTCCTATCATCGTTATAGTTGCTCCATTAAAGCTAGAGAGGATTCGCCCGATGGAATTTATCATGTCAGAAGAAAGCTTCATCTGTGCAAAGGACGAGAGTTGTAGTAAATCTATCTCGCTGCTCAAATCTACCAATACCCTGTGCACATCAAAACCATTAATACAAAGGGTGAGTACTAGGGCATTGTAGTGAGGCATAATGACCCTCTTTGGGTTAATTGGAGGAAAGGATATGGGGCCATCTATTGGCTTAACTTCTCCCTAGTTGTTCTCTGTGCTGACGACATTCACCCTAGCCTTAATCGTAGTTGCTTTGATGAGGCTTTTTCTTTTGCCGTTTGGTTATGATCATCAGCGGGTTGCCCGATTATATAATTTATGGCTAGTGTTAAGGCTCACAGCCGGAGCGTCGGATTAGTGTAATTCTTCATATAGGCTGCCCCGACTCTACCCCCTGATCAACTTCCTTAAGGTACCTCCTGAGGTGTCTTTCCTTTATCAACTTTTCTCCCAGGAACTTTAGACTTATTGCCGAGGATGGTTTGTATCTATGGTCCAGTGACTAATCGCGCTCGCAAGGTTTTGTTTTCTTTGGCGGGATAGTTTGGATGGGTGCGAGGCTATTTGGAAATTTGGTAGGTCGCGAGATGAGGAGAAGCGACCTTTCGATATGAAATTCGAAGTGTGAACTATGGGAATCTCTTCTTTTGAGACCGCTGGGATCGCTTTCGAGTCCTGTTCTAACCTTTGTTGGGCCTTGACGGCTTTTTTCAGCTGCGGCTTATCTTTTCACCGGGTGATTCATGAGCATGAATACATGTTCTTGCTTCAGATATTGTCCTCTAGTGTTGAATATCTGTCTACTCGCCTGTACAATTCTTTCATCGTTGTTGGTAGTGCAGAGATAGTGAGTGGAAAAGGGGTTGGCTGAGTTACGAATTTGCATTCATATTTGTAAAATTCTATCACAGATGGACGACTTGCCTAAACCTCCTCGTAAAGTCCTGTATGGACTCGTCTTCATGTTTCAAAATAGTTTGTAACGAACTAATGTTCCTTTTCTGACGCACTGAGCATAGGTGTTGCGAGATGAATGCTCCCCAAAGTTCGTTAAACGTGTTTATTGAGCTTCGAGGGATCTTATGAAACCAGCTTAGTGTAGGGCCGCATAGGCTTGCCGGAAAAACTTTGCACAATAGAAGGTCATCGCCGGCATTCAAAGTCATCGCCTGGTTGTAATGGAGCATGTGATCATATAGGTCAGTAGAACTGTCAAACACAGTGAAAGTTGGAATGAAAAACCTACGGGGTGGCTCATGGTAGAGGATGTGTTGCCCTAGGGGGGAGGAAAGCATGTTGTCGGGACTTCGAATCGTTGCTACAAGCGTCATGTAGGGCGTCGATGTTGTATCAAAGGCAGGGTATACTGAGGGCATGACCGGCACCACGCCCATGGGTAATGCATAAGCGTTTCCGGGCACTGCGTTTAGTTGGCTCTGCTCTCGGCTAGTTTCTCTCCTTACCCGGTGAAGGAGGTCATTATCAGTGTTGCTGAATGCGGGGTGAGATGAAATTGTCATAGCGCGATCTAGCCTTGTTACTTTTTCTGAGGGTTTGGCGAGCTTCAGGAGGATAAGCTCATTTTATGTCGAGGTCTCTGCATTTATTGCGGAATGATAGGCCTCTCGCTGTCGTGAACGGTCCGATGCTTTACTTGCCTGCTATCTTGCACATCTCCTTCGTCAAGATTGTGCCTTTTTTTCTACACAGGCAGGGCGATCGCTTTCATCTTGCGGGTGCTCGTATGATCCTCGAGTCCCTGCGTCTCCTTGATTGTTCCTCCTGCTTCTTCTCCATATCTTGATGCCAATGAAGAAATTGGTCTTCGGACGATTGAATCACCGGATTGTTTGACATTGCAACTATGTCAGACAAATCAGATGTGGGGAGGGGAACCGTCGGAGCTACTAGTGGCGAAGGGCTATTAGAAAGTCGTTGAAGCCAGCTCTGGCTGCGTCGTCGATGTCATTTGTTTTTGATTCAAACCTGAAGGCGCGATTATCCCAGTTACAGTTAGTAGAGCCTTGGGCATCAGCGAGTGATATAAACCTACAAAAGGGGTGGCAGGTGGTGTCTTTGTCGCACTCTCTAATAATTGTCGATACTTGTTTCGTCCGTTACTCCAGAGGCATCGGTGTGATATAAACCTACAAAGGGTCAGACCGGCGGTGTGCGCTCCTCTCAGATGCAAGTCGGCGGGAATGGAGAAGAAGAAGGAAGTACGATAGTTAAGGTTGCATACCTTTCCCATGTGGGGAGTCTTCCCTTTATACTCGAATTTCTGATTATAGGAAAGATAATCTCGTAATTTTGGTGATAAGATCTTTCTTTCCTTATAAAGGACTAGTTCTTCCTTAATGAGGATTAATTTTTTTGAGGCGTATGGGATTTGGACATTGGGAGACCCGTGGATAAATATCATGTGGGTGATTTCTTCCCTAATATAGTCATCCAAAACACCCTTTGCATATGTGGTAGGATGGCAGGTTGGGAGACTCGGGATCTCAGACGGGTTCTAGGACTGCACCGTCTGGTCGGTTCCCGTGTGGTTTTAATATAGTGGGCCGCCTTGAGCCGCTTCATGAGGTGGGCTAGGCAATGGGCTTGTTGAGTAGTGGGCCTTGGCCCAAGGGCCATGGTACTCACAAGGACAATGGATCACCTTGACGGAGTGGTTGACTTGGCCCCAACTTCTTTTCGTCATGTAGGATATGGAAGTAGACTGTGGTGATACACTGCATAATAAGTTGGACCCACCGTTCATGAAACCCTAATCGAAGCATTAATCTTTACAAAAAACACCACTTAATCCTGTCGTATGCCTTCGCTATATCCACCTTGAGTGCCACATAGCCATATTTCCCTGGGGTTACCCTGTTGAGGAAGTGGAGAATTTCAAAGGACAAGAGAGTGTTATCCGTGATGGATCTGCCTGCCCAGTAGAAATGCGCCCTGAAATTTTGAAACCACTTCGGCGGGACTTTCAACTAACCTGAATACAGCCAAAATCACCAACCACAGATTCTATCTGATGTTGCCGCGATATTTAGTCTCAGATTCCACATAGTTCAATATGTTTGTTTTTGGGATGAGACGAGTGGATATCATTAACGCCACGGGGCAGCGGCGTATTGGGAGAATAGCCGAACCGCGAAGACAAACATCACTTACCCGCGCAGTACGATGGCGTTGGTAGAACGTAGGATTCATCCCATCCGGACTTGGCGACTTGTACAGATGCATTGAGAACAAGTGGCACCCTTCCACGCTGGCTGAAGCGGAAATGAGGGAATCGCTATGGCGCCGCGTGATATGAGGAATAGCCAGCATCGGCGTACCTCGCTCTTACCCGTTATCGTAAATAAATTTGAAAAATAAGTAATCATCAGTTGTTCTAATTCTTCCTCATTCTCTAACCAGACACCGTAGCCATCTTTCAGTCGGGTGATGCAATTTGTTGTTCGCCTTGTGGAGGCCATCACATGAAAATATCTTGTGTTGGCATCCCCTTGACAATCCATAATTGTTTGGACCTTTGCTTCTAAAAAAATTCATTTTTGTGAAGCTGTCCACAATAGGTTCTCCTAGCCCGATCAAACTCCTCGGTGCTATTTGAGCAACTCCAAAGGAGCTATGTAAATTAGCTAGAAAAAATATATCTATTTTTTATTTACATTATCTACTTTAACTAACCACTTTTTCAATTTCACTTCTACCATGCTATCTATTTTAGCTAACAATTTCAACTAACTTTAACCAACTATTAATTATTAAAATCTAAAATACTATGTTATTGGCGTAAAAAACAAAGTAGCTAGCATCTTTACCCTAGCCAGAAGTATCTAGCCAAATGATGGTAATGGGAAATAGCTAACATGATGTCTAGCTCCTTGGAGACAATATTTAAGAGCATCTCTAAGGGGTTGGCTAAACCCTCAACTTTAGCTATTTTACATAGTCGACCCTTAAATATTGTCTCTAATGTGCTAGCTTTCACGCTAGTTATTTCCCATTACCATCATTTGGATAACTACTTCTAGCTAGGGAAAAAATGCTAGCTACTATGATTTTGTGCGACAACATGGCATTTAATTTAACAGTAATAGTTAGTTAAAAGTGGATAATAATTAACTAAAATAGATAGCGTGGTTAGTAAGTGAAAAGAAATGATTGTAAGTAGATAATGTAAATAAAAAAATATATTTTTGCTAACTAATTTACATAGTTCCTTTGGAGTTGCTCTAAGGTTCGGTTATATAAAATAGCTAAAGAGAAGGGTTTAGCCAGCCCCTTGGAGATGCTCTAAGCGTCCCTTCTCCCTGGCACCATGGCCATCCTTTGCTTCAAGTCTGCCACTTGGTGCCTAAAGTCACGTTGCATGCACCCTCCCTATGCAAATAAAGCCTCCCCACACTCCTGAATTTTTTGCTGGATCAAGAACCCCTTAGAAGCTGCCCAACTAGTGCTAATAACATCCCCACAAGTGGAATCGTGGAGCCACTAATTTTCAAAATGAAACCACCGATGAAATTGTCTTCGTGACCGGGTTCTAGTATCGAGGATTATTAGCAGATGGTCAGATCCTACTACTTAAAGGGCATAGACGATTGTGTAGGGGAAACTGTGGATCCATGAGAATGTCGCCATTGCTATGTTAGATGCTCTTCAATCCAGTCTGGCGTGCCCCTCGACTTTCCCACGTGACTTGATATCCAATCATCCCAAGATCATTTAATCTGCTCGCCACTGTGGTCTCTCGAAAACCCCTCAGCAACCAATAGGGTTGGTTTCGCTGACCCCTTTTGTCCTCTTGGGGAGAAGATAGTTGTAATCCCCTATGCAGCACTAGGGCAAAGAAAACTAAGTAGACATTGATTCCTATAGCTTCTAGGCCTCAATGTGATTCCATGAGGAGCTTGTTGTCACCTGGATCGTCTGACCTTTGGGGCATCAGTTGTGCAAAGTAAACCTGCAAAAAAGGGGGTCCGACGGCGGTGTGTCGGCCGCCTCTCCGATGATTAAGTTAGCAAAAAGGTGGAGAAGAGAAAGAAGGGAGTTAGCACAGTTGAGGTTGTATAGCTTTCCCTCGTGGGGAGTCTTTATTTTGTACTCAAATTTCTCCTTGATTATAGGAAAGATAATCTCGTGATTTTGGTGATAAGATCTCTCTTTCCTTATTAAGGACTAGTTTTTCCTTATTAAGGATTAATGCTAGGATTATCCTTTTGAGAAATAAGGGATAAAATCTGTTTTTCCTTATCAAGGATTATCCTTTGGGAAACAACCTTATTAAGAATTAATGCTTTTAAGGCATATGAGATTTGGACATGGGGAGATCCGTGGATAAATATCCTGTGGGTGATCTCTTCCTTAATATAATTATCCATAACACCCTTTCCATGGTAGGAGTGTGAGGCTGGGGACTTAGGGATCCATACGGGTTCTAAGGCACGCACTACGGTAGGTTCAGAGTGTGGTTTTAATATAGTGGGCCGCCTTAGCTTCATGAGGCGGGACCCGAGTGAATTTGGGCTTCTTGCGGTGACTGAACATTAATTAATAGGTCTGGTACGAGTCCAACATACTCCATGATACTTGATTTTTCTTTGACTAGAAGTTATGCTGCCGATCGAGGAAAAAGCTCGGTAATGTTTGGGACGAGTATGAAATTGGCTGGAATATTAATGCGCATATGTTTTCGATCACGTGGGTGATGTGGTGTCCCAGTAGATTGCATTGATACACCTTCTAGAGGTTCCACCTCCCATATATATATAGGGTGACCCTCAGAAGTCTCTGAAGTTACTAGGTTCTTTACATTACCCTGAAGCCTCTTT
Source organism: Tetrastigma voinierianum (assembly GCA_016808115.1). Taxonomy (NCBI): domain Eukaryota; kingdom Viridiplantae; phylum Streptophyta; class Magnoliopsida; order Vitales; family Vitaceae; genus Tetrastigma; species Tetrastigma voinierianum. The sequence goes on along the minus strand of JAEQBH010003140.1, from coordinate 1,113,713 downwards.
TCCTTATTGTGATTTCTTCCCCCACCTGCGTCTATAGGCCGACGAAGGTGAAGAAGTTATGGAGGGAGGCTTTTAGAAGTCTCTACAGCTATTCGTCGTTAATGGATATTGTATGTTTGAAGACGACGTTTGTGTTGACCTATCAGGTGTCTTGGATGGGAAGCCTAACTATGCCAACATTCCCTTTTCAAAGCTCCTTACAGGGCCTTGCATAGATCATCCAGAGGTCGTGGAAGAGGTGCTTAATTATGCCAATGCCCTTCTTTCGGAGTTATGTGCTAGGGCTAGGTGCCCCCCTGTGCTGGCGCCCTCTGGAGGTGCGACGGTCAAGGTGTATGGTTGAGAGAAGGAAAGCCTTCAAGCAAAGCGTTTTAGACTCTTCATTTTCTTCCACTTTTTCTTCTTTTTGTTGATCAGTCTGGTATGGTTGCTTGGACGTATTTGTAATGGGTCTATCATGGTTTTTTTGCCCTTTTTGTTTTGTGTAACCACTGATGCCTATTGGTGCATTTTAATAAGATTTGGTTTATGGCATACTTGTGCACTAAGCTTTCTATATTTCATTCTTTTTGTGTATGTTGGATAGGGTTGCCTATTGTATTATGCACGGCTAATGGGCCTGAGCCATCTTGAAAGACAAATCGTGAGGCCCAGCATCCAGGCTGACCTAGGCCTATAAAGCTTTGGGCTTTGGCGGTCGATAGATCCAATGGGCGGAGCGCTTTAATGTCTTGGAAGATGAAACATGCTACGAATATTAGGCATGGGAAAAGAGGAGCATGTCTCCTGATATTGTGGCTGGCCTGTCGGTGCATTTAATGCGCCTGTTCACGCCTTACCCTATATAGGGATAGGGGTGCAAGCATTATTTTCTTTGTCGTTATTCAGAAACTTTTCGCCCAAGACTTTTTGCCTAAGAATCCTTCGAGCGTCTGTAACCCACCTGAAGATTTTGGTAAAGGAGCCTTTGAAGATTTCAGACCAGTTTCAATCTCCTGGTGGGTTTTTACTTTCGATTTAGTTTGTAAGGATTTTTTTGAATGCATGCTTTTCAGTCACCGGTAAGGTTTTGGTGAGAGAATTGTACGCAACTTTTTGGGACATACCTATTCCTGGGTGCGTCCCACTAGTTTTCTGGAAGCTCCTCAATCTAGGGTGTTGGTTGATGAGTATACTTTATACTCATTTTATCCCTATGTTTTACTTATATTTTTAGTAGATTTATTATATGAATAAGTGATCTAATGCTCTAAATGTTCAATTTTGTGATTAGGTCATCCATGGAGCACAATATGGAGAAGCGAAAACAAAGATAAAGCCAATCAGCAAACGACACATCACGGCAGCTGTGTTTGATGTTTTCATATTCCCAATGATCCCCAGTGCTACAATATTGATATGGATAAAATAGGAGACTTCTCGGGCTTTCCAAAGAGACCTTATTCCACTCCATTTGGACTTGAATGACAAGATATGACTCTTGGTAGTTGAAGGAAGAAGAGAAGAGAGCTGAAAAGTGACCAGTTGGAGAATTTTGTACATTCATTCTTTATAAAGATTTTCAAAGTGTCTTTTCTAGAAATATCTAGATTCTACACTTCAAGATCTTTCCAACGGTACCAAGAACACCAAAATCGGAGTTCGGATGAAGAAAGCTATGGCCTTACGAGTTAGGCCAGCAGGGGGGCTGCGACAACGTCGTGGCGTTGAGAACCAACGTCGTGGCGTTGTAAGAAATTTCTTGAAGCGTGGGCATCCAGCGTCGCGATGTTGCTGCACGACGTCGTGACATTCGGGGGTTGATTTTGGCTCGATTTTTAGCCCATTTTGAGCCTATAATTGTGGGTTTTAAAGCTCAAACCCCTAGAAACAATAGGGAGGACGATTTGGAACGGATTTTGGGCGTTTTTGAGGGAGGACAAGCTCCCTTTGGGTGGAAAGACCCTAGGGCTTGTTCTTGGAGATTTTTCTAGGGTTTGTGCTTGGAAAAGGAAGAACACTTGAGGAAGAAGAAGATAATGGAGGAGAAGAAGGGAGGTTCAATGCCAAATTTGTTTTCTCTTTTTCCTTTTTCGGTTTTCTTTCTTTTGATGGTTGTATTCACTTTTCCCCTTATGTTTTAGTTAGTTTTCCTAGGGTTTAGATGTATCCAAAGACATGTTTGTATGAATATCTCCTAATTTATATTGATTGATGTTTTATTTCATATTTATGTTGAGTATTTCATTTGGATCTTGATGCTTGTGGGTATTTGTGATATTTGCATGATTTGTAGTTTGATTCCAAAATGCGAGAAGTGAGAGTTAAATTAGACCATGGATGATTTACCATCTAATTATCATGAGATAGAGATATAAGTGAGATTAAGAATTGGCCAAGTATTAAGATTTATAGGGTTCAATGCATCCTTGATTGCATGATGGTTTGAGCGGGATGTAGTATAACATTTTCTAAGGGTAGTGTGCGGATGCTCGAGAGAGATTCAAATATACATTAATTGAAATCGTCATCTTCATGGTAAGAATTGATCTAAGTTAATTGGGTTAGGAGGTTAATACGCATCATTGTTTAGGTGAAATCTATGCCTAAGGCTTTTAGTCTTTATACGAGTCAAACAGCAGCTGCCTAGATTAGTGTCACTGAGTTTTTCTATGGGTGCCCAACATCGAATGAGCATAGGCTAGATTAGATTCGGTGCTTAGTAACCCAATTCTCCATGGAATGATGCTCACTTATAGTGCTATTGCTTGGTGTGCACTTGCGCACATGGCGTACACATTTTACATAACCTGGAATCGGCCTATCATTGGTCACATCGTTTGCGAGATCACCGAGTTGATCCGTTCTTTGTTTACTTGTGCAGAATGGCGAGAGTCGAGAAGACTCTTGGTGAGTTGGGGCGCGAGGAAGAGTCAGCCGGAGTTGCTTCTTGCAAGCCAGCCTTGTGTCTTCTATGTCCATGGAGGAACTAAGGTCCTTCTATCGAGTTGACAACATTAGTTTAAGAGTGCTCCCGGACGGCCAGGCTTGCTCACACTATAGGACGGTGAATATAAGTCTTCTTCACACGGGGCTTGGAGTTCTGACTAGACGCCGCTTCCCGGTTTCATCAACGACAATTCTTGCACGACCACAGGCCCTTCCGCTGTTATCAGAATGTTTTTGGATTTTAGTGGGTTGTAAGCGTGCCTTTTCTGATTTGGAGACTGTGGCGGGACATATTTTGTCTATAGGTTAAAGCTGGGGACCGGGGGCCGGCTATCTATGTCAACCCATAGTCCCTGACTACAATCTGTAACCGGGCTTCCTGACTCTCCCAAGACAAAGGCGAAGGGGTTGTCCTGGTTAGGGGCCTGTGGTACGAGACGCCCGACTCTCTAAGGCTTTCTTTTGATATGAATCAATCTCTCACATTCCCAGGTTTGTCTTTGTCTGGTTGCAAATCATGTTCTGCTAGATGATTCGTGTTTTTGACACACATCCGTTTTCCTGTTGCTATCCGGGCCAAGCATAGGCGGCCCGATTGGTCATTGGATAGAGGAGCTGGATTGGAACATCAGCGACTCTTTGGAGATAAAGCGAGAGGTGGGCGTAATGTGAACTTCTCTTAATGACCTGAGGGTACCCAGCGAGAGCTGACCGCTTGCACCTTTCCTTACATGTCAGTGCGTTACTGCTCTCGTTGCGTAGAGCTCATTGAGGGAGAGCACTTTGTTCTCGTTGACCTTTGGAAGTCCAACCTAGGTAGCTGCTAGAGGCTGGAGTTCTTTTTCAGAAGACAGCGGAGGCATTCTGAGGGCCTTTGTAAGATTGTTTAGTGCTTATTTGAGAAGTTCGTGGCACGCCTCTACAGCCTAAAGAAGAAAGCGAGATAGAGAGGACACATCAAACTAAAGTAGCTGGCACCGAATTGGAAGGCTTAGTGGATTGGACGAGCATACTTTCTAGTAAATCTACCGAGGAAGAAGAGATGTCTATGCTTCTTGTGAGGTTCTTTGCACGGATGTGAAAACGGGTTGGCGACTCTGAGGATGAGTCCACCCTCATATATGATGGGAAGCATCCAAGGTGGTCTTCGCCGGATGAAAAGGCCTGAAAGTGGGCAATAATTCGATGGACTCCCCGACCCGAGCCGCTGATGACTAGTCGGTTTTGAAAGCCCCCCCGTTAGGGTGGCTCGCTATGAGAGGATCCCAAGGAGTCACAATGATGATGAAGTGGGAGAAGTCCCCCTTAGGGATGGCTGTCGCTCGCTACCCCCACCCAGACTGCGAGATACCATATAGCGGGGAGAAGGCCGCTGACTAGGTTATTCGTACGTACTTCAAGCCTTATGAGAGGATCCACCCCTAAGCGGGTATGGTTGCGGCCCGATCTAGGGTGCTGCGGAGATCATTCTTGGGTTGGAGCCCCTTTAACCCGAAGCGACCTCTGACCCAGGCATATCTGACTCCCATCCCTAATTACTTCTAGTATCGGTGGCATCACGTAGAAGCCATTATTCTATCCGTTCCCATTAATATGAAGGCTTTCCGATCGGTGGTCGAGGGCGTGATGTTCATTCGGAAACAATAATTTTGCCGTCAAAAGCGAGGCGATATATGGCACTTGGTTACTATTTCTGTTTAGTAATTTCATTCTAACTTCTCCTTTATAGGGTATGACAGCCATCCGGAATATAGCCCGCTAGCATAGGGAATTTTAGCCTCGGCTAGATGACGCCGAGAGACTGCGGTTTTATGCCTAATCAGTCTTGTCCAAGCATCAGGCCTTGGACGCTTCTTTGGCCAAAGAGGAATCTAAGTCAAAACGTTTGAAACAAGAAGCCAAAGCCGATGTGGAGAAGATTGGGCAGGCAAGAAAGGGATGAGGAGCCAAAGCAAGAGGCTAGGCAACGTCGGTATGCGGTAGCGAGCGAGCGGAGATATTGACTAACTAGGAATTTAAGAGATGCCTTGGCGTTTAAAGGAAGGCAGTGGTTAGGCAAGGGAGTTGCTCATCGACAGTTAATTGACGTGTCTATTAGAGCTTGAGGCATCTAGGGAGATGAGGTCTGCGCTCTTCATCCCCAATGGAGCAGAATGAGAAGCTAATGAAAGGTGGAAGACTACCCTTGGAGCAGATTTTATCTTATAGCCACGAATGTTGTGCGTTGAGCATGCATCGATAGATTGTTGAGATTCCAAATGGCATGCACATTTCTGAAACCCACTTCCTCGAGTTTTTATAGGAATCTAGGGCATCCTTTAGTCCTAACTTTGTATGGTAAGTGCAAAGGAAAGTACACATCTGGTCAGCGGAGGAGGATCGATCAGATAGCATCGTCGTAGAAGGCGAGAGTTGACTTTTTCCCCTATATTAATTTTGGTTATTTAGGAGATTTTTGTAAGGGGTGCTTCTTTGTCACCAGAATACATATTATTCCTTATAATCCTTGACCCTTTTTAGCGGCATTTAATGATCACGAAGGTACGTGAGAATATGAGAGTCATGTTTATAAAATACTGCATAGCTCTGACCATGTCTAGGCTCCCCTTTTCTTTAATTTTGAAAATGCCAGCAAGCCACCAACCATGGCTAAACGTTCTTTAGGTGCCAGCAAGGCAACAACCATGTCTGGATTTTTTTATGTACCAGTAGGACCTTCGACCGTATACGAACTTTTTATTTTTTTATTTTATTTATGTACTGACAAGACTTGACCATGTATGGACTTTTTATACACATTGAGAACATCAGTAATGTGACTTTTTATGTGTTAGCAGGACATCGACCATGTCTGGACTTTTTCATGTGCTAGTAAGTGATCCGTGCCTAGTTTCAGGTAGGTGTTTGGAATCAACAAAATTTATAACAGGTTCTACTACCACGGCGTGTAAGCTCTTTGTGGTGAAGTGGCTCTAGAAAGGTGGGAACAGGGATGGAGTTTTCTTAGTGAGAGGAGTTGAGTATTAAAAATGGTGTTTTCTCCTTCGGGTTAAAGGGTGTGGAAAGCTTGAGTGTGTGTGAGATGGTTGCGAGCTAAAATAAGCTGAAGTAAAAATTAAAAAGTAATCCTTGGGAGATGTGACCCCTTTGGACTTAGTGTTAAGTTAACGACATGTACTCGGGTCTATCTCCTCGCATTTGTAGGCATGACATATGATGTTTCCAGGCGGGATCTTCTTGCTTTAAAGCCTAAACCTAGAGCTTTCCTTTTGAAAGATAACATTTCATGCAGGAAAAAATGTCACTAACGGTTAAACACATCACCAAAACACACCATGACCCTTGCGCGGAGACAGCTGCGGGCCTGTGGATCTGGTGTGTCATTGAATCAAGCTTGCAAATACACATTAAAGAGAAGTATATGAGATTTTAACTACCGGTGAAAACGAGAGCTGAGAGCCACAAGAAAATTTTCCAACATCACGAACCGCGCGAGAATATGCGATTCAAACTAAAGCGACACGGTGGCGACGCCTACTCCCTTCAAGGATCGGGAGATTAGTGGCGCATCCCTTGATTTGTCATCATCGAGGGTGTTTGGCAACCAAAAATACAAAAGTAAAGGGAAGGAGAGAAAATCACTTACAATGGGGAGGAGAGCTTGGTGCTCTTGACTAATTGATTGAATGACAGGAATTATCTTTGATTTACAAACATGGATGAGCTTTATATAGGCTCGATAAAGAGGAAATTACAAAAAGTGTATTGAAGAATCAAAATTACATAAGAGACAGAGCTTATATTTAAACCACACCGGATCAAAAGCGTCAGGGAGGCAGTGAGTCACGAGTGAGAGGTGATTAGCCTTGCAGAGTGCAATTTTGAACCATATTATTAGATAGGTTTTGGTGCTTTGGCATGTCATATAATTTATACTGATTAAAGTGTTCTAGTCTTCTTAGTAGCACTTATGCCATTTAAAGAGGGTATTTTGGTTGTTTTTCGGTATTTGTGCACTCTTGGAGTTCAATCTCAATCTGAGTTGAATCGAAGTTGGAATTCAAGTCTCGACCATCGAAACTGACCCGAGAATCAATGAAAACAAAAGCCCAGTGAAGAAAATTCGATGCAGTTGAAGCGAGGATGAAGAAACGTGAAGGATCAAACAATCGGGAATTTTGGCTAAGCTAGCGAAATTTTTGCTAAGATTGCGAAAATTTATGACCTTGTGAATTTAACCTTAGCGAAGATTTATAACAACAAATCTGTAAAATTTGCGGCTAGACCCTCAAATTTAAGCTAACTGCTTTGTTCATAGCGAAAATAATTGATTTAAACTACTCACGAAATTTCGCTAGCTAAGCGAGTGCCCGCCTGCGAAATTTCTTGTTTTAAGCTAGACACATTGATTTAGCTGATGTGAAATTCTTGACTAAGCGAAAATTGATGCCTCGTCTGCTTTGTAATTAATGCGAGCCGCCTCTGAGCTTGGTGTATTGCTTAATTGTCCTATAGCTTAGCCCCAATTTCATAGGTTTTTGAGCATTTTCATGCCTTGAGGTGGCCTATATAGCCCCTCTTGTTTTGTAACCTAAGTAACAATTTTTGGAACAATTTGGAGGAGGAGAAAATGTTTTTTGTAAGTTTTCCATTTTGTAAATAAAGTCTCGTATTTTTATTTAGGTTTTGCTTCCTCTCTTCTCTCCTCTTTCTCTTACTTTCGCTGCCAGACACCCCTCTTGGCAGGGATGTATTTCAGAGATGCTTGGCTAAGCCTCCTTCTTTGAAGAGGAAGGGAGCTAAGCTTGGTGGTGGGGCATATGCATGTTGTCCTCTTGTACTAAAAGCTACCGGGTAGTGTATTTATGGCCCTTATATTCTCAAAACATGGTTGCATAACATTGAATGTTAGCTGATTTGACGATACTTTCCATGCTTTAGGATTCGATTGCATATAGTGTTAGATGCAACTGTGATTCTTTAGATGGTCTTTACGAAACCTGCGAGATAATGTTACAGTAGGGTTCTTCCAAATTAGGGTTAAATAACATTCACTGTTATTATTTTGGCCAATACTCTCCATGCTTTAGGATCGAGTGCACAATTGAGAGAGATGCTGCTTGTTGTTCTTTAGATGGTCTTTCACGAGCCTTTGATGCGATAATTTAATGTTAGGGTTTTAAAAGACCATAGCGCATGCTACTGTATTGACTCGAATAGTAGTTGCTTCATGGGTGAGGTTTGCTAGTTAAATATAGATCGGTTATGCCATGGACTATAGGTTGCATGTCATAACGGATAAAACCCGAGGACACTTGTTTGCCCCAGCTTGCGAGTTAGTGACTCAAATCTTGAAGTTAACTTTTTCACCTTTACTTTCAGTTTTACAATTCCTCGGTTCCAAACCATTCCCGAGTTGTTTTTGAAACAAAATTCCAGAAAGAGTCGAATAGAGCCTTACCTTCATGTGTGATGCAAACCATTTTTAGGATGAAAACCCCGTCTGTATTTAGGCCACAGACCCTTTATACTGTAGTAGCTTGACTACGCGATAGTAGAGAGCAGGTGTATATAAATTTTGTTGATTTGGCTCATTTCTTTGTGGCACGAATCAAATGGGCGCCGTTCTTGTGATGGTGCCAAACTACGAAGATGGTAAGTTGAAGAGTACTTGTGATCCACATCACAAGTGAAGGTAACCTTTACCTCTTTTTTGCAACTCGATTCGCGAGGCGCGAGTTTAGCAATTAGCGATGCTTCATACTGTTGATTTGATTCGATTTCGATTTTCGATCGATTAGTTTTATTGTTGTTGGTTAATTTTAATCTTTTTGCAAGCTCTGTAGTTGCTCTTTGTTGTCTCTAAATTATGTAACAGGTGTTTATGCAACGATTAAGGATAGAGACACATCAATTAGATTCTGCATGGGATAGGTACGCAACAACCCGGCTAGTGAGGTTAGTGTACCAGCGATACCATGGATCCCATACGAGCAACCCAGGCAATGGAACCCCCATGAATCGAATGCCTATAGAACCATGAGGATCATCCACCACAGAAGTTAGTGCCACAATCTATATCATTCCTCTGTTTGAAGATGTAGCAGTGAGGCCTTATTTATTACCCTACTCCCCACATATCATGGTATGGAAATGAAAATCCATACGCTCCATATTAGGGATTTTGAGGAGTGCACTACCTTGAGGAAGGTATGATTGACATGGATTTGCTGAAGCTAAAGGCATTTCCATTGACTCCCAAGAGACGAGACGAGGAGTCGCTGAAACCGACTCATTTAGGGCTTTGGGAACCATTAGAAGTGGTGAGGCTGCGAAATTTGAGTTCTGAAAAAAGTTTTTCGGTCTTTCGTAAAACCAATAATTTAGAAAGAACAAATCTGCATTTGCGGCTCATGATGGTGAGAGATTTTACGGTGTTGGGAAAGATTTATGAGACCATCGGTGCATGCCCACATCATGGAGTTTGATACATGGATCTTTGGTAAACCATTTCTGTAATTTGGTATGTCTCACACTTATGAGGCGGTGTTGGAAACCATGTGTGGGGAGACTTTTTAAGCAAACATCTGATGAAGCCTTAAGGATTTTTAAATTATGTGGCTGAAACTTCTAAGGAGTTAGGATGAACTGGCTTACTGAGAATTGGATAAGATGAGACCACCCGGTCAATCAAAGGGAGGGATGTATGCCTTTGCTGAAGAAATAGAGATGAAATTTAGGATTTCCACCCTAGATTTAGGAAGGTAGAGGAGCTTGAAGCGAAACGGCTCGAGAGGTGCATCTGTGACTAGAAATCCTGCTTTCAGTCTAATCCTTGCACAATTTCCAATCCACAATGCATCAGTAGAACCATGTGTTATAGCCTACAGTGAAGGATTTGATGTCGAGAATGTCTGGCTCTTTGTAGGACAATACAAACCACAACAATCCAATGCTCCACATGGTAATACCTATAATTCCAATTGGAGGAATCACCCTAACCTTGCATGGAGACCCAACCCCCCTGCCTATGTACCCCCAGGTGCCAAACCTCAGTTTGGTTCCCCCTCACGATCCACCAAGCAAACACCATCCTGTTCTCCGATGGAAACGACTATATTGAATTTGAGTAAGGTGGTAGGCGACTTTGTTGAGGAACAAAAAGGAATCAATGCGCAAGCCCAGCGCAAGTTAAATCTTTGTAGAAAATGCTTGAATAAGAGAATAGATGGGCTTGAGAGCAATGCGAACCCGGAAAATTGATAGCTACGGTGTTCGATCACCAAAATCAACGAGTTGTTAGAGTCTGAAGAGAGGGAAGTTTCCATCACAAAAACACTTCAAATCGAGGAATTCATGAGAGTAGGATCATCGACAATTCGGGGAATGGATGAAGTTAAAGGTATAATTACTGAGGAGTGGAAAAGGGTTGATCAGCATGCAGAAATCTGTTGAAGAATCCGTCGGGAAAGTGCGGTCACGAGCATATTCTCTGAAGGAGGATTCAATCGAATCATATACCACCTCCATTTCCTGAAGCACTTAGAGGAAAGAAGAAGGCATCCTGACAAGCGAAGGCATTTTAGGGTCTTAAAGCGGTAAAGGTTAACATACCTTTCTTGGACTATCGAAAACAAGTCCACTGCTTATGCAAAATTTTTGAAAGATCTTTGCACAATCAAGAAGGGATTAGGCATTGAGAAGAAAGCATTTCTCATTGAACATATCAGTGCCATAATCCAAAGCAAATACCCTGTCAAATACAAAGATCCTGGATCTCCCACAATTTCAGTCAATATTGGTGGGAATTGCATAGAAAAGTCCTTGCTTGATTTAGGAGCCAGTGTGAACCTAATGTCGTATTCAGTATACAAGCAATTAGGTCTAGGTGAACTTAAACCTACCAACATCACACTCTCATTGGCCGATAGATCAGTGAAAATCCCTAAGGGGATAGTTGAGGATGTCTTAGTGAGAATAGACAAATTCTCTTTACCGATGAGATTTTGTGGTACTGACACTGAACCAATTGCTAGTAGACGATCATGTACCCGATCATCTTAGGAAGACCATTTACAGCCCTTTGCCAATGCAATAATAAATTCTTCGGAATGGAGTCATACAATTAACTTTTAGTAACATGACCATGGAGTTGAACGCATCTTTCATTTGAACAACAAACATGGTTGAAAGAGTGAAAATCATTTACGATGAAGTTGTTTCAATTGATCAGTGTGCAGGAAAACACGGTGTCCAGGAAATGCAGGAGTAATTACCCATGGAGATGAAGATATATTGGTCTTGCCATCGCACCTTTGCAAACCAATTTGCTCGGTCGACAGTCGTCGGAGCGGATCAACGGTGGGCACCCGAAACCATGGAATTAGCCCGAGCGACTACGGGGAGTTGAGGAGATTATCCTCCTTGACCCTCAGCAGGTAATTTTGGTATATTGAGCTGGTTTGAGTGTTCTCAAAAACCAAATTGGAATTCAACAATTTTGTTTTTTATTTTAATTTGATCGATTTCAGAAATTTTTTAGCTATTTTAGTATGTTTCTTAATTTAGCAGCTTTCCATTTTAGCAAGTTGGTAAGTATTTTATATTATCTTATATTAAATTATTAGATATATTCTATTTCCTAATTTTAATTTTAATTTTTACTTTAAGTAATATATTAATTTTCATTTTAATTCTGAAAATTCGAATTGCAGGTGGTGTACTAGGTGTGAGCCAAATTCGCTAAAAATAGCGAAAATTGGCCGGGAATGACCAGCAATTGCCAGATTTACAAGCTTATATAAACAGGGGAGGGGTTTGTTTAGAATGCCACTTCACATTCTCCCCCTCCCAGCCGTTATACGAGCTCGGCGAAGCCACGAGTCCAGTCCTACCGCCGTGGGGCTATCGCTGGCCGCCAGGCCACCGCTGCGAGCTGCTGCCCAGGAGTTCGTGTCCGCAGCGAAGCCCCTTCAGCCCCTGCACCCGGGCTTTGCGGCCCGAGTCTAGTATAGCCATCCTCGGTCACGAGCGCACCGACCCCGTAGGAGCCTTGATGTGAGCGCCTCCCACCCGCCGCGCGTACGAGCCACGATTGTTCAACGCCTCGGCTGAGCCTTCGCTTTGCGGGATGCGGGTACCCTCGGTTCAGCTTCTTGGTGCCCTGTCCGAGCAGGTGATCAGTTATTGAGCCTTGTTTGGTTAGTTCAGGGCCATTTCCCCATTCGATCGGTGAGCCACGGTTCGGTTGCCCCTTGAGAATTGGTTCGGTAGCCACTCGAGAGCTGCGGTTGTGCTACGATGCGGTAGTTATATTTTTACGTAGTCAGGCTTTCTTAGGGTTTTAGTCATGTTTGGTATGGATTCGTACTTCGAGTGGGTCCGTCTTGACCTTGGTGAGATTAACACGCTTTGAGAGTATGGCTGACTCGGTCGGCTCTGTACCATCACCGGTCGGAGGCGGTATCACGAGGAGCCTCGAGGATTAGGGCGTTATCGAACCGCGGATGGGACCGGGCCCATCGCTTTGTACCACGGAGGAGAGTTAAGGGCGGCGAGACCCTCGGCGAACGCGCCGGGCCAGGCGTCGTCTTCCACGGGGGCTCCCACCATCCCGATTACTTGGTTGTGGAGCGACTTCATCACCTCTCATTTGTCGTGGCATCGGATCGGGAGGCGCGTGTTAGTAGAACCCGATTCGGGAATGCGGCTCCACGCGAGAGTTTCATCGAGAGTCATTTTATGACGTCCCCGCGGCTGAGGCTGACCCAGATCTGGGAGTCTTTGAGATTGATGGGGAGTATTCCTCCTTGCCGCCAAAGTGGCTGGAAACGAGTTTTGCCACCCAGAGTGAAATGCTGAGTTCTACCATCAGCGACATCAGGGAGACAGACGGTCCATTAGAATTGATTGGTGCCAGATGGCAGCCACGGTGTACCAGACCAGCCGATATTTCGCGGCATTGGGATTGCATATCTGCGCCGTATGGCTTCAGAGGGTGCGAGCAGGCCCACCCACGCGGGAGATGGTCGAGCAGCGGCGAAACACCAGCACTGGTTCGATATTTCTGATGGCTCCAGCCTCGAGATCTTGCTCATCGACCATCTTCTATGCGGCTTGTTCCCTCTGCATCATTAGTAATGCGGGGAGGGGCTGTGGAGGCTCTTTCTGAGGATCTCAGAGTTTTGGTTGACCGTGAGCTAGTGATGACCTCTCTGTTGCAGTTTGAGGAGAAGGTCCATCGGAAGGACTTGGCCCGAGCGGAGAGCATCCAGTGCGATCTTGCAGAGAGACTCCTGCGCTATGTTCTTCGGCGGATGGGTTCCCGAGGAGCGGGCTAGAGATGAGGCTAGATGCCTACATGTAGTGTTAGTAGACCTTCGGGGTTATGACTAGCTGCAGTCTCATTCCGCCTTATATGACCACGGGACCAGGAGGAGTCTGCAGGGTGTTGGGAGAATTGCGGACTACGTAGATGATATACGCCTGAGCGAGTCTGAAGGACTCCGTCAAATCGTTCACCCTCCATCTCCTCACTATCTTACATCCCAGTGTGAATACTCAGGGCCTTCCTATTCGGTTTATCATTCCGGAATTACATCATGCTGTTTCGAGACCTCGGCTAGTGTGATGGATGCCATCTGCTCACTTGCAGCTACACAGGCTGCCCAGGATCAGAGGTTAGCCCAGTGCCATTCTATCTTGCATTTCGGTTATGACCCGTCTAGGTCTTCCTCATGTTCTTTGGTGTGAGAGGCCACACCTTTGATGAAGCTTCATTGGATGTTACGCTGCGACGGCGCGATTTTTCGGGGAACCCACCACGCTGCAGAGTGAGGTGGTTAGGTTTCTTACCATGATTTTTGTTTGGTTGCAGCTTTATCAATTGCCTACTAATTTTGTTTAGGATTTATGTAATAGCCGCGTGAGCGGTGATACCTTGTGTTTAACTTTGTATTCATGTACTAGCCATTTGGCTATATCAACTATTAGTTTATATTCTATGGCTTTTGTACATATCATGTTTTGTGCCTTTACTAGGTGTAAATGTTTTCTTTTCAATTGAACTGATTGAATTGCTTTCTGATTGGTTGATTGGTTAGCTCATGTTGGAAAATTGAATCACTATTTGTCACCTCTATGTTAGAACAAATTCCATACTTGAAACAATTTTGGTCGCTTGAAGTTCCAAAGATGCTCAACTTGAAAATTTCCCGTATGCAATTATACACCGCACTCGCATTGTTCCAATAGGTCAGGAAATTGTGTGCCTTCTTTCGGGCTGTGTGCCGGGCCTTTAGGTATGTTGGCAACCTAGATGGCCGGAAGTTACCTACAAATAAGACCAATTTGTCTTCCAAAAGGAAAAGAAAAGAAAAAGCAAAAAGAAAAAAAGAAAAGAAAATAAGAAAAAGAAAATAAAGTCGTGAAGTTTTGCCTGAAACCCAGCACGGCCCGAGGGGTGTATGGCGAAGCCTTGAAACCTGATGCCCTAAGCCTTAATTGGCTTCGAGTAATCGATTTCAGGTTCGCTATACGGGTGGATGTAGAGTCTAACGAATAGTAGGTGCTTGATTTTCGAAGTCATTTGGAGTCCGGGGTGAAGCCTTTAGAGTTAGTGGTCATTGATCCTTTCGTTTGATGCCCTAAACTCGAAAGTGGTTGGGAGTCATCTATGGACCAAGCACGGACTTTGGTAGTTTTAATTTTGGCGGCTGTAATCCGTACTTTAATCAAAGTATAAAGGTAATCATCTCTATCTAGAAGTTGTTCAACAACTTAAGGCCATGTCATAGGTTGGGGGAGGTGGTAATTTTGCAAATTTATTAGCTTAATCAAGTTACATAAAGAACCATTAGACTTAGGTGGAAATTCAAGTCGAATCATGAACCACTAATCAAATGTTCTTGTATAGGGCTCTGATCTTTTCTTATTTCGGTTTTCAAATTTGATTTCACTTTTAGTTTAAGGTAATGTTTATATGTATATAACCCTTTGAATCAGTAACCTTTTGCAAATCACCACATGCATCTCCTTTTTCTTTATTTTGCATTGCTAAGGGACTACAACGCTTCTCTTGCCAGGGCTTTAGCCAAAATTTCAACCTGCTTAAATGCCAAATTCGCTAGACCACTCCAAATTCTCGGGCTAGCACTGCTCCTTAGCTTAAAATAATTGATTTCGCTTTCACAAGAATTTCTAGCTTTAGCTTAAATTTCGCTTAGCTAGCGAAATCGCTTCACCCTTAGCGAAATTTCTTTGTTAAGTAGATTCATGACGCTAATTAGCGAAATTCTTCAGCCTAGCGAAAATTGATGCCTCGTCATGCTTTGTAATTAATGCCAAACCGCCTCCAAACTTGGTGTATTACTTAAATTAAGTCCTATAACTTGAGCTAATTTCATAGGCTTGGTATTTTCATGCCTTGAGGTGGCCTATATAAGCCCCTCTTGTTTTGTAACCTAAGCAACAATTTTTGGAACAATTTGGGGGAGAGAAGATATTTTGTAAGTTTTCATTTTTGTAAATAAAGTCTTTTATTTTAATTAGGTTTTGCTTTCCTCTCTTCTCTCTCCTCTTCTCTTACTTTCTCGGCTGCCAAACACCCTCTCGGGAGGATGACAACTCAAGAGATGCTTGGCTAAGCCTCCTTTCTTGAAGAGGAAGGAGCTAGGCTTGGTGGTGGGGCATATGCATGTTGTCCTCTCTCAGACTAAAAAAGCTGCAGTGTATTATGGGCCCTTATATTCTCAAACATGGTTGCATAACATTGAATGTTAACATTTGGCCACTTCCTATGCTTAGATTCAGCATACCTAGTGTTAGATGCACTGGTGGATTCTTTTTAGATGGTCTTTAATATGAGCCTCCTGAGATAATATTTACATGTTAGGTTCTTCAAATTAGGGTTAAATTAACATTTACTGCTATTATTTTGGCCAATACTTCCATGTTTAGGATACAAAGGTAATGTGTGAGAGATGTGACTCATGTTCTTTAGATGGTCTTACGAGCCTTTGAAATGATAATTTAATGTTAGGGTTTGTGTGGGCCATGAACGTATACCCATTGACTCTAAATAGTAGTCAGTTTCATGGGTGAGGTTTGCTATAGATCCGGGCTATGCCATGGACTATAGGTTGCATGTCATAACGCGAGGATAAAACCCGAGATTAATTCTGTTTCGTCTCTAACTTGCTGGGTTAGTGGACCTAAATCTTCAAAGTTAACTTTTCTAACCTTTACTAGTTTACAATTCTCGCCTAAACCATTCCCACTGCTTTTGAAACAAAATCAAAGAGTCCAAATAGAAAGCCTTACCTTCATGCGCCGATGCAAAACTATTTTTGTGATGAAACCCATCCCCGTGTTCGACCCTAGACCACTATACTGCAGTAGCTTGACTACGGCAGTAGTAGGAACTTAGGTGTATATAAATTTTGTTGATTTTAGCTCAGCCTACTGTGGCACGAATCAAGAGGTTGCGAAAATTGGCAACCTGCGAAATTTGTAGGTTGCCAAATTTTGCAACCCCTAAAATTTCCACAATTTGCTTCTTCAATCTTCAATAAATTCGCTCCGAATTTCCACTAATTTGATCATGAGTCTTCGAATTCAGCTCAGGTTCATTGTGCTGGAGTCAAATTGAGGAATCATGAGGCTTTTGACCTGCAAAACTACTAAAATAACTTCAAAATGTGATCAATAGAAAAACCGGGACTCGAATATGTCAATTGAGTTATTAAAGTCGATTAGTACACAAAAAGCGCATAAAACCTGCTATAAACAAGGCTCAATATTGCACTATTTGGGTACTAATCAGTAGGACATTAACCATGTATGGATTTTTTTATGTACCGGCAGGACATCAACCATGTCTGGATTTTTTTATGTGCCAGCAGGACATCAACCATGTATGGACTTTTTTATGTGCCAATAAGACATCAACCATGTCTGGACTTTTTTATGTGCTAGCAAGACATCAACCATGTCTGGACTTTTTTTATGGTGCTGGTACTGGTTTTTAGAGGAAGGTTCAAAACATAATCTTTATTGATAATAGCATCCTCAAAGAAAACATTTTTGGTAATACTTTTTACAAAGGAAGGCCTCCAAATCCTGCACTATACCTTGCCTGTCTCGCGAACCCATAAGACCCGACTGTCCCCACTCAAACTACCGTGTATAGCCCTTCCCAATTGGGCTAAAACTTCCAGTCTGCTGGGTTACCTGTGTTTTCAAAGACCGTTCTTAAGACTAATTCTCCAGGTAGGAATGTACGCGACTTTACCCGTCGATTTTGCAAGTTTTCTAGTCTTTATCAAGTATGACGCGCATGCACGCTTATTGCTTCTGAGTTCGTCATTGTGTCTAGGTCTTTACTAGGGTCGAAGATTTTCTTTCGGGATCTCGTCGTACGACGGGCATCTTGATTTCTATGGGGATGATGGCCTCTATCCCATACATGAGGGTGAACAGTGATATCCCAGTCAGTTTCCGACTGGTGGTTCTGTAGACCCATAGAAATCCTGGTAGTTCATTTACCCACTTTCCTTTGGCCGAATGCAAGCATTTTTTGAGAGCTGATAGGAGAGTCTTATTAGATGCTTCTGCATGGTCGTTGCTTTGTGGGTACTATAGTCAAGTACGTGCTTTGATCTTCAACCTATTGCAAAATTCCTCAGATAAATTCTGGCCATCGACTATATCTATCAGAAGTTACAATCGATCAAGTATTCCCAAATCTAAACACAATGTTCTTCCATACGAATTGAAAGACGTCTTTATCTTTGATGGATGCGAAGGCTTCGGCTTCTATCCATTTACTGAAATAGTCGATGGCAACCAGAGATAACTTCTTTTGAGCTTGGGCGATAGGTAGTGGCCCTACGATGTCCATACCCCACTCGCCGGCGGGCTAGGGGCCTGCTATGGTTGTTAGACTCGCGCCGACACCTCTCGACAACGGGCCTCTCGCCGTAGCGGCCACACTTCTCTTTACATAGCATTCAAATACGTAGGTGCATCGAATCAACAAAATTCTATATCCTAAATCCTACAATTATACAGAGCTACCGCAAAGATACAATCTGTGGTCAAATTACGTGGATGAGTTTTCCAGATACAAAATGATTTACAATGAAGGCCAAATGTGAAGAATTCAATTTGATTTTAGATTTTGTAAAAAACAGGTAATGGTTGGCAAACTGAAATTTAAATAAAATAAAATGTAAAAGAAGTATCCTTGAAGTGTCAGGCTTCTAGATTTGGGTTCTAAAGATCACTGAGGGGTTCCTGTCCATTTCGGTTGGGAGTGATGACCTATAGTCATTTCCCCAAACCGGATCTTTCATTTAAATTTCTTTAAAACTAAACCCTATGATTTTCGTTTCTTTGAAAAACAGTACTAACAACATTAATGCTCCCAAACAATGAAAAGGTGCCTCCCATCTACCTCACACAAAGGATAAATAGAAAGAACTAATGGTCCTCAAGGGATCTAGCAACAAGCATCCACTAACCCTAAAAGATTGTCATCAGATCAATGAAAGCACATCAAAGGAGTTCTAACCCTAGAGGAGAAATAGAACATAAATGCCAATAAAAACTTGCGTTTAAAAACAGAGGAACTAACAAGCATTCTCTCATCTCGCACTCAAAGAAATTCTCCTCTTCAAGGAGAAAGAGGTTCACTAACCATCCTCTGAGTTGTCATCCCCGAGGAGTGTGTGGTAGCTTCTAGAAAGGAGAGTGCTAAAAGAAAATGGGAGAAAGGAAGAAGGGGAACTCGCCACTGCCTCTCTAATCGGGCGATCGATCAGACACAGGCTTAACTGAGGCTTATATACGTCGTGAGCCAAGGAAATTACAAAGAAACAAAAACCAAAAGCTTATTACAAGGATAATATCAGAAGAAACAAAAAATTGTAAACAAAAATCAGGGCGCCAGCAAATTGAACAAAGGGCTGCGGATGAACAGCGTTTCAGAAAAGCGCATTCCCGTAATGCTCCATTTTCTTTGTTTTCTCTGCTATTCTTCCTCCGTCTTTGATTTACAATGCCGAAGTTTGACTCAATTCTTCGTGGCTTGGATCGACTAACAATTTTGGCATAATTAGCTCAAGAAACTCGGTGAAATTTGTTACACAAAATGCGATCAAGAGAATAGTAGGGACCTTAATGTGCAAATCGGGTTAATTAGAATTATTATACACAAAAAAGATCAAACCTATAATAATAGTGGTTCAAAAGCACTTTTCGGGCACTAATCACACCCCCCAACCTACACATTGCTAGTCCCTTAGCAATGCAAGAAAGAAGAACGAGCAAATAACAAAAAATATGGTAGCCTCAAAAGGCTGTGAAAATGTAAGGCGAACCCGCAATGAGGAATCACCGAAACTTAGCCTAATAACTATCTTCTAGGAGAATGAACGCCTATGTACGTAGTTGATTATCAAAAGAGTTTCTTCTCGGAAGACTAAACTGTGAACTTCTACCAAAAATCTAAGTGTTTGTTTGATCAGCTCTCAATAATAAACTGCCAAACTGCATTACCTCCCCCCCAACCAAGCTACTGCCTCCACCTAGCCCACTAACCAACCTAAATAGATCAGAACCCACTCTTATTCCACAACTCTTTTTGTGTTGTAGGGGTGCAATGCTGAGGAATCGACCTCACCAAAGTCCATGTAACGGGATCTACCGGAAGGACTCCTTAACCAATTAAGGCTTAGTGCACCAAGTCATGGGCGGATCTTTCAAACTACTAACTCTTCAAAGTTTCACTTGATCAATGATTTCGAAACTCCAGCACCTATAACATGCTAAACTCCACCCATCCACCCGTGTAGCGAGCACTAAGTCCTTGGCTCCCAACCAGTTGGCTTAAGGCACCGAGCTTTAAAGGCTTTCACCATATACCCCACGGACCGTGCTCGAGTTTCAAGGTAAAGCGTTGCAATTTTTCTTCTTTTTCTTTTATTTTTCTTTTTTATTTTTCTTTTTCTTCTTTTTACTGAAGACACATTACCTTCTATTCTACGTGGGGTCCTTAACCTATTAAAGGTGGTCAACGAAATCCAGGTAAAGCTACGTGCGCTTAGAGTGCTTGTGCGCTTTTTCAAAGTTATTGAAGAAACTTGATGCACGGTGTGGTTAGCTAAAGGTGGAAGAAAATGGTTTAAAGCAACAAGAGTTCGTCTTTATTATCCACTAGCCAAGCATGGAACCAATCTAACATCAATAGAATTGGACAAAGCTTCAATTTTTCAAACCACAAAGTTAAGAACACAAAAACTGGGCACAAGAAATGCATCCAATTTTGGAAAAAAGTACCAGATAGTATAACAACTTCACAAAGGAAAACCAACAAGCCACCGAACATCACAAAATGGGCTTGCTCAAATAATAACAAAACATAAATACATGCCACTTCCTTCGCTTAACTCTCCCCCAACCAAATGTCTCATCGGTCCAATTTGTGGTTCTGATTGGAAATTTAGAGAAGGAAGTGCTAAATTCTTGATGATGTTCTCGCTGATAGAGACTTAAAGTTTTCCATCACACCTTTTCACCAGCTGGGCTTCAAATAAACAAGTTAGGAGAAGAAAGAGAGGAAAAAGTGGTCGCTAGAGATTTTGAAAATTACACTTTATAATACTCCCGAAGTGTTCTTTTGATATATTTTTGATTCTACACTCTAATATTTAATCTGCATCAAAAACGCTAAAACAGAGTTCGATGGAGAAAGTTATGATGAAAACAAATTTGGCTGTTGAATTAGTGGTTGTGTTGCGAATTTTCAACCTCGTCGCAAAATTTGCAGACCGCGAAAATTTTTTTTAAATAAAAATAATAAAAAACTCAGGTATATATATATCATAGATGCATAAATAGTGCACAAGGCACCAAAAATCAATTTCAGAGGTTACAAAATTTCAGCCTCGGACCTCAAAAATAAACATAAAAAAATTAAGAAAAAAATTGCAGAAAATTGAAAATAAATCTAAAACAAATATTAACTAAAATTAGAGAAAATATAAGAAGAAAAAATTAAGGAAATCAAAATAAAATAAGATAAATGAAAACAGCTGGGGGAGATCAGGCTTCCCCAACCATTTTTAGTTCTGAGGTCATTGAACCGGTGGAGCTTCAGGATTATCGAATTCCAGGTGCTCCATGTCTGAACCAGCACCCAAACCATCCCCTATTCCATGCAGTGTGAGCAGCTGCCAATGTCTTCGATGTAGTGGCAAATGTTTGAACAAAGGCCACTAACTTCTTGAGGTTTTGTAGGGCAAGCAGTGTAAATGGGATGGCCTTTGCTATAGGTGTTTCAAGTGTTGCATGTGGTGCAGGTGTGGTAGATGTTGATCAAAGTACAGCCTTGGGCTGGGCAAAGGGGTGACTTGATTCATAAATTTATGGGATTGGATGAAAAAGCCTCGTGCTCTTCCCCCGCCTCCCTTTCCCCTCCGCCTCTCCCTTCCTCGCTCCCCGCTTCCTTGTCAGTAGTTCCTCAGATTCTAATGACTCGTGACTGTTCCCTCGAGGTTGCATTTGAGCCCTGCTCACCCAAAATACACTCTTCCTCCGCATTCTCCTCCTCTGATGAACATGTTACTGGCGTTTCAAACTGACATGTCTCAGTTGTCAATTTTTATGATCAATAATTCACTTTGAAGCCCATCTCCACTTCTCGTCCGTGGTGTTCTCCACAATATGAATTCTTCGCTTTAATTTGGGTATCAATGTCTTCTGCTTCTTCCAAAGTCAATGACAGCCCAAAAAGTGCTATTTTGAGCCCTATTCAAGACGGGTTTGAGTGTTTTGGCAAGACTAATCATATGGTCTAAGCCAATTGTCAGTATGTCCACTTAGTGCTTCTGATTTGTTTTCAGATTGTTTTGGACAATTTTTATATCTTTGGGAATCTCAAGAAGCCAGTTTTATCAAAGCTGAATGTGAGAATCCTGATGATTTCACCGAGCCGAGGCGATGAAATGCAAGATGCAAAGGAAGAATCTGAAGGCAAAGGATGAATAAGAAGCAAGCAGTGGAAGTGGATGCAGCTGATAAAGAGTGGCAAAAGGTGAAGGTGATCAAGTCGGGATTGCCATGATTGCTTAAAATTTCACCGGGATTATAAAAATTTCACAATCATAGCGAAAAATTTCGCAATCCTAGCGGTAAATTTTCGCTATGTGGGTAAATTCCTCGCAAAGGGGCGAACCACCGTTCCTAGCGAAATTTCCACCTTCGCTATCTCACAAAAAAATACGATACAATTTCGCTAGCCTAATAAATTGTCGCCTCGTGGTTTTTTGTATTTTGTTCAAAACGACCACGCTTTGATTAATTACCATTCATTCCTGGCGTAATTTCATATTTTAGGTAATTTTTTCATTTCACTGGGATTGGCTATATAAGCCCCTCAACCTTGTAACCCTAAGCAACTTTTCACTTTATAAAGTTTCAGACTTTCATTTAGGTCTCATTTTGTTTCCTCTTCTCTCTCCTTTCTCTCATTTCTACTACAACACACCTCGAGGATGACCAATTAAGGGATGTTTGGCTAAGCCCCCTTTCCTTGAAGACAGGGTAACCGTGGAGGCCTGGAGGAGTTTTCATGCCCTCTCATTCATCACACTACATTTATGAGCATTTAAGCTCCCTGCATCTCACCCTAGGTTGAAACCTCCTAGATCCAGCCTAGCAAATGTGTATTTGACAAGCTTTGTGGTTACAGTGGATGCTTAATCTTGGGATTCACCGTCATCCATTTACTTGTCTTCTATTGTTGTCGTAGGTTGCATCTTTGAGGTCATATGCACACTGTTAGGGACTTGAATGCCCATTGAATGCCATATCTCATGAGGGAGTAATTTAGGGTTTAGATTTTAGTGCCAAATCAAGGTCCGGTTTGGGAAACGACTATAGGTCTTTATCCCCAACGCGAGGAAACATACCCGAGGGCATGAATACACCTTAAAACTCCAACTGGGGCTGGACCCAAGACTTCAAGGAGCTTTCTTTCTAAATTTTCCTTTAATTTATATGCAGTTTACAAACTATCCAACCCATCGCTTTTTGAACAAACCCAAATCCAAAGAGGAATTATTTTCAACTCAACTGCACTTCTCATTTCACGAAGAAAAACCCATCCCGTGTTCGACTTAGATCGCTATCATCGCAAGAGCTTTCTGACTAGCCTGGGCAGAGGGAGGAACATAGGAAACAAAATATTGTTGATTCCGATCACCCTACTATGGCACAAATCAGTCACCCACTAGCTTGGTAAGGTCTAGAATTGCTTGCTCAACTAGGGAGATTTGTTGTGGTGGTTGAGGCTGAGACGAAGAGGCCTACTGTGGATGTGGAGGAGGTGCATACTGTGGAGGCCTCAGTTCCTATGAGGAGTTTGTGGCCCTCCCCAACCAGGTCAAGCTGTCAAAATGCATAGTCGGGGGAAACACCGGCGTAGGGGTGCACCCATCCGTTGGTTTCTATAGTCCCCCGCGACCCATATGCAGCCAGGATTCCTCTCCACGGGTCGCAACCCCGCCATGGAAGGTTCCCTGAATCCTCATGACATGGCTCTAGGCTTCTCCACAAGGTACTCCACATCGCTCTCCCCTAGGTGTTCCATTTGATCACAGTTCAAGCCAACTGAAACATGGATTCCTACAGCAAAAACAAGGCAACACAAGACTACACAAAAAAACAATCCTGTAGTAATTTTTTTTTTTTGAAATGAAACTAAAAAAATTAATAGTGAAATATAAAAATAGGGGCTCACCAAGATCTTGTGATGAGAATCACAAGATTCCACAAATTGCTAATGCACTTAGCACCATCCCTAAGAATCTGTCATTTGATCTCTTCGCGCTAGGGTGTATCAATCAAAAAATTTATATCCTAAACTTACTACATCGTGAATAAGAGCTATCATAGATAGGTCGAAATAAATGTGGATGGGTTTTCTTCTGCATAAACATTTACAAGAAGGCCAAAATGGTGAATTCAATTTGATTTTGGGATTTTAAAAACAGGGTGTAATGGTTGCAAATTGAAATTTAAATAGTGAAATTTAAATAAAATAAAATGTAAAAGAAGTCTCCTTAAAGTGTCAGACTACTGGATTTGGGTTCTAAAGTTCACTGAGGGGTTCTCGAGTCCATTTCCTCGCGTTGGGGAGGATGACCTATAGTCATTTCCCGAACCGGATATTCATTTAGATTTAACAACTAAACCCTATGATTTTCCCTTTTGAAAAACAGCATTTATTGAACACTAATGCTCCCAGATAGTGAAAACGTGCCTCTCTGATCTACCTCACAGTGATAAATAGAAAGCAACTAATGAATCTCAGTGGATCTAGCAATAAGCATCCGCGGGCGCCTAAAAGATTACCAAATCACGATCAGCGAAGGCACATGAAAAGGGAGTTCCTAACCTAGAGTGAGAAATAGGAACATAAATGCGATAAAACTTGCGTTAAAGCAGAGAACCAACGGTTACCTTCGGATCCTGCGCCGAGCGGCCCTCCTCTTCAAAGGAGAAAGAGAGTCCTAACCAACCATCCTCTGAGTTGTCATCCTCAGAGGTGTTTGGCATGAGAAAATGAGAAAAAAGGAAAGAAAATGGGAGAAAGGAAACCTTGGGGCGCCGCCCCGCTGTCTCTCAATTGCCGAAGTGATTGATCGATTATAGGGCTTGACTGAGGCTTGTATACGCTCAGAGCCAAGGAAAATTACAAAAGAAACAAAAACCAAAAGCTATTACAATGGATAATATCGGAAGAAACAAAAAATTTGTAACTTAAAGAAATCGGCGTCAAAAGCGGGTGAACGGAGTGGCTGTTGGATGAAACGGTCACTCGCCAGATGCGAGTGCTTTCATGATACAAGCATTCCTGTAATGCTCCATTTTCTTCTGTTTTATGCTATTCTTTCCTCTGGTCTTTGATTTGCAATGCTGAGTTTGACTCGAATTCTTTATGCTTGGATCGACTCAACAATTTTAGCATAATTAGCTGCTAAAAGCGCAAAATTTGCCACAAAATCACGATCGATAGAATAGTAGGGACCTTAATGTGCAAATTGGGTTAATTAGAATGATTAGTACTCAAAAAGCACTCAAAACCTATAATAAATAGGGTTCAAAATAGCACTTTTTGGGCACTAATCACATAGGCGACTGCATCTATGCGCATGGTTGGCCAATAGTAGCCCTAGGTGTGGGCTAAATGGGCCAACGTCCTACCGCCTGGATGATTCTTGCATACCCCATCATAGAGCTTTGCCAAAACGTACTGCCCCTGCTAGTGAGTGAGGCATTTAAGGTATGGCCCGTCTAGGGACCGCTAATATAGATGTTTGTTCATGAGTGAGAACCAAGCCACCTGGACCTGGATCTTGTGGCCCTCGACCCTATTATCTAGCAGTTCCCCCTAGCTCAAATAGTGGACTATTGGAAGTCGTCAGAGGGACCACGCTTAAATACATTCGTTTACGGCTAGTAACGGTGGCGACTTTGGATGGTAGTAGGCGAGCGAGAACCTTTATTTCTTTTATTGTTAGAGACGCGGCCACGGCTGCCAATGCGTCTTCCTTTTCACTGATCTCGAGACATGTTCTGCGCAGCGGCGAAGTTTCCGGTCGTCGGGTGACGAACTTACATATTTGGTCGTATTAACAAATCTCTTATTTCATATCCTCCATTTTCTTGCCTTACCACCATTTGAGAGTCACTTCTTATGATTATTTTTTCTAAGGATATGGAGAGTGCGAGGTTAATCCCGACTATGATGGCCGTGGTCGGCCTCGTTGATTGAGCAGGAAATCCAAGCATTATGTCTGATACATAACTTATCTAGTGTCAGGGCTTTAAGTTGCGAGGCCAGTGGCTCCGCTCGTCGTGAAGCGCCATCACGTTTAAGTCCACGACCAAATTTATGCAGTTCCATTTCTTGTTGAGGAATTTCTACTAAAACTTCAACTTATGCTTGCCGCTAGTATGGCGAGGTTTATATTGGATCATGAACTGCTCTGATTCAATTGCCCACCGAGCCATTCGTCCTGATAGGTCGGGCTTATGTTTAGTGCTTCTCGGAGGGAGGTTGGTGCGCACAGTGATAGGGTGCGCTTGGAAGTAGGAATGGCTTTTGCTTGGCTTCTACAAGTCTTAGTGTCGCACCTTGAGATGGGTATATTGGGTTTTTGCCTTAGACAAGGACTTGCCTATAAAGAATATAGGCCTCTGCTTCTGGTGTTCATCTTCTGCGAATAAGGCTACACCTATTGAAACATCAAAAACATCTATGTAAAGATAGAGCGTCGCCTTATCGGGCTAGCGGGGTGGTGGTTGAGTGAGATCTTACTTTATTGTTGTGAGGGCACAGTGGCATTCACTGTTTAGCCGTCTGCTTGGCCTTTTAGAATTAGTGAGGTGTGATCGATTACGTAAGCGAGGAGATGAATCGCCACGAGAAATTTGCTTGACCCAGGCTAGTCAATTGTTGCACTCGCTTTGGAGGTAGGAGTATGAGATTCCATAATATTTTGAGTTGAAGTTAAGCCTCGATCACTCTGTATCATATAAAGCCTAAGAACTTACCCGAACTGACTCCAAACGCACACTTCAGGGGATTAAGTTTCATACCATTAGTGCGTAATAACTCAAAAGCATCTTGTAGGTGCTTCGTATGATCAGGACTTTCTTTAGATTTGATAAGCATATCATCGATATAGACTTTCATAGTCTTGCCTATCAGTGGTCGGAATATCTTTGTCACCAGTCTTTAGTAGGTTGCCCTGGCGTTCTTCAAACCAAAAGGCATCACATTATAGTAGTATAGCCCGTGTGGTGTGATGAAGGTCATTTTCTGCATCAGGAGGATACATAGGAATCTGGTGGTAGTCGAAGAAGGCGTCTAGAAATGACAACATCCCATGTCCGACTGAGGCATCGACGATCTAATCTATTCGTGGTAGGGGGAAGCTATTCTTCGGGCACACTTCATTGAGGTCTGTGTAGTCCACGCATACTCTCCATTTACCGTCCTTCGGGATAACCACCATATTAGCAAGCCATTTAGGATACTTTACTTCTCTAATAAAACCTGCTCTCAGAAGATTGTGTGTCTGAATAATCTCATGACGATATGGGTGAAAACACCTTATCTTTTATCTAATAGGTCGTCCGGTCGATTCGGTATACGGTGACTCGGCGAATGCATTATGCGTTTCCAAATATCCCGATGTTGTAGTTTTTTCTCTTATTGGATAACGAATCTTGACATATGTGAACTTTTGGCGTCGGTCTTGTCTCCGGAGGATCACAGTACTTGGATCCTTTTCTTATGTGACTTAGGCGTATTTGTGATTGCTATGCGGGAATGTGGTCCCCGAGGGGTAGATTATCTAAGCTATTTTCCTCTTTTTGTTCTCGTATGGATAACTTGTAGCACTGTTGTGTGGCTAGCTGGTTGCTTAAAAGGTCAACTTGCCCTGCATTGGTCATATAGCCCGACAACCGTGTGATATGTTGAAGGATGACCTTCATCGAGTGCGGCCAGGCGGGCTACTATACGGTGTAAGGCCACCAGGTCTTCGACGGCGAGAGCAAACTTGTTGGGTGATTGGCCCTACTTGTATAGGAAGTGTGATGTCTCCCAATGTCGTGGTTGTTGCGTCGTTAAAACCGGAGAAGATTCATCCGGCCGAGTTCAACATCTATGAGGAAAGCAAAATCTAGGCGGCGGCCGGTATGTTTCTGGTCGCCGTGCTACGAGATCTATCAGCTACTTTGTGCACATAAGCCAATTAATACAAAGGGTGAGTACAAGCGCATCATGATAGGGCACAATGACCTTGTTCGGGTTTACTGGGGAAAAGGATATGGGGTTTTCTATAGGCTTTGTCTCTTCCTGGCTACCCCTAGCTTGCGTAGACAGCGTTTACACAGGCTTTGGCCAAGGGTGCTCATAAAGTTTATTCTCTTGGTGTTTCGATTGGTGCGATGGTCAATGATCCCCAGTATATGGTTTATGGGTGAATTACGAGACTCGGATGAATGCGGTGTACGGTTGTGGGTATGCCAATTGTGGTTCTGTCTATTGTAGGGGCATATTCTTCCCCTCGACCAGCTTCCTTGATATATCTTCTAAGGTGCCCCGCTTTAATCAATCTTTCCACCATAAATTTTAGGCTTCGGCACTTATTGGTCTCATGCTTGTGATCTGTGTGATAATCGTATCGTACGGACGAGTTTCTATGAGAGGGGTTCGTCTGGATTGGCGCAAGCCATTTGAAATCTAGTAAGTCGCGAATGAGGGGTAGCAACCTATCATAGGTGATGTTCAAGGGAGTGAATTGCGGGGGCTCCCTCTTTTTTTTGTGACTGATCCCGGGGTCGCTTTTGGTTCTTACCCTACCCTTCCTTGGGTTCAAGCGGCTTCTACCCTTTCGACTTACTACTTCCAGCTGGCTTGCTTGTGATCATGACAGTTTGAGTCACTGCACGGATGTTATCTTCCAAGGTTGAATATCTATATGTCCATCTATACAATTCTTCCATTATAGCCGGCGGGTCTAAAGTCAATGAGTGGAAGTAAGGGGTTGATGGCGCGTAGCTTCTCCTGAAGTTCTGAAGGATGAGCGTCCATCTTCTCTACCCTCTTAGACGACTTGAGATCTTGGTGAGACTCAGTATGGTTTCCTCTTCTTGCTTTATTATGGTTGCAAAGAGTAATATTCCTCTTCGGTCGCAGCGAGAATGCGGGATGAATATTGTCCCTGACTCATTAAGCAGATTTATTGAATTCACATGACTTATGAACCGGGCTATACGGGCTCTTGGAGGTACAGTCGGAAGACTTTATAACGAGATGGTCATTGTTCGTTGAGTGTTACTGGTTATAATGGAGCATGTGATCATAAGGGTCGCTAGAACCATCGAACATAGCAAAGGTTGGCATGACGAACCCTTGTGGTGGCTCGTAATCGAGGATGTGTTGCCTTAGGGGAGAATAGAGCATGTCGTTGGGACTTTGAATCGCTGTTGTAGGCAGTATGTAGAGCGTGCCCTGTCCTATAGACAGGGTACATTAGGGGCACAGGCGGCATTACGCTAGCTTGTAATGCAGGCTTGTTCCCGGGTGCTCTGTTTAGCTGGTTCAGTCCTCGGCCTATTTCTCTTCTTGCTTGGCGAAATGTGCCACCATTGGCGTTGCTGAATGTTGGGCGATGCAAGCGTCTCTGGCTCAAAATTATTTTGGTATTCTTTGCTGAGAAGAGGTTTGGCAAGCTGCCTAAGGATAACTTGTCATTCATTGGGGTATCTATGTTGTCAAGGACGATGGGCTCCTTTCCTTTATTACGGGTGGTCGGGTGCCTCGCTTGGCTACTGTCTTGCTTATCTTTTTCGCCAAGATCGTGCCTTTTTCTGCAGACGATCTTTTTCATGCTACTGATGCTCAGCACGATCCTACAATTCCCTTATCTGTCTTGCCTACTCCTCTGTTTCTTCTCCATGTCTTGACGCCAATGAAGAAATTGATCTTTAAGCGACTGGATCACCGGGTTGTTAGTCATTGTACCTGTGTCAGATGAATCAAATGTGGGGAGAGGCAGAGTAGACTCTTGGTTGCGGGCTACTAGATAGTCATTGGGCTGACCGCACGCGTCGTCGATGAGACTTTGTTGATTCAGCAGCGATGCTAATTGTTGTCACCTGGATCGTCTGACATTCAGGGCATTAGTGGAGCAAAGTAAACCTGCAAAAAAGGGGGTTCGGAGGCGATGTGTCGGCTGCCTCTCCGATGATTAAGTCAGCAAAAAGGTGGAGAAAAGAAAGAAAAGAGTTAGCGCAGTTGGGGTTGCATACCTTTTCCTCGTGGGGAGTCTTTATTTTGTACTCGAATTTCTCCTTCACGATGAGCCTCCTATGCTTTGGGTCCATCACGATGAGCCCAGCCTCATGCAATTCGCCCTCTTCCTGCCCATGCAAACTGTCCCCATGATGAGCCATTACTTCATTGCCTTTAATATTGACTCTATCTGTTACCATGGTAGCGGCAGTGATTCTCCCTTTCCCATGATAACCTGCCATAAATCCAGTTGTTACCTTATCAAGATGCATCCCTTCCCCTTCCTATGACATGGCGCCGGTTCGTTTGCCAGACAGAGGTGCCAACTGAAACCACTTTTCACCACTACCGAAAGATGACCGACGGGAGGCTACTTTCAGCTAGGGGCCAAATGGCCTGGGGATATTACCATCCGGATTGTTGTAGAGTTTACTATATTTACGGTCCATATGCCCAAGACACCCATAAATAAAGCAAAATGTGAGGAGTCTTCCACACTTAAAATCCACCCATAACCGATCAACCCCAGCTTTCTTGATCTTCATGCGACGTTTGAGCGACTTATGTATATCCATGCTCACCCAGATTCGTAAAATTGTGCTCCATGCACCACTGAAATTGTTGGCATCCGATTCTAGGAACTCTCCCATATAGTCACCAATGTCCTGCAAAATATTAGCAAAGTGAAACCCCATCGGAAGATTGTGAACTTGCACCCAGAAGACTACGTGAGTCAGAGGGACGCGATCTGCCTAATCAGTCGCACCAAGCCTGAACAATACTAGCATGTGTTGGTTGAAAGTCCATGGTCCGTTAGAAAGAACAACATTGACATCGATTTCATGGAAGAACTGAAAGAGAAATCTTCCCACGACAAACTCTGCCACGATAATACCCTTGACTGGATGATTCATGCCACAGTAGGTGTACTTAGAATCCATGATATTTATAGCAGGTTCTCTTGCCCGTATGAAACTCTTTGCGATATGAGTAACTCTAAGGTTGAACACATGGATGGGTTTTCTTCGTACAAATGATTTACAGTGATATTAAAACTGGTGAATTCAATTTGGATTTTAGGGTTTTGGTAAAAACAAGGGAGTTGGTGATTTGCAGATTAAAAATAAAATAATTAAAAAAAATGTAAAATAGAATTCCTTGTAGTGTTAGGTCACTGGGGTTGGGGTCTTGGGGCAACTGAGGTTCTCCATGTAACACCCCGAAATATACCCTAACAGTTTTCGGACTTGTTTAGGGTATATTATAAGCTAAATATGAATTTTTAGGAAATAAAATGAGAGACCTGGAATTAATAATAAAGCCAAGGTTAAAGTGGTCATTTATCACTTGAGGACTGTGGTCATAAATAGAGGAAAGACTAGGGTTAATGTCTAAAATACTTTAAAAAATGAAATGTAAATAGAAGAGAAGTTATGGGATTGAAGGCAATTAGAAAATATGGAATATAAATAATAAAGAATGGAAGAAGGGCTTAAGTGCAAAAATGAGAAAAGTGTTAAAAAAATGTAAAGGCCAAACATGGCCTTAACAACACAAGGGGATAAGAGCAAATGGTCTCTCATTTTTGAGAGAGCAAATGGTCTCTCATTTTTGAGAGACCAAACCGTAGAGAGAGATGAGAGGAGGAAAAAAGAAGAAGAAGAGGAAGAGGAAGAGAAGAAGAGAAGAGGAGTTCAAGAAAGAATCAAAGGTATGGAACTTTGGATTTTTGTATGGAACTATGAACTCTTGTATGAATTTCCATACAATTGCATGATTAGTAGCTTGCCCAAACCTAGGGTTTGATAGAATTTCATCGACATAGATTCTTGTTGGCATTTGATTTCTTTCTAGGGTTTAATAGGATTTCATCTAACCTAAAAATTATTGAGAGTAAGATTGAGTAAAACCCCAAATGTCTGAGAAAAACATGGAATCCTCCCTTTGAGAGTTGGATTCGTAGTTTTAATTGCAAAGTAAAGAGGTTAGGTTAGAAACCAAACCCCAACAAATTCTTGTATTTGGTATTTGTATGGGTTATGACCCATATTAGAGTTGTTTTTGGGAGAAAATCATGAAAGTTTTGATGAAAGATATGTATTGAATGATAATTTGAGTAGAAAAGAGATTATAAGATGAATTTGGAGTGAATGTGGCGTGTTTATGGAGTATTAAGGTTGATTTAGGTATCAACATATAGAAAAATGGGAGAGAAAAAACACATTACAGGCATTTTCGATGACTGTGCAGTCCTTGAACTGTGCAGTGCAGGTGCTCAAAGCAGAACACAATATCGATGCAATTAGAGACTGTCTGCATTTACCTGCTTTATTTTGGCCAGGTTTTCGTATTTAGCCATAACACTCAATTCTTGTATCCACGTTGATGATTAAGTGGATAATTAAATTAGACTTCAAGGAGAATCAAACATTCGAGAAATAGGTACCTTCAGGTGCGATTCTATGTGGCCCAAAAATTCACACTCCAAATTGAAGTATTGACAATTTCTAGTTCGTTTTTTGAACATAGAGTAGTCCAGGTTGTTTAGGACATAACTCGAGTTTCGATGCTCCGATTTGGGTGATTCCAATTGAAGAAGAATCTTAGCACCTTATATTTAAAGGATTACAAAGAACAAGTGTCAAATATGGAGTCAAGACACTGGAAAATGAGTATTACAAACTATCCCAAGTGTAATATCAGTAAATTGACTAGTTTGGCATGAAAATGCCATAACTTTAGTTTGGATGATCCGATTGGAATGATTCAATTTCTAAGTAAAGTAGACTCATGGAGGAATAAGAATTACATGAATGAGGTATGATTTCATAGGACATCATACTTTGATAAGTACATGAAGTTCCATGGAATAGGCATGAAACAAGGAAAATATGTAAAATGCAACATGTATAAACGTGTTCATGAAACATGAATGTGATATGGAAATGAAAACGAACCTAAGCATGAATACGAATATGAAGGGTAATATGTCATGAACACATATCGGTTAAGTTATATATGATTATTATCATATAACTAGAAAAAAGGTACAAATGATATAAAGACGTAATGTGACAAGACCGCTTATGAATGCTATTTTAAGTAGATATATATATATATATATATATATATATATATATTGGATTTGAATAATTGTTATTCAAATGTTTAATATACATAAATGATATAAAGACGTAATGTGCTTATAATCGATTATGAGTTTTATTCAGGAAATATACATATGTATATGCATATATCGATTTGAATTATTGTTATTCGAATTGTTTGTCACACATATGCATGTGTGCATGTATTTGAACTATAAGCGAAATTACTGCATAAAAGTAAATTGATTTGAAATGTAACATTGAATGACCGACATGACGGGATTCACCAATTGAATTCGTCATGAAGGAAATCGTAAGTTTGAATGTGAAATCACATTTTTATTGAATGACCGACATGACGGGATTCACCAACTGAATTCATCATGAAGGTAACCGTAATTGCTAAATGGAAACTACGATTGCTTCGAATCTTATTAAATGCGCAGTGATTCCCTGTTGAATCTATCAGTGAATGCCGACTTCATGTACCATATGTGAGACTCAGACACTGAACGCAAATCACATTGCTATCGAATGACAAATGTGACAGATTCCTAAGTGAACTGGTCAGAACAATGTCGACTTCTATACCATATGTGAGACGGCATTAATTGAATGCGAAATCACATCACATCGAATTTAAACAGGCAGATTCTCCTCATGAACCGCCGAACAATAATTTCTATAGCCATATGTGAGACGGTGACAATTGAATGCGCAAACTAAGCATTGCCATCACTGATGTAAATAGTAATGTGATTCCCCAAGTGAATCAGCTGCGAATGCCGACTTCTATAGCCATATGTGAGACTCAGAATAATTGAATGCGAAATCATATCGCTACCGAATGACAACAGATGTGATTCCCAAGTGAATTCGTCAGAATGTCGACTTGTACCATATGTGAGATGGTAATAATTGAATGCAAAATCACATCGTTGCTATCAATGAAAAACAGACAGATTCCCTATGAATATGTCGTGGAATGTCGATTTCTATAGCTATATGTGAAACTACAAACTGAAAATGAAAATGACATTAAAAATTGTATTTGTTTAAGTATCTTACAATACATGTATATCGCAGTTAAGGCATTATTTTGTAAATGTGGATGTTATGAGTCTTTTTGAATTTGTAAATGTTTCATGGATCGCTCAAATGAAGTGGGCTGCCAGTAATTAAAAAGTCTAAATGGAATAACACAAACAAAATGTTTTGGGGAAGATAATTGAAAATGCTGAGTAAAATCAAGCATGATTGATCCGCCAACCGTCAAGCTTCCGGGGATTCGTCGCGACACGCTTGAAAATAAAATTAATAAAACCAAAACAAAATGTTTTGATTGAAAATGTCGAGCAAACTGGCTCCAGTTGATCCGCCAACCGGGTCGAGTAGATTCGGAAGTCGCTAATTTTTGAAAATTAAAATTTAAAAAAACGATAACTAAAAGAATTAAACGGGCATCCCTGATCATGAAATGTAATTGATAAAGGGATTTGATTAATGGCTTCGGTCGTGATAATGATATGAGTCTAATATGTATATCAGTCTGAATTGACCCTGTATGTATTTGATATGACCTTGATCTGTCCTGACTTGCCATTGTATACGATAAGCTTGTTTATTATGATTCATATGCCATACATGTAGAAGATATGAATTCGAAACTTGTAAAAGACATGACACATGAAAGTACGAACAAGATGAACATATGAACTGAAAAAGGATAAAAACTCACATGTATACTATGATATAGTTAGAAGTCACATAACATGAAGCCGTTATATGCAACATAAGGAAAGTAAATGTAAAAGATAGTGACGACGATTATCGTATTGGTCGTTATTTGCCTATATGTTCCCACTGGGCGCAGCTTAAAGACGTGTTCAATCCGTAGGTAATCAAGAGGAGATAAAAAGGGATATGTGATATTCCACACCAAAGAAGACGTGGCCATCCTAGTAGATAGGTGTCACCAAAGACTGCTCCGCGATCTCTCGATAAGGTCGTATTAGATATGTACATGTATAAGTATTTATATAAGTAAATTGACTTAGCATATGTGTGTATAGATTTTAATGGATACTACAATTCTGGTAGTTCCTTTCTATATGTAAATGATTTTGGTTATTATAAAAATTGCTTGTATACCCAATGTAAAAAAACAGTAAAGAGTCCCGTGATATATGGTTTCACACCCGAAACCGAGCCTGATCCGCCTAATCGGTCATCGGACTGGGAATCTGGGCGTGACACCTGTGGTCCTTTCTCAAGATAGGGAGGATGACCTATAGTCATCTCCCAAACCGGTTCTTCATTTAACTGTAAAAGCTGACCCTAAATAATTATCTTTGAAAAATTGGCATTTTCCTCCCACTGATGGTCTCGGACAATGAATAACATCACCTTGATTCACTTTCCAACAGCTAATAAATGATAACTAATGAATGTCACTGTATCTAACAATAAGTATACAATGAACCCTAAAGCTTACCAAGTATTGGCCGTTTACAATGATCCGAAGGGATCAAACCTAAAATTTGGAGAAAATAAAAATATCCTTGAATTGCCTTCAATAACCCATAGATGGTAACTAACGGGTGTCAATGGATCTAACGATAAGCATCCAAGGAACCCAAAAGCTTATCAAATGTTGGTCCAAAGAATCAAGGGATTAAAGCTTAGGGTTTCGACCAAACCATAAATGGTAAACACCGTTAAAACATGGAAACCGTCGCCGCCTTTGATCCCCCTCGGCCAAGTGGCCTCCACCCAAGGAAAAGGAGCGAGCCGCTTCATCCTCCGAGTTGTCATCCCGGAGGGTGTTTGGTCAGCCGTAAAGTGATGATGGAAATGTGAGAGAAAAGGGAGAGAAAGAAGAAAAATGAGAAAACAAAAAAAACGGGTCGAAAGCTTCAGCCAAAACTTTATTGATTAAGTTCCATACAGTGCTTGGCTTGGGGGATTTTGTAGCCAACCCCTCATACAAAAATACCAAAAAAAACCAAAAGCAAATACTATTACAATGAGGGTAATTTTGGAAGAAAGCCAAACGGGTGACAAAAAACAAAAACAAACGGGCAGGATGAACAGTGCTAAGTGTTGTGAATAGTGCATGCAGGATGCATTTTCTACTCTTCTTTCCTTATGGTCTTTGATTTGCTATGGGCCGAGCTTCTTGACTCTCACTCTTCTGCTTGGACGACCAACAATTTTGGCACGATTAGTCGCAAAACCGCAAAATTTGCCACAAAAATGCGATCGTAGAATACAGGGACCTTAATGTGCAACTGCATTGTAATGATTAGTGCATAAAAAGCACTCAAAACCTATAATAAATAGGGTTCAAAATAGCACTTTTTGGGCACTAATCACACCCCCCAACCTACACATTGCTAGTCCCTTAGCAATGAAAGAAAGAAAAAAAGAAACAGAGAGCATACAAAATGATAACAAAATATTGTTCACAAAAATTATTATATTTCAAAAAGGTTGTGAATGAGTAATGCCTAACCCTAAGTAAGAATCATCAAACCCTTGCTCAATAACTATCTTTGAGAGAATGAATGCCATACAAAATTGAGTATCAAAAGAGTCCCCTTATTGCTGAATCAACCAGAGACCTCCACCAAAATCTAAGTGTTTGTTTGATCAATTCTCAACAATAAACTGCCAAACTGCACTCTCCCCCCAACCTAGCTACTGCCACAACCTAGCATGCTAACCGACCTAAATAGATTAGGACCCACTCTTATTCCACAACTCTTTTGTGTTGTAGGTGCGCCGAGGAATCGACTTCACCAAAGTCCATGTAATGGGGATTCGCCGATGACTCCCAACCAATTAAGGCCAGGCATCAAGTCATATGGTTCTTCTGACCACTGGCTTTCAAAGTTTCACCCCGAATCCAAATGATTTCAGACTTAACCTACAAATTTGCTAAGCTCTACCCATCCACCCATGTAGCGAGGTAATTGTGCCTGGTGGGTTCCCAACCAATGTAATGGGTTAGTGGCACTGGTTTTCAAGGTTTTCTACTGCTACGCCTTGATTCCCATTCAATTCGACAGAACTAACCGAGTTCCGAGGCGCGAGACCGAACTGTGACTCTTTACCTGATTTTTTTAAAAAGCCGACCCTGTACTCAAGTTGTACGGCCCACATCTTATAACAAAATCAAAATATTATATACAAATCAAAAGAACTACCACCGGAGTGGTGTCCATCAAAATCTAGACACATATAACTGAGTCCCATTTACAAATACAAAACTTTACTTTTACATTTACAAATCAGAGCACGGAACCTACATGTAGTGAACCCCATAAGTGTGTCAGCCTGGCCAGGCGTGATGTTTTCAGACGTCTTCTCCTGTACCTACACGGATTAAAAACCCGTGCTAAGCTTTACGCTTAGTGGGAAACATATCTTATACAGAAACACATGCATTTATACTGAATCACAAATAACATAACACAGTATCAGATATCGGAATCTTCAGGAATTCATATAACAGACTAATACAAATACTTGTTATCATATAACAAGTTTTGCATACACACTTATCCTTATAACAAACTTATGCTTACTTGGGTATTACACTTATAGCAGACTCATTCTTATTTGGATCTTATACTCATAGCAGGCTAATTCTTATTCGGATCTTATACTTATAGCATTCGGATCTTCTAATATAGCAAACTTATTCTTATACGGATCTCCTGTAGGACATATAGTGTTGTCTTCGGGGATTCCTCGTGATACAAGATCGAGTTTATTCATATACTTATACATGTAAGTTCCCCCTCCCTTGTGAGGGGACACATACTTATGCTAGCATCGCACGCATACTTATTCGTAGATCTCCCAAAGTGACATATATCGCGACTTATACCGATACTTATCTCTGACTTATAATTATCTCGCATCTCCCAGCCGACATCGCTCAACTTCGCGACCGGATACTTATTCATATCTCTCGTAGAGTTACGTGAGCTTGGGGACTCCATCAAGTACCCGTAGGTACCGCAGACTCTATACTTGTACACGGAGCATATCCTTGTCTTAATTTGATATTATACTTGTATTGCGGAGCTTATTCTTGTCTTTCGGATCTTACACGTGTATTATAGAACTTATACATGTATTTCAAATCTTATACATGTATTACAGAACTTATACTTGTCTTATGGATCTTATAATTGTGTTACAGAACTTATTCTAGGCTTTTGGATCTTATACTTGTACTACGAAACATGTACTTATCTTATAGATCTTATACTTGTGTTACATAATTGATTCTTGAATTTCAGATCTTACTTTGCATTTAAGGCAGGGCTCCAGGTACGATAAGTCGAACAGATCGTAATCATCACATACAAGGTTAGATTAGACTTATACGATATGCATTAGTCCTTCTCGTAGGTACAGATCACATCAAATACTTATACCAAAGCTTATATTGCATTCAAAACATATCCCACAACAAACAGAGTTGCTTGCTTCATATCGTAGTCATCTCGGGGACTTATACAAATTCTTATGCTTATAACAGGCTTGTGCTCATTCGACCCCTGCAGGAGCTACGTAGAATCTCTATCCTTATTCGTAACTTATACCTATACACTTTATGTTTATTCTCGACTCCCAGAGGCATCGTAACTTATTCTAGGATTTTGATCTTATAATGAGCCATTCCTCGTATTTCGGATAGGGAAATACCCGTAGGTATTACAGAACATTTTTCTTGTACAAAAGTACCCGTAGGTACTACAAAGATTTATCAAATACAGGAGTACCCGTAGGTACTACAGAACAGATACAGAGGTTCATTCAGATCTTTACTCTTATTCTTTATTCAGTGTTTTATCATATGTTTGTCTGACTACCTAGACCAATCATAAGAAATGAGTAGATCGTAGCAATAACACGCACCCGAAGGTACGATACAAGATCGAGGTGCCGTGAGCACCGCATAAAAGACGGCCCCGCCCACGCAAATGGCGCCATAGCATTAGCAGAGTGCCGGAGCACCGATCAGGACGTGCCTGCCCACACAACAAGAGTGTCGCGGTGAAAGACCGCCAGAGGCCAATGCATCGATCGTGACATGCTCGCTTCACGCAGTCGTGAGTGCCGTGAGCACCAGCCAGGAGTGCCAGCACCGATCAGACGTGCCCGCCACGCATCAGAGTGTCAGAGCACTAAACAGGAGTGCCGAGCACCAACCGCAGGCGTCGGGCACCAACAAGTGCCGAAGCACCAACAGACGTCACTCATTCATTCTTTCTACTATAAAATATACGATCATATGTCTTCTTCGTAACTTATAACCTATCTTTATCACATTCCGCGGTTCGCGACATTTTTCTTCTATGTCTGCGTTCATGTTCAGATTTCAGTCTGCTTTTCATGTTTCATATTATATTCATGTTTCATGAACACATCTCTACATTTTGCATTTCCTATACTTTCTTCTTTGCTCTACGCTTCTTACATATGGCATTTCATATACTTATACTTATATGTGAATACTACGGATTCACATCATTCATGTATTCTTGTTCCTCGATGAATCAACTTTTGCTTAGAAATTGGAATCATTCCAATCGGATCATCCAAATTGCCATGGCATTTTCATGCCAACTAGTCGGTTTACCGATTTTACCCGAGGAACAGTTTACAATATTCATTTTCCAGTGCCTTGTCTCCATATTTTACACTGGTTCTTTGTACTCCTTTAAATCTAAGGTGCTAAGAGTTCTCCTCCAACTTGAATCACCCAAATCGGAGCACTGAAACTCAAGATACGTCCGAAATAACTCGGACTACTCTATGATCAAACTGATGCAGGAATTGGCTTGCACATGGCCCCACTTTGAGTGAATTTTTGGGCCACTTAGAGTTAGAATGTGCTGCAGCTAGTTTCTATGTGTTTGGTTTTCCTTGAACTTCTATTTTAATTATCCACTTGAATCACCAAATCGATAAGAAATGTAAGCAGTACATAAAATACGAAACCCGGTCGAAACAAGAACAGAAAGACACATGTACCGCATACCCCGACTCACACTCCCAAGTGCCGCCCAAAATGACAGATCCCAATACACCGGTACATGTTCAAGGTGTACCGGTACACACCTAAAAATGCCTGTAATGTATTTTCTCCCTTTTTTTTCCATGTGTTGATACCCAAATCAACTCAATACTTCATGAACACGTCAAGACCACTCCAATTCATCTTGAAATCTCTATTTTTACTCAAATCATATTTCATTACATATCTTTCTTCAAATCCTTTCATGAATCACTCACAAAACAACACTAATATGGGTTATGACCCATACACAAACCAAACATAAAGGTTAATTAAGGTTTGTTCTAAACCCTAATTCATTTACTTATAATTAAAACCATGAATCCATCCCCTCAAAGGGAGGATTCCATATTCTTATCAGACTAATTAAGGTCATCCATCTTATTCTTCTATACCTTGGGTTAGATAGACAACCCTATCAAAACCCTAGGCTTGGAGACAACTAATAACCATCGAAACATGGAAATTCATACAAAAACTTTAGACTTCCATGTAGTTCCATACCTTTTTGGCTTTGGCTTCACCTCTTTTTCTCTTCTTCTTCTTCTCTCTTCCCTCTCTTCCTTTCTTTCTCTCTCCTCTCCCATCCGCGAGCCCCCTTAAATGGAGACTAATTTTGGTCTTTAAATCCCATGTTTGTTAAGGCCATGTTTGGCCAAGACAAGAAAACCCATTTTTTTGTTTTAAGTTTCCTTATTTACCTTTTAGTCCTTAAACTCCTTTCTTTTTGCAAAGCAACTTATGCCATATTCTAATTTAACCCACTCTCTTCCTATTTTATGACTTTTAAGCCCCTTTTTGGACAAATTACAATTTGTCTAAGTCTTAAATTTCCAGTCTCTTGCTTTTCTGCTTCGCATTTAACCTTCACGAAACATTCAATTATGCTTACAAAATACCCCAAACATGGTCAAAACCGCTAGGTATATTTCGGGGTGTTACATTCATAAAGGTATACCCTTCGGACTGCTCGGTTTCAGGCAAAGCCGCACTTTTCTTCTTTTTCTTTTCTCTTTCTTTTTCTTTTTCTCACTTCTTTATTTTGGAAGACACATTGGCCTTCTCTATTCATGGGAGTCCTTAACCTCGTTATGTGTGGTCAACAAAACTAGGGTAGGTTATTGGGTACAGGAGGCTGTATAGCTTTTTCTCAAAGTTATTGAAGAAACCTGATGTGCACTGTGTGTGGTTAGCTAAAGGTGGAAGAAAAGGTCGAAAGCGTAAAGAATTCAACTAATCATCCACTCAATTAGGCATGGAACCAATCTAACATCAATAGAATTGGACAAAGATTCAATTTTTCAAACTACAGGCTAGGCAAAACACAAAAAAAAATGGGTGCAGATTTTGAAAAAATAAGTTGTATAGTATGACAACTTCACAAAGGAAACCAGCAAGCCACTGAACATCACAAAATGGGCTTGCTCAAATAGTAACAAAAACATAATGCAAAGTTTTCACTCTTCGCTAATCCTCCCTAACCAAATGACTCAATAGTCCGTAATGGGGCTCGGATTGAAATTTAGGGAAGGGAAGTGTTACCTCCTTGATGAGATGTGATCGCTTTTGGATAGAGACTTCATAAGCTTTCCATCTATTAATCTTTATTCACTGCTTGGGCTTCAAATGAACAAGTTAGAAGAAGAAAAAGAGAGAAAATTTATTAAGTTGGAGCATTTTGAAAATTTAACTTATAAAAATTTCAAATGTTCTTTTGGCTATTTTTGATTCTACACTCTCTAAGCTTCCAACGGTACTAAAACACTTAAAACCAGGTTTGAATGAAAAAGCATGTTTCAAAACAAAATTAGTGAGGCAAAATTGTGGATGGAGCTTAAAAATTTCGCACATTTAGCGAAATTTCACTATTTATACGAAAAATTTCACATAGCTAATTTTTTTTTTGAGAGTATAAAATAATAATAAAAAATTTTAAAAACAAATTTTATTTATTTATTTTTTTATTTTTTATTATTTTTTTTGTTTTTTTTTTTGTTTTTTTTAGAATAAAAAAATAATAATAATAATAAATTTTTTTTAAAAAATTTGAAATAAAAATAAAATAAACTAATAATAATAATACAATTTAAAAAAAAAAAACTTTTTTTTTTAACCTTACTGTTCCTTTTTTTGTCTTATTTGAGGGGACCATCCGTACATCATTTTGCTACATAGCTTAATTTTCGCTTAAGTGTAGCGGAAATTCCACTGCGACTTCGCTTATTCTGCGAAAATTTTGCTATTCTAATGAAATTTCTCCGCTGCCCTCGCTTGTCGATCTTCATTTATGCTTCAAAATTCACAAAACCGGCAGTACCAATACAAGAAAAAATTAAGAAAAATTGCGTAAAAGTGAAAACAAGAAACAAAGATTAACTTAAAAAATTAGGAAATCTAAAAAGAAAAATTATAGAAATCCAAATAAAATGAAATAAAACAAGAAAAAATTAAACAAAAAGTCGGGGGAGATCAGAAGGTTCCAAACCAATTCTTAAGCTCGAGGTCGTTGGAACCTGTAAGAGGAGCTTAGAAATGTTCTGGTTCTGGTGTTCCAAATCGTAACTAAAGACCCTAACCATCCACCGCCATGCAACGCGGGTAGTCAGTTTCGTGTTCGATGTAGTGGCAAAGGCTCTAATAAAGGACCACTAACTTCCCGATATTTTGTATAAGCAAATTATGACCCGGCATGAGCTTGGGAGCAGCCGTGTGCCTTGGAGTTTGCATGTGTGTGCGATGTACACCGGCACTGGCTATTTCAAGTCGGGGGTGTGTTGGTACTGGGGATTCAAACCCATGGGGATCAGTTGAAGAATAGGTTCTTAGGGCTCTTCCCCGCTTCTTTCCCCTACCTCCCCCGCTCTTGTCAGCACTCCTCGTGGACTCACCGGTTCCCATCACCTCCGGTCAATCCCACCCACTCCTCTAGTTCTCCTCCTCTCACGCACTACGCCACCATTTTTGAAATGGAGCATGCAGTGTCACAAATTTATGCTTCATTTCGCTTGAATTCCATCAATTCCTGTTTTACATTGCTTCCATGGTGTCAATTTTTTGACATAATTGAGCATTGATTGTCTTAAGCTCACAAAGTTACCCACTAGTTTGATGAGGTTTAGTGGCTTCTTCCCATCGGAGAGGCTTGACTGTGGATGCGTGAGGGGTATACTGGAGACAATAAATATGCAGAGGCACTCACCCATGAGGATTCCTAGTCCCCACACATGTATGCTCTGTGGTTTTCTCCACAAGGTATCAATTCAATTCGCTCTCCTCTAGGTGTTCACCTTATCACAATTCAAGCTCAACCTGTGCCTTGTGATCAGGCTGACCAGGCTGCCTTTTGATTCTTGTAATCATCGAACGTGTTCCTCGCAGTTAAAGAACAATGTACCAAGACAACACCTCAAACAAGAAAAAATCCTCAAGAAAGAACCTTTTTTCCCAGTTGAATTGGAAATAAAAAAAATTACGTTAATATAAAATTACCAATACTTGTGATAAGGATCACAAGTGACTCCATAGCTCAATAAATGACTTAGGCACCATCCCCAATCCACGCCATTCATCTGTGGCCAAGAGTGTATTTAGAATCAACAATATTTATAACCTAGGTTCCTACCACGAGCAAAGCTACTCCATGTGATAGTGGCTCCAGGGCCTAACACAAAGATGAGTTTTCTTCATACAAATGATTTACATGATGTCAAAACTGGTGACCTCACCTGATTTGGGTTTGGAAACATATTGGGTGGATTTGCATTAAAAATAAAATAATTAAAAAAAAAATGTAAAATAGAATTCCTTGTAGTGTTAGGTTACTGGGGTTGGGGTCCTGGGGCAACTGAGGTTCTCCAAGGTCCTTCAAGATTGGGAGGATGACCTATATAGTCATCTCTCAAACCGTTCTTCATTTAACCAAAAACCGACCCCAAATAATTATCTTTGAAAAATTGCATTTGCCTCCCACTCGACGGTTCGGGATGCTGAATAACATCACCTCGATTCACTTTCCCAACAATTTAATAAATGATAACTAATGAATGTCAACAGATTCCAACACAAGATACAACGAATCTCTAAAGCCTACCAAGTATTGGTCACATAAACGTGATCCGAAGGATCAAACCTAAAATTCTGGCAAAATAAATATATCCTCAATCGCCTTCAATAACCCATAGATGGTAACTAACCCGTGTCAATGGATCTAATGATAAGCATCCAAGGAACCCAAAAGCTTATCAAATAGTAATATTCAAAGCAAATCAAGGATTGTGCCTACGTCGACTCAAAACCATAAATGGTGAAAAATACCTCCGCAAAAATACGGAAACCGTAGTTGCCTTCGATCCCCACCCGGCCTCCTACCCATGAAAAAGGGTTTTAGGTCAGCCATCCGAGCTGTCATCCTCGGAGGGTGTTCGTCGCCCGTAAAGTGACTGGCAGAAAATGAGAGAAAAGGGAGAGAAAAAGAAGAAAATGAGAAAACAAAAACGGGTCAAAGCTTCACCAAACTATCGATTATTCCATATTAAGCTTTGGCTCGGGGCTTTATAAATAACCCTCATACAAAATACCAAACCAAAGCAATACTATTACAATGAGGGTACTTAAAGAAAGCCAAATCCGTGACAAAAAGCAAAACAAATGGGCAAAGCAGAATTGTGGCGGTGATGAATAAAGGTTATGTTATGAATAAGGTGGCGTGTGGATGCAATTTCGTGAATGTACCCAATTTCCTTGCATTTTCTGCTCTTCTTTCATTATGGTCTCCTGATTTGCTGGCGTCGAAATGACCGAATTCTTCAGCGCTGATCGACTAACAATTCTGGCACGACACTTCGCAAAACT
The DNA here is from genome assembly GCA_016808115.1 of Tetrastigma voinierianum. Taxonomy (NCBI): domain Eukaryota; kingdom Viridiplantae; phylum Streptophyta; class Magnoliopsida; order Vitales; family Vitaceae; genus Tetrastigma; species Tetrastigma voinierianum. The sequence continues at coordinate 1,068,859 of JAEQBH010003140.1, read as the reverse complement.
CAGAAAATTTATCACAAAACGCGATCAAGAGACATTATGACCTTAACGCTAAGAATCGGTTAATTAGAATGATTAAGATAATAAAAGACTCAAACCATAATAAATAAAGGTTCAAAATAGTACTTTTAAAGATCAATTCACTGATCCTATAATGAGGCCAACGAGTCAGATCGCTGAAAGTTGATCTGTTTGTCGTTAAGAATCCGACCCACCAAGCAATAACGCATATCCTGGCCATCCATTTCCGATCGGCCTACCTCCCCCGGCGCCACTTCCATGCCTCCATCTTCTTCTTCCAAATGGAGACTCTACAACGCCGCCTCAAGACCCGTGATCCCACTGCTGCCACTCATTTTACCTCCTCCAATACGCCGTCACCATCGTAGAAAAACAACGCTTGTCAGCCCGACAAGAGAAAGCAATTTGCCATGAGAGACAAGAGAGAGGAAGACATTGCTTAAGTGATAGCAATAACTATTTTTATTATTAGTGTGTTAACAAAATGTTCTTGGTTAGTAGGTTTTAGGATTTGAGAAATCATCACACAAATTTATCCAAATCATTTAAATATACATAAGGTCTAATTATTTTTTATTATATTTGATTTTTTTTTCTATTTTTATAGTATAATTGAGTATAATAAAATTAATTTTCTTTCTATGCCTTTGGAATTAAAAATAGTTTAAAGCAATTTATTAGTTTAGATTGTTTTATTTGTCTTGCTTAATTTTCTTTTTCTTTTCTTATTAATCATCTTTTAGGTCTTGTTTGTCTCAAGGTGGTTTTTGAAGTTGTTTAAATTTGGATTTGGGTTATCTAGAGTCGTAAAATTGAAGATAAATAAGTATTAGAAAATTCTTCTTCTTTAAAATTAGAATTGAATATTAATCAAACTTAAGAGTTTTGAAGAGACATGAATAAGTGTATTTTTTTTTATAATATCAAGGTTAATAATATAACAAATTAGTTCAAAAAATTAAAGAGAAATGAGCTACTTTGACCAAAATTTTTATAATAAAATACAATTCAAGACTTTTTTGAACGAAAACACAATTCAAGACTTAAATCACGGGAAAAACACACATACGCAGAAACAAAAGTCAAAGTTATAAATTTAAATAAAAAAGAAAAAAAAAACAACTTCATCATAATATAATCCGGCAGGGTTTTTTTTTTTTTGAGTGCCAAGTTTTGTATTAATCTTATTATTAATTTTTTCATTTTTAATCAATAAAACAAAAGTGTTTACAGCACGCAAATCTCCAAAAGCAGAAAATCACGGGAGACCTTTTTTTAAGGTACTTTAACTTTGCATTTTCTGTAGAAATTTCTTGATTCCTGTCAAAATAAGAAATTTCACTAAGGACCATTGTGGGTATAATAGTACAAGTTGGGGTTCAAGTTATCATTGCTTTATGTAAAAGATTAACAATTTTTCTTAATAATTGTTTTGTTATGATAATTTTATTCATTTCGATTTATGAATTTTAATTTGTTGTGGTGATTTTTAAATCTCATACGAAACATACAAATATGTTTCATATAAGGCAGCCAGAAATAAAGTCATTTCCAAACCTGAATAACTCGTAATATCGTACTTAATCAGACGACTTCTGCCTCTCGATAATTCCTCATAATCAAAGTAGGAAACATCCATACGGATAGAAATATTGCATGAATTAAATGCTGAAGAAAAATGTTAGATCTCCCTAGGAATGAATGAAATAGCACGGTGCTGAAAAAATTAATAGACTTAACTCAAACTTAAATGTAAATGATATCAATAAAAAACATCGATTTCAATACGAAAAATACATCAGACGGGCTGGCAGAAATTGAATAAAACTAGGAAATAGAATGTTGAAAATTAAGAAAGCTTCATTGTGCTCAAGTTGTTAATCGGTTTGTCGGACATTTGATTGGTTACGCATTTGATCTTCTTCTCATTCTTTTATGTATCGAGACACTGTTGCTCAAGTCTCAATTTCTCCACTCTCTTCACTTTCTGAAGAAATTGTCCATGTCTTCCATTAAGGAAGCTTATTCCTTAAGAACTCTTCACCCACGTCTCCATTCTGGAGGTTTGATCCTCAAGAATTCTTCCACGTCTCCATTATGGAGACTTGTTCCTCAAGAATATTCCACATTGAAGACATAATCGTCTCCACTTTTCGTTTCCACTTATGATATTTGATACAAGCTTCGTTTGACTTCCAAAATTTTTAAAAATTTCATAAATACCCTTGGACTTCTTCTATGGGCTTGTACAAATGGATATATGCCCCTTTATTTTGGACTTTTATTCATGGGCTTGGGCTTAGACCTAACTCACTACTAGATTAGGCCAAAATTTCAATTTTGGTGCAAACAATTGCCCCTGCATACATTGTGCCCCAAGGGCCATATTGTATGTATGAAAGTCTCAAAAAATATATTTTTGGGGCTTGTTTCCAACCATGAGACCCAAAATTTAGCTTTCGGCCCATTATGTGTAGTTTTGACGATAAGAATGAGCCAAGTCAGATCAAATAAAGAAGCAATTATTGATTCCCCAAGAAAAAATTATCGTCATCATCAAGTTCAAACCTTCAACTTTTGTTCTTCCTCCACCAAAGGATATTGTTCTTCCAAATAATAACCATCCGACTTCTCCTCCAAGCAACTTAGGATTTCCTTCTTTTCTTCCCAAAAAGAATTTATTTTCTCTTTCTAAAACAACCCCCACTTGTTTGGAGAAAAGTGACTTTTTAGTCTACCTTTTTTATAATCTTCTTTCTGCCTCCAAGTTGTCATCAGAGTTGCTACTGTCTCTACTGTCGCCTTCGAAGCTACTGTCGACGAAGCTGTTGCCAACGCTATTCTCAGCACTGTTGAAACTGTTGTTACTGTCGTCAAAGCTGCCTTCTGTTGCAGGCTCCTGCTGTTCCAAGATTTGATTTTTCCCCTCCAATTTATGTTGCAACCCACCCATTCGCTACTTGTGGAGAAGAAGTTGTCAACTGTAAGTGCTAAAAGATTGAAACTTTTCTAATTTCCTTGATGATGAATTTCTTGATTGGGGTTTTCCATGAGGAATTTGCTTTGGATGCAATTTTCAATCTTTATTTGATGCCCAAAAATTGAAACTTTTTCTTGATGTTGTTCAAAACTTTTCTTGAGTGCAGAATTTTTTGAATAATCATCTTGAATGTTGATAAGCACAAAGGCGTGTATATAAAATAATACGCCTATGTGTGCTAGTGCACTCATCGACTCAAGTAATATAGTGTAAAAAGTAAGAGTATCGTGCCATGAAGATTGGCTATTAACTACCAATTGTAATCTAGCTTAGGCTCTATTTGGATGATGGAAAAATTGTGAAAGACTCAAAATTACACTTACTAGCATGCAAGAGTCCTAATTTAACAAAGACTCAAGACTAAAAACCCTCGGGAATAGATTTTACCAATTCAAGCCTATGAAAACCTCATAATCCAATCAATTAATGTTCATTTCCTTATGTTGATGATGATTTCACTAATGCATATGCGAATCTCTCTCGATAACTCACAATCTATCTTTGGGTTAAGGTATTTTGCATTTCTGCTCAACCCCAAATTTCCAAAGGTGCATTAAACCCAAGAAATCCCAATACCACACCTCATCTCATTTATATCTCTATCTCATGACAATTAAATGATAATTCATTCATGGTTTAATCCAATTATCACTTCTCAGATCTTGAATCGAACCATAAATCATGCATGTATTGGCCAATTACTCACAAGCATTAAGAATGAAATGAACTACTCAGCACATATATGAAAATAAAGCGCAAATTAACTTAAATTAAGTAAGAGTCATTTAAACAATGCTTGATTACATCTAAGCCGTAAGAAAACTAACTAAAACATAACTAGAAAAGGAATTACAACTATAAAAAGAAAGAAATAAAAAAGAGGGAAGAGATTAAACAAATTTGGAAGTGAAATTGTCATTCTCTTCTTCTCAAATGTCTTCTTCTTCTTCAAGTTCTCCTCATCTTCCAAAGCAAAAAGAATAAAAATTAGAAACCCTAAGTGATTCAAGCTTAGGATGAGAGAAACCCTAGAATGGGTGTTCTCCCACCCAATTTGACCCCTAAAAATGTCTCAAAGTTTACTTTATATACCTCTCTTGAAAAATGGGCTAAGAACTCGCCTAAAAATGGAATATTGTCATCATAAACTCGTGATAGCTGCGACTATAGTGTTGGTGTAGTCATGACTACATTGCACAAAAAGTCAAATAGTGGTGTCATAGTCATGACTACGCCAAGTCTTGACTGCTAGTCTGCCACCAGTCTTGAGTCATAGTTGCGACTATGAAAGGCGTAGTTGCAACTATGATAGCAATTTGCACAACTTCTTCAATTCTTATCCAATTTGCTTGATTCTTGTCTCGTTTTCTTCCATTTCTCCCAAGGGATGACCTACACAAAAAGATAAGCATTCAGAACATTTGGGATAAAATGAGTATATTTAATACTCATCACACCCTCAAACTTAAATATTAGCTTGTCTTCAAGCAAAGGAAACACAAACATAAAAATAAAACACTAAAATCAATATGAGTATGAGTATGTACAAGTTAAGAGAAAGCATGGAAAAGTTCTAAGAAGGCATGTTAGCCAAAATGGGATCCCAAAACATTTATAATCTCTAAAGGACGAGGTATCCAAAGGTATGGTGATCATGGCAAGCTTGCCCCCAAGCTCTCAATAGATCTTTCCGAAAGGAACTCGGTGTAAATGTATATTTTAGATCTCAAATGTAGACCAACGTTCCAAAACACTCTTCAACCAAACTCAACTCACTCATTTGAAAGAGATTAACAAAATAGGTCGAGGTTCACAATTTTATCAATACAAAACTAGGTAGTAGGATGCAACAAGCAAGGAGTTCTAGAAAAGTGTCATGTGGCGGGGATCCATTGGTGACTCCCTCAATTAGCTATAAGGCACCTCGAGCATTAAGTTCCTCTAACTTCATCCCTAACATCAACTAAAAACCAAAGCACCCCACTATGAGATCACTCCATTCTTCGTCCCCATAATAATATGAAGTCAATGACTCACCAGTTGTCTGTGGGTATTAGGTTTCTGAAAGGCCTCAAACTTATGTTCTGCATCTCCATTAACTAACTCACTTATTTTTCCTTTTTTTTTATTTTAATCTTGAAATAAGAGGGGCTAATCGTCTCTTTATGGAGGTGTCCCACCTCCTCTTCACTATGAAGGTTATGTCCCCACAAAGTCTAATTTGAGAAAAGAGTTAACCAAGTATAATGAGATCTAGTGTGTGTGTACGTAGTTCAATAAGAAATAATTTTCAAAGACAAGGGGGCTATTCAAGTCAAGTCTCCCACAACCACTAGCTACACTCAAGTCCTAGATCAAACAAATGTATATCCCAACTTGACTAAAGAAAAATTTAAGAACAATACGAAAGCATTCTCAAAACCATTACTAGGCACCAACCTAACTCATATGAGACACAAAACAAACAAAAGGCATTGCCCTTAATGTGAAATAAAAACAAGAAGAGATAAAGATAACTCCCCTGAGGGTGATCAAGCCTTCGGAAGTTGTTCAATGAATACACTCGCTTTCAAATAAAGTTGGTGCCTTCTCCCAAGTGTTGAAATGTGCAATGAGTACACGACTTGACAAACCCTTCTCTTGATATTCACCACCCTTTCTCGATGATCATGATTCTTCAAACATATATCTTCAATGCTCCAAGAACATCACAACCATTAACCTTCAATAATTTCCATAACAACTTCTCCTCATAACCATGATGGATCCACACCACAAGCATGACCATTCTCATTAACACCATCCAATCCCAAACCTACAATTTATACAATAGTCAAACACTCCCATTTGATGGGTTAATGTTGATACTTATACCAGTGAGAGCCTAGGTGGTCCCTTTTGCAGAGATTCTCCATAACTTGAAGCTCACCTGACATTCAATAAACACTGGTAGGAATTGGCATGTACACTCTTCTTTGAAATGTTCCAAGATTCCTCTGCAGCCTCCTTCCAGTTACAACAAAGGAGGCCCAGTCTTAAATGTATGAACAATATCCACAAATATCTAATCTCAAACATCAATCCCTTATTTCAACCAATTTCAAACTCAAATTTGTGTTGCCCAATTCACACAAATAATCCTGAAATGTGAGAAGAAGCAAATTTTCTTGAGCTTCAATCTTAACTCATGGCTTCACAAGGTATAAAGTGCACTTTTAATTTAAGAATATGAGAGATGAGGTCTATGGTGAACCAGGAGTTAGGTAGGTTGGGATGTGTTTGGAAAGCTCATGTTTTTGTGCGGCAGAATGTGTACGTATTCACAAGATGGAAGCGGATGGAAATGTTTGAAGTGGTTTCTAAGAGAGCTAAAGGTGTTTGAAGGGATTAGGCCTTAGTTCTAAATGAGGGGAGACTTGAAAATAGGAAGAATAATATGAAGTGAAATGAGGGGGGAATGTTGAAACTGATTTTCTTGTTCAAATTTTTATTCTTTAAGCCTCCAAGATAATATAAACTATAAAACCCGAGAAAAATCAAATTTTCTAAAAAATCGTAAAACAGGAAATTTCTAGAATAGTACATGTTGAAAACCTATAAATTTTCCAGATCTCAGATGACAAAACGGACCTCACTGTTGGATTCATCTCGCAAAATCTAGTTACCCAGATGAATTTCGTCGAATTCCAAGACAGTCGGATTTTCACGTTTTTCAGGGTGATGGGTGTCCAATGACTCTGCACGAGATCACACAAAAATCTTTGGAAAGGAAACACTGGTTGGTCACGTATTATAATTTAAACTTGAACGGAGATGAAATAAATCGCTTTGGACCAGAATTGGACTTGAACGAGGGTGGACATGTGGCACAACATGGGCATGTACATCCAACTTAAACTTAAGTTGAGACAAAAGAGGAATTAGGGCTAAAAGAGCCCATTTTTCCTAGTTGACTGAGAAAGGAGAAGAGAGAAAGAGGAGAGCCAAAGGCTTCCTCCCAAGATCTAAGGAGTTCCATTGGTCGGTTTTCGTCGGGCCAAGAACGAAAGTTCATCACATCGACGAGGGGTACACGTGGGTACTTGGAAAGAGGGATTTCGCCGAAGATCCAAGAGGGGAGATTTCGGGAAAACGAATTTGTCGGGTTTAAGAGGCTTCCTACCCGTGTATCACGCCCCTAGACGTAAGGGATTCTTCATACGTTGGCTTACTTTCCATCTTTGGGTCGAGGAAATAGGGTTTTCGTTTAAGGGTCTGTTTAGTGAAGAAAAACTGGATTTTTAGGTTATGCTCGATGTTTCTTCACCCAAGCGAACCTCAGTTTTCCTAGACGAAGGTGTGAATATTCTCAGGGAAGATTGGTTCTTTTCTTAGGCGAAGGGATGGTTCGCCTAGGCCAAGGGGTCCACCTAGGCATGGGCATGTACGCCTAGGCGAGCCCGAGGATAGAAAAATGGGACCTTCTGGTCGACCTAGGCGAGGTTGTTGCTTGCCTAGGCGAAGGAAGGCTACACTTAGGCGAGTGTTTATGGCCTGTTTAGGGTCGGTCTCATGGTCCGTTTGTGATTGTTATGGCTTGCTTCTCGGGGCCATCAGGTGACTTTGTTTGAGTGTCATTGTCAATTAAGAGTAACATGTTTGGATGTCAATATGTGTGTTATAACATGTTGACATGTATGAATTAAGAGGTACAATACATGGCTTGCTCAGGTGTGTGTTACCGCTTGATCATGTAATGACATGTTGAATGTGAATGTCGATATATGCTTCAGATGATATGAATGAAATGGAAGTATGGTGTCATATGCGATGATGATTGTCCATGACATCTGTGACGCAGTGGATTGTGTTGTCCATATATCATTCATTATGCATGTGACATGATATAACATGAAATGGTATATTGTACTGCATATGCATGGATATCGATTAAGTAAAGTAGTGCATGGTTGATAAATCGACACGCGCTTAGTTGTTTGATTGTGGTGTTTCGCTAAATGACAACGTCCAACAGAGTCGCGGATTGATTAAAACGGTAAAGAAAATATGTGCTGCATCGCTGAAGTAGGATATATCCCCTTGAGTGAAAAACTGCACCCACCATGGCCTGACATAATCCCTGTGGTGAAAGGCCGTAAAGTGTCTAAGTTTGTGAGCCATAAAGTAGACACTGCAATCCGCTACCCACAAAAAAGGTGAATGGTTTGAATATAAAAATGATCATTGAGATGTATCATCCAAAAAGCTTTTGGTTTATAAACAAAATGAAACTCTGTTTCAAATGATCATTAGATGTCATCTAAAATGACTCGCTATCACGCATGGGCTGCGCGCTGTGGTAGATGGAGTTTGAGGCCTTAGGTTCATGGTACATGATTAAGTCTTATCTCATTTCATGGCATGACATGTAGGATTCCATATAGAATTGACATGTTCTTATTGGAATGTGAATGTGAAATGTTGAGTGAACATTACATGTGCACTTAGGTGGGGAGTAGCCCTTATAGTAGGTATTCTCTAATGGGCGTGACTCACCCTTTATGGGACAACCCTTTCAAGTGTAGGGTCTACACTGGTGGACAGCGCTCAGACGAGACCGTGATTGTGAAGAAGGCCGGCATGTGGCCTTGATGAATCCTTTTGTAAAAGTGCTTGGAACAACCTAGTTCTAGCATGTATTTTGTATAAAGGACTTGTAATTAAATTCTTTTTAGACTTTTGCCAATATAGTCAGGTATGTAATAATGGTAAGAGGGATCTAACTCTTACGGACTATTTAAGTGTATTATTCTCATATTTGCAACGTAAATATGGATGAATAGGTCCCGGTAAAAGGGATGTTTCGAGGTGGGGCCAAGTAACTCGGTGCCCACAAGTAACTGGTACTCGTTTGGTACTAAGATTTAGGTGCGCAATGACCTAAGGTAGAAATTTTGCAGGTTCACAGTTGGTCAATAGGACCCTCGGATTTTGGGGTGTCACATAAACATCCACTTTTTAGATTCTCCACCTTCATAGCCAACTTTTGGTCTCCAAAAACCTGAAAATTAACACTAAAACAAGGAAAAACAATATCAACCACGAAAATTTATTCAAAAACAAACTCCAAGGTGACTAAAACAAAATAGAAAGGGAAAAGAAACTTATTGATCTTAGGTTGCCTCCCAAGAAGCTGCTCTTTTTTTCGAGTCTAGCTTAACTTTACCAACTACGGATTGGTTGGTGATTCTTGCCTCCATCATTCTCTAAGAGGCGATAATGTGCTCAATTAGCAACTTGAACACCTTGTCTTGAAATGATTTGATCGTTTTGTTTGCAATAGAGGATTCCTTGATCTCATGAAATGAGACTATGGGTTCTTCCACCTCCAAAATGTATGGTATTTCTTCACTTGACAACTCCTCTTGCACAAATGCCTAAGAAACCATCTCCATAATTGTTTCAACTTCTTCATTCTTCTCTTTCGATTCCAGAGAAGTTGACTCCTCTTCATTCTTCACTTGCACAACTAACTCTTCACCACCCTTATCAACTTCCTCTACTTCATTTAGCTCTTCAACTTCTCCCCTTCTTCTCTAGGTGATATCCTCATGATTTTCCATCTCATCACCTCTCGAATTCATTCAATTGTGCCAAGAAAATTTTCTTGTTGTTCTTCTAAGAGTAACTTGTTGGCCTTTTTCTTAGCATCATCCATGAATCGAGTATAGGCATTAGCCATCTCCGCTATACTTAGATTTTCTCCTTGTGGAGCTTGGCTTCTCTCATCCATGAACTGATTATAAGCATTAGCCATATATAGGGTGTGTGTGTTAGTCATCTATGCTATACTTAGTGTCTCATCTTGTGAAAGTTGGGGGTGGCTGAACTTGTGAAAATGGATCCTCTATTTGACAATCTATGCTCATATGAGACCCATTACAATACCTACACAAGGTAGGGTATACTCGAACATATTTGGCCTCAAACATAGCATTATGAAGTTAGATACTCTAAAGTTGGTTGGTAAGAAGATTCAGGTGAGCTGAAAATAGAATTGGCAAGTAGCTTGAGGTTGTTGAATGGAGTGGGAAGCATCCATAATAGAGTTATGCTCTAAAAGGCAAAATAAAAATCCAAAGTAAAATAGAAAAATAAAATAAACAAGACTAACTATATCCAAAGTAGAGTAAAACTATTTCAAATCGATATTAATAAAAACACAATCCCCGAAAACAATGCCAAAAACTTGCTAGGGCCGAATGTGTGTATGTAAAAAAAATAGGCCTATGTGCATAAGTGCACACGTCGCCTCAAGTAATACAATGTAAAAAGTAAGAGTATCGTCCCATGAAGATTGGATATTAACTACCAATTCTAATCTAGCTTAGGCTCTATTTGGATGATGGAAAATCTGTGAAAGACTCAAAATTACACTAACTAGCAAGCAAGAATCCTAATTTAACAAATACTCAAGACTAAAAACCCTAAGGCATAGATTTCATCAATTCAAGCCTATGCAAACCTCCTAGTCCAATCAATTAATGTCCATTTCCTTATGTTGATGGTGATTTCACTAATGCATATGCGAATCTCTCTCGATAACTCACAATCTACCATTGGGATATGGTATTTTGCATCTCTGCTCAACCCCATATTTCCAAAGATGCATTAAACCCAAGAAATCCCAATACCACACCTAATCTCATTTATATATCTATGTCATGACAATTAAATGATAATCCATTCATGATCTAATCCAATTCTCACTTCTCAGATCTTGAATCGAACCACAAATCATGCAAGTATTTGCCAATTACTCACAAGCATTAAGAACGAAATGAACTACTCAACACATATATGAAAAAAAGCATAAATCAACTGAAATTAAGAAAGAGTCATATAAACAAGTATTGATTACATTTAAGCCCTAAGAAAACTAACTAAAAAATAACTATAAAAGGAATTACAACTATTAAAAGAAAGAAATAAAAAAGGGGGAAGAGATTAAACATATTTGGAAGTGAAAGCCTCATTCTCTTCTTCTCAAATGTCTTCTTTTTCTTCAAGTTCTCCTCCTCTTCCAAAGTAAAAAGAATAAAAATTAGAAACCCTAATTGATTTAAGCTTAGGATGAGAGAAACCCTAGAATGGTGTTCTCCCACCGAAATCAACCCTTAAAAATGTCTCAATGTTTATTTTATATACTCCTTGGAAAATGGGCCAAAAACAACCCAAAAAAATGGAAATATGCTGGGCCGCCAAACTTACGTAATCACAAATATGGGTGATATGTAGTCGGGACTACACTACACGAGTATTGAAAACAGGGTGTCGTAGTCGTGACCATGGCTGCGACTACGCCGAGTCTTGACTGCCAATCTGCCACTAGTCTTGAGTCATAGCCACGACTATGAAAGTCGTAGTCACGACTATAAAATCAATCTGCACAACTTCTTCAATTCTAATCCAATTTGTTTGATTCTTATCTCGTTTTCTCCCATTTCTCCCAAGGATGGCCTACACAAAAAGATAATCATTTAGAACATTAGAACATTTATTTATAACTAAAAACTACAACATAACACAAAAACATAGGGATAAAATGAGTATATTTAATACTCATCAAATGTATTCTCGAAAAAATTCTTTGAACATGTTCGACTTGTTTTGAAACTTTCCCGAGGTGTACATTATGAAGATAATCTTGAGTACACTATTGAAAAAAAATTCTTTTAAAGTCGTTTGGCCATTTTCGAAAATTTTCCGAGGTACATAACTAGAAAATATTCATAAATGCACCTTCGAAATTTTTTTTTTTGAAGTTGTTCGGCTCTGTCGAATATTTTATGAGGTGTAGAAATCGAAAATATTTTTTAATTTACTTCTGAAAAAATTATTTGAAGCTTATTTCGGCTGTTTCAAACATTTTATGAGGTGCAAAACTCGAAAATATTCTTGAATGCACTTCCGAAAAAATTCTTTGAAGCTTTTTGGCTTGTTTTGAAAATTTTCTTAGGTGCAAGGCTTTGAAAAGAGTCATGAAAATACACCTTCAAAAAAATTTCTTTGACATCGTTTGGCTATTTCGAAAGTTTTTCGAGGTACATAATTTGAATATAATTCATGAATACACCTTCAAAAAAAAATTCTTTGAAGCTGTTTGACTTGTTTCGAAAATTTTCTTAGGTGCAGACTATGAAGAGAGTAATGAATAAAAAATTCTCTGAAGTTGTTTGACTGTTTTGAACCTTTTCCAGGGTGTATATTTAGAAAATAATCATAAGTACACTCTTAGAAAAAATTCTCTTAAGCTTTTCGGCTTGTTTCGAAAATTTTCTTTTATCCCTATTGAATGATTTTCAACAACCTTAGGTTGGTTGACCTTTCACCTGAACTTGATCTTTTTCCTTGGTAGACTCCAGGTCGTACATTGCCAAAGAATTCCGCTTTATCTACCGATGGAAATGACTTAAAGGTAGCTCTTTGCTAGATAGATTTATGCTTTGAACATTCCTCGGCTTCGCAGCCTGAGATATAAACTTTGTCATGATTGTAACTTTCTTGTGTTTGTTTTCTTAGGAGTTTCTTATGTTGGTTCAATGGCTTCCAACCCAATCCCATCTTCATTAGTACTCATTTTTCCTTGACTTGTGCTTTTGTACTCCATAGCCTTTGATGACAAATGATTGTCATGAGGCTCTTATGATCCCTTTCCAACCCTTGCTAGGTGGCCATTGGCCTACCATTTTTGCTTGGTAGAAGGAGAAGAATTAGAATGTCTTCCCAAGATGTACTTAACTTGTTGTTGGAGACTCATTGAGCACTACACTACACAGACACACTTATAGACATGACATTGCATTAGTAGATCAAGGTGGTACTAGGTTTACCTTTTGATGTGTGTTGAATGTTTATGGAATGAATTGTAGAAAAATCGATGAACACCAGCACACGTACACTTGCAACCATGATATTGCATTAGTGGATCAAGGTGACACTAGACCTACATTTTGAGATGTGTTGATGCTTGTGGAATGAATTGTGGAGAACTCATTGAACACCAGCTTAAGTACACCTACAACCATGACATTACATTAGTGGATCAAGGTGGCACTAGGCCTACCTTTTGATGTGTGTTAATGTTTGTGGAATAATGTTGTAACTCTATTGTTGATTAAAAGTTGTCCTTAGACCTACTTTCTTTATTTGGAAATATATATGTTGCGTATATCAGGTACACGTACAACATTGGAGAGATATGAAAAACAGTGGCTATGAAGCCTCTGCGGTATATTGAGCAGTCACAGTATTGGAATGAATTTATATATTTGAGAACATAATTATTTCACAAAAATACTGGATATATGTTTATTCAAAACATAGAACAAGGTACTATTCTAGAGAACTTGAATGCTTGAGAAAACAGTGGCTAAAAAGCCTACTTCTTGACTCAAAACATAGAATGAATTGGTACTATGCTGGGAAAGATTGAATGATTGAGAAAACGATGTCTAAAAAGCCTACTTCTTGACTCAAAACATAGAATAGAACAATTTCCCCAACATTAAAGGCTGTAGAGTCAACCTAATTTATTTGGGCAATGCCCAACATCTCCCACATGGTAGAGAAATACTGCTTAAGGTATTTCCAATTGATGAACCTCTGGTGTGGCTCCCCTTGTAAATTTGACATTGAATGTGTTTTTGTCATTTCCACAGTAGGTTTTTAAAGTATCACATTCTAGGGTCTGCTTCCTTTAGAAGGTTCAATGGTGACCCCCTTGTACATGCAACCTTCATCTACTGTAGGTTGTTTTTCTTTCACTTCTACAAAGCTTTTCTCCATCTCCTTTGACTTGAAGAAAGTTGTAAAAGTTAGAGAGCTAGTAGAACAATTCAAGGAAATAGGAATTGTACCTATGAGAAAAATTCCTAAATCTGTTTCTTTGTCTAAATTGAAAATGGACTTAGTATCCTCTATAGCTCTTCTTCCAAATTTGGTTTTCTTTGGACTACGCATTGCTTCTTCCTTCAATTTCTCTAATTCCTTAGTCTTCTTCTCTGGTGCTTCTTTAAGTACTTCATTGAGTTGCCTTTTCTCCATAGCTCTTTGTCTCTGAATTATTCATTTTTTAGTTTTGATGAGCTTTTGGGGAAATTTCTTATGTTACACCACATGTCATTCTTGTCCAGGTCAGACAAGAGGAGGGATAACAAACCTTGGAGGATTTTTCCTCCTTAAAGTGTCCATGCCCTTTCTCTATGAAAAAATCTCTCCTTGGAGAAACATTCTTTCCTTTAGAGGATTTCCCCTTCTTGATTTCTTGTTTTGAATGGTATGGATACCTTCAATTCTTTTCTTTTTCTTTGGCTACAAACATTCTTCTTTTTGCTGCTAATTCATCTCTATGAACCATATATTGTTTAAGAATCCATACCTTTCTTATCCTAGCATTAGGAAAAATCTTCCATCATTCTTTTCTTTCAACACTGCCTTCAAATTAGTAGCAACTATGTTGACTGAAGCCATTGGTGGAACAAGATCTTCATCAATCACCATGGCCTATTTTTTCTTAGGGAACTCCAATATTCCCTTAATGATCAAGTCTTTGGATAATATTCCTGAAACTCCAACAACCATTAGTGCTATGGTTCCAAGAGTTGTGATACTTACATTAGACTTTTCCTCAAAGCTCCTCTTTGCTGGGAAGTTGGTGATCCTGAGGAAAAGTGATGAACTTCTCCTTCATAAGGAATTCCTCAGTCTTTGCCACATCAGATGTATATTGAGCTTGTGCATTAGAGACTTGTGACTCCTTCCCTAGGTTAAGTGGTGGAGGTGATCGCATAACAAGTTGGGGAATTTGTTGTCCCCTCTTAACACCTACTCCCAAGGGTGGGTGAATGGTGCCTCTCGAGCCTTTAGTAGAAGAACGTGGTTCATTATTGACTCCAGGTTGTGTAGTTGGGTTGGTATGAGAAAAGAAATTTTGATGAGTCACTATTATGCCAGTATTAAGACTTCCACTAGTTAAACTCATCGGATTATCAACTTGCCCATGTGAGCGGTGAAATTCACCATCTTCATGAAAATTCCTGGGGTATTGCCCCCTGAGTTCATCAGATAGTTGCTTTGTAGGTATAGAAGCAACTTTTTGTTTGTGTTGTCTCGTTTCTCCAATAACTCCTAAGGTTGCCTCAAAGAGTTTCCCTCGGGATTGAGTTTGTTGTTTTCACTCTTCTACATTGACCTTTGCTTGACTGCCTTGACCTTGACCTTGGCTAGATCATTGTGTGGCTTACTCGACCATGACCTTGGCTCGCTTGACCCTTTGGTAGCCACGTGAAACGGGAAAATCAAAATCCCCTTAGAAAGGAATTAAAATGGTAATTTGGTCAAAAATAAAAATTTTCTACCAGATCTTGGATGTGGCTTGGACTTTCACCTTGAAATCATCACCAGTGAAATCAGCATGTCTTCGAGATTTTGTCGAATTAGAATGGTCGGTCTCACGTTTCGAGGCACGAAGGTGGTAAGGGACACATGGTGCATTTCAAGTGGCTTAGGCTGGCTGCATTAATAAAGTGAAAATTTGTCAAACATGAAACCAGTGGGATCACATGTGGGAGACATGGCAACATGTGATTAGGTGGAAATCTATGGTAGATGGATAAGGGATAAGGTGTAATCTAAGGTGGTCACTTAGAATGTGACATGTGGCAAGTGAGAGGACAAGTTCTCTTGACTCATCTTGACCAAATTAGTTGGGAGAAGAGAAGGAGAGGGAGAGAGAAGAGCAAACTGAGAAAAGAGTAGAGATTTTAGAGTGAGAGATTCGCTTACTGCCAGGTACGGTGATCGGGCCAGGGTGGTTGAAGCGGACGGGGAGAAAGTTCATCCTCCACGACAAGAGGCTTTGCATAGAGGCCGGGTTGGGAGTTTCGACAAATTCTAAGAGGTAGGGATTTTTCTCTACTTGGTTTTAATCGCTGTCCCAGGTAATTCCAAATGGCATGGGTTGTGTGAGGCCTTGTGTGAACCATCCCAAGACTTTGGGACAATGTGCTAAGAGATTAAGTTTGTGTTTTAGGACGGTCAGGGGAGGCCATTCAAATCTTTGGACTAAGTAATTGTCCTTGCATTTTTATTTTTATGTCATTGAGTTAAAATGAATAATGTTGTTGGTTGTCTTTCCACACAAGGGAATGTTTGGTTGTCATTTTTTTGAACCATGGGGCGGCCATATTATGGTGAGTACACATTACTTAGGACTTGGCGGTTTTGGGGAAAAATGAAAGGAATTTGGTGGCTGGAGTCCTTCCAGGGCCAGTGCATCCACATCAGTGAACTTAATGTTAGGCTTTTGAATTTCTCAATTCAGACCTCTGTAGCCCAAGTTATGGTCATTTTACCCTGAATAGCCTAATCGCCTAGAGGTCAGCCTATAGAGGTCATCTGCTTGAGGTCGGCTGCTAGAGGTGAGCTCGGCCAGAGATCAGCTCGACTAGAGGTTAGCTCGACCCAGCAGGATCAGCTCGGCACAGTTCGGTGAAGCTACGCGGATGTCGGTCGGCTAGGCCGAGTCGGTCGGCAATTTGGGTTTGACTACGTGTGACCTCGACTTCGAAGGTGCCATTCTTCATCCGAACTCCGTTTTGGGTGTTCTTGGACTCTATGGAAAGCTCATTGAGTCAAGATTCCATTTATATGCCTGTGGAGGAAATTAGGTGATCTCATCCAGGTCAATTCATCTCGTCTATGTCAGCTCGGACAAGTCAGATTAGCTCGGCTGGGTTTGACTACATGTGACCTCCAACTTCGGAAGGTCATAACTTCTTCGTCCAAACTCTGTTTCGGGTGTTCTTAGACTCTATGGAAATCTCATTGAGTCAATATTCCATTCATATGACTGTGGAGGACAGTAGGTGAGCTTGTCTAGGTCAGGTTAGCTCGACTAAATTCAGTCGGTCGGCTGCTTAATCCAGTCGACTCGGCTGGGTTTGACTACGTGTAACCTCAAACTTCGGAAAGTCATAACTTCTTTGTCCGAACTCCGTTTTGGGTGTTCTTGGACTCTATGGAAAGACCATTGAGTCATGATTCCAGCCATGTACCTGTGGAGGGCAGTGGGTACGAGATATGGCCAAAAAGGGCAGGTCGAGGATGGGAGTGTTTGGGCGGGTTGGCTACTGTTAGCAAGGACCTCAGATTTTAGAAGGTCGCCTTCGTCGGGCTCAGTTTCTGGTGTTCTTGGACTCTATGGAAGGCCCATTGAGTCAAGATTCCATTAATGTGCCTGTGGAGGGAATTATGTGATCATAACCTTGTGAGAAACCTATGTTTTGCACCAAGTGTTCAGGTTGCTTGGTTGTGTCTATGTAAATAGCCGGGTTTTGACACGACCAGTGCATGGCATGTAGTGGGCTATTGTATTGGGTAGGAGATTTCCTCCTACTTGGTTTATTTTTTGCTTAAGATCCATTTAAATGGTTTGGATGGTGTGAGGTCGTGAGTGGCCATTTGGCTAGTCCCAAAACTTGGGACTAAAGGCTGAAAATTTCGGGACCCATTTTGGACAATCCTGGACTGATTTCAGACTGAAAATGGTCATTGTGTGTTATGATTGCGTGTTATTGCTTGATGTTTGAATAACATGCAGATTGTGTGTAAAAGGTATAACCATTCATGAATTTATTATGTTGCATGTAGTGTATAAATATTCATGTGACATAAAACAAATGCATTGGTATCATGCATTTTGTATGCACAAGGACATCGCATGACATCGGGTGTGAGTGCATGGTTTGGGTCGATTCTATGTTTAGTGTTGACCATGGTAAATTGGCATCGTGTTTGGTGTTCGATAAATTGTCGTGAGGGCATGGTAAGATCAACATTGGTTGATGTCGATGGTGGGTTTGGTAGCATGGGACTTCGTCAAAACTGAGCGCATGATTTTAAAGAAATCGAAGAATGTCCAGTGTAAAGGTAAAAATTTTATTGGGAATTGTTCAGTGTTCGGAGGATGTCTAGTGTTCGGAGGATGTCCAGTGTTCGGAGGGGGTCCAGTGTTCGGAGGATATCCATTGCTTTCGGAAGAGGATGTCCCTTTCCGGAGATGTCCAAATTCGAATTTCCATGAGGTCGAGTATGTCCCAGGGTTTCGGAGGATGTCCAAAGGATTTAAAATGTAAAACAAACATTTTTGTTTTGAAAATAAACTTTCATACATGGCGAGTTGCGTGTGTGAGGGAGTCGTTGAGGACTTAGGGCATTGACGGGACATGTAGACATTCGAGTAGGATCATGAATTTGTTTGAATGTGTTTGGTTGCCATTACATGTGCACTTAGGTGGGGAGTAACCCTTGTAGGAGATTATCACTACTGGGCTTTGCACCGGAGTCGTGGGATCCCTACTTTCGGTGCAGCGAGAAAGCAGCTCACTCGAGGCCGTGAGTGAAGGAAGAAATTTGGGTTGTGGCCTTGAGAAATATTTTTGTAAAATATATTAGAACAATATAGTTTTATATATTTTGGTATGTAAAAGAGTTGTACATCAAACTCTTGTATGAAAAAAAAATGACCTCCAAAATTTAGGGCGTCACAGCTTCAAGTCGTTCAAATCAAAATGTTGTCTAACCATTAAACTCTAGTTCTTCAATTCCTCTATCAATGCCTAAAAATCATCAAATTTGTTATAGAAATGATTTCTTTGCTCCACCAATATTGGAACAATTTCCTCCCGTGCTGCTTCTGCAGCCTTAGATCCCGAGTCTTGAGACTCTACAAATATCTTACTCAAAAACATTGGTGGCATCTTTAGCAAAGATAGATCCCATTGAGCGATGTTTCACAAAGATGTGTCCTACCGAGCATGCCAAAAATTTGTTGTGGTGATTTTTTAATCTCACGCGAAACATACAAAATATAAGCGTGCGGGTGTGCCAGGAAACTAAAGTGTTTCCAAAATGGAATGACTCGTAAGATCGGACTTCTAATCAAGCTATGTAGGCTCCTTGGTTCCCTGGATAGTTCCCCAGATTCAAAGTAGGAAACATTTGTATGGATGGAAATATTGCATGAATTAAATGCTGAAGAAAAATGTTAGATCTCCATATGACTGAATGAAATAACA
Source organism: Tetrastigma voinierianum (assembly GCA_016808115.1). Lineage (NCBI taxonomy): Eukaryota > Viridiplantae > Streptophyta > Magnoliopsida > Vitales > Vitaceae > Tetrastigma > Tetrastigma voinierianum. The sequence goes on along the minus strand of JAEQBH010003140.1, from coordinate 1,049,683 downwards.
CGGTGCTGAAAAATTAATAGACTTTAACTGAAACTTGGAAATAGAGTACTGACATTGCTGAAAGAAATATTGGATTTCAATATGAAAATAATATTGTGCTGGAAGATTGACAGAAATTGAATAAAACTAGGAAATATAATGCTGAAAATTGCTAAAATTGCTGAAAGTTTATTGAAAAACTAAAATTTGCTGAAGTAGATTGACATTGAATCGATTTGTTTAGTTGTTGATTGGTTGATTGGTTGTCTTTCATTTGATTTTCTTCTGCTCCTTTTATAGGCATAGACGACTTACTGCCCAAGTTTCCATGTCTCCACTCTCTCAACTTTATAAAGTTTTGCTCATGTCTTCCATTAAGGAAGCTTTTTCCTCAAGAATTAGTTACCCACGTCTCCATTTTGGAGGTTTGATCCTCAAGAATTTTTCCATGTCTCTATTATGGAGACTTGTTCCTCAAGAATATTCTACATCAGCACATAAAAACTTTGTTTGACTTCCAAAAATTTTAAAAATTTCATAAATATCCCTGAACTTCTTCTATGGGCTTATACAAATAGATCCGAGTCTACTTTCTTTTGGACTATTATTCATGAGTTTGGGCTTAAGCTTACCTACTACTAAATCATGCCAAATTTTCAATTTGAGCATAACAGGTATATAAAATTAATAAAAAAAAGCATGTATTTTTCATTTTTAAATTGTTACAAACAATTTATAACTTTTTTTTTATTTACTTTTTATTTCAAATTTTTTCCCAATAAGGAAAAATGGTCAAAGGTTATAGTCAATCCATATTCGTGTGAAGAGGGCGTTTGGTTTTATTGACTTATTTTTGAAAGCAAATTGCTTTACTTTAGATTGTTTGTTTTTTCATTTTTTTTATAACATATTTCTAAATTTTTGAAAATTTCTTCTCAATAGAAAAAGCCAAAAATTTATACAAAATATTTTAAAATCCACATATAATATTTCAAAATATTTTAAAAACACGAAATATTTTTAATTTTGTTTTCATCAATCTATTATTAATTTTTTTTATTTTCTATTTTATACACCTTAGAATGTGTACAAAATATTTTAAAATCACATAGAATATTTTAAAATATTTGAAAAACACAATATTTTCATTATATATATATATATATATATATATATATATATATATATATATATATACTCTATATATATATATATATGTATATAATAAATAAAAATAATAATTTTGTGTAAGAATGATAATAATAAATTATTTATCATAACAATTTTATCATTTAAAATTTTTGTAAATATGTTAATATGTTATATATATATATATATATATATATTATCATAATAATAAAGGTGATTTAATGAAAAGAAATGAAAAGACATGTTGAAAACTAAATTTCGGAAATCTAATCATTTATTAATTTTTTACCTCATTTAAAAATAGTAATTTCTTTTCAAAAATATATGTCAATACATGAAATAACAAATAAAATTTTCAAGAGTCATTTTTTCAAGAAAAACAATGGAAATGATTAACTTTACAAATTTTGAGTTATTTAAGGAATTTTATCCAAATATTTACAAAATATTTATTTTTAAGAGTCATTATATACAAATTTTTACTTATTTAGCATTAAGTAAAAAAACAAAAAGCAACCTTAGATTATCATGTAAATATTTTATTCCACTCGCTTTTAACCTTATCGGTTTATCTATTATGTATTACAAAGAGAATTTGTTCCATAACATAGACATCAGTTTTTGTCAGAAACTATAAGGCAAAAGTTCTTCCATCTATGGGCCTGGTGGACTGACCACTGGTATAAGGAAATAGACCCCACCATGATGCTGCTATGTCGGCAACTCACCCGTCTCCCTCCTCGCCGGTGAATGAATTAACCTAGGGTCCAGACTGCTACTCCGCAGGCAACCATGCCGCCGACAATTGCAACAAGCTCTGTGTCATAATTCTTGGGTGAAGCAGACTGTATAGGCGGTGGCGGCTCTGGATTGGGTCCGGCGAGGCTGTTATCAAATTTGCTGACTTTGAAGAGCTCGATTCCATTAAAAATTGCATCATTGTAACGGGTTCTCCAGTCCGGATTAGGGTGTAATTGTATGTAGAATTGTCTTTTCTTGCGCCCTTGATCACTTTCCATCATCACCCCGTAATCTCTGTAAGTCGGAACTCCATTTCCGCCGCTCCAACTGATCACGTCAGCGTGATTCTCCGCCGTCTGGTTAGCTATGAAAATCGTAAACTCCCTGTCGTGCTGCTCCCTTATCTCGGGCTGGAACTCGCAAAAGTGTAGTCTAACCAGATAGTTAAAACCAGAGTCCACCGGTAACACCCAAGTAAGATTATACCCCATGTTCTCGGTCTTGTTGTTTCCCATCGTCCGGGCGGTGCGGTAGACATCCGGCGGCGCCGTGTATTCCGGTTGTTGAGTAAACTTGAGATCGATACTGCTGTTCACCGGTACAAATGCTAGTTTCACGCAATAATCATCATCCTCATCCCAAGTGCGAAACATGCCTGTGTCTTCCATGGGCGAAATGAATCTCCCACCCACGTTCAGTCGGTACACCATTTCCAAAGCATACTCTGTTTCAACCCGAAATATATTATTTTGGCCAATAAACTGGAACCCTCCATTTTGTGGGGGGGTGTAGTAGAGATAGTCCGGCATGGAGACAATTTCAATTCCGTTAATAAAAGCGTATGCATCTGGATCACTGGCCGTCGGAGTGAATGTTATATCCATCGTCTTCTCTCCTTGTTTGAAATTGACGCAGAATTCTCTCGATACGGTTTCATCCCCACGGGCATCAGCAGCAAGTGAAGCGCTGAAGTTGTTAAGAAGCGTGTAGCCGCCGGACTTGACGGAGAAAAAAGCCTTTGATCTATCAAATCCTACGACGGATGATGGATAGAAGTGCAAGCGGATGAATTTTTGGCCGGCTGTGACCGGAAATTTGTAAGCGAATTGGAATCTTGATAGTCGTGCGGTGGCGAAGGGGACAGGATCAACTGAGGGGGATGGCTTAGCCGCCTTCGAAATTACAGACGCCTCGTTTTGTGCTACGAGGTAGAAGCCGGAATTGGTCTCTCCAGTCCAGATTCGGTTGTCCCGTGCTTTTAAATTCCCGGAGGCACCACAGTTGACAGTGTAGATATCAGTAGGATTGTAGAGAGGCGGGAAGTCACCGGTGATGGGGATCGGAAAGAAATGGAGGAAGAGAAGATATAGAGGGATAAGAAATGGAAGGACGTTTAGAGAAAGGCGCCTGTTGCTGGTAATATTTCTCATGGTAGCAAATGAACTGGACAATTTTTTAAGGGAGAGGGATGATATCAGAGAATAATGACAATATTGGTCCCCGTTCAACTTTTGATCTTAATGATATGGCAATGTTTGACCATAAAAAGTATCAAGGGGAAAATTTTTAACTAATAAATTTATATTTTTATTTATTTTATCAATCAAATGCTCACTTTGTAGTTTGTACAGTAGTGAAAGATAAATACATCCTCACAAAATAACCTTCGAGAATGCAGGTCGTGTTTTGGAAAACGGCTTTTAAGGAATCACGCTTCCTACAAGAAAAGCACTCAAAATTTTATATTTATATCCATTAAACTATACATAACAAATAACTATGGTTATCCTCCATTATCAAAACTAAAGAAAATAAAATTTATATTGGTAGAAATTGTTGTTACCTTGATCGTTCGACCTTCGGAGCATCAACAACGCAATGAAACATGCAAAAAGGTGATCCAGTGATAGTGGTCGACCGCCTATCCGATTATTAAGTTAGCAAAAATATAATGAGGAAGAAGAAGAAAGTATGCACAATTGAAATTGCTTACCTTTCCCTCATAGGGGATCTTCTTGATTTATGGGAAGTGATTGCCGAATCTCCATCCTATCTCCGGAAGGAATCTTATATTTTTAGAGATATATTCGTTTTTCCTTATCTTGAACTTATTTTCCCTTATCAAGGACTAATTATTCCTTATTAAAGATTATTCATCCGAGAAGTATGAGATTTGGAAACTAGGAAATTTGCGTATTTTCCACCTTTATCTATTTATCAAACTTGCCGTATACGAGGATGGGGGTTGAGGACTTAAGCTACAGGCAGTAGCGCTTGAAGTTTGCCATTTGAGAACACCTTGGCTTTCACATATGGGGCACCGGTTCTCCGTCTGGTGATCACCTCACGGTACAATATGGTAGGTAGTCTTGGACCGCTTCACATCATGGGCCATCGCCCAAAATGCGGTCTTAGACGATTAAATGTAGTGGGTCAAAGACAAGTGGTGATCCCAAGGCCGTGGTACTCATGATGCCACTTTTAGGTTGGATCTTTGTGCTTTTTAAGTTGGGAAAAATACTATGTTTTAAATCTTGAGTGTGGAAGACTAAAAGGACTGGAAAATTTATGAGTACCTTGAATGCGCCGGAAGGTGAAACGTGTTGGGTCACAAGGCGTGTGGGTAGTGCACATCTCCCAATATGTTTGCGACGCATGATGATCTGACAACACAATTAATGCATATGTTGATATTTTACCCCTATATATAGGGGTTAGGTTATGAATGTTGCTTTTTTTACCATTTCACAAAGGCTTTCACCTATTGCAATTTCTTTTCTCCCGTGCTTCTGTAAATCATTGCTTCAAAGCCATCATCGGAGCCTCCTCGATGTCTTTCAATTTTTGGATGAGTTTTTACAAACTTCGTTTGCATTGCCTCTGTTAAGGGTGCATCCATCATTCATTGGTGGGGCTCTGGTGACGAAGCTATAGACGATTTCTAGGATTAAGCTTGGGGTCATCCCATTAGGTTTGGTTATTTGTGTGTTGTCAAACCTCCAAAGGGGGTTTCCTTTTATCTTTCCCGGGTTTTGACGCCTTCACTCCTTTAAGGTCCTCAAGCTTTTCTTTCTTTCTTTCTTTTTTGTTTGTTTATAGTATGACGAGAGGTTAGGAAGAGACTTCTCTTGGTCGGTCGGGTGTAGGAGAGCCCTAGGAGTGCCACTACTCACTTGACCTTATTCTTTATATGTTTGTTGAGGAGTTGAGATTCTTTTGTTAAGTCTTGGCTGACGTTAGTTTGCTGGAATTGTTGGCGGGCGGTATGCTGCGTAGAATGGGCGGATAAGCGTATCTTCATGAGAAATGTGAGTTTGCTGCGAACCGGCTTTCCCATCTCGTGGTTGGTGAAACAGTTTTTTCACTTTACCCGTGCACCTCCTGCGCTCATACATCCGAATGTCTTTCGGATTCTTATGGTTTTCAGTGTGTTGAACTCTCTCTACTAGTTGGATATCTTACTGGTAGAGGTTTGCTTCATTTACACTTTGAAGATTGGGATTGGGGGCCGCCTATCAATGTCGGCCAGTCCTGACTTTAATTATGTAGGGCTCGAGCTCACTTAAGGCCCAGCGAAAGGGGTTGTTTGGGGTTGGGGTCCATGTGAGACTTTTGAAGCTCTTTAGACCTGAACCAACCTCTCTCCTTCCCAGGTTTGTCTCGGTTTGATGGGGCTCATTTATTTATTTATTTATTTTTGGGATGATATGTGATGTGGCCCTTTTCTTGAACTGTGGGTAAGCCACAATGATACCATCTAGTCGGTTGGTGAAGGCGTGCGGGTGTATCGAGGCAGCTTGCTTGAGGCAAACTCTTAGGCCAGATTTTACATATAGACCAAAAACTGACTAATTATTGAAGACCAAATTGACTAAATATGATGAGGTTAGTATGTGCCAAACTTCTAATACTGCCACCAAAAGACTATTCAATCCCTGGCAACGACGTCAAAAACTTGTTGACTAATCTTTGATATAATATATGTCGTTGCCTTGGATGAGAAGGCTTTAATTGAAATTGTGTTTTGGTCTAGATCACTGCAAGTGCACATATCATCAAAGTAATAAAAGTGGATTTAAGTCCAGATATCGTTCCCACAAGGAATGATGAAAAATCCAAACATCAATTACCCCATCTACTCAAGATCCTTGCTATTTGAACTCCAAAGTTAAAAGTGATTTGATTTTAAACTAAAGGAAAAGTAAAATCTAAATAAAATTCTACAACTATATATAAAGAACTTAAAATAATTGGATTGGAAAGTTCATTGGGTAAGTAACACTGTGATAAAGTTCATTGTATAATTATCAATTTCTACATCATTTTATAACATTGGTTCAGCCATGAGTTTGAAATCTGAACTTGTCGAATCTGAGTAGTATAACTTGGATTTCTCTACATATAATCGTTCGCTACAATTAGAGGTCCATTATTTTTGAGACATGAGTCCCTGTCAGGTTACTTGTAGAATATAACCTCTTTCTATGATCGGGTATTTTCTTCTCGTTACTTCACGCCATTGCTTAGGACTAAGGCCCTTTACCTCTATGGACAGGATAATGCAAGCCTTCCCCAATTTAATTGGTATCTCATTCATCGAATCTTACAAAATTCTCTATCTCCTTCATTAGATCTCAGCTAACACGGGATCAAGATCCTTTCATCAGATAGAGGAGAAACCTTTGATCAACTAAATTGATATATCATCCTACTAATCCTCACACCATGAGTAAATCAGTGATTTATCGAAGTAGTCCTTCAAAGTTCATTAGTTCCATAATATTAGTCTAACATACCCCCAAGTAAATGCTCCATACTCTCATGAATCTCCATCTTTGTGTTACTCAAAGGGCTTCCTAGAAATCGATGAATGTTAGGTCATTTTAAAATTTTGCTAATATTTTGAGCAATGACTTGAAACGATACCATTTAAATAAATTCAAGATTTCGAACTATGACATTCTTTCAAGTTTAGCATAAAACAATAATTAACATCAATCCAATCCTAGATGGAGCTTAGTCTTTCAAACTGGATTACAAAGAATAGTGAGTAACTGATAAGGTAAATTCACCTAAGTACCAGCTTGACACGAATAAGATGAACTCGAGAGAAAATTTAAATTCATTAAATCAGGCAGTAATGGCAATTTATAGAAAACTAGCTCAAAACTTTGCACCAAATCATTGCTCAATTTAAAGAAAAACTAACTAAAATGGTACTCTAAAAACTAAATAAAAGAAAAGAAAAATGAAAGGAAAATAATATACAAAGGAGTTCCAACTACCCAGAAATTCCTAGTTTTGCGGGAGCTATGAACAGTGCCCTAAATGTGTCTATTTATAGATTTTCAAATGATGGGTCGCACTTCAAGCCTAAAATTGTGGATCCACAAAATTTTTGGCCCAATTGGTTGCTTTGGCGCGACATAGAAAATTTTGTCGCGACATAGCTTTCGTCTTTGTTCCCCATCTCTTGTCATGGCTTGCAGTTTTTGTCGCGACATGGTTTAGTGCTTTCTTCTTGGATTATGTCGCAACATAATTTGAAAATGTCGCGGCATATTTCTACTGAAGTTGTCTAGTGATTGTTGTAACATGAGTGTCTTGTGTCACAACATAAAAACTTTGTTGAAACCAACTTGTCATTCTTTGTTGCTCCTAAAAAATGTCGCGACATAAAATTTCTTTGTCGCAAAAAAACTTCTTGTCTTTTAACCTTGCTTTATGTTGCGACATAAGTTTGAAATGTCATGACATAAAATACACTATGTCACGACCGAATTCTGTTCTCTCATTTTCATCTTTTTTCGTGATAGAAATTTCTGCCTCCAGCTCTTCAACTTTGTTCCAACATTCTTTGCTACGTTGCGAGATTCTTTGTGTGGTTCTTATATTGCCACATCAGCAATATTTCTTTTATCAGACAGTTCTCATAATTATATGTTTATCTTGTCGACAGACCTTTTATTTTGTTGGTATAGTCTTATTTATCCTTTTTGCTGCAGATTTAACTTTGTCCATGTGATTTGGTATTTGCTAAATTATCGATGATGTCTTGTGTTTGCTCTTTAATCTTTGTGTTGTGGCTGTTAACGTGAAATCTTTGTCATGAAAAACTTTTCTTGTCTTATTTCATTTCTTTTTCATTGTCTATCGTGACATAATTTTATTTTTTCGTGACAAAAATCTCTTACTTTGCAGCTTTTATTGTCACGACATAAAATTGATTATTGAGACAAAACTCTATTGCCATTGCTTGACCATTGTCGTGACAGAGATTTCTGCCTTCAGTTATTCATTGTGTTGCAACATAATTTTCTGTGTCGCAACATTCCTCTTGTAATTCTTCTCAACTTTTGTCGTGACAATGGATGTCTTTGTCGCGACAGATTTCACCTCAACCTTTTGTTGTTTTTGTCACGACATAAAACTTCTCTGTCGTGACAAAGTCCTCTTGCCTTTCAACGCTGACTCTGAATTTTGTGTTGCGACATAGTTGTCTTTTGTTGCGACAAAGCTTTTTTGCCATCTTTAGTTCTTTATGTCGCGACAGAGTTGAGAAATGTCACGAAAAAGTTTTGTCTTCTTACTTCCTTTATGTCTCAACACTCAATACTTTGTTGCAACATTTATCAGTCAATCTCTCTCATATTGTGTCGTGACAAAGTTGTGAGATGTCGCGACAAAGCTTTTCTAGCTTGAGTTCAGCTTGATCTTTGTTGCGACATAACACTGCTTGTTGTGACATAGCTTCTACTGGTTCTATTGGGATTATGTTGCGACATTCTGAAACTATGTCGCGATAGAGATTTCTGCCTTGGTCAATTTTTCTGCTTTTCTTGCTAGAATTGTCTATTTTTCATTTAAAAACTTGCAAAACACAAAGTTGGTGAATACTCCATAATTCAGCATTAAAATAACTCATAAACTTCTAGAAATATGCCAGAAAAATGGATTAAAAACATATGAGTTTAGGACTCATCAAATTCCCCCAATCTTAAAGTTTTGCTTGTCCCCAAGCAAAGAAAAAAAAATTTTGTTTATCCTCAAACAATTTAGCTTTTATTTTTTTAATGACATTTTTCTATTGAATCCACAATTTGGCAGAAAGCATAAGTTAGTTGTAAAATTATTTCTAAACATGTTTCTAATCTAAAATCAAGAAGATTTCCAATTAAGTTCATAAACAGCCAAATAATTTCTATAGTGTAAACAATTCAATTATTCAACCTTGATTTATGAGTGTGTGATAGTCTTCTTTCTTCTTCCTCGGCAGATTAGTTAATCTTCTGGGATAATACTTAGATAGCATACTTCTCCTTTATTCTTTAAAGTCTCATATACTTGTTTGTCATATTAATCTCCACTAATGTAAGAATATACCACCTTCAGAATCAATTAGGTATTTTAGGCTTATAATGAGAGTCTTAGGTAATTGGGTAGATAATTGGACAATTTAGGCTCAATTTTACCCAGATTTCACTTACAACTTAACACACTTGCCTTCATTATGCACCCTTGATTTTTCCATTGATGTCAACTCTCTAATCTCCCCATTTGGTTTGGTGCATCTTTTTGCATGCTCTCTGTGTGGTATTTTCTTGACCACACTCGGAATTTATCAGTCTCCTCCGCCATCTTAGAAGCTTTTTCACTTTTCATCTTTTATCGAGGTTTATGGAATAGTGCAATTTTGCCTTTTAAACCTACCTTAACGAATTTTTAGATTAAATCTCCCATACCCGTTGGTATTAGGGTACTAAGTGTTGAACACCCCTAAGAACTTAATTGTTTGAAGGAGGAAGGCTACAAGACCAAACTCATTCCACCTTGATACTTTTCATAGCTTCTTTTCTTCATTCTTTTCATCTGTCCTCATCTCAATTGATTTTCCTGTCTCAACCCTTCTTATCCTTCTTTGTAATTTGAAATAATATTCCTCTAAACTTGCCCTCTTCTATCATTGATGTATTTGTCATGTAATTTGGGAAAATAAGGGTTCTTTACTGTAGGATTATGTTCAAGGGGGGATCTAGGCTTTTCATTTGCTGGCTGAAGATGAAATTGGCTATTGGCTCGAATAAGGAACTAATGTGTATGCTTATGCATATTATAAGGGTATGCTTTGAAAGGCTTAATCTTCCAAGAATGGCCTATATCATTTCCTATTAGTGGTATTGCTTAGGATTTCGCGTTGACTAATAATCTAACAAGTTCTAGGACATTTGGAAATTTAACTATGATAGATCCTAAAAGATGTCCCTAATCTTAGCACAATTTGTTTCAGATATACTTCTGACCATGTGCAATGTTTATCAGAATTCATAATAACTAAAATGTTTACAAAAACATAATCATAGGTCTTATTTATTCCATCAATTTGTTGAAATCTTCCTTATTCTTGAAGTTCAACACATTCATTAACATCCTTACAACTTTCCTCTTTTAGTTCATCTCATCCTACCCCAATTCATCTATCAAATTCTTGTTTGGTTCCTGTATATGCTGCTATGCTATTTTACAAGTGCAAAGCTTATTTAAATCAGACCATTCAATTCAGAGAAATTTAACATAGCAACAATTCAATTCCATCATCATTCCAATTCTACAAAACAATTCACAACTATTCATCAATTCAAACCAAGAAAACTGGTTTCTCCATTATTCAGCAAAGCTATACACTAAAAGTCATCAATTTCTACTTATTTAAAATCAAGGAAAGAAAAATAAAATAGCCCTGAAAGAAGTCTGAAATGAAAATGGACACGGTTTTGCAGGGATTTTTATTTAAGATTTCAGGTATAAGAGATTTGGTTACAAAGAGGGAAAAGGGAAGAGACTCATAGGAACATGGGTAAAGCAACACTTGGTCAATTAGGCAATAGAGATATCCTGTGTTCCAAGTGTAGCACTAGGGTTTGTACATTTATGCATCTCAGAGTCAAGGGGTTGAAGCAGAGATGCAATACACCCCACTGGTGAGATAGGCAAATATATCTCGAGAGAGAATCTCTTGTAGGCACGATCAACCCACTAACATAAATCATATGAAATAATAAATAAATACATTATCTTGGTTAAAATCCATCAGGTGTGGTAGGTGATGGCAAAACCCTAGTTTTCTCATCATCACTTTAAATCAAAAATTTAATATTAGGCTTTCCTTAAATCAGTTAATTTAGTCATAATTCACTATAAGACTAGATCCAAATATTATCTAGGTCATTAGCCCGGTATTGACAAGCTTATAACCGTGGGAGCGACCTTGACTAGCCACTACACTCGTGAACTCGGCAGCGTATACTTGCGCGTGCAGTGCGCATGTTTTACCAACTTTTACACTCACTTTGTTAGTCAAGTTTTGGTCTTGCGTTCTTTGGGAGAAGTTTGAATGTTGATATTGACACTTGATGCTATAGATTGTACTTTGGATCAATTTTATTCTATTTAGTTCTTTACTTATTAATCATTTATTATTCTTTGTTTTAGTTATTTTGCCTTATTTCATCTGTGTGACTTGGTCTCGACTTCGTACTTGTGATTTCAGGAAAGTAATTAGTGTGTAAGCAAAGACAAGATTACAGGGAATTACTTCCATTTGATCCTGAACAAGAACGAACATTACATTGATTACGTAGAGAAGCACACACAACCCAATTTAAAATCATGCAGAATCAAGAAGATGAAGGGCAGTTCCAAGAAAGGAATGAACCACAGGTGGATCAGAATGGACAGAATCATAGGAATCGGGCCACTTGGGATCATTTATACAGCCTGATAATTCGAATATGCTACTTGAGGTTAGCACTTTGCCACACATAGTTGGCCTGGGGTGACTGCCTCGGCGATGCCGTTCAGCGATAACTTTTGAAGTGAAAGAGTAACTCTTGCAAATGCTCCATGATATACAGTTTCATGGGTTGCCTAGTGAGAATGCGAGATACATCGACAAGTTTATTGAAGTCTCTGACACGATCGAGTATAATGGAATTAACGAGAAGAGCTCTCAGTTAGCGTCACATTCCCTTGTCCCTTAGTGGCCATTAAGCATTAGTTGACTAGCTAACCATAGATTCCATTACCTCATGGAATGACTTAGTCTGAAATTTCGATAAATTTTTCCCACCCTCAAAGATCGCTGCTTGGTGCGAAGTGCTACATTCGAACCGATTAGAGGAGAACTTAGTGTGAGGCACGGGAGATTTCATGGGCTGCGAGGGAATGCCCATCACAGGTTAACTAGTGGATGTAGGTGCACACGTTCTATAACGGTTTAAGCTATTCAACTAGGACAATCATTGATGCCTCAATAGGAGGTGCTTTGATGAAGAAGACTATAGATCAAGCTTATGAGATATTGGAAGATACAACCACTAATACTAATCAGTGGCCTCGAGATAGTCGGCCCGAATTTAGGAAGTCCGTAGCGAGGAAGCGGCTACGAGGAAACGTGAGTATGGTGAATGCTATTGAATAACCCTAGGAGATCTGGAGTCTTGAGAGAGACTGACACAATACTATGGATTGTTAATTCGGAATAGGATGTGATGAGCAGAAAGCCACAGGTATGTGAATCGACCAAAATTAACAGCAACGGGGATAGTATGGAGGTATCGCAGTATCTAAGCAGTGCGGTACGGAATCGAGAATCAAGGTCGAGGATTGGAGGTAACCAGAATAATTAGACGAGTGGGAAATTGTAGATTTGGAGGAACAATTATAATAATATGCCATCACTTCAAGCAAGCAAACCACCACTAGAGAAGAAAGTAGATTTGGAAGAAGCCTTAGCTCATATGATGACTTCCTATAGCACATTAATGAATGAGACGAAGGCCACATTCCAAAACCAAGCTAAATAGCTACAAAACCAATCCACCCAGCTACAGAATCAAGGAGCCTAACTCATAAACCTGGAAGTGATAATAGGCTAAATGGCCACATTGTTGGCGGAAGGTATACAGTTGATACCTAGCAACTCAGAGGAGTGAACGAGAGGCGAAGGGTAATAGACATGTAAAGTGCCACATTGAAGTGGCGGAATTAGCGACACAGGCGACCACCGAGTGATAGGAGAGTGAAACTAAGGAGTAATCCCGGACTAGTCGGAATGACAAGATAGAAGGGAATAGCCCGAGAAAAAAGTACGTGGAAGAAGCGCGAGGCTAAAGATGGGCCAGCCATGATTGAACCTTGTCCCAATTAGGTACCCTTAGCTTGAAGAGGAATAGAATTGGATAAGCAATTCCTGAAGTCTATGGAAGTGTTAAGCTTGCATATAAACATTCCATTTGTTGATGCATTGACGGATACCTAGTTATGTCAAATTCATGAAAGGATATCTTGTCCGAAAAAGAAGACCGTAGGACTTCGAGACAGTAAATCTCACTGAGGAATGTAATGCCATCCTTAAGAGGAAACTGCCACAAAAGCTGAAAGACCCAGGCAGTTTTACAATTCGTTGTACCATTGGGAACTCTATCTTTGAGATGGACTTGTGTGACCTAGGAGCTAGTATTAACCTCATGTCGTTATCCATATTCAGACACTTGGGATTAGGTGAAGCTCGCCCAACTATAGTCACACTCCAATTAGTAGACAAGTCACTAAAGCATCCTAGGGGGGTGGGGGGATGATAGAATACGTTCTGGTGAAGGTAGACAAGTTCATCTTCCTGGTAGATTTCATAGTTCTGGACATGGAAGAAGATAAAGGCCTATGTATTGGGTGAACCATTTTCTACGCAACTAGTAGAGGCGATGATTGATGTGCGGAGGAGAGTTAAGTGAGTCTTGAGGATGACTAGTTCAAGTTCAATGTGTTTGAGGCTGTGAGAGACCCGACAAAGAGTGATACATGCTTTATGATAGAGACCATAGAGGCTATAGTGTCTATCCAAAGTGGACTCTTGACCTTTGAGACTAACGTCTAGTGAATAAAATGGGAGAAGAATTCGAAAAGAGTATGTGAAATGGATGGACTCCTTCCGACCTAATATAAGGAAATATTACAGACCCACAGGAGAAATTACCAGCGTCAGTGCCATCATACGAACAACCACACAGATGGAGGTAAAAAGCCACTACCGGCCATTTGAGGTATGCTTATCTTAGGGACGCCTCCTGATGATTATTTGACATCCATGACGTGAGAGAAAAAGACAAGTTATTGAGAGTACTCAGGATCGCAAGGATGCACTTGGTTGGTCTGCGGGATGATTTAAAGAAGTGCATGCTTCTATGTGTATGCATCGGTCTATTTAAAAAGATGGTCATAAGCCTTCAATGGAAGCCTGAATGAGGCCCAGATCCAACGTAAGTAGTCCTGAGGAAGTCTTGAAGTTCCTAGATCTTAGATGTTGTTATCCTATTTAAACCCGATGCATGGGTGAGGTCAGTGCAGGTTGTGCCCCAAGGGAGGAACAACCAGTGACAAAGCGAAGAAATAATATATTGTTGTCTTCTAGAACAATCAGGTTGGAGGGTGTTGATTAGAAAATTGAATAAGGCCACCGAAAGACCATTTCCCTTTGCCATTCTGGATCGGATGTTAGATAGGCTAGCGGGGCATAGATATCTTTGTTCTTGGATGGGTATTACAAAATGCTACAATCGAATCGCTACCTGTAGAGGATCAAGAGAGGAAGCCGACATTCACGCATATGGTACACATTCGCATTTAGGCGGATGCCCTTTGGGCTGTACAATGCACTAAGCACATTCCAGTGCTATATGATGGCCATATTCTCAGATATGGTTGAAAAGACAATTGAGGTGTTCATGGATGACTTTTCAATATTGGGGAACTCCTTTGATAATTGTTTGGAAAACCTGAAGTCGGTGCTAGCTAGTTAGATGTGAAGAAACCAATCTTGTGCTGAATTGGGAGAAGTTCCACTTTATGGAACAAGAAGGCATAGTGTAGGCACCGGTTTCTCTGAGAGGGAATAGAAGTAGACAAAGCAAAAGATTGAAATGATAAAAGAAACTACCTCCTTCATCATCGGTAAAGACTTAGAAGCTTTCTAGGACATGTAGGGGTTACATGGGCGGTTCATAAAGATTTTCTCGAATTGCAAAGCCGCTTGTCCAGGTTGCTGGATTCGAGGACACCATTTGATTTTGATTATCCGATTATTAATGCGAGCTTTTCAATCTGAAAGATAGGTGGTATTGGCCCCCCATAGTTGTAGCACCCAGTTAGGCCTCGGGTTTGATCTAATGTGCGACCATGGTGACGCTATGCGATCGAAGCTGATCTTTGGGGGCAGAAAGAGAAGGATATTTAATGTTATCCACTATGCTATCCAGACTTTGAATGATGCCCAGTTGAACTATGCCACCATTGAAAAAAAGCTATTGGCCATTGTTTTTCGCCTTTGACAAATTTAGGCCCTACTTGATTGGCAATAAGGTAATGGTGCACACTGACCACTTAGACATTAAGTACCTAATGACTAAAAAGGACGCGAAACTAAGACTAATACAGTGGGTACTCCTATTCTAAGAATTTGACCTAGAGATTAGGACGAAGAGGCAGAGAACTGGTGCGGACCATGTCATGGTTGGAGGGCACAGGAGCCGAGTGCGGGTTAATGAATTTCCGGATAGTGACTCTTAGTAATTGAAGACACAAAGCTCGTTCCATGGTTTGTGATTCGTGCCCACCTGATGAGGTGAGCTAAAATCAGCAAAATTTATATACACCTAGTTCCTCTACTGCCAGTAGTCAAACTCGCTGCGAGTATAGTGAGTCCTAAGATCCGGAACACGGGGATGAGTTTTCATCCTAAAATGGTTCACGCTCGATTGCATGAAGGTAAGGCTTTCTATTTGGACTCTTTGGAATTATGTTTCAAAAACAGTGGGAATGGTTTGAAGCGAGGGTATAAAAGCGAAAGTTTAAAGGGTAAAAAAGTTAACTTTGAGATTTAGGTCACTAGCAGCAAGTTAGGAATGACAAGTGTCGGGTTTTATCCTCGCGTTATGACATACAACATATAGTCATGGCATAACGGATCTATGTTTAACTACTTCGAGCCTCACCCACGTGAAACAACTCCTATTTGAGGTCAATAAATGTAGCATGCAATTATGGCCCCTTTGGTTTAAAACCCTGACATTTAATATCATCTTAGAGGCTCGTGAGACCATAAGAATCACGGAGTCCTAAAGCATGGAAAGTATTGGCCAAATCAGTAACATTAGAATTGCTATTCAACCTAAGCTGAAGCCACAACATTTAAACATCATTCTAAGAGGCGCAAAAGACCATCTAAGAATCACCAGTGCATCAACACTCAGGCATGCCTTTGAATCCTAAGCATGGAAGTATTGGCGGATCAAATGACATTCAATGTTACTTAACCATATTTTGAGAAGAAAAGGGGCATAAATACACTACCCGTGTCTTTTAGTACAAGAGGACAACATGCATATGCCCCACCACCAAGCTAGCTTCCTTCCTCTTCAAAGAAAGGAGGCTTGCGGCTTATCTCTTGAGTTGTCATCCTCGAGGGGTGTTTAGCGAGGCGGAAAGAAAGAGAGGAGAGAAAGAGAGAGAAAGAAACTCAAAAGCAAAACCTAAAATAAAGACTTTATTTACAAAAATAAAAACTTACAAAATATCTTCTCCACCGATTGTTCTGGTGTTCTTTGGGTTCCTGCAAAGAGGGGCTTATACAGGGACGCCTCCTCAAGGTAGTAAGCTGCGAAAAAACCTATGAAAAATTGGCTAAGTTATAGGACAATTAAGTAATACACCAAGTTTGGAGCGGTTTGGCATTAATTCTGAAAGCATAATGGGCGTCAAATTTAAAGCTAAGTGAGGAATTTCGCTAACTAAGCGAAATCAACAATCTAGCGAAAACAAAGTTCATTAGGGTGGGAGCAATTTACTTCAGCTAGCGAAAATTAGCTAAGCTAATGAAATTATTGTGAAGCAAATCAGTTTTTAAGCAAAAATGGTGCCTAGCGAAATTGATGTGTTCTAAGCCGAGAATTTAATTGTTTTAAGCTAAGGTTCTTGAGGAATTTTAAGCTAAGATTTGCGAAATTTTAAGCAATCCTAAGCAGAATTTTAACTCTGCGAAAATCCACCGTTGTTGATTCTTCATTGCATTGCCTCCATCTTGGCCCCATTGAATTTTCTTCATTTTGCCTTGGTTTCTGTTGATCTTAGGTAGTTGATGGGTGAGACTTGTTAACTTTGATTCATCCTTTGTATTGAATTGAGGGGAAATCAAAAAGTGTGTAAGCCAAAACAGCAAAAATACCCTACAAATGCATAAGTGTTACTAAGAAGCTAGAACACTTCAATTGGTATAAATGACATGATTAATGCGCCAAAAAGCACTCAAAACCTATCTAATATAGGGTTCAAAATTGCACTTTTGGGCATTAATCCAATGCCGACTATGAATTACTTAGTGGCCAAGGTTATCCCTCAGATTTTAGCTACCGGCGAAAGAAGAGGTTCTTGCACATTTGAGCTTTTACTCACGGGAATAACTTTATTTTATACAAGCATTGTGCAGATCAAGTGATTAGGCGATGTGTACTAGAAGATGAAATGGGTAGTATTCTTAATCACTGCCACATCTTATCATGTGGGGGACACTTTGGAGGCTAGAGGACAGCGGCAAGGTACTTGGTGAGCTTCTTGGCTGCCTTATCCCGAGGATATTGCACTAGTTTGTATCTGCACCGTGATGAGGCTAAAGATGGGAAACATTTCCAAAAAGGATGAACCACCCATGCGCACAATTCTAGAGGTTTAGCTATTTGATTTGTGGGGGATAGACTTTATGGGTCCATTCCCCTCTTCATTCAGTAACTTGTATATTCTCTTTGCAATGGACTACGTCTCCAAATGGGTAGAAGCAATACCGACCTGCACTAATGATGCCAGTGTGGTAGTAAAGTTCCTTCGGAGCCACATATTTACACGGTTCGGCACTCTACGAGCATTGATTACAGATGGTGGTACTCATTTTTTCAACAAGATGGTTGATAAAGTCTTTATCTGAAATATGGTGTGCGACATCCTTGTCAGCTTCATATACTATGGAAGCAAATGGAGCCAGTAGAGGTGTCAAATCGGAGATAAAGTCCATTATGGAGAAAACGATTAATAGTTCAAGGAAAGGCGGTCCAAGAGATAAATGATGCACTTTGGGCATACAGGACAACATTTAAAACCCCATTGGGAATGTCGCCATTCCGAATAGTCTATGGGAAAGCATGCCATTTGCCAGTGGAATTGGAACATAGAGCATAATGGGCAACTAGGTTGCTGAACATGGATAGTAAAGTAGCCGGAGAGAAGCGAATGCTACAACTTAGTGAATTAGATGAATTCCTCAATGAGGCTTATGAGAATGCTCGAATCTATAAGGAAAAGATAGCAGCATGTGAGCATATTGTAGAAAAGAGTTTGGCGGGTTGTAAGTCTTGTTGTTGATTCTGAAAATTGTTTCTTCCCTTACAAGTTGAAGTCAAGATGGTTAGGTCCGTTCACAGTGGTTCAGGTATTTCCTTATGGAGGAGTTGAGATAATGCATCCATAGAAAGGGACCGATTCAAATTGTGCCGAGGTGGCTTAGTATTTTGGAGAGAATTCCATATAGGAAGACAGGACACCATTCTAAGCACACTTAGAGGCCCGAGACGGTAAGGGTGTGGAAGGTCTGTGATTCTGTTATTTTAGGTCTAGTGTTATGCGTTGCGGGTATGTCGGGCTAACGACATTAAACATGGAAACTTCTTGGGAGGCAACCGTATTGTGAGATCCACTTCTCCCTACGAACTTGCATTATTTCGGTTTCTTTTGAGTATATGGTACATTTAACTTTTAAACTCTACTTTTTTTGTTTTAATGTGTTTTTGAGCTTTTCAAGGATGTCGAAGGGTGCAAACACTGTCACTAAGGGGTTTACATGTTCATTATAGTGTGAGAGAGCTAAATTCGTGTTTTAAAAACTTGTTCCATACTTTCTGGTACGCCGCGGAGTAGATCTCTACTCTGCTGTGTAGAAAATAAGAAAATTTTGTATGTTTTAGCTTTCTGGTACGTAGCAGCGTGGCACCTTACGCCGTTGCGTAGATCTTATCAAACTTTCGGGTAAGCCGCAGCGTAGAGCCTTACGCTGCGGCGTAGCGGGCACAATTTTTGAGTTCCTTTGAATGGCTTTCCATCCCCCCCCACCTACACGACTTTTAGCCGCCCTTTCCTCTCTCCCTCCTAATTTTTTTTTTTTTTTACATGTTTAACGGGGGCCTTAACCCTAGATGGAAGCCTGTGACTCCACGAAATCGATCTACGGCAAACGACATTGGCTCTACCTCGCGAGTACCACCCTAGAAATATCCCACATAGGTTCATTTCCTGGGAGGCCGAGCAGATCTATCATGAGTCCTTGTTCAATCGCTTTTTTTTTCCCAGAACGAGGTTTCCCCACCTCCAATGCGTTCTTCAACTTCACTATCAAAGCCATTTGCTAGCGGACACTTTATACCCGTATCCACAGAATGCTTGGGTTGTGCGAGAATTCCATTCCAATCTGCCATTCAAAGTCGGCACCATTGTTTTTGTCTGAGGCAAGTGGGTCGGTTAGACAACCATCAGCGGTTACCACTGTTGGATGACGACGGTCACGAATATAGACATTATTTGTAGACCACAGTTAGTAGCTTGATGCGGAGCTCACGAGGCGGGCGTGTGGAAGACGCCCGACCATCGACGGGTGATTTTACAGTTACGGTGCACTCCCTCACGCTGATGGCTAAGGTCTGGTATAATTTTTTATGTGTAAAAATCAAGCCTACCTGCACCTTAGCATAGTTACGAAGGACAAGACGATCCTCCTCTACACCATAACCAAGGGTTTCTAGTTTGATATCGAGTCCGTCATCGAGAGGAGGTTGATTGAGGTCGACCAAGGGGCGGTATCTTTGGGGCCTTGATCCACCCCTCAGCGATTACTCGGCTATCACCCAGGCTAGACGGGGTCCCGATGTTGGACTCAGGGTAGGTTGCAGCGGCGCCTACCCATACCATTGCCAAGGCGGATTCGGGAGCCTGGTGATTGAGATGAGAGCCGCGATGATGCTTTGCAGCGGCCACACCTAGTAGAGGGTGACCGGGGGCGGCGACCGGGGTCTCCCTCCGGTCGACTCGATCCACTGGCGGACGGTTATGTGCTCACCGTGGTTTGACTCATATTGGGATGGAGTCTTAGAGCCAAATGTTGCCACCCAGGCCGGGACATGGGCGTTACTCCGAGTAGGGATGTCCATCGTTCGCTCGACCGGGACCATATCACGCAGCAGTTGGCTCAACTCCTCTCTTTTCACACTCCGCCACCACCACCACCACCGTAGTGATTCTCTGGGACGTATCTCTATGCCCTTATTTTCTTTCTATCATTGAGGACACTGTAAGTTTTAAGTTTGGGGGTGTATGTATGTGTGGGTGTATAGGTTGGCCTAGTTTTAATTTTTATTTTTTTTCTACATGTTTTAGGCGTATTTTAGGTCAAATTTTCGTTATTTTTATTTTGTTTGTATTGTTTTTTTTAGCATGTTTAAAGACCGAGTTTTATTGATTATGCACTAGTATGTTTGCGTTCCAGAGTTGGTATTAATTGTTCTCAACTTTAGTCTTGGCCATGATTGCAAAAAAGGGAGTCATAGTAATCGCGGAATGCCTGTGTTTCGATGAGATAGGGAACTCCAAGGTTGTTTGACAAAGTTGAGAATGACCATGTCTGGCCGCCCCTTTTAGATCTCAAGAAACCATTTCCCGAAGTAAGCTATTGCACACACACGCGTGATCTTCGGGGTATGCTTATACTTCGGACTCACCATACAAGAGTTCTACGAACCTTTGAAAGTTTAAACACCTAAGTGATGTGACACCTTAGAAAAAAGAGGATCGTCTTTGAGCCCTAAAATAAAATAAAAAAAGAAAAAAAAAAGATGCCAAAAATAAGCTTATGGT
Organism: Tetrastigma voinierianum; assembly: GCA_016808115.1. Taxonomy (NCBI): domain Eukaryota; kingdom Viridiplantae; phylum Streptophyta; class Magnoliopsida; order Vitales; family Vitaceae; genus Tetrastigma; species Tetrastigma voinierianum. The sequence continues at coordinate 1,028,815 of JAEQBH010003140.1, read as the reverse complement.
TTGGAATAAGAGCATCATCTAATCGGAATCCCCAGGCACAGTCCGAGGGGATTTTCAAAGCCTAATGCCCTAGGTCAATTGGCCGGGAGCCATTGACTTCACTTCCCTCTACATGGGACAGAGGATGGATGATTTCCATGGTCTAGGACCTCGAGGTTTAGTTAGTGTTCGGGGTGAAGTTCGAGGGGCCCGAGATGCCCGGTGCCATGCCCATTCAGTGGGGAGTCCACCCGATGATCCTCGTATGGGAACCCTCACCTAAAACTTCTTGGCACTAGTGCTCTTCCAATTTTGTCTTAGAGTTAATCCCCTTAGGATTAGTTGAAGTGAATAAATTGGTGCGTTCTCCTTATGTGTTAAGCTATTCCAAATAGGCAAGTTAAATTCAAGTTTGGGCGTACTGAAGTCGAGCTATACATTGGAAATTACACTCTAACCGCACTTAAACTCATTAGGAAAGGTTAGAGCGAAAAGGGTTGACACGCTTGTCAGCAGAGGCCCGACTAGTCTTGATTCTTGAAAGTTGAACAAACCTAGGTAGTCCTGGATCCTAATGAATTAGTTCAGTTGACCTTCTTCTTGGTATCATGTGTGGAACTCATATCATCGGTCTTTAGTTATGCTTTATTCTTTAGTACTTACTGGTTAGAGTATGTTCTTGCTTGGGGACAAGCAAGAAGCTAAGTTTGGGGGTGTTGATCAGAGTGAATTATGCATGCATTTCAGTAAATTTTTTTGTGTTTTTATAGCTCAATTGCATGATTTACATTCATATTCACTAATATTGCGCTAATCCCCTATATTATGATGTTTTACAGGACAAAGCGATATAGGAATAAAAAAGGAAGCTAAATGATAGAAGAAAAAGACCCGACGAAGAACCTGATAAAGTGCAACGGGGAGCCTTGGAGTGCAGCATTTGTGAGGCACTCCATCTTGTGGCATGGCGGCAGCGGCGGCTAGAGGCCTGCGCTACAGCGAACCGGCGGGAGGACTCCGAGTAGCCTCGGTGCAATTTGCGGTGTAGCACCGCTTCACCGCGTCGTACGAGGTTTCTTTTGGTCGGGGGCCGTCGAAAACTACGAATTATGGGTCAATGGTAAGGCGCATCGAGGAAATATAAAGAGCATTTTCGAGGTAAATAGGGATTGAGGAGCGGATTGAGGAAGGGCGGGCGAATAGAGAGATTGGCGAGAGGCGGGATTCACGAGAGATCCATGAGGCTCATACGTATTTCTTTTCCTGATTTGTTTGATGCTAAAAATATTTCAGTTTGTAATGAAAATCACTATGAACTAACCTTTCTCTTTAAGGTTTTGTCAACCCTAACTGCATCATTATGGATTAATACATTAATTGTGGTTTATTTAATATTGGTATGAATTTGTATGGTTGCTTTACTCTTGAATTTAATCACATGTTATTATTAGGCCAATTGTGGCATGCTATTGCTAGGAGTCTGAAATCGAGAGAAGATGACTCATAAGGACATGGGTAAAGCAACACTTGGTCAATCAAGGAATAGAGATATCCCACATTCCAAGTGTAGCACTAGGGTTTGTACATTTATGCATCTCAAGGTCAAGGGGTTGAAGTACAAATGCAATACACCCCACTGGTGAGATAGACAAATATATCTCGAGAGAGAATCTCTTATAGGCAGATCAACCCGCTAACATAAATCATATGAAATGTTAAATAAATACGCTATCTAGGTTAAAATCCATTAGGTGTGGTAGGTGACGGCAAAACCTTAGTTTTCTCATCATCACTTTAAATCAAAATTTTAATATTAGGCTTTCCTTAAATCAATTAATTTAGTCATAATTCATTATAAGACTGGATCCAAATATTATCAAGGTCACTAAGCCATTATTCAGCATGCTTCTCTTCGTGGGAACGACAACTTGACTAGCCACTACACTACGTGAACTCGACGCGTGTACTTGCGCGTAAGGGTTTGCATGTTTTACCAATTTTTACACTCACTTTCAACCCGTCAATGCTCCAAATCTACTCAAAATATTTATTTGTATAAGCCCATCCACTGTGTTAGCATCATTTATGGGACAAGCTATTGCTTCTACCCATTTGGATATAGAATCCACAACGAAGAGAATGTATAGATTTTCAAATGATGATGGGAAAGGTCCCATGAAGTCTATCCCCCACACATAAAAAATCTACACCACCATGATTCCTTGCAGGGGAATTTCATTTCTCCTGCTTATGTTGCCCATTCTCTGACATTTATCACAATGTCTTACCCATTTAAAATAGTCCTTGAATAGAGTAGGCCAATAAAAACCTGATTGGAGAATTTTATAGGCTATTCTATCTCCTACAAAATGTCCTCCATATGGTGACGCATGACATTTATCAATAATTTCACCTTGTTCTATTTCTGGTACACATCTCCTCATAATCATATATGCTCCTCTTCTAAAAAGTAGTGGATCCTCCTAAATATATAATTTGCTATCAGTTCTCAACTTTCTTTTCTACTGGTTGTTGAATTCATATGGCATAATTCCACAGGCTAAGTAATTCACAAAATCAGCATACCAGGGTGTTTGGACTGATAACAAAAACAACTGCTCATTAGGAAAGTTTTATGCTATTTCACTTCCCTTTTCTTCTTCAGTAGTTCTTTCCAATCTAGACAAGTGATAAGCTATCACATTGTCACTACCCTTCTTGTCTTTAATTTCTAGATCAAAATCTTGCAGCAATAATACCCATCCGATCAGTCTTGGTGTGGCATCTTTCTTTGCCATCAGATATATCTAATTGCAGCATGATCAGTGTGTATTATAACATGGGACCCCAATATGTAAGGCCTGAATTTTTCACATGCCAACACAATTGCCAACATCTTTTTTTTAGTTGTAAAGTAGTTCTCTTGAGCCTCATTGAAGGTTTTGCTGGCATAGTATATGGCCTTGAACATCTTCTCAGTTCTTTGTCCTAATACAGCTCCCATTGCATAGTCATTGGGATCACACATAATTTTAAACTCTTGTTCCAATCAGGTGTTACCATGGTGGGGGTTGTAACCAATTTGGATTTAATTTCATCAAATGCAGCTTTGCATGATTCATCAAAATCAAACTTTGCATCTTTTTCCAACAGTATGCATAATGGTCTAGAGATTTTTGAGAAGTCCTTTATGAATCTCCTGTAAAAACCAGCATGTCCTAGGAAACTTCTTATCCATTTGACTGTTGTAGGTGGCAGGAGAGTTTTTATGATAGAAACCTTTGCTTGGTCTACTTCTAACCCAACTATAGAAATTTTGTGCCCCAAGACAATACCCTCTGTTACCATGAAAATGACAATTTCCCCAATTTAAGGCTAAATTCTTGTCTTGACACCTCTGAAGTACTGTTTCCAAAATTTTCAAACATTTCTCAAAACTGGATCCATATACTGAGAAGTCATTCATGAAGATTCCATAGCCTCTTCCACTAAATCTGAAAACATAAACATTATACATCTTTGGAAGGTGCCAGGAACATTACATAATTCAAATGACATCCTTCGGAAAGAAAAAGTGCCATAAGGACATGTAAATGTAATCTTCACGATCCTCGGGGAGTATGTAATCTAGTTTGTAACGAATATACATTAAGAAAGCAGTAATTAGGGTGTCTGTAACTTGTCCAACATTTAGTCAATGAAGGTAGAGGATAATGATCCTTTCTAGTAAGCAGTGTTTAGTTTTTACGCGGTCTCACCCTCCATCTATCCACCGGTTCTTGTAGGAATAAATTCATTCTCATTTCTGATTATAGTGAATCCAGCCACTTCTTGGGAACCACATGAACTGGGCTCACCCAAGGGCTGTATGAGATTGCATATATGAAACTTGCATTTAACCATTTCAGTACTTCTTTTATGACAACTTCTTTCATTACTAGATTCAGTCTTCTTTGATGTTCAATAGAGGTCTTTGCATTATCCTCTAAAATGACCTTGTGCATGCAAATAGAAGGATTGATTCCTTTCAAATATTCCATAGACTAGGCAATTGCTTCCTTGTATTTTCCCGAGGATTCTGACGGTTTTGTTCTTTGGGCGCTCGGTCAGTCACGGTTAAGAATAATAACAGTTTTGCTTTTAAGTTTCTAGAAAGCATACTTTAAGTGATTGGGTAATTTCTTTAAAGTTAACCCTTCTGAACTTGTTTACATTTCTTACCTTCTCCCATTGCCACATTTTTTATGCTGATTTCATCCAATCTGGAATCGCCTCTTTGTTTCAAAATTGGGTATAGAAATTCAACATTAATAACTGAATACTAAAAATTCATCCTCATTTTCATTTGTGAACTCTGAATCTTACAATAATTTATCGATTCGGAACTTATAGGTACTTTTGTTTCTCTGATCATCTGATCAATATTATCAAAATTAATTTGTTTCAAATTGTGATTAAGATTGAAGTGCACTGCCTCATCTCCAACCCTTAGAGTAAGCTCTCATTTCTTCACATCTATCAAAGCTTCTCCTATAGCAAGGAAAGGCCTTCATAGCAGTAGTGAGACTTTTTTGTCTTCTTCAATATCTATAACAACAAAGTCTACTGGAAAAATGAACTTTCCCACTCTAATAAGCACATCCTCAAGAATGCCCTTAGGTTGAGCTAAGGTTATGTCTGCTCTAACGGGGTCATGAAGGCGTGGGAGTAAGCTCCCCAGGCTTAGTCCTCTTTACTCTGGATAAGGAGCATCAGGTTGATGTTGGCTCTAGAATCACACAGTGCTTTTCCCATTTCATAATTCCCTATTGTGCAAGGAATAGTGAAGCTGCCTAGATCCTGCATTTTCACTGGTAAAGACCTTTGGATAACTGCACTGTAGGTTACCATTAGATTCACTACTCCTTCTTCAACAATTTTTCTTTTTCTGTTCAATATATCCTTCATAAATTTAGCATAGTGAGGCATTTAAGTCAATGCCTTTGAAAAAGGGATATTAACCTCTATTTTCTTGAACATGTTCAAGAATCGAAGTACTCTTCAGCTTAGCCCAGCACTGCGAGGCCTTTGAGGGAGATGGACTTGGGGCTTGTAAGCTTGAACCTCTTCATCTTCCTTAGATCTCCTCTTGACTTCTTTGCTTTGTTCACATTTTGTTGTTCTCTCTTTTTCAACAACCTCTAAACTATACTGCTTCAATATTCCTCAAATTTCTTCTTTCTCTTCCTTAGTTTTCTTTTCTCTCTCTTTTCTTCCTTCTATCTCTCTTCCACTTCTCAGAGTCACCACCATGCAATCCTTAGGATTCTTCTTTGTATCACTAAGGAAGGAACCCTTTGACTGACTTTGCATTGCTAGGGCCAGCTGCCCTACTTGTGTTTCCGTATTTTTCAGAGAGGCATTTGTGTTGGCCTGAAACATAGTTGTGTTTTCCTGGAATGCTACTAGATCAACAAATTTATGCTCATGAATGTTCTGCAGCCTCCTATTTTCTCCCATGAAAGTCATCATCTGTTCTTCAAAGGAAGAAGATCTCCTTTGTACTTGATTTTATGCTCCCTAACTTCCTTGTTATTGTTGTTATTGTTGATGTTGAAACCCAGGTAAAGCATAATGTTGTTAAAAATTATGTCCAGGTCTTTAACCTTACTGTGCTCCTCCTCCATAAGAGAAATTCTCATGGCTCCAGAGTGCTGGTGTGTAATGAGTTGGCAAGTTGAGGTTGGGCTTAAAGCTATAACTTCTATTTGCACTGAGATACTATGTGTCCTCAACTTGATAGGGACCCTCATGGGATAGTCCCTCTTCAGCACTATTCCTTTTCTCATTTTCATCAACTGTCCCCACTTCATTTGCTGAGTGCATTCTTCTCTCATGATTCTCCATCTTGTTCATCAATGCATCTAGTTTGGTTCTATGGCAATCATGCTGATTGACTTTCTATCCTGCTGCCTTTCAATGCTGCTGCTCCACGAAGTTCGGATGGGCTCATAATTGCATTTGGCAAGGTCTTCTATCAACTGCTTTGCCTCTTCGGCACTTTTTCTTTTGAAAGCTCCATAGCAGGCTGCATCAATTATACCTTTAGAGGTATAATTCATAGAATGATAAAAAATATCCATATGAGTGGTCAGATATATTCCATGCATTATGCATCTTTTCAGCAATCTTTTATATCTTTCCCATGCATTATAGAGACTTTCATCCTCTCATTGCTTGAACACTATGATTTCCCCTCTCCTTTCAGAAGTGAGGGTAAGAGGGAAGAATCTGCTCATGTAAGCCTCCACTAACTCTTCCCAATTGTTTATTGATCCAACAGGCAATGATTCAAACCAAGTTACTGCCACATCTCTCAGTGAAAATGGAAATAGTTGCAGCTTAATCACTTCAGATCTCACCCCATTCAACTTGACTGTATTTGCCATTCTCATCTTCCCATATGATCATTGGGGTCTTTACTAGGATGCCTAGTAAATTGATGCTGCTGCACCATTGTGATCAAAGGTGGCTTAAGTTCAAAATTGTTGGCTTCTATAGCAGGCTGTCTCACAGCAGAGTATTCATCTTGAATAACTGGCCTCCAAAAATCCTCCATAGTCATTTACCTCTGAGGTCTCTCTGCTTTTGCTTCTTCTGGAATAGGTTGCATTCTTTCTCTCTGATCTGCTATAATTGTTGATTTAGCACTTTTAACCTTTCTCATATTCTTCAGTGTTCTTTCCAGTTCTGTATCCAAAGGTAGTAGTTCTGCTTTTGGTTTTCTATGCATGTGAAATCTTCCTGAAATAGAAACACATTGAGATCAAATTAAATATGGGGAAAACATCTATATCAATTTCAGCTCATAAAATATTTTTAGTAGCTTCAATACTATGATTAAAAAAACTATTTTGTGATTTTACGCAATTTATGATAAAATAGAGAAAAATGTCCAAATTAGCAATTCTCTATTTGGTTAGAATATTGATATTTAAATTCATCTATTTCAATTCCTTATATGGCAGCAAAGCTTATTAAAGCGATTTTACAAATAGACTGGCCCGGCTAATTGTTGAAGACGAATTAACTAAATATGATGAGGTTAGTGTGTGCCAAACTTGATATTGCCACAGGAACTATTCAATCATAGCGGCGTTAAAAACTTGTTGTAGATGGCCCCGATATAAAATATGTTATTTGCCATGGACAACAAGGCTTGATTGAAATTGTGTTTTGTAGTCACAGATCCGCTGCCGAGTGCACGGTCACTTAAGTAATAAGTGGATTTAAGTATAAATATTGTTCCCTGAGGAATGATGAAAAATCTAAACATCAAATTACCCACATCTACTTTCAAGATCCTTGTTATTTGAACTCCAAAGTTAAAAGTGATTTAATTTTAAACAAAGTAAAAACTAAATAAAAATCTATAACTATATATAAAGAATTTAAAATAATTGGATTGGCAAGTTCACTAGGTAAGTAACACTGGGATAAAGTTCAATGTATAATTATAAATTTATGCATCATTTTATAGCATTGGTTCAGCCATGAGTTTGAAATCTGAACTTGTCAAAGATGTAAGGTAGTATAGCTTGGATTTCTCCACACACCATACAATTCACTAATTAGAGATCCATGTTCCTTTCGGACACATGATTCTAATCAGTTACTTGTAGAATATAATCATATTTCTAAGATCTGGGTATTTTTCCTTCTCAATACTTCACACCATTTTCTTAGGACTAAAGGCGCACCTCTATAGACCGGGATAATCTGACCTTCCCCAATTTAATTGGTATCTCATTCATCAGGTTAATAAAATTTATCTCATGATTAGATCTCATTTAACGGGATCGAATCCTTTCAGCGAGATAGAGGAGAAACCTTTAATCAACTAAATTGATATATCATCTACTAATCCTCCTGCTTAGGTAAATCGGTGATTTATCGAAGTAGTCCTTCAAAGTTCACTAGTTCCATAATATTAGTCTTATACCCCAGTAAGAGTACACTCCATACTCGAGGAGTCTCCATCTGTGTCACTCAGAGGAAGCTACGGAAATCGGAGTAAGATAAAGTCCTTTTACGGGTACACGCTCTGTCTTAGTCGCTCTTGAAGAACAATACCACTTAAATAAATTCATGATTTCAAACTATGACATTCTTTCAAGTTTAGCAAAAAACAATAATTAACATCAATCCAATCCCAGATGGAGCTCATTCTTTCAAACTAGATTACAAAGAACAGTGACTAACTAATCAGGTAAATTCATTGAAATTGAAAACGAACTAAAATAGATGAACTCCAGAAAAAAACCAAAATCATTAAATCAAACAGTAATGAAAAACAAAGTTTTATAAAACATTTCGAAACCGTACGTCGGTGCTCGATTCAAGAAAAACTAACTAAAATGCTACTCTAAAAACTAAATAAAAGAAAAAATATACAAGGAGTTCTGACTACCTAGAAAGTTCTTTGGTTTGCGGGGAGTTGCATAGTTCACTGATAATCCTATTTATATATTTTCAAATGATGGGCTGCACTTCGATGCTGAAATTGTGGATCCCCAAAATTTTTTGCCCAATTGGTTGCTTTATCGTGACATAGTTTTCACCTTTGTTCCCCAGCTCTTTTCGTGGCTTGCAGTTTTTATCGCGACATGGTTTAGTGCTTTCTTCTTGGATTCTGTCGTGACATAATTTGACAATGTCGCGACATAGTTCTGCTGAAGTTGTCTAGTGATTGTCACGACATGAGTGTCTTATGTCATGACATAAAAACTTTGTTGCAACCAACTTGTTATTCTTTGTTGCTCCTAAAAAATGTCGCGACATAAAATTTCTTTGTTGTGACAAAACTTCTTGTCTTTCAGCATTGCTTTATGTTGCGACATAAGTTTGAAATGTCACGACATAAAATACACTGTGTCGCGACAGAATTCTGTTATCTCATTTTCATCTTTTGTCGCAACAAAAATTTCTACCTCTAGCTCTTTAACTTTGTTGCAACATTCTTTGCTATGTTGCGACATTCTTTGTGTGGTTCTTCTCAACCTTTTTCGTGACAGAGTTTCTCATAGTTGTATGTTATTGTTGTCGTGATAGACTTTTTCTTTGTCGTTGATTACTATCCAAAAAGTGCTATTTTACATCATTATTAATAAAGGTTTTGAGCACTTTTTGTGTACTAATCAGCCTAATTAACCCAATTGACATGTTAAGGACCTAGCAAAGCTACTAATCAAATTTTATGGCAAGTTTTGTTGTTTTTGCAGGCTTTTTATACCTAGATGAGTTGACTCAGCCATGGAGAATCCAGAGTTCAGCTCATAGGCTGCGAGAAACTAGAGAGAAAAGGAACAGCCAGAAGAATGGAGGCGAGGATTGCGAAATTTTCGCAGTGCAATTTTCGCCTAGCGCCTTGTTCAAGTTTTCCCCTTGTTGTTTGTTCCTCTTTTGTTGACTTTTTCTTTTTGTTCTCTTTTGGTTGTCTTCCTCTTTCTCCTTGTAATAGTGTTTGGTTGTAGTTTTTGTGTGTTTTATGGTGGGTTCCCCAGTCATGAAAGCCCCGAGGCAGACAAGAGCCGCTCTTGCTATTAATAAACTTTGGGCGAGGAAGCTTTCGGCTCTTCACTCTTTCATCTCTCTCACTTTCTCTCCTTTTCTCCTCTCACTTTCTAGGCAGCCAAACACCCTCTGAGGATGACAACTCGGAGGATGAGTGGCTAGAAACCCTTCCTCCTTGAAGGAGAGGGTACACATTGGATTGCAGATTAAGTCAGCTGGGAGGTTCTCATGGTTTTCACGTAGGTACTCATTGGAAGTTTTGTGTTTCATTTGAACTCTAGGTTTAGATCCCTTAGATTCCCTTTGAATGATCCGTATTTGATAATCTATAGGGTTTAGTTGATGCTTATTGCTAGATCCACTGAGATTCATTAGTTATCATCTATTAGTCATTGTAAGATGAATCAAGAAGACTTGTTTTCCCGCTACTTGGACAGTGATGATCGATGATTGCCTTTTGAAAGAAAATTGTTAGGGTTTAGGTTTATAAATTTAAATGAAGAAGCGGTTGGGAATGTTATAGGTCATCCTCCCAATATGAGAAAAGGCAGAGGACTCACAGTTACCATTAAACCAAAAACTCATTAGCCAAGATACTTTAGGAATTCTCTTTTATATTTTTTACTTTCAGTTTCCACCATAAAAACCCACTGTTTTTATGAAAACCCAAAATCCAAATTGAATTCACCATTTTGGCCTTAACTGCAACTCATTTGTACAAAGAAAACCCATCCCTGTGTTCGACCCTAGAGCCACTATACTGCAGTAGCCATGCTACGGCTACGAGGGAGTAGGTTTATAAAATTGTTAATTACGGACCTTTGCGCGCTGAATCAATCGCGACATAGTCTTGTTGTCTTGTACTGCGGGGCGAGCTATCGTGATTATGACGATGTCGCAACTTATTTTTTTCTTTAATCTTTGTCGTTGGATGAACTGTTTGTTGCAACATTTAAATATTTATCGCGACAAAATTTTATTGGCTTGTCTCATTTCTCTTTCATCATCTATCGCGACATAATTTTCTTTTGTCACAACAGAAATCTCTTACTTTGCAGCTTTTATTGTCACGACATAAAATTTATTATTGAGACAAAACTCTACTGCCATTGCTTGACCATTGTCGTGACTGAGAATTTTGTCTTCAATTCTTCATTGTGTCGCAACATAATTTTATGCATCGTAACATTCGTCTTGTAATTCTTCTTAACTTTTGTTGCAACAATGGATGTCTTTATTGCGATAGAGTTCACCTCAACCTTATGTTGTGTTTGTCGCGACATAAAACTTCTATGTCGAGACAAATTCCTCTTGCCTTTCAATGCTGACTCTGATTTTGTGTCTTGACATAGTTGTCTTTTGTCGTGACAAAGCACCACGTATCTTGCTAGTTCTTTATGTGTGACGAGTTGAAGCGTTGCGACAAAGTTTCATCTTCTTTAGCCCTTTATGTCTCGACCTTTCCAGTACTGTTTGCAACATTTAAGAGTCAATCTCTCTCATATTGTGTCGCGATAGAGTTGTTGGATGTCACAACAAAACTTTTCTATCTTGAGTCTAGCTTGGTCTTTGTTGTGACATAACGCTGCTTGTTGCGACATAGCTTCTACTGGTTTTATTGGGATTATGTCGCGACATTTTGAAACTATGTCGCGTCAAAGATTTTTGCCTTGGCCAATTTTTCAGCTTTTCTTACTGGAATTGTCTATTTTTCATTTAAAAACCAGCAAAACACCAAGTTGATGAATATTCCATAATTGAGCATTAAAATGACTCATAAACTTCTAGAAATATGCTAGAAAAAATTGATTAAAAACAGATGAGTTTAGGACTCATTAGGCCCCTAAAGGCTAAAGGGTCCTGATAGGCTGGTACTCAACTTACCCGTCATCCCTATGAAGTGGGAGCAACCATCAATAGACGCTCATGTCTCGGGTCTTGATATTGCCTAGTCGATCATCGATCGCTAGAGCCTCTTCAACTAGAGGGACCCTTTTGTAGCTCACATGCGCGACCTATACCCCACCAGCCATCGCATATCGGTGGTGGCGCTTTCAGAAAAGTACTATGTCCCCTTTCCTAGTTATTTGGACAAAAATTCCTACCAGTGCGTGGCCGAGGACGAGATGTACATGCGCAACCATGATTTCAACGAGACGACTAAGCTGGTATGTTCTAATCTCTCCATTTTTTATGGTTTAAACGCGAATTCTTGTGTCGTCATTTTGTTCTAATGCCTCCTTTTTTTGTGAGATTTGTGTTATACATCACAGGAATATGGCGCTAGCATAGGGAACTTTATCTACGGCTGGATGATCTTGGGTGTTTGCAACCACTTGTGCTCGATCCGGCGTCTCTGGCTTGATTCTGCAGATGGCGCCCGCAGCGGCCCAGGGGAGTAAGGCTAAGGAGAACCTTGAAGGAGCTCACAGGTGTGGAGGAGAGGGATGAGGTTAAGGAAGAAGCTCAGATTTCTCGGCTAGTTGTTGTTGTAGAGGATGAAGCAAAGGCACGGGCAAAGGATGACTTGGCTGGGGTCCAAGACGCTCTGGCGGTTGCGGAGGAAGCCAAGCGCAAGGCCAAGGCTGAGACTGCCCGCTTGGAGGTTGAACGGACGTCCCTACTACTGGAGCTTGGGGTGGCAAAAGATGAAGTGTCCTCCCTTTAGTCCCAAGCCAGTAAAGACAAAGAAGCCACGAAAGAGGACTACTAGAAGGCCTTGGAGGTGATCTTCGCCTATGGCTACGGATGTTGTCTGTTCAAACACAACATTTGTGGAAGCCAACTAGAGGTTCTAGACGGCATGCTCGACTCCTCCAACCCGCCGATCCCAACAATTACTGAGGTGACTATAACCAAGGTGCATTTGATCGAGATAACCGGAACACGAGGAGAGATACCCTTTGTTGGGGACAGGCACGATTTTGCCCTCTGCATTTCTCGATTTTTTGAAATTCTTTGTAGGGACCGTTTGGCCACCAAGACATACATATTTTAAGTCAACGATACTTTATTAGCGTATTTAATGAAACATGTTTTTTGGTATACTCATGCAATGAATCCTTTCCATTTGTCATCTTTTCTACGAACATTGACTAGGATAGTTGCTTTGGGAATATCAATGTTAAGTCTTTTAGAAGTTAGGAGCTGGTAGGGATTGTGCATAGGCTAGCAGGCAAGGCACCCTCTTGAGCCACCAGCTTCAGTGATAGGCTTCACGAGCTCTTGTTGATAACCCAAACATGTGTCAGCGGGCTAGGAGCCATGTCTTCTTCTTTTTTTTTGTAGGCACCAGCAGGCTTAAAGCCACAAGTCTGGTCTTTTGTAAGTGCTAGTAGGCTTAGAGTCATGAGTCTGGTCTTTTGAAAGTGCTAACAGGCTTAGAGCCACAAGTATGGTCTTTTAGAAGTGCCAGTAGGCTTAAAGCCACGAGTCTGGTCTTTTGGAACTGTAGCAGGCTTAGAGCCATGAGTTTGATCTTTTGGAAGTGCCACCAGGCTTAAAATACAGTTTAGTCTTTTAAGAAGAGTGCTAGTGACAGAGCCACAGAGTCAGCCTTTTGGAAATGTCGGTGGCTTAGACCCTGAGTCACAGTCTTTTGAAAGTGATAGCAGGCTTAGAGCCACGAGTCTGGTGTTTTGAAAGTGCCAACAGGCTTAGATCCATAAGTCTAAGCTTTTTCATAGGCCCTGTTGCAAAGATTGAAAGAAAACGCTTTAAAGGAAAATTTTAATAAATAAGAGAACTTTATTGATAATACATCTTAAGATACGTAGCATTCACACAAATCCTGGGTAGAGTCCCATCCTAGATTATTAAATTGCATATGAGCGGTTAATATTTACTTTTACTATCATATGCGGTCCTCGATTGAGGAATTTTGCGTTCACGTACTAGGTCAACTATGTTTTCAAAGACCCTTCTTAAAACTAGGTCTCCGGCTCGTAACGTACGCAGCCTTACCCACCTGTTATGTAGGGTTGACATCCTTTGTTGTTACGAGGCTATACGTATAGCGACTGCTTCTCGAAGTTCATTTGCCATATCTAGGTCTTTGATGGCTTCAATATTAGCCTTTCCAAGGATTTTCAGTCTGAAGTGTGGGCATCCAAATTTTAGTGGGAATGATGGCCTCCATCCCATAGGTGAGAGCGAATGGTGACACTCCAGTCGGCTTACGGTTAGTTGTCTTATAAGCCTAAAGAAATCCTAGTAGCTCGTCCACCCATTTTCCCTTAGCCAAATGTAAACGCTTTTTTAAAGCCGTCAAAAGGGTTTTGTTAGATGCTTCTGCATGGCCATTGCTCTGTGGGTACCACGGGGTTGAGTACAAATTTCTGATCTTCAACCCTAGGGAAAAATTTCTGTATACCTCGCTATCAAACTGTGGCCTATTGTTAGTTATAATCGACTGGGGTACTTCGAACCGGCAGATGATGTTCCTCCTCACAAATCAAACAACATCTTTATCCTTGATGGAGACGAAGACTTCGGCTTCTATCCATTTACTAAATTAGTTGGTAGCAACCAACAATAGCTTTTTCTGAGCTGGGACGGTAGGTAGTGGTCAACCTATATCAATTCCCCATTGAACAAAGGGCCAGGGGCTCTTGATGGTGGCTACGTCTTGAGTTGGCATCATGACACGGGGCTTGTTATTTGGCGTGGTGTAGCTTCTGAAACATAGGCGACGCATTTGCTCTCTTTAGTTGTTGACGATAATACTACTTGTGTATAGGCCTTGTGAGCTAAAGTTCTACCTTCTAGATGATTTTTGCATACCCTTTCATGGAGTTCCACCAGCACATACTATCCCTACTGGGTGGTAAGACACTTAAGATAAGGCCTGTCCAAAGACCGCTTATATAATTGCTCATTCACCAAGGAAAATCTATTTGCTTGGACACGGGCTTGCTGCGAACTAATTCTCTTATTCGGTCTATAATTCGGATAATGCATTATAAATTGGCGAAGCATGCTTCATCTATCTGATTTACCAGATTGGTTGCAATAGAAAACGTCGGCTGGTAGTAGATTGGGAGGAATACATTTTCTTTTATTGGGATGGATCGACCCGGCTGTGCAATCTTCTGCCCTTTCATTCGAGTCCTTAGGATATCATTCAAATCTTCAGCGAAATTAAAACTCCTAGTATTTGTTATATTTGAACCATACCTAGCTAAACGCAGTCACCATGTTTCGTATTTTCCATTTACCTGTCCTACTACTAGTTGAGAATTGCTGCATATGAGGAGTTTTTCTAACGATATGGATTGTGAGAGATCGATCATGGCTAGGATTGCTTCATATTCAGTCTCGTTATTAGACGTGGGGAAGTATAGCCGTATGGCTAGCTCTATAATTTCCCTAGTTGGGGCTTTAAGTTGCAAGCCGACGCCAGCTCCTGTATGGTAAGAAGCGTCGTCCATATTAAGAATCCACCAACCACCCAGATTACCAGACCACGTTAGCTGGGGTAGTTGCGCTAAAATATGCAATCTGCCCATACACTGGCCTTCTCATGAGGTTTATGAATCTGGAACTGCGCTTTGCTTAATCGCCCACCGGGCCGTCCTTCCTTATAGGTCAAGCTTGTGTGTAGTGTTTCGTAAAGGGAGATTGGTTAGGGTGTGCCTAGAAGTAAGCATGGAGCTTTTTGGTTCCCTCACGGAGGGCTAGTGCCGCTTGTTTAAGACTGATGTATCGAGTTTCCGCTTATGCCAGGGATTTTCTTACAAAGAATATCGGCCTCTGTTTTCGAGTTTAAGTCTTCTTTAGTTCAAATACCACTTAAGGACCGACCTTGCTAGGTAGAGATTATATAATGTATCCTTTTGCCCCCAAGGCTAGTCAGGATCGGTGGTTCAGTAAGATATTGTTTAATTTCCATGAAAGCTTGGTCGCATTCCTCGTTGTAACTGGCCCTTTTGGATCCCTTTGAAGTGGTAAAAATGGTTTAACCCGATCATAAATGGAAAATAGACCTCAGAGAGCATTACTGACCCATTGGGTCCGGGTTCATTTTACTCCTTTCCTAGAGGTAGGAGCCTGAGAGTCCATTATAGCTTTGAGTTACACGGGGTTGGCCTCTATTCCTCTTTGGGTCACCATAAGCCCAGAAACTTGCCCAAACTGACTCTGAATGCACATTTCAAAGGGTTGACTTTCGCCATTGCAGCTACTTACGATGGCTGAACATCACCCATATGGAGTACTTGGTGTGATCAAAGCGTTCCTTGGATTTTACAAGCATATCGTCGATATAAGCTTCCATGGTGTTGCCCAACAGCGGTCGAAATATATCAATTACTAATCTTTGATAAGTTGCCTCGGCATTCTTCAACCCAAAAGGCATCACATTATAGCAGTACAACCCATGTGGTGTAATGAAGGTTGTTTTCTCTACGTCAGGCGAGTGCATGGGAATATGATGATATCTAGAGAATGTGTCTAGAAACAACAGTATCTGGTGCCCGGCTACGGAGTCAACAATTCGATCTATATGCGGCAAAGGGAATCTATCTTTTGGGTACGCTTCGTTGAGGTCAGTGTAATCTATACATACTCACCACTTGCCCCTCTTCTTTGGAACCACCACTATGTTGGCTAGCCATTCGGGGCACTTTACTTCTCTGATGAAACCTGCTCTTAGTAAGTTGTACACTTCATGCGGATGACGATGGCGATCGGGTGAAAAAGACGCTACGTCTCCGCTGGTTTGGCCTTGGGGATGATGTTTAGTTTGTGAAAGGGCACCATTGAATTAATTCCGATCATATCCGAGTGGCTCCAGGAGAACACTTGTATGTTACTCAACAGCGCGAGTGATTAGTGCCCAAATAGTGTTGTTTTAAGCCCTGTTGATTGTAGGTTTTGAGCATTTTTTGTGTACTAATCAACTTAAAATAGCTTTAATTAATACATTGAGGTCGGAGCATCTTATTGATCATATTTTTGGATATTTTGTAGTTTGCATACCAATTACACTATATCCTTCATGTGGGTTGACAGATGAACGAAATTTGAACCACACAAGCCCATGCATGCAAATCAAAGGCAATTGGAGCTAAAGTGCGGGAAAGGAGAGAAGAAGCCGTGAAGTTTGGGGTGTTGCGAATTTTACAACCTGTGATTGCAGTTTGTGAGGAATTCATGACTGAGAAATTCATGAGGTTGCCTATTCTTTGTGTTGTTTGCTTTTTCCAATAGTTTTGGTTTTTACCAAAATGGCCTTAATGTAACCTCTGTTCTTTCATATTTTTAGTGTAAATTTCCCTCACTCTAGGCACTATATAAGCTCAGTTAAGCTCATGTAACGGGGTGTGGTTTTTTTCCAAAAAAGTTGGCGTCGAAGCACCACAAACTTTCAAGCTGCAACTTTCCTTCACTTTCTCTCACTGCTTGTATTTTCTCACCGCGAACAACCTTTTGAGGATGGCATTTCGAGGATGCTTGGCTAAATCTCTAAATCCTTGAAGAGGAGGACCAGCAGTTAAGGTTGGAGGTAGTAAAGCCCATCCTCTGTTTATGATGACTATATTCATTTACGTTTCTGCATCTCCCATATGGGTTTAAATCCAGGTAGCACCACTGAGTGGTTAGTACTTGGCAAACTTTCGAGTTCGAGTGGATACTTGTGCTAGATCGCGATGCTCAATTAGTTGCCATTTATTAGCTCTGAGGCTAGAATCCGACGGATAGCCTTTACTTCCTTTGAAACATTAATGGTGTAAAATGCGTATACTAGGAAAGAAACTTTTAAGGAGTTCAATTTTATAAGCTAAACCTAGATCTGGCTCGAAGCGATTATAGGTCATCCTCCAGGTCAGAGAGAGAAAAGGACGAGGACATTACGATTACCATGAACACTAAGCCCGGTGGCCAGAAACTTGAGGAGTTCTTTTACATGTTATTCCTCTGTGATTCAGGTTTACCAACCATCAGGCTCACTTATTTTTACGAAACCCCACGAGATCAGCGGAAACACCAATTTCAATCAACGGTGACTCACTTGGCATGAAGAAAACCCATCACTGAGTTCGACTTAGTCCACTATACTACAGTAGCTCTGCTAAGGCAATAGGAATCCTAGGCTACAAATTTTGTTGATTCCGGTGCACCTATTGTGGCATGAATCAAATGGCGCTGTTGCCGGGGATGGTGCCTTAGAGCAAATGAGAAGCTATTGAACTTGTGATCCTCGTCTGATGTTGGTGAATTCAATCTCTTGCCTTTACTTTATTTCCCTAGCGAGTTCTGGATTGAGTTGGATTCTTTCCCTCTTTGTCCATACATAAATTTTTCATTTTTTATTTCTAGATAACATTAACCTTTGGTATACTACTTTCTTTGGTTTGTTTGTTTGTGTTGCTGAGGTACCTTATGCACCAGTGGGATAAATGCTATGGATAGATTGGAAGGGTCGGTGTACTCTAGTGTAACGAGGTGTGGTAGTCTATTTGTGAACAAATGGGCCTCCACGAGGACGGCCCAGGCAACAAGGGACAAAGGGATCTGATACTCTGGTCGATGAGGATGTCACCCACGAGGTGAGTGCGCTCATTGCATTATTCCCCTTTGTTGAGGATGCGCGGTGAGGCCTTATCCCAGTGCCCACTGCTCCCAACTTTTCATAGTGCACTGGAAAATGAAAATCCATACACATCAGGGATTTTGAGAATTGCATGAAGCTTCCAAAGAGTTCTGTCGATATGTTTCTTTGAGTTCAGAAACCTTCTTCTTCCCTCAAAGACAAGGTAGTTTATTAATTCTAAGGCAAAAACTATGGGGAATTGTGCGAAACGTAGTGAGAGTTTTGAGAAGAAGTTCTGCCAGTGCACAGGATATAGCTTGAAGAGGCAAGTTTAACCATTTGCGGCCACGTGATAATGAGGATTACGTCTTTGGGAGGAGTATGGGAGACCACCCGATTAACACCTCTCCCATGGCTTTGATACATGGATCTTGGTGAAACACTTTATGATGGATGTCCCTGCTGAAGCAAATTGTTAGGCTTCATGTGTGGAGGGACTTCTGAGAGCAGAATCTACGAGATGAGGCCATGGATTTACCTGTTATGTATTTGAGCCTCAAGGCATGGTTGAGCTAAACCCCAGGGATGAGAGAATGAAGCACACAACAAACCAAGGGAGGCATGTACTCCTTTGTTAGGATGTGGAAATAAAGCCAGTTATCTTCTTTGACTCAGAAGGTTGGAAGGAGAAGCCACAATGAAATCGGCATGAGGTACGGCGAGTAGCTGAAACACCGCCTCTCGACCCTTCTATTTTAATTGCCCGATCAACTAGTCACGAAGATAGCACTACCTAATTGCTTCTCAGTGAGTTTGATGCGAGAAGCGGAATTAAACATAATTAGGTCAAAGTAGCCCATGGCTCATAATAGGACACCTACAATCCAAATTGGGAATCATCCCTAATCACATCATGGAAGCAAGGCCCCGGCTTATGCTCCCATGGTTCTGGCCCGGCAACAACATCCACGGTTCCAACTGCAGCGACAACCCCCACCCTCATCCTGTAGTCACGAAGCCATTGTGAATTTGAAACCAGGACTGTGAGTAACTGTGGAAAGAACGAGAAGGCGGTGAATGCTTAGACCACTCAGAAAATTGAAACATTGGAAGGCACACTCATTAAAAAAATAGGTGACCTGCAGTACTCAGTTTGAGGTTGGTAACCGGTGCGGGTTCTTGAAAAGGAAATTTCCATCCCAAACACAACCAAATCCTAGGGAGTGCATAGATTAAGCTTTGCGTGACCCCGAATCGAATTGATGAAGTAAAGTAGTGGTCACTTTGAGGGTGGTAGAGAAGTCAAACCATGCGCTCCCGAACCCGAAGTAGAGATCAGCGTGATTAGACGACTAGAGGATGAGGCACCAAAAGGGGATACAGTGAATAAGAGTACACCCCCTCCTTTTCCACAAGTATTGAGAAACAAGAAAAAAACCATCAACCAGATAGAAATATTAGAAGTGCTGAGGTAAGTGAAGGCCAACATCCCTCTGCTTGACATGATTAAGCAAGTCCCTACTTATGCTAAATTTTTTAAGGACCTATGCACGATGAAGAAGTGCAAATGTCGATAAAGAAGGCCTTCTTAGCGGGCAAGTCGGTGCTATCATTGAGTGCAAAACCAGATTAAAGTACAAAGATTCGAGGTGTCCTACCATCTCAGTTAATATCGGAGGCACTTATGTTGAAAAAGCCTTGCCTAGACGCAGACTAGTGTGAACCTCTTGCCGTATTGATACAAGCATTTGGGTTGGGAGAACTTAAGCCCACTTCCATCCTGCTTGTCTCTGTAGATGGAGTGTATTAAAATACCAAAGGGGACTATTGAAGATGTTCTAATACAAGTGGACAAATTCTACTACCCGGTGGATTTTGTAGGTACTTGACTGAGCCGATGCGAGTGGGGACGACCAGCCTTACCCGTCATATTGGGAAGGCCATTCTTGGCTTCGCCGAACCTACTTATTATAAATTGCAAAAATGGGGTTATGCAACTCACCTTTGGGAACATGACCTTGGAACTTAATATCTTCCATAAGTAAAAGCACCACAACCCGATTAGAAGGATGGCTTGTGAAGAATACGTATAATAGACACAATTCTTGAAGAACAAGATAACAAGCGGCAAATGCAAGATGTGCTAAACCAGGAGTTGTCTGACAACCTTGTAGAGCAATAGGACCCCCAAAGCATGAGTTTAGTACATGGAGCCTTTGGAGAAAAAGGAGGAAATTCTCCATTCAAGCGAGAAAAAATGAATCAGCCAATTGGATCTTAAGCCGCTTGTGGAGGCTAAAATATGCATTTTGGAAGCGGACGGGTGTCAGTTATTATATCATCCACTTTATTGAGCACTCCACAAGAAGACAATATGCACCGTCTCAAAGGTAACCAACAAGCTTTGGGGTGGAAAATTTCGATTTAAAGGCATGACTCAATAATCTGCACCCGTCACGTTATTTGGGAGGAATTCGAGCGTTGAGGCAACCCTGAAAGGAGATTGAATCCCCATATGCAGGAGGCGGTTCGCATTAAAGTCTGAAGTTGCTCTGAAAACCAGGTATTATTTACCTCATATCCCTGATAGCACTTAGGTGAGCCCAACCAGTCGTGCCAAAAATAGAAATTAGCTCACGATTTTGAGAATCAAAAGGAGAGAAATTTCCACCCACTCTGAAATTTGGAGGTATGTAGTGGTCTGAAGATTAAATGAGCTGACAAGAAAAGATCACTTCCCTTTACCTTTCATGGATCAACTCCTGGAAAGAGTTTTAGGCCACCCCTTCTACTACTTTCTAGATGGTTATTCATGCTACTTCTAGATTGAAATTGTTGTAAACGATGAGGACAGACTACCTTCACCTACCCTTTTGGTACATATGCCTATAGGAGGATGCCCTTCGGCCCGTGTAATGCCCCTGCCACATTCCAGCGATGTATGCTCAGTATTTTCAGTGATCTAGTAGAACGCATTATGGAGGTTTACATGGATGATATCATAGTCTACGGGGAAAGCTTTGACGAATGCCTCGTCGCATTTTAGGCTGTCATAGATGCATTGAGGAGAACCTAGTGTTGGTGGGAAAAGTGCCATTTCATGGTGAACAAGGAATAGTGTTGGGACATGTCATTTTGAAGGGAATTAGTGGACAAGGAAAAATTAGGCCGTCCTAAATTACCCTCTCCCACCAATGTGAAGATAGTGAGGCAATTCTTGGGGCATGCAGGCTTCTATAGGAGGTTCATATAGAACTTCTCAAAAATTGCCAAGCCACTTTATAAGCTTCTAGAAAAAGTACCAAAGTCACGGTGGGATGCGGAATGCGACAAAGGTTTGAAGAGCTCGAGGCTTTACTTGATGGCTGCACTTGATAAGTGAGAGACCTAGCTGGCGATTGCCTTCAGGGATCCGCGTGAATACGACCGACTTTTCGTTGAAGCGGTTGACATGAACGGAGAGGGACCATCGTGCGGAGTTTTCATCTATTAGTAAATGATGGATAGAACTCGAAGAATTTTATTACCATTGAAGATGTGTGATGGCCATGTGGGACAGATTTTGATGTTTGGATTGGATCTTATCATGATCATCTGAATCATACTGCTTTAAATATAAACCACTTAAAGCGGGTGCGGGGCTGGAAGCATCAGCATGGGATCACCTAACACTACGAGGAGTTCAACTTCTGATTCGGGATAAGAAGGGTGTGGAAAATGTTGTTCTTGAATCCATCTTTCCAAACTAACCGTAGCGCCTGACACTTATAACCCTCGATCTATGATGAATTCCTAAGTCTCTCACTCTTGTGGACAATGCTCCTTGGTTTGCCCACATTGCTAACTTTTGAGTAACGGGGTTGCGATAGAATGGAAACTTGAGACAAAGTTCTTCCATCACGAAAAGTCGCTCCTCTTGTAGGAAGAACCTTATTTTTTAATCTTGTCTTGATCAAATAATCAATGTGTATGGGGAAGGAGAACAGAGAAGGGATACTGGCCCACTGCCATGGCTTGATGCGTAATGGAGGTCATTTTGCTTCCTAGAAAACGATAATGAAGGTTTTCTGAGCGGGTTTTATTAGCCTTCTTTGTTTAGGATGCACATACCATGTGGCTGTCGACAAAATTCCGGAGGTTGGGAAAAATCTCTCGTCGTCACATGATGCGAACCACGATACAGTTTGTTGAGGTTATTTGGCGTTGGGGCAATTAACTTCATGGGACCATTTCCTACTTTCATGAATATACTTATATTGTCGGTGGGAGTTGACTATGTGTCAAAATGGGTGAAACGATAAGGTGTGAAACGGTAATCCTGAGCCGTGAAATTCTTGAAGGAGAACATTTTCTCGGTCGGGGTCCCAGCCATAATCGGTGATGGAGGTTCACATTGCATATGAAACCTTTTGAGAATCTCCCTATCGAAATGCGATTATCGACCTTGGTGGCCACCGCATCATCCTCGGACCGGTGGCTAAGTAGAGCTGGCGGCAATCAAGACCACGATGAAAGTGGTAAATTCTAGCAGAAAAGATTGGTCTCTGTTTGCTTGACTCTCTGGGCATACGGGATAGCCTCTGAGACCATTCTAAGCATGTCTTCTTATCGCACAGTTTATGTGAGCTTGCCAAATACCTTGTGGAAATTGAATACAAGGCATGGTGGGTAGTAAAAATCGAACTTGGACATGAGCGGCGGTCTCAAAGGCTCCACCGATATCATCGGTAGAAAAATTGAGAAATGATGCCTACCTCGACTCGAAAATTGCAAAGGTAGTGAAGAATTGGCGTGATGTTCGATAACTGAAACATTTCCAAAAAGGGGACGAAATCTTGCTCATAACTCCGGCTCCCTGCTTTCTGCGAAAGCAGAAATCAAGATGGGTAGGCCATTCACCATCAAGAGAAGTCTACCAATGGTTCGAGTGGACATGCTCAATGCGAAGTCAATCGAATTATTGAGTCAATGGCGAAATTTGAAGCCATATGCGACTCATTTCAGCGGAGCCAGAAATCCTGCCAGCCGGCCCTACATGAAACCTCCTGACCACACATTTAGGAGTGACATCTGCAGTATCTTAGAAGTCACTATAATTTAATTTTTTTTTTTTTTTTTGTAATCTTTTTGTGTCCCTTGTTGTTGTTTGGTTTGTTTTCCTTTTGCAAATTTTCTTTTAAGCAGGTCTTCTAATATTTTTCTCTTTTGGTTTTTGCAGGTGTTGCAGTGAGCTAGGAGAGCAGTTTCTGAGCCTGGAAATTTCGTAGGTTTCACTGTTCGTCTCCTTCCCTTTCATCTTCCTACTGCGATGCTTCGATTCCTACAACCCTTTAAAATTTTGCATTTCTTTTTGAGCCGGCCATTTAATAGGCACTTAATGCCATTAATTAAGCAAGGCCTTCCACTTACCCCCTACCTCTATATAAACCTCCACCTTCCCAGTTTCATTCAAAATCTCCATTTTCCGTTTTAAATTACCCTTTCCACCTCCTATCCTCCTCTAGCTGACCATGGTGAAGATCATGGTGCTCAGCACTTTCCCGCCGACTGGGGTGCGCGATTCTGCCGCACCTACGACCATTTGCCTTGTAGTATCCTGCTGACCACTAGGCTGCCCGCCAGTCGCCATCACTCTGACCTGGCATCGCAGCCGTCGCAACCCTTGCAGCCCTAGCTGCCGCCACCACTTCGTTCGCCTTGCCACCAGGCTGATCTGTGTGTACTCTCTTACGATGCCTGTCGAGGAGGTACCACACTGGGTTGGCCCGCTCACTTTGCCTGTCACATCGAGGCCATCGTAGGGTGGTATCCCAGGCAAGACCTCGGGCGAGAAGTCTTCAGTCGAGGCACTGTGAGCCCTGATCCACCACCACATTAGGGCATTGGAGCCAATCTAAACTTGTCCCAGTCTCTATCATTAGGCGATATATTTCCCTATGACCCCATTTCGGGAATGCGATTGCAGTGAGAGGGAGCTACATGCAGAGGTTCATTATGATCTCCCGGACTTTTCCAGCCGAAGCTCCAGGAGACTCGATCTTACTAAATGGCCGATCTTGATTAGTGCTCAAAGTGCAATTTTGAACCACATATTAAATGGGTTTGGTGCTTTGATCATTAATCATGTCATATATCCCGATTGGAAGTGTTCATTTACCTTGTGGCACTTATACCAACTTGAGGTGTTTTTGGTTGTTTTGTGAGACTTTTATACACATTTGGACTTCAACCTCGATGCGAATGATGATCGATCATGAGTTGAAAGTTTAGTCTCTGACCATCAACCAATTTAATCAATGAGAAAACCAAGGCAAAGTGAAGAAAATGAGATGCACGAGAGGCATGCAGGAACAGCAAAACAGGAATTTTCGCAACCTGTTCGCAATCAATTCGCAATCTTAGCGAATTTCGCAACCAACTTCATAGCTGTTGGCAATCTCGGCTAAAGTGAAATTCGCTAGCCAACTTACTTACTTGTGCATTTGCGGTCGCTACTCCTTGACAATTTCGCTGGCTTAGCGAAATTTAGCTAACCATGAAATTTCAACATTGATTCATTAGCCATTGCCGATTCCATTAAGCCATTTGCCAAATTCGCTAACCCTTGCCAAAATGGCTAATTAAGCGAAATTCTCACCTCTAACGAAATTTGCGAGGCCTTGTCATCCTCTTGTAATTAATGCAACCGCCTTCAAACTTGGTTTATTACTGATTGTCCTATAACTTAGCCTAGTTATTAGGTTTTTGGTATTTCATACCTTGAGGAGGGCTATATCATCCCTCTTTGTTTTGTAACACAATGGGAAGAAGGGAGAACAATTGGGGAAGATATTTTGTAAGTTTTTTATTTTGTAAAAAATAAAGTTTTTTTTAGGTTTTGCTTTTATTTCTTTCTCTTCTCTCTCTTCTTTCTCTCCCTTTCCAGGGTGCCCAGAGGCCACACCTCTTGAGGATGACAACTCAAGGGTCTTGTTAAGCCTCCTTTCTTTGAAGAGGAAGGAAGCTAGCTTGGTGGTGGGGCATATGCATGTTGTCCTCTTGTATTAAAAGTCACGGGTAGTGTATTTATGGCCCTTATTTTCAAAATTCAGTTGCATAACATGGGATGTTGTTGTCTTGGCCAATACTCTCCATGCTTTAGATCCAGTGCCCAGTGACGATCTTGTGGCTCTTTAGATAGTCTTACGCCTACGAGAGTAGCATTCCGTGTTAGGGTTCTTCAAATTAGGGTTAAATAACATTGACTTTTATTGTTTTGGCCGATACTCTCCATACTTTGAGTTTCGGTGCTCGGGTGAGAGATGCGTTTGTGATTCTTTCTAGATGGTCTTTACTAGCCTTAGAAAAATGATAAAGGAATGTTAGGGTTTTAAGCGGGGCCATAAGCGCATCTGTGTTGACTCACATAGGGGATAAAACACGAGGACATGTGTTTGCACAGCTTGTCGAGTTGGTGACCTAAATCTTCAAAGTTTAATTTCTTCACTTTAAATTTCGGTTTTACCATTTCAGTTTTGCAATTTCCGGTTTAAACCATTTCTGACTTTTGACACAAATCCGAAAAGTCCAAATAGAAAGCCTTGCAGCCGTGCGCTTATGCGAGCCATTTCTAGGATGAAAACCCATCCCGAGTGTTCGATACAGACCCCTTTATCTTTGCGGTAGCCCGACTACGGCGGTGGGAGGAACAGGTATATAAATATTGTTTATTCGACTCGACTCTTGTGAAGCGCGAATCAAATCGCGCCGTTGCTAGGATGGTGCCAAACTACTTATAGTAAGTTGAAGAGTACTTGTGATCCACATCCGCAGTGAAGGTAACTCTTTATAACATAACCCGGGTTGCGATAGCGCAGGGTTTTCATAACTTGCGATAACTTCAGCATTTTTGCTTTCATACGGTCATTTTTTTCTTTGTTTTATTTCACTTTGTTAAAATATATATATATATATATATATAAAAGTGTTCTGGGAGCCGATTTTAGTGTGGCCTATTTGAGTACGAGAATCCATTTTCGAGTGGATTGAAAATTTTAAGGCAGCAGTTCGGGTTCGGTGGGAAAGTGGCGAAAAATGGAACACCCATATGGAGAGCTGTCTGATCGGAGGCCTTTAGAGCTTACATGACAATGAGAGACTATCACGAACCTTCCATACCGTGGCAACAGCACGTAGAGAGGAACCCAGTGAATATAGATCCATGAGGGATTACGAGACCATTGGATGAGTGCACTGTCATGGTGTTCCCTCAGCTTATCCGCCTCCTCCATAATATGATTATCTTGAACCTGCATTTTATGCCTCAACCCCTCGGTCACCTCTCGGTCACCTCGATACTAAGTCAATCCATCCATTAGAGCAAGCCATTTGGACCTTACAGGATAGTGGATGACTTTGTGGAAGAATAAGAAGATTAATGCTTCATTCGATTGTCCGCTGTGGAAGACGATTTGAACGAGAAAATAGATGGGGCGAAAGATGACTGCGGCGGTGGATCCGGCGGGAATCCATCTTAAAGCTAACCAATCGGTTTGTTCGTGAGAGGAGGAAAATTTGGAGGAAGAGAGTCGAGGAAGAGTGCTTGGCGAAGCAGAGTTTGGTTGGCCGAGGCTGGCTGCGGCCTCGGGGAATTGAAAGTGGAATCATTAAAAGCTCCTGAGGAGCTGCGGGATCTTGATTAATTTTTGCCTTGGACAAGCGAAGAACAAAACCTTTGCCTTGTTAGCGAGGAGAGTAGTGGACGTAAACGAGGAAGAGCCCCGAGAACCTAACCTTATTAATCCCGTGAAGTTGAATCCTAGTGCCAGCACTTGACGAAGCCTTGCGCTACTTGATGGCAAGACCACCTACAGCCAGTTTGCCAGGTGTACATGTGCCCACACTGCGGAAAACCCCAAGCCCGGCAACACAGCTCCACAAGCTAAGTCCGACCTTTATTAGTCATCACGAAATTCAAGAGATTGGTAGCTATGTATAAGTTTGCCCGCTACATCAAAGGCACATGCAGTACCTCACGGCATGGCATAGTGGTTGGATTACAGTCTTGGGTTCGGGTTTAAGACACCAGAACCCTCGGCATTTCTAAGCTCCACAGTTCCTTGACCTCCTTGGATATCTTTGGCGTGAGGCTCACTACAGACCCTACCACCGCCCTGCAGCGGTGAGGTGGTTAGGTTTCTTTTGATTTTTGTTTATTTACCGGCTTTATCCAGCGCCTACTAATTTCGTTTAGGATTTATGTATTAGTATAGTAGGCGAGTGATGGTTCTATGTTTAACTTTGTATTCAAGAAGTAGCCATTTTGGCTTATATCGAGCTATTTCAGTTATATATATATATTCGAAGCTTTGCATATTGTGTTTCTTGTGTCCCACATGTACAAGTATGTGTTTTCTTTCAAACTACATAATTAAATTGCTTGAGTGAACAATTGAATTGCTTCAAATTAAGACAATTGAATTGCTTTAAATTGGATATTGAATCATCATATTTGTCACCTATATGCTAGAAGCAAATTCCATGTGAAACAATTTGTGTTCGATCCTTGTTCCAACATGCTCGACTTGGAAATTTCCCCGCTATGCTATTTCACCCTGCTTTGCACTCTAGATTGCTTCAATGGTTTGTAAATTTGTATGCCTCCTTCCACTTTGCAAAAGTAGGCCTTAGGCGTGACAACTAGAATAGGTTTGAGTTACCGACATTTGAAGACTGATGTTGTCTTCGAAAAGGAAAGAAAAGAAAAAGAAAGAAAAAGCGAAGAAAAAGAAAGAAAAGAAGAAAAAGAAAAATAAAATCGTGAATTTTGCTTTGAAACCGACACGGTCCAGGGGTGTATGGCGAAAGCCTTTGAGCACCTGATGCCCCTAAGCGTATTGGTACAGGGGTCATCGATTTTATGTTCGTTACATGGGTGGATAGGTGGGTGCTTGGTGTAGGTGCTTGATTTTGAAGTCGGTTGAAGTCGGGGTGAAGCCTTTAGAGTTAAGTGGTCTTTGATCCTTTGGCTTGATGCCCTAAACCTTAATTGGTTTCAGGGTCGGTGGGTGGACCCAGATTACATGGACTTTGGTGAAGTCGAGTTTTTAAGCATTGCATCCTACAATATAATTGAGAAAGCAAGAATTAACCCATTACATCTTAATTGTTCAACAGGTTTAGGCCATGTCAATGCTAGGTTGGGAAACAAATTTTGCATTTTATTGACTCAATCTAGATACAAAATGAACCATTAGACTTGGGTGGAAATCGAGTTGAAAATCATGGAAACAGTGTTGTTCTAAAAATTCTTCTCTTATGGATTTTATTCTTGTATATAGGTTTTCAAATGTTGATTTCAATTGTTCACTTTAAAGTAATGTTAGTTTGTATATAAGTACAATAACCTTTTTGAATAACAACCTTTTTGAAAATCACCACATGCATCTCAATTCTTATTTTGCATTGCTAAGGGACTAGCAACGTTTCGGTTGGGGGTGTGATTAGTGCTCAAAAGTGCAATTTTGAACCCTATATTAAATAGGTTTTAGTACTTTGATCATTAATGTGTCATATATCCCAATTGGAAGTGTTCATGTTACCTTAGTAACATACCAACTTGAGGGGTGTTTTTGGTTGTTTGTAGACTTTTATACACATTTGGACTTGACCTCAATGCAAATGATCGATCATGGTTGGAAGTTTAGTCTCAGCCATCTGACAAAGCCCAAAATCAATGAAAACCGAAAGCGAAAGTGAAGAAAATGAATGCACGAGGCATGCGGAAACGACAAAACGAGGAATTTGCAGCACATTCGCAATCAATTCGCAATCTTAGCCAATTCGCAACCAACTTCGCAAACTGTTAGCAATCTCAGCACAAAGTGCGAAGTGCTAACCCAACACCTTTGTGCATTTGAAATTAAGCTTCTCATGACAATTTAAGCTGGCTTAGCGAGAATTTATTAATAGTAATTCCAACGTGCCAATTCGCTAAGCCATTGCAATTTAAACTAAGCCATTTCAAATTCGCTAACATGCCAAATTAAGCTAATTAAAGCGAAATTCTCACCCTCTAACGAAATTTGCGAGGCCTTGTCATCCTCTGTAATTAATGTAGCCTTCCCAAACTTGGTTTTATTACCCAGGTGTCCTATAACCAGCCTAGTTATTAGGTTTTTTGGTATTTTCATACCTTGAGGAGGCCTATATAAGCCCCTCTTGTTTTGTAACCTGTGGGAAGAAGGGGAGGAACAATTGGGGAGAAGATATTTTGTAAGTTTTTATTTTTGTAAATAAAGTTTTTTTTTAGGTTTTGCTTTTATTTCTTTTCTCTCTTCTCTCTCTTCTTTCTCTCCCTTTCCCGGCTGCCAAACACACCTCGCGAGGATGTGACTGAGATGCTTGGCTAAGCCTCCCTTTCTTTGAAGAGGAAGGAAGTAGCTTGGTGGTGGGGCATATGCATGTTGTCCTCTTGTATTATTAAAGTCACGGGTAGTGTATTTATGGCCACTTATTTTCAAAGTCGGTTGCATAACATGTGGGATGTTGTTGTCTTGGCCAGCTCTCCATGCTTTAGATCCGATTAGCAGTGGCGATCACATGGCAAGGCTCTTTTAGATGGTCCTTACTTACCTACGAGGTAGCATTTACATGTTAGGGTTCTTCAAATTAGGGTTAAATAACATTTACTTTTATTGTTTGTGATACTCTCCATACTTTAGGATTCGGTCTTTCGGGTGAGAGATCTTGTTGTGATTCTTTAGATGGTCTTTACCCCAGCCCTTAGAAAAATGATAAGGAATGTTAGGGTTTTAAACAAAGGGGCCATAAGCATCTGTGTTGACTCACATAGGAGGATAAACACAGGGACATATTTGCCCTAGCTTGTCGAGTTGGTGACCTAAATCTTGAAGTTTAATTTCTTCACTTTAAATTTCGGTTTTACCATTCCCGGTTTTGCAATTTCAGTTTAAACCATTTCTGACTTTTGGCACAAATCCGAAAAATTGAATAGAAAGCCTTACAGCCGATGCGCTTATACGAGAGCCATTTCTAGGATGAAAAGCCCATCCCGTATTGACCACTGAACCACTATCTTTGCGGTAAGCTTGACTACGGCGTTAGGAAACAGGTATATAAATATTGTTGATTCATTTCGACTGCGTAGAGATCAAGTATCTGGGCAGTTCATGGCATTTCGCGGTTTTTCTACCCTCGGGTGGTCATTAAGTTCTATCACACGATGACATCTAGGCGCAAGCCCAACCCGACATCTATTCATTTCTCCATCGACGACCGACCAAGGATACTTAGAGCCTCTAACATCACAGCTACTTTTTAATGCGGTGGTCCTGCGACTCGACATGCGACGGTGGCCAATCCCTCGCTTGGGGGAGATGTGTCTTCTCGGGGGACACTAATGGGACCAGTTGTTTGGGAGAGGCGACTCCCACCGGCGCATCGTCTTATAGACCACATATTGCGATTCTATATCTTCTAGCTCAGCATATAGTCAGAGGAAGGAGCCATCTTGACCTTATACATATCTTCTTATTCTTGAGCAGGGTTCATCATGAGTTTCCATTTGAGTCCACGACCTCTATTATTCGAGACTCTTATGTCGGGTGCTGCATATGGCTTCTCGAGGAGCCTAGATTGGGTGTCCCAGGCGGCGTCACTTCTGGATTGATTGGTGGCACCTTGTGCCAGTTCCTATTATCTACCACCTCGGACCCGGCCCGAGGACCCGGCCGGCTTCTTAGATGTTCCACCTAAGGACCAACCCCCCTACGATGAGGCACATTGATGAGCCTCACGGCTCGACCCTCCCGACTCAGAAGCTACCGCTGCTCCAGTCTCGGCTCTTGTACCAATTGTACCACTGTGCCCTTCTGACCACCATGCCAGCTACCCGTTTTAGATATTCTTTGGGTCGAGCACTTAGTGCGACCTCGTGACCATCGACATGTTTATGATGCCATGCATTTTAGCGGGATAGGATGACTCGCACTAAGGCCGCCATGACTCAAATCAGCGCCATACTGGCCTAGAATCAGGCCATCCTTATGCAGATCCAAAGTCACCTAGGTCTCCCTACGATCTCCCCGTATGTTCCTGCTCAGGCCTTTTATGTTCCTACTCATGAGAACCCAGCCTCACTCCGCTTGCCCCTGCACCCTCCCACGTATGTAGTGCTTCTTGAAATTTGTAACGATTGCGACCCTCGTAGCGCCTGCTTTAATCGGGCTGGGGACACCTCTTCACCATTCTTGGCAGGAGGTAGCACTTCTTCACTACCTTTCCAATCCACCCATGCGATTGATGGTATATTTGGTTGGGGGGAGAGTTAGCGAAGGAAGTGATTTTCTTATATTGTAGATATCAGTTTGTCTTACACTTTTCGAATCTTCTGCATGTATAAGCAAAGCCCATTTTGCACGTTTAATGGCTTGCTTTTTGCTTCTTGTTGAGAAAGTTGTTTTTGAAAAAAGGCCCGAAATTTTAGTGATTTGCTTGCTATACATTTCAAACGATTTAGTTTCTTAACTTCATTTGCAACATTTTTGCCCCGTTTTTGTGTTTGCTTGGCTTGGTTTGAAAAGGTGAAACATTGTCCAATTTTGTTGATGTTGGGTGATTCCATGCCTAGTTAGTGGATGATTAGTTTAATTCTTG
Source organism: Tetrastigma voinierianum (assembly GCA_016808115.1). NCBI lineage: Eukaryota > Viridiplantae > Streptophyta > Magnoliopsida > Vitales > Vitaceae > Tetrastigma > Tetrastigma voinierianum. Next base: position 997,095 of record JAEQBH010003140.1, on the reverse strand, counting down.
TTACTTCGACCTTTTTTTTTCCACACCTTTGGCTAACCACACACGGTGCACAGTTTTCAACAATAGAGTGAAAAGCGCTAACCTCAAGCTTTGTAAAACCTACCCTACGTTTAGTTGACTACCTTTAATAGGTAGGACCCACATGAAAAAGAAGGCCAGTATTGTCTTCGAATAAAAAGAAGTGAAGAAAAATAAAGAAAGAAGAAGGTACCTTAACGATTAGTGCTCCAAAGTGTCTTGTACGAACCTTGTTTATTTAACGAGCACTTTTGTGTGTAATCAGCACGTGATGCTTCAATTTGCACGTGGATCCACGCATTATTCTCTGCGATCGCGTTTTGTGGCTGTTATAGTTTTGCACAAGCTATTTAGGCGAAAATTGTAGTCGATCCAAGCACAAAGAATTCGAGTCAAGAGCTATTGCGAGTTAAGGGCAGGAAGGAAGAAGAAGCGAGAGAGAAAATACAGCAAGGAAATGGAGCACGACAAAATTTTACGGGGTTGCGATTTTTTGCAACTTCAGCAATTTTGCAACTTATGAATTTTAAGGGTTGCGAGAATTTCAGATGCATCTTGAGGAGGCACACAGCATCCTAAATCCTGCCAAGTGGCCTTCCTCTGCCCTTGTTCCTGCTCTTGCCATTGTGTGTACTCTACACTTTTGTTTCTTCTTGCTGCCGTTTTGCTTTTTTGTTCTCTTTTTTGGTTTTCCTACTTTCTCTCCTTGTAATAGTGTTTATTATTTTGTAGTTTTAGTAATTTGTATTATGGGTTGGTATAAAACTGACCGGACGCGTAAAAAACTTTGGCAGTAATAAGTGGCGAGAAGCTTTGAACCCATTTCTTTCCATTTCAGCTTTTTCTCTCTTCTCTCCCTTTCTTGGTTGCCAAACACCCTCAGGATGACAACGGAGATGGCGAAATCACTCTCCTTTGATGGGAGAATCTTTGCAGGTGTAATAGAATCTGAGTATTTGCGAAGGCTGCATCTCTTGCGGTGGCATCCATACCGTCTTGTTTTCTTTTTTTAACTTTGATTTGATCTTTTATTTCACCTTAGATGGTTATTACTTGGCAGTAGCTTTTGGGCTCATTGGATACTTAATGTTAGATCCATTGATGTTAGATTAGTTATCATTTATGAGCCATTGTAAAGAAAAAGTGAGCGAGTGACTTAATGTTTTAACTAATGAGAGCTTTAATGTGTCAATGTGGATGCCATTTCAAAGAGATTTAATGAGGGTTAGTTTTCATAGTTAAATGAGTGTAGTTCGAGATGACATAGGTCTCTCTCTCATCCTCCCCAACCCTTTTCTGTACGGACAAGGAACCCTCGGTTACCCTCGGAATCCAACCCGACTAGCAGCTTGAGGTTCATTACATTTTTCATGACGTATTATTTTACGAAGAGAGCGCAAACCACCAATTCTCAGCATTTTTTCGCCCCAAATCCAAATTAATTCACCGAGTTTAAGTTCCTTGTAAGTCATTGTATGAGAGAAAACCCATCCATGTGTTGACCACTAGAGTTTGCTATACTGCATTAACTGCTACGTTGAAGGAACCTAGGATATAAATTTTGTTGATTTAGAACGCCCTTGCAGGTAGCCCAGACAAATGGCGTGGATTTTAAGGTGTGGTGTTTGCCTAGTGCGTCGAGGGTTGTGGAACACCTTGATCCTCTCATCACGAGATTACAGTGAATTTTCCTTTATCATCTTTTTTGTATTTTACAGTAGTTTTTTTAGTTTCCTTTGTAAATATATATATATATGTATATATACCTCTCTCTCCATATATATACTCTCTACCTCTGTTTCTATAGGATTGTTTTGTGTTGTCTTTTTGTGTTGCCCTGTTCTTGCTTATAGAAAGTGCATTTGGCTTGATTGTGGTCGATACACCTTTGGAGCACTGGGGAAACTCTTTGTGCGGTACTTGATGGAGAGAAATCGATGCATATAGATTATGAGGTTATAAGTCCTCGGCAATGATCTTGCCTACCCCATGTTTGCCTCAGCAAATGCACCATGTAAAGTATAACTGGTTGGGGGTGCAAATTCCTCATGAACGAGACCTCAATAGTTGCCTCCTCCCGATCACGATGCCGCCTCTTAGTCTACGGCCTCAGCCTTACAGTCCTTTGCTTTCAATGGAGACAAGCCATCCTGAACCTCACCAAGCTAGTGGGTGACTTTGTGGAAGAGCAGAAGATATTCAATGCAATTAAATTCAAGGAGATTTATCGTGAACTCAGACAAGGGTAGATGAGCTTCCCAAGTGAGTGGGTTAGAAATTTTGATAACTTGCAAGGTGAAATTAGTCGTGGTGACAGCCTTAGGTGCTGTTGGCTTGCCGGTCAGCAACATGTTCATCAAGAGAGGAAGAAAATCCCACGGAAGAAGGTGCTGATTTGACACCACGAGTGGAGAGCAACGTAAGCAAGATGAAACGATCTTCCCATTGGCGGCGAGGAGAACGATGGAGAGGGAATAGTGGAGCCAAAGCATCATGACCAATCCCCCATAGAATTTAGTCCTAATTGCCCTTTGCCACAGCACCTCCATCCTCTTCTCTGTGGAACAAACCATTTTAAATTTGTTAAGGTGGTGAGTCTGTGGAAGGAACGAAAGGATCGATGCGATTGGCACAAAGTTGACATTGTAGAAGAGCACCGTTCTTCGAAAAAGAATAGATGGGCGAAGCGATCTAGAAACAAAGATTGACCTACAAACTCAATCCTGAGATCCAACAATATTATTAAAAGTGCGAGAGGGAAGGTTCACTTCGAGCACGCAAATCAAGGGAGTCACGAGGTAGGGTCATCGATAATTCGAGGAATGGATGAGGTTAAGGCTATAATCACCGAAAGTGGAAAAGTTGATCGGCCCATGCGAAAAACTGTGGACAGGGAGAATTGCGATCGAGCAGCATATTCTCTCTAGGGAGAGGACTCCCGTAAAATGCGACATACCACCTCAATTTCCCAACCGCATTGACACTTAGAGGCAAGAAGGCATCTCGGCAGCGGGCATCCTTTAGAAGTCTTAGGGTGAGTCGACATACTCTTTTAATGGCCTCAAACAGTCCTGCCCTATCTGAAATTTTTTTGAAGATCTTTACTGATGAAGGAGTTGGTATTGAGGAAAGGCATTTACTTCCCGGACAGTCATGCCATGATCTCAAAGCAGAACACGTCCATACGAAGGATCGGGATCTCCCACAATTTCAGTTATAGTATTGGTAGAATTGCATAAACAAGTCATTGCTTGGTTAGGAGCCGGTGTGAACCTAACGTAGTGATGCGTGTGCAGCGATTAGGTTTAGGTGAACAAACCGGAAAGCTGACATCACTGCTTCGTTGGTAGATAGATGTTTGAAAATCACTAAGGGGATATTGAGGATGTCTTAGTGAAAATAGACAGTTCTACTACAGTAGATTTTTTGATTGTACTTGACTTGAGCGGTCTGAATGAACCTTGATCATGTGCGCAATTATCTAGGAAGACCGTGCGGCCAGCGCCCGATGCGATCATTAATTAGGAATGGAGTGTGCGACTTACCTTTGGTAACATGACGCGGAGTTAACATATTTAGAAAGCGAACAGCGGCCTGGAAATTAATGGAAGCGAAAATCGTGACTAATGATATGTGCTCGGTGTGTCGGGATGCGAGGCGGTGACGAGAACTAGGGATACTCTGTGCCCGGTGAAAGTAGTGTGTTGGATTGCCTTGAGCCCAACATAGAGCAATTGCTCATTCGAATCCATGGGTGACAGAACAACAATGAAATCGACACCAAGAGTTACATTTCAGGACCTTGCCGGGTTTGAGAGATCATCCCTCCTTGACCCTACCCTTGAGCAATTTGGTGAAATTGGTGATTTAGTGTTTTCCTGAAACCAAGTGCGTGACAATTTTGCTTTTGCTGGTTTAGTTAATTTCAATGTTCGGTTATTTTTAGAAGTTCCTTAATTTAACGGTTTTCCATTATTAGAAAAGTAACTTTGTTTATATATTAAAATATTTTATAGTAAATTTTTAATTATGATGATATATATATATTTTTTAAATTTTTTAATAATTTTATTTATTATATTATTAATATTTAAATAAAATTTTGGAAATGCGTGTTACGAGATTAAGCCAAATTCGCTATACTAGCTAATAATGAGAGAAAATGACTCTTCGGTTCTTGAGTCTCGAACATAAAGAGGGGAGGCGGCCATTCATTAGAAAGCCGTGTTCTCCTGCACCAGTCTTTCCCGGAGCCACGGGTGCGCGACCATGTGCTTGCTTTGAGTAGCCTCACCGCAGTAGGTGCCACCTTTGAGCCCGCGCCTTCATACATGGCGCACCATGGTAGGCCACACGAGTCATTGCGGCCCTGCACCTTGGTCGTCGGTTCCACGCACGCGCTAGAGCGTTATTGCGCTCACCTTTGCTTCGCATCTATAGCCACACTTTTTTGTTGTGCCTTTATTCGCGTCTCCGCGGATCGATGCCAGGTGCCTTAACCACGAGCTTGCCGCCTTGGCCAGTTCATCCACCTCTAGAGCCTTGTTGGCTATTGCGAACTGTGAAGCCGTGGCGAGAAGCGGTACGAGTCATCGTATCTTATTGAGTGACTCGGTCGTCGTGATGAGCGAATCGGCTTTGCGATCTGCGGCTTTTTATTTTGGTCGATGGAGCTATTCGGTGTTTTATTTGGATTATAGTTATGGTCGTCTTGGGGTGGGTCAGCCGGCGTAGTCGATTTAGTATGCAGGGCGAGGAGGGTCGACGTTTCGGTACAGTCTGTCCCCAGGCGTCTCAGGAGCCTCGGGGATCGGGGGCATTATCAAACTGGATGGACCGGGCCGTCACTGTACCTCGGCGCGGCTAGGAGGGCGACCCTCAGGCACATACGTCGGGCCGGGTGGTCGTCTCATCCCAGACCCCCCGGGTGCCTTGATCTATCGTGACGACATCGCCATATAGTTGTCTTTGCTTCCTTCGAGATAGAGGCGTTGTTGTCGGGCACCCCATTAGAATATCGGCGCTACATTCGGGGACTCATCGAAGTCTTGCTCGATGTCCGGCATTAATTGGCGATCGGTCGAAATTCTATGAGGTTGATTGCGGATGATTCCTCTTATTGCCATGACCCAAACCAATACCCACGGTGTCTGATTTGCCCGGCCGATGACATCTCGAAGCGGTGGTCGCTGTTCGATTCTCTATAGATGCCCTATTCGCCTCGGAGTATGACGGCGAAATGGCCCGGCGGCTTTGAAACTGCGTATCTGCCCGTGTAGTGAGTGCAGGCAGGCCCGCCCAGCCTCGATAGTTGCGTATCTTGGCGTGACATGCAATGAGGCGGTGTGCTCTTTAAGGCGACTCACCGCCGAGATGCTGCGTTGATCACCTGTGAGGGGACCGACCTTTTCCACAGCTGCGACCTTAACCTGGGGCGTGTCCTGCCGGAGGGACGTCTAGAGCTAACATGTCGGTTTCCAGAGGATCTTGCCTAGTTTAGTCGTGGTGTGATGTTTCTCCACTAATGCATTCGAAGAAAGGTCCAGGAAGAACTGGTTGATAGAGAGTTCCTTCTTTGATGCCACGATGCGTGCGGGTGTACGACATTCCTAGGTTTGAACCGGGATAGAGCGTGATGTCCTCATACAGTCTGCCAGATGGAAGCAGTGGCCAAGTGTCTTTCTCTCCGAGACCCGGGAGGAGGTTCGATTCGGCGAGCACTCACGAGATGATAGTCATGCCACGAGCAGGGTAGAGAGGAGTCCAGGTTAGCATATGTCTCTCTGTCTCCTAAATCCCGCATCTTGTAATCCCGTTGGCCGATATTTGGCCCATCCTTGCATCACATCATTCGTCGAGATACGTTCATGCCCGGCTCGAGAAAGTGGCGGGTGATGGATGCCTATTATTTGTTCTTTATGACTACTCGAGAGACACGGGGTCGGAGGTTGGCACGGTGTCGCACCATCTTTGCGACAGATTGCCTTGTCCTTTGGGTGTCTTCCTGGTGACTCAGGTGGGAGGAGCCACCATGGCGGCCATCTTTGGATGTGTTGGATCTTTTTGGCGTGATTCTGAGACCCACCACCACAGCGGCGGTGAGGTGGTTAGGTTTCTTTTATGTTTTTGTATAGTTCCAGCTTTATCAACTGCCTTCTAATTTTGATTAGGATTTATGTGTTAGCCATAGTAGGCAGTGATACTTTTGTATGTTTAGCTTTGTATTCATGTACTAGCCATTTTGGCTATATGAAAACTATTCGGTATATATATCTGAGACTTTTGCATATCATGTTTGTGCCTTTACCATGAGTACTTGTTTTATCTTCAATTGGACAATTGGTGCTTCAGTGAACAGATGAATTCTTCAATTGAACAATTGAATTGCTTTAATTGGACAATTGAATTTACTTTTATTGAAAATTGTATCATTGTAAAGTTACCTTTATGTTAGACAAATTCCATGTTTGAAATAATTTTTGGTGGAGTTGAAGTTCGGCATGCTCCAACTTGAACATTTCTCATAGCTAATTCACACCGCACGGATTGTTTCAATAGAATTTTGTCAAATTAGTTGCCTCCTTTCACTTTGCATGGCGGCCTTAGGCATGTTGGCAACCTAGGATAGTTTAATGTTACCCATTTGAGAAGACCAATGTAGTCTTCAGGAAAATAAAGAAAAAGCAAAAGAAAAAGAAAAAGAAAAAGAGAAAAAGAAAAATAAAGTCGTGACACTTTGCCTTGAAACCCGAACACGGTCCGAGGGGTGTATGGCGAAAGCCTTTGAAGCCCGATGCCCTAAGCCTTATGGTTGGGAGTCATCGATTTAGTGTTCGTTACATGGATGGATAGGTAGAGTTTAGCAATTGTAGGTGCTTGATTTTTCGAGTCATTCGAATCCAGGAATTGAAGCCTATAGAGTTTGTGGTCAAGTGATCCTTTTGGCTTGATGCCCTAAACCTTAATTGGTTGGGAGTCATCGGTGGACCCCCGTTACACGGACTTTGGTGAAATCGGATTTTAAGCATTGCACCCTCTGATATGGATTGAGTAAATAAAGGAGAGTGTAACTATCCTATCCCAGGTTGTTCAACAACTTAAGGCCATGCCGGTGCTAGGTTGGGGAGGGACAATTTTGCACTTTATTGGCTCAATCTGGTTTTATTAAGAACCATTAGACTTTGGTGGAAATTCAAGTTGAGAATCATGGAGCCAATATTGACCTAAAAATTGTTCTTGTATGGTTTTGGTTCTTTCATGTCGGTTTTCAAACTTGGTGTCGATTTTCGATTTAAAGGTAGTGTTTATTTGTTTATACACCTTTTGAATCATAAACTTTTTGAAAATCCTTTGCATGCATACCACTATTATTTTTGCATTGCTAAGGGACTAGCAATGTTTGGTTTAGAAGTGTGATTAGTACCCAAAGTGCTATTTTGAGCCCTATATCGGATAGGTTTTGAGTGCTTTTGCTTTCGCTAATCATGTCATGTCTGATTAAAGTGTTGGTCTTCTTAGTATCCCTTATGCCGTTTAGAGGTTATTTTGGTTGTTTGCGGTTTTTGCATACTTTGAGAGTTCAATATCGAGATATGTCTTGAACCATGAAGATCAAACTCAACCATCGACCTTCGACATCTGAATTAAGTGAAGGAATGAGGCAAAGTGAAGAAATGATGCGATGGGGATGCGGTGTGCAGCAGTGAAGAATATGCAAACCCAAGAAATTTCGCTAAGATTGCGAAAATTTCGCTGGGATTGCGAAAATTTAGCAATCATAGCGAAAAATTCGCAATCCTAACGAAATTGAGAAATTTCGCTAGGCTTCAAATTTTCGTATGCCTTTGTTCCTAGCGAAATTACACCCTTTCATTATCTCTTAAAATTTAAGCTAAGCTAGCGAGAAATTTCGCTATGTGGTATGTGCTGCGAGTGCTCTAATTGTATCTCTGTGCAATTTCGCTATCTAGCGGTACCGTAATAGCGAAATTTTCGTGCCCTAAGCGAAATTGTTATGCCTAGCAGAAATCTCTGCATTGTCGTCCTTTTGTAATTAATGCAAAGCTGAGCTTCATTTGATTGTATTCCTCCTTGTCCCTTGATTTAGCCAAATGTTAAGGCTCTTGTATTTTCATACATTTGGTGGCCTATATAAGCCCCCAAATTGTAACGGGAAGCTGACTTGGAAGAAATCTTTTGGGCACATTTCATTTGAGTAAATATCTCCACTTGGCTCGATTAGGGTTTTCTTTCTGCTTCTCTCACTCTTTCTCTCATTTTCTAGGCTACGAAACAACCCTCCTCTTGAGGATGACAACTCGAGATCTTGGCTAAGCCTCTTTTCTTTGAAGAGGTAATGGATTTGGTTGTGGGGCGGTTCACGGGTTGTCATGTGTTAAATGCTATCGTGCGTATTTATGGCTCCCGTCTTCTAAAACTAGGGTTGAATATCATTTAATGTCATTAATTTGTGATACTTACCATGCTTTGGGATCTGATGCATACTTATTGCTAGATGTACTATGGTTCTTTAGATGGCGCTACGAGCCATTTAATGATGTTGAATGTTAGGGTTTCAAGCTAAAAGTACAATAGTGCATGTTACTGTGTTGACTCAAATAGAGGTGATTCTAGGGTTAGGTTTGCCAGTTAAACAAAGATCCGGTTATGGCTTGGACTATGGGTTGCTTGTCATAATCTGAGATAAAACACGAGGACACTTGTTTGCCACTATGTTATCAAGTTAGTGACCTAAATCTTCAAAGTTACCTTTTTCACACTTGATTTAGTTTTTGGTTAATCGGGTTTTCAAACTACTCACTATTTTGAAACAAATCCAAAAATCTAAACTAAAAAACCTCGCCATTTTGACAACGTGCAAGTCATTCATAGGATGAAAACCCGTCCGTGTTCGATACTAGACAGCTATCTTTGCATTAGCTTGACTACGGCGTTAGGGCTGGGACTACAAATTTTTGTTGATTCCGGAATCACCCCTACGTAGCGCACGAATCACTTTCTGCGGATTGAACTAGAACCCCTCGGATATCCGTCCTGTTCTCACAATAGCTCCTACACTCTATAAATAGTCTTGAAAGAGCAGTTAGACCGAAGTGCGTGGTTTGTAGGGAGCATATCGCGGAGGAAGGCGCACTCGAGACAGAGTAGACAATTTCGTATCTCGAGAAAGAGAGCAAACCATCTCTCTAGGTGAGGTGTGAGGCCACTGCCGATAATCTACCGAGTTAGCCAGAACTACTGATTAGTGCCCAAAAAGTGCTATTTTGAACCCTATTTATTATAGGTTTTGAGTGCTTTTTGTATACTAATCATTCTAATTAACCCGATTTACATTAAGGTCCTACTATTCTGATCGCATTTTGTGGCAAATTTTGCAGTTTTTGCAAGCTAATCATGCCAACATTGTTGAGTCGATCCAAACATGAAAATTAGGGTGGCTTCAGCATCGCCGTCGAGACTAGAGGAAAGAATAGCGAAAATAGAAGAAAAATGAAGCGAGGGAGCAATGGAGCATTAGCCAACAATGGAGCAGTGCTGAAAATTTTAAGCTACGCTAGAATTTTGCTATCATGGCAAAATTACTTCATTGCATAAGCGAAAATTTCAATTTTTGCTATATTTGAATTTTTAAATATGATAGAAAATCAACGTACATATGAAAATTGTCGCTCACTTATTTTTGTGTTTAAGCGACTTCAGTTTGGTTTTTCTCCTTTTACCCTCACTATAATTTTGTTGTTTCATATTTTTTGTAATTTTCCCTTTTACGAGCATATATAAACCTGAGTGCAGCAACAAATGGACATCAATCGCCGCAATAAATTTTGGAGCTTCCCGGCTCTCCGTTTTTCTCTGCTTCATTTTCTTTCCCTTTCTTTTCTATTTTCTTGGTTGCCAAACACCCTCCAAGGATGATAACTTGGAGGATGGCTGACTAAACCCTTCCTCATGAAGGAAAAGTGCGGGAGTAGAGGATCACGGGTGTGGAGGTTCCTGTTTTTCACGCGGTATGCAGCGGTTGTGTTTCCTTTCAACTCCCTAGGTTTAAATCCCTAGATTCACCTTGAATGACCTTTGTTAGTGGCTCTTTTAGGGTTCGAGTGGATGCTTATTGCTAGATCCACGAGATTCAGTGAATTACCCTCTATTAATCGAACCAAAATTGAGTCGGGGAAAATTGTTCTTCATTGTCGGTGACCCCCTTCTTTGCTAAGTAAACACCATGCTGAAAAGGATAATTATTTTTGTGTTAGGTTTTATAGCTAAATGAAGATCGGATCGGAGATGACTATATGTCATCCTCCCAATGAGAAATAACCACGAGGACCTCTCGGGGACTGTGAAACTTCGACCACAGTGACCTAATACTTAAGGTTCTATTTACATTTTAACTTATTTTTATTTTGATTTTAAACCCCGAAACCTCAGCGTTTTTAACCAAACCTGAAAATCAAATTAAATTCACGGTTTGAGCCCTCTTTTGTAGTCATTTGCATGAAGAAAACCAATCCACGAGTTAGACCCCAGAGCGCATTATCTGCTGATAGCTTGACTACGGCAGTAGGAGGAAATTTAGGATACAAATTTTGTTGATTCCGGATCACCCTACTATGGCACGAATCAACTACTGGCAGGCCTAGTGCAGCGGTGATATCTGAAGCTCGCAGTATCCCAAGAAGGCCATCGATACTGAAATGAAGCTGCATCTGATTGGACACTCCCCGGGATGTCATGGTATGGTAAAACTAGAGAACCACCCAGGGATAGAAAAATTGCCTTGGAGTCATAAATGGCAGCGGAGAAAACCTTTGGACCAACCGCATAGAATCTCGGAACCGTGGGTCCGCTACCAATACTGGTATATCATAATAGGACTCTCCGTGAAAGTCCTTGGCACGACAATCTACATTCCCGGGTATCGGGTTACAATGAAATAGTGGACGCCTAATCCTCGAAGCAGGGGATAATTGAGGTGATGAATGTGCAGGACTCTGGGCAGTTGGAGACCACGAAGGCTCAAGCCTAGAACATGAAGACTCCCCAGGGCGAGATGTTCGGGCCCGCTTAGAAGGCGGTGCCCACCGATTGGAGCGCGTTGATGCACGCGCGAGATGAGACGAGGTCCGCCGGTGTGTATCGTGCGGATGGGGGCTCGGCGGCGCCACGAGGGCTCCTCTGGGATATCGACGAGGCTGGACTGCATCATGGTTGCGGGAGACAAAGCAAGGGTGCCTCGGCTGCAAGTCGGAGATGGTCGGCGCGAACTGCAGATGCAGGTGCCATATATGGCAGGGGCACGGGTCTGAACCCTGGGCCTGAATCGATGCCCTCCGTGGGTGCGAACCATGGCTAGAGGCTCAGGTGTCTTGGTTGGGAGGCTGGGGGCGTATGCGCGACGACTCCGGCGTGCGACGGGGAGAGATGCGGGCGTCTTGTTGGGGTGACTCAAGCGTGTGCGGCCCGGGGAGTTGTGTTCGTGAGTGGCTAATGGGAGTGGGGGGCTGCATGGTGCATGTGGGCAAGCTGAAGGGACCCCTAGAATCAGAAGAGTCGCGGGGCGAAAATTCACTGCAGGGGCGAAATTTCGCTACGTAGCGAAAATTACCTTCTTGATGACACTGCTGCAAAATTAAAAGAAAAATAAAATAATAAAAAAATTAAATTAGGCTAACGGTATTAAAGAGGATTTTAATTAACAACTAAGATATAATAAAAATACTAAAATTAAAATAAGTAAAATGAAAATAAATTAAATTAAAAATTGACCAAAAAGAAAACAAAATTTGAGCCGCAGTTTGGTCTCAATGGAGATCAAACCAACTCAATGGCTGGAATGTCGGTCATGGAGGATCAAATGAGGATTTCTCCTCCTCTTCTGCAGAATGGCAAACAGCATAGGGCTTCACTCGTTGCCCATTAACCATGAATATTTTCTTGTCTTTCAGGTTGAGCAGGTCAACCGAACCATTCGGATATGCTTGATGGATGATGAATGGGCGGTCATCGCGATTGAGCTTGGGAAATAGATGGGCTTGGAATCATACGAGGACTGATCCCGGTTAGAAAGTTTTCGGGTTATGAGGCGATCATGCCACTTCTTACACTTATCTATGCAATTTGGAATTGAAGTAGGCGTTGTTTCTCAGCTCTTCTAACTCGCCAATCTCAAGCATTCTTTCAGGCCAACTCGGTTCATATCCATGTTCAAATTTCGTATTGCCCACCATGCCTTGTATTCGATTTCTATCGGTAATTGGCAAGCCTTGCCATAAACTAAGCGATACGGGGACATGTTGAGGATGGTCTTGTATGTTGTCCTGTATGCCCACAATGAGTCTAGAAGCTTCAAAGACCAATCCTTCCTATTAGAATTAACAACTTTCATCAGGATGGTCTTTATTTCTCTGTTGGCGAGCTCCATGACCAGCAGTGCGAGGATGATCTGGGGTGGCTACCTTGTGCTTAACACCATATTTGGATAAGAGGTTCTCAAAGGGTTTGTTACAAAAGTGAGAACCTCCATCATTGATAATGCTGCGAGACTCCAAATCTAGAGAAAATGTTCTCCTTCGAAGGAATTTTATGCGCGCTTTGGTTAGGCGCCACTGCGTATCACTTTACTTATTACTTGGACACGTAGTCCACCCCACAAGGATGTAGCATAGCCCGAAGGAAGTAGAAATGGCCCCATGAAGTGATGCCCCATACATCAAACAATTCAACTACTGGAAAATGGGGTTCAAGGGCATCATGTGACGACGGGAAATATTTCCCGGTCTTTGGCACTTATCACACTGCTTGCACATGGTATAGGCATTCTTAACGATGTGACGATAAAAGCGAATGCAACACTTTCATGGTTGTTTCTATGAAGCAAATGCCCTCACCGCACCATCATGGTAATGGCTGAAATCCTTCTGTTCTTCTTCGACACACATTTCTTATTATCGATCAACACGATACTTGAACAAATCTGGCTCCTCGATAGTACGAATGAACCCTTACATGAAAGAACTTCTTGTCCTGTGTTGTCCACTCCACTGGTAACTCTTACGTTACTAAAAAATTGTAATGTGACATACCATGGTGCTATACTCCCTTTGTCAATAGAGACTCCTCGGGAAGTCATCAAATAAGGGTTGTGGGTATTGTGTGCTATGTAGTTGTCACGGAGAGATGATCGGCAACAACGTTCCTCCACACCTTGTTATCTCTAATCTTGAGGTTGAACTCTTCACGGCAATAGAACCCATCTAATAAGCGAGCCTTAGATTTGTTTTTGTGAGTAGATATTTGATCTTTGAATGATTTGTGAAGATTACAATATCTTACCCAATCAAATAAGATCGGAACTTATCTAAAGCATAGACCACTGCTAGCAATTCTTTCTCCGTAGTAGTGTAGTTTCTCTGAGCTTTGTTTAACGTTTTGCTCACATAATAAACCACATATGGCTTTCCCTCTACTCTCTATCCGAGAACCGCTCCGACAGCAAGGTCACTAGCATCGCACATTACCTCAAAAGGCAAGTCTGTCGGGGGCTTTCCACAGTAAGGGTGTTGTAGTCATATATGCCTTAAGCTCCTCGAACTTTTGTTGGCATTTTGCATCCCATTCAAACTTTGCATCTTTTTCAAGGAGTTTGTAGAGTGGCTTAGCTATTTTCGAGAAGTCTCGGATGAACCTGCGATAGAAACCTGCATGTCCCAAGAATTGCCGCACTGTCTTCACATTAGTAGGAGATGGAAATTTCGAGATCAATTCTACCTTGGCCTTATCCACTTCAATTCCTCTCTCGATGATGGCCCCAAACACTATCTCTTACGATTTACCATAAAATGGCATTTTTCCCAATTTAGTACTAGGTTCTTTTCAATGCATCTGTGGAGGACAGTTTCAAATGGACTAGGCATTCATCGAAGCTTTCCCGTGGCTGATATGTCATCCATATAAACCTCCATAATACGGCTCCACCATATCAAATCTGCGAGCATCTGGCCGAAAAGTGGCCGGGGCATTGCATAGACCGAAGGGCATCATTCTATAGGCATATGTACCAAAAGGACAAGTGAAAGTGGTCTTTTCCTAATCATCTGCAACGATCTCGATCTGGAAGTAGCCGGAATACCCATCTAAGCGTTAGAGAGGGATATTTTGATACTCTCTCCTGGTTGGTCCATGAAGGGTAAGGAAAGTTATCCTTTACGCGTCACCTCATTCAGCCTACGTAGTCAATACATACCCTCCCAGCACATGTAGTAAGTCGATTGAATTTCACTCTCCTTTCTCATTGATCACCATAACCCACGATTTCTTGGGTACTACTTGGGTTGGACTTACGAAGCTACTCCGGATATGGGGTATATGATGCCATCTTGTAGCAATTTCAACACTTCCACTCGTACCACCGCTTGCATATGCGGATTCAGTCTCCTCTGTGGCTGTCGAACCGCTTTTGATTCCTCTTCTAAGTAGATATGATGGGTTCATACGGTCGGGCAGATGCCTTTAAAATCGGAAATCTTCCATCCGATTGCTTTCTTGTTCCTATGGAGGATTTGAAGCAAACTAACCTCCTGTGGATTGATCAATAGTGAAGAAATCACTACTGGACAATGCATTTTTCCTCCCAAAAATGCATATTTCAATTCAATAGGTAGGGGCTTAAGATCCTAAGCGGTAAGGGACCGGGTTCCTCACTTCCCGGTAAGTAAATTAAAACTTCAGCCTTTCTTATACGTGCGTGCGTGAGCTCACTGCAGAAGCTCCTGTTTGGTCTTCATTCTTTGTCAGCCAACTCCTTGGTTAGCCACATCTTGCACAAGCGGATCATTTTACTTGTTCTTCAGGACTAAACCTCTATTACACAAACCTCTTCATTGTCATCTATACATTTGATGCATGTGCTTTTCTTAAGATGGAAGATATTGAGCTCTAAGGTCATATTTCCAAGGTTCGGCTGCATCACTTGGTCAGACAATTAATGATCGCATTGGAAGTGGCGAAAATGGCCTTCCTAGGATAATTGGCACATGGTTAGCTCCCACTGCGACCGGTTCGGTATCAAGCACTACAAAATCGGATAGTAAGTTGTCCACCCTAAGTAAAACATCCTCAAACGGTCCCTTTGGTATTTTGATGGACTATCATTGAGACAAAGTAGTAGTGGTTGACATGTTCGCCTAATGACTACTTATACATGGAAAAAGCGTGAATTAACACTTGCCCCGAATCTAGCAATGCCTTTCCACACAAGTGCACGCCTATGTTAGCGGAGATTGTAGGAACCCGGATCTTTATACTTCCACCCGAAGTCTTGCACTCTGATGATGGCACTCACTTGCTTTCAGTCAAGGTGCTTATTCACATTAAAGCCTCTTTTCACCGTGCAAAGATCTTTCAAAAACTTTGCATACGTGGGGACTTGCTTGATCATATCGAGAACAAGGATGTTAACTTTCACACATATAGTACTTCTAAAATTCGGTTGGTTAGCGAATTTTCCTTTCAAAAGTACTGTGGGAAAGGAGGGGGGGTACCTTTGTGTTTATTTCTTCCTGTGCAGTGGTTCTTCCTCACAGTGGATTGACCGTTGTGGGAGCTTTCTTGGCATTTGATGCGGGATTTGCTAGTCTCGGTTCTGGCCTGCCGAACGTTACTACTACTTTGACTTCATCAATTCTTGCATTGGGATCACTAGCGGAGCCTATCTCATGCATTCCCCTCGGGTTTCTTTAACGTTTGGGAGGAATTTCCTTTCTAGGACCTGCTGCGATTGAACCTTTGGAAATGGAACGTTGCAAGTTATCATATTTGTTGGAGATCTCATAATGCATACTGTCTAATTTCTTGTTGAGTGAGCTCTCTATTGTCTCAATTTTCTGATTAGTTTGAACATTCAACACCTTTGTTCCTCAGCGGTACCTACTACCTTGCTTAGGTCGAATTGCTTGCTCAACGGAGAAAGAGGTGGAGGCTAGCTGCTTCATTTGTCTTTGAGGTGGAGCCAAACTACTGTTGTGCTCCTTGGGGAGCATATGCAGGGGGTTTTGGCTTCTATGATAGATTCGGATGATTCCTCTAATTAGGGTTGTAGGTGTTTCCATACGGAGCATTTGTCAGTGGCTTATTTTTACCTAAGACATGGGCATGCTCTTGATCAAATCCCTCACTGAAGGAACCATTGGACAATGCTCCCCAAGATGGCTACTTGGCCCGACAATTCGCAGGCTAGGTGAGATCAGGGCAATTCAACCACAACTTGCACTTCATGGTTGATTTCTCATTTCAAGCTCCTCCGACCTTGGTCAAAGTGGATTAGTTTTGCTTTCATCGTGTCTTGGAAGATCATAAATACTCCCCCTTTGGTGGGTTGAAGGCCTATTTTTCGGCCTCTCTTGGATTAGGTTCGTCCCATGCCTTGGATGTTTTCGACCACACATAGTTCAAAAAAGTCCATGGCTAAATGCGGGTGCTGAAGTCCCCTCCACACATGGTTTCTAGTAGTTGCTTCATGGCCGGAGACATACCATCATAAGTGATTCTGACATCCATGTCGAACCCATGGTATGGACATCCTGTGATGGTCTCCACGAACCTCTCCCAACAACGATCAAAACTTCCTCATTATCATGGAGTAAATTAAGTGTAGATTTGCCTCTTCAAACTGTTGGTCTTGGTAGTACTGAAAAATTTCTTCAAAAATTCAGCTTGAAGTTCGGCCCAATTTCTAATTGTTCTCGGCCTTAATGAATTTAGCCAAATCTTGGCCTTGTCTTTCAGTGTCGATGGAAATGCTTTCAGCTTAAGCAAGTCCATGTCAGGTACACCTTCTTTAAAAGTTGTGCATACTTCCTCAAACTCCCGGATATGCGTATATGGATTTTCATTCTCCATTCCATGAAAAGTGGGAAGCGGGGCGTCGAATAGGGTCTTACTTTCTGACATCATCAACAGGTGGTATGATGCAGGAAGGTGCACTCACTCTAGGAGGGTGTATGTGGTCCCTCATTGACCTATATGCTGTAGGATTTATTGGGGCTCCTTATTGACTTTTCTTGTTCTTCAGGTAGAGGATCCATTTTGCTAGAACTGTGTGCCGACTTCACAACCTTGTTCAATTGATTATCTTAACTCTTTGCGGTGATCTACTTGATATATCTCTATCCTAGTGGTTCATAAACACCTGTGAAACAAAAAGAGACAAAGCAAAGAACAACAACAGGGCTTGGCAAAAAGATCAGTGTTAGCTAAGAAATAAAATGACTATTATTCATAAAAAAAAAGCCCAGCAGTGACTGTTGAGAAGAAAAAAAACTTGAAATTCTAAATAATGGAATTCAAAAAGGTTTAAAAGGTCACCAATACTTATAATGAGGATTACAAGTACTCATCAACTAGATCATACGTAGTGAGCACCATCCACGACAACGAGCCATTTGATTAAGTGCGCATTAGTAGGGTTCCGGAACAACAAAATTTATACCTAAATTACTCCTACTATCGTAGCGTAACTACTGTAGTATAGTGGCTATAGGATCGAACACAGGGATGGGTTTTCGTCTTACAAATGATTTTATAATGAGTCAAAATGGTGAGACTTTTATTTGGATTTTGGATTTGTATGAAAAGTGTGATTGTTTTCACTATGCTAACTGAAGGTAATTCGAAATAAAATGTAAAAAGAAGTCCTTGAAGTTTTGGGCCACTAGTTTGGTATGATAGGGTTGCAAAGGTGTCCTTCGGTTATTTCCTCGCATTAGGGAAAATGACCTATAGTCATTTCCAAAACTGGATATTGGTTTAACTTTAGAGCTAACCATAGTACCATTCCTCTTTGAAACATAGCATTCTGCGAAGGCATTAAAGTATCACGATTAAATCTAATTAACCTACCTCGAGGAGCTCGTAAATGACAACTAATGAATAATACGTATCTAACACTAAGAATACACTGAACCCTAAAAGCTTGTCAAGTATTGACCAGTGAAAGTACATCAAATAGCTTTTAAAACCTAGTTTTGAAAGTTTGAAACATAAATACTCAGTGCTTGCTTCATGAAAAACAGAGGAACACCTGCAAACCTTATCAACCTACCTAGAAACCCTCCTCTTCAAGGTTTAGAGTCTTTAGCCAAACATCCTTTGAGTTGTCATCCTTAAAGGGTGTGTTTGGTTAGAAAGTGAAAAAGGAGAGAGAAGAAGCAGTGAGGGCGAACAGGGGGCCCGTAATGGAAATGCCTTTAATGAAAAAGTGGGATTACAAAATGTTGAAATTAGCCATATGGCCTACAAAAGCCCGGTGAAATACCAATCTATCCAAACTAGAATAATTACAGTGAGGGTAGAAGTGGAAAAAACCAAAACGAAGTCATTTGTACACAAAACGGGAGCGGGAGAATTTCGCTACGAATTGAAATTTACCTAGCTATGTAGCGAAATTTGCTTCTATTAGAGAAAAATTCGTATGTAAGCGAAATTATACTCCCATATCGAAAAATTTGCTCATGTAGCGAGATTTCGCTACTATAACAAAATTTCCCGGCACTTTGCTTGCTCTGGTTCTTCTTAGATCAATTTAAGCACCATTCACGGCTTGATGCAATCGAAGATAAATCATCTGAACTACGTTGTAAATCAGCTCAACCGATAGTACACAAGCTTGATATGATAGAATAGGTTCTGAAACACACAAAACTACCCTGAGCAGCCTTGAAATACAATCATTAGTACCAAAGGGACCTACACGTGTCAATCGGCTTAACTAATATGATTAGTACACAAAAAGTACTTAGAACTTATCTTAAATAGGGTTCAAAATAGCACTTTTTAGGCACTAATCAGTTTGTAACTGAAATGCTTCGGGCTGGATATGGCCTGAGCAGGGAATTGCATGTTGGATGTTTTGTGTGGTATTTAAAAAAACTAGACTTTATGGACTAAATCCAGATTATTTCCGAGGCCAAGCATGGTTGGATTTATGGCCGGGAATGGATAATGCCTGTTATTGCCATAAATTGAATAACATGCTGAATATGTGAAATTATGTGATAAAGATGGAAATAATTATATGCATTGGGGGTATGGTGACGCTTTATGTCACCATTTGAGAATATAAATTGGCATTACTTGCCTAAGTAATGGTTAGAATTATGTTAATGTACATGCTTGAATGATTTGTTGACATGAATGAACGAGGAATGATAGAAAATATAATAGTACATTGCTTAAATGATGTGCGATTTGAAGATTAATGGAATAACATATTTGCATGTATGTTGATGTTGAACTAAATATATGAAATGTTGTGTAGTAGACATGAGTGTTCATAGCACACACATAGTGTACGGTGTAGAATGTCCAAGTAGAGGTCTTCATACATTGGTCATGGGTTTGAGTGCATTGGCACAAATTGCATTGCATTGGTGTGCGGTAACACCTCATTACATGGGTGTATGTACATAGCGATTTGTACTTCACGTTTGATGTTGAATGCGTGTGGGCCCAGAATGGGGCGAATCCAATTGAGTTCACGGTGTTGAATGAAAATGGAAAGCGAATAGTGTCGAGTAGCAAGTAGGGATAGACACCCCCTCGGGTGAAAAGCATAAACTTGGTTAGGCTTGCATTAATATCGATGGCTTGAAAAAATGTCGGAGGTGTAAGGGCCTGAGCGGTGAGACCCCAAAAAAGTTTCTATTACTTGAAAAGACATGAAAAAATTAAATAAATATCACATAGACTATGGGTTGTGAGATGGGAGTCGGGACTGACTCGGTATTGATTTCCCATTGGAACTTGCATTGGGTGGTGAGTCGGAGGTTGACCCGGTACATGGGGCATGTAGAGTGTTGTCTCATACATGCATGTAGTTTTTTTTCCATGATAGGACAACATGTATGCACGGATTGGTTGTTGGTTTTGGCTTGTGAAATGATCATTGCATGTGCGCCTAGGTAAGGAGTAGCCATATAGGATTTATCTACTTGGGCAGTTAGCTACGCCTGTCGTGGGACCCCCGCTCGGTCTGAAGCAGGTACAAGTAGACGACGCTTCTTAGAGGCTGGGATTATGAAGTGGGTCGGACTATGGCCTTGATTCAAGTTTTGTGTATATATTAGAACGAACTAGTTTTAATATATGTTTTATATTAAGAGTGATGTAATAAATCTTGGATCTATAGAAATGTATGGTTTTGTAACTATATGGACGAGTATGGATGATGGGCCCTATTGGGTCATTTTACTAATGTATGGGTCTCATGATATGAGGCACACAGGTTTCCCCAGGTTGACGGTGGTCAACGGGACCCCCGGGTTTTGGGGCATCATAGCTTTGTATCATAGCATAGGTACACGAGTACCTAGGGCTTGAGGGACTTGGGCTTAGGCCATGGTCATTAAGGTATAAGAGCATCACAACTTGGTATAGCTTGGTGTCGGAGCTTCGGTTAGAATTACCTAGTGCTTGATATCCAGATCATAGTTTATTATCAAGGTCTAGGTAACCACCTAGGAGCCCAAGGGACATGATTAGATCACAGCATGCATTGTGTGTTTTGTTGTGTATGCTTTGATTGTATGTGCATGATTGTGTGTTACAAATTACGTGAATTATATACGTGGTAGGATGTATATAGGAAATGCGAACACTAAGGTTGAGAAACGTAACCTTAGGAGTTCGGGAAACGAACAGATGGTTCGGGATATTACGTCTATTATTGGTTGGCATGTGCGCTAATAGTAAGACACAAAAATGATTCTAAACTTGCGGTTTGACTTGTGTAGATGGAAAGTAGAGGACGAGGGCGTAGAGGTCATCCACGAGGCAATGGTCGACCTCCACCTATTTTTTATCAGCAGGCCTTCATAGAGGACATGGGTGTTGAGATAGCCACCGCTGCACAGGATGATACAGCTAGAGGTCAGGGAGGTGCCAGTAACCTCAAGAGGTTCAAGGCACATCATCCTCCGACATTCAAGGGAGGAGGGGACCCGATGGTAGCCGACCATTGGTTCCGTCAAATTGAGAGGATTATCCGGGCTATGGAGATCACCTCAGATACTACTCGGATTATGCTGGCTTCATTCTAACTTTAGGGTGAGTCCCAGATCTTGTGGGAGTGGGTCACAACTTCCAGGGACTCGGAGACTATGACATGGGATAATTTTCGTAGACTATTCATGCGGAAGTACTGTCACACCCCGATTCCTGGTTCCACCCGATTGGTGGATCCGAACCGAGTTCGGGGTGCGAGACTATAAACTGGGACTCTTTATCTGCTTTATCAAACGATGGTATGTCCAAGTCTTATAACTGTATCAACATATCATATACAAAAGTCTAAAATAAAACTACCACTATAGTGGTGTTTACAGTGTCACATATACAGTACTGAGTCCCATTTACATACTCAAAAAAAGCTATACATTTACTTTTCTTGATTAGAGCCTTGAGCCTACGTGATGAACCTACTCGTGTGCGGCCCGGCGAATGCGGAAGATCTGTCTTTTCTTACGTACCTACCACAGGTGAAAACTAGTGCTAAGCTTCGCTTAGTGGGAAACATAAGGTAACCAATGCATATACCTGATTATAATAGCGTATATGATATGAGATATCAAATTTGTATGCATTCATATAAGGAACGTATACAATTACTTATGCTTCTTCGGATCTCCCATATGACTCATACTTGTACTTATAGCAACTTTATGCTTGTTTAGATCTCCCGTATGAGTTACAAAGCTTATTCTTATTCAGAATTACCCGTAGGTATTACAGATTAGAACATTACACATTTGTATACTCTTATTCCTTATTTAGGTTATTATCATATAACTGTGGGAATACTTAGACCAGTACTAGTAAATGAGTAAGACACAACACCAAAAGTATCCGAAGATACTATACAATCTGCGAAGTGTCGTAGCCTGGTAGAGTCTTGAAACAACGTGAGAGGATGTCGTCATGCTTGTCGGAGAATCTCAGAAATTCATGATCTAGAAGTACTAGTCGAGAATCTTAGAAGTATTATACGTGCTGCCCACGTAACGGGAGTGTCGTGTCATTGCCACGGTCTTTGGCATTCCTACAAGTATGTGTTTCGAAGCTTCTATCTTGTTATAAGGCATGAAGTTTGCCCGTCGAACTTCAAACTATTGCAGGCGGCAGTGCAGTGCGATTTTCACTTCATTTCTTCCTTATCTATACTCGGTGTGTAGTGTAAGCAACTATGCAAAAATACCAAAAATCGAGTGTAGGAACCGATTAGTGCAGTCTGACTACGTTGGTACGGTGCCAAACCGGGTTCTACGGGAGGGTGATGCCGATACCACTGGGTGGTGCGAGTGCTAGTTTGCCAACTGCATCGGTGGTGCTAATACCGCTGAGGAATGGAATTTTGAGTGCGATTACCTTGAAATGACAGAATTCACCCTTTTTCCTTCACTTTTCTTCCATAAATCACTTCTATTACATCCTTCATAAAAGCTAACATGGAATCCTCAAAACAACTCCTGCTTACTTTTAATTGGCAAAGAATCCAAGAGTTCATGCAAGTTCTTGACTCTAAAACCTTGGAATTGTGAAGGATTCATATCTAATTATTATCAACTAGGGTTTTTCAGCCTAACTTCCCTTAAATCTAGAGTTAGGATGTATTCCTAGCAAAACCACAGAAAAGGAACCAAATTGTCAAAAAACCACAGAAATCCATACCTAAGTAGTTTTTGGACAAAATCTTACTATTCCATACTCAAATTCCATACCAAACTCCAAAGATCCATACCTTTGCTTTGCTCCTCCTTCTTCCTCTTCTTCTTCTTCCTCTTTCACTTCCTCCCATAAGTTCTCTTGTTTGGAGACCAAAAATGAGTTATTTTTTGTCTCCCTCCCCTATTTATAATTAAACTTGCCTTTATTTGCCTTTTTGGTCCTCCCTCATTCCATTAATTACATTCATATTTATGTTATTTCCACTTTGGCCTCTAATCTTATCAATTCATGACTTTTATGCCCCTTTTTGACAATTTACAATTTTGTCCTTAAGTCTTGTACAATCTCCGGGTTTCTAAATTTCCATTTTTCGCATTTAATTTACGAAAAATTTAATTTATGCCCTGAAAATATATCGCACGTTGAAAATAACTAGGGGTATAGTTCGAGGTGTTACAATTCCCCCTTTCCCCTTAATTAAATTTCGTCCTCGAAATTACCTGAACTGAAGAGCTAAGGGTACTGTACCCTCATTGTCGATTATGTTTCCCATGTCGCTTCTTTCATACCGTGATGTTACCAAAGCACTTTTACCAGAGGGACTTGCTTGTTTCGTAATTGCCTTATTTCACGATCTAGAATAGCTTTCGGCTCTTCTTCGAAAATGAAATCTTCTTGTACTTGTATATCTTGAATTGGTAATATGTGCGATGGGTTAGAACGATATCTACGAAGCATAGACACATGGAATACATCATGTAATTTGGCTAACTCCGGAGGGAGTGCCAAGCGTCGCTGCGGATTGACTCTTTTTAAAATCTCGTAAGGGCCAATGAATCTTGGACTCAGTTTCCCTTTTCTTCCAAAGTGGAGTATCTTTTTCCACGGAGATACTTTTAAAAACACTTTGTCTCCGAATTCAAACTCTATATCCTTTCTCTTCAAGTTATCATAGGACCTTTGTCTATCACAGGCAGCTTTTAATCTCTACCGAATAATCTGAACTTTTTCTTCAGTGTCTTTTACTAATTCAGGACCAATAATTTTATGCTCGTTCATCTCTGTCCAACACATAGGAGTTCTCTGACCGTCTTCCGTACAAAGAAGCTTCATACGGGAGCCATCACGAATCTTGGATTGATAACTATTATTATAGGCAAATTCCATGAGTGGAATATACCTATCCCAACTTCCCGGAAAATCTAATACACAGCCCCGAAGCATATCTTCTAACACCTGAATATCTCTTTCAGACTGTCCATTTATTTGTGGATGGAAAGTAATTAAAATTGATCTCGTACCCAGCGTTTGCAACTCTTTCGGAACAGCCAGCGTCATCGAGGATTGCGGTCTTATACTATCGATAAGGGAATTCCATGTAATCTGACAATTTCATTCACATAAAGGTCCGCTAAACAATCCATGGAGTAGTCAAGTCGGATCGGTAGGAAGTGAGCAGACTTGGTAAATATGTCCACAATTACCCAAACTGCATCATGTTTCCTTTGGGTGAGGGGAAAATCGGATACGAAATCCATAGTAATGTTATCCCACTTCCATTGGGGAATTGGAAGGGAGTTGATAAATAGGATGGTGCCGGTGTTCGGCTTTGTTTGCGACACGTCGGACACTTATACATACTCATAAGTAATACTTTTTCTATCACCTGCTGATATCTTGTTTCACTGCTTTGGTACATTTTATTACTTCCGGGGATCATGGTGAAAACGATGTTGTGGCTCTGAATATCTTCTTTTTCAAATCCATATCGTTCGGTACACATAATCTGCTCTTGTACAACAAACCTCCACCTCCATCTATGGAAAAATCAATCTTGTCTCAAGTACCGACTAACTGAGCCATCTCTTGTACCTTGGCATCATTTTTCTGAGCATTCAATATCATTTGCTTCAAATTTGGTATCACATTCAATTGAGCCAACAAGGCTCCATGGGTGCAAGTCTCCATCATAATCTTTCAAAGTCAAAGCAAAAATCATTTTCCTACTCAAGGCATCCGCCACTACATTTGCTTTCCCGGGGTGGTAATCAATTATACAATCATAGTCTTTAAACAATTCTAACCACCGACATTGCCTCAAGTTCAAATCTTTTGAATTATAAATATTTGATTCTTATGATCGTGAAAACTACACATTTTCTCCATATAAATAGTGTCTTAATTTTCAAAGCAAACACTAATTGCTAACGAATCATGTGGTGGGATAGTTTTGCTCAATGCGGCTTCAATTGTCTGGAAGCATAGCTTCCACTTTCCCATCTTTGCATCAATACACATCCCAAACCTATCCTCGAAGCATCCTTTGCCTGCTTTGTGTAATCCTACCCGAGTAATTCAATCAACACTGGTGCCCCGACCAATATTTCTTTTAATCTTTAAAAGCTGGATTGGCACTTATCATCCCACTCAAACTTCACTTTCATAGAATGTCTTGTAGTGAGAATGCTATGGCGAAAATCCTTGTACAAATCTCGATAATAACCTGCTAAGCCCCGAAACTTCGCCTCGGTTACATTTCGAGGAGGTTCCAATTCCTGATTGCTTTGATTTTCAACTGGGTCCACTCTAATACCTTATACAGATACAATATGGCCTAGGAATGACACTTCCTTAAGCCAGAATTCACATTTACTTAACTTTGCAAACAATTGATTCTCTCTCAAAGTTCGCAATACTATCCTCAAATGGTGTTCATGTTCTGTTAATAACAGAATATAGCGAGGATGTCATCGATAAATACCATAACAAATTGATCAGAATAAGGAGTGAAAAACCCTATTCATCAAGTCCATCGGCTACGTAGGGCATTAGTCAGCGAATGGCATGACTAAAAACTCATAGTGGCCATAACGGGTTACGAAAGAGTACATTTTGGGACATCATCCTCTTTTTACACAGATAATATCGATCGCCGTCATCTTGAGAAGACACTTGCTCCTCTCGATTGATCAAATAAATCTTCTATTCTTGCTTGAGTGCTTATTCTTAACTGTTACTTTGTTTATTTGCCGGTAGTCAATGCACATCCGAAGAGTGCCATCTTTCTTCTTAACAAATAAAACCGGAGCACCCCAAGGTGAGACACTAGGTTAGATGAAACCCTTCTCCAATTGCTCCTGTAGTTGAGTCTTCAACTCTTTCAGTTCAGTTGGAGCCATACGGTACGATGTCCTCGAAATAGGAGTCGTTCCTTGTACAACTTCAATAGAGATATCCACTTCTCTTTCAGGTGGTACTCCCGATAACTCTTCTGGAAACACATTAGGGAACTCCCTAATCACAGGAATATTTTCTAAACTTACTTACTCTCTTTTAGAGTCAAGGATTAAGCAGGCATCACAGCCTTTTTTTCGAAAGCATCGAGCT
This sequence comes from Tetrastigma voinierianum, assembly GCA_016808115.1. Classification (NCBI taxonomy): domain Eukaryota; kingdom Viridiplantae; phylum Streptophyta; class Magnoliopsida; order Vitales; family Vitaceae; genus Tetrastigma; species Tetrastigma voinierianum. The sequence goes on along the minus strand of JAEQBH010003140.1, from coordinate 970,953 downwards.
TTTCATGGCGAAATAACTTTCGGTGGTAGTTCAGATCGGATACCACAGTAGTATTACTTCCCGATGGGAGTCGAGACATTCGCGGGACTATTTTCTTATCCCGATCCAACTATGGCCCGATGTTTGGATAACCAATCCATTCCCATGAAAAGGCAAAGCAATTAGATCAACCGAGAATTCCCTAACATGGACCATTAAGGGACAATTCTTATACACACGGTTGACTCTAACACTATGCCCCAGAGGACTTGTAACAAGCAGGTCATAAGCTAAGAGCTCTACTGCATGTAATTTATCACTCATTTGTTCTATGCATATATATGAATGCGTAGAGCCCGGATCAATTAAAGCATACAGATCAATATCAAAGAGAGTGAAAGTACCAGCAATAACCCTCGGTATGTCCGGATCGTCACGAGCTCTCATAGCATAAGCTCGTGCTGGGGTCGTAGTAGCTGGATGATTCACCGTCTCTGAAGCATTACCTCTTCCTTGTGAGCCACTTCGTCTTCTACCCTTACTTTGAGTCTGTGGAGGTACATTTGACCCTCTTCTACCACTTCCTTGAGGATTTCTAGAACTTCTCGATCCCATCGGACAATTGGGTATCACATGATGTGTTCTCCCACATCATAAACAACCCCCAGTTACTCGTCTACACAAACCATAATGATTCTTATGGCAATGCGGGCATGCAGATCTTTCCTCTTGTCCGGTGGAGGTGCCTCGACTAGAACCTTGTGTCCTGGTAGGTCCTTGTCTCCTACCCCTTGTAGCTGAACCTTCTACTTAATCAACTTGTGACTCTCTAGGTCTTTTTCCCAAAGAGGAACCCCCTCTTGAGAACTTTTTCTCTTTCTTTCTTTCTTGACTCTTCATTTCAGACTTCTCAATTTTTATAGCCGCTTGTACCAGCTGATTAGTACCAAAATAGTGCAATATTGAGCCTTGTTTATAGCAGGTTTTATGTGCTTTTTGTGTACTAATCGACTTTAATAACTCAATTGTTACATTGGGGTCCGGCTTTGCTACTGATCACATTTTGTAGCTATGTTAGTAGTTTTGCAGGTCGAATTCCTTCTATTTCTTCAATTTGACTCAAACCGGTGAACACAAATTTGTATTCAAAGATGCATGATTCATCAGAATCGGGACGATTTATTGAAGAAGGGAGGAGCAAAGCATTTGAAATTTTGGGGGTTTAAGATTTGGCAACCCTCTGAATTCCTTGAGGTTGCGAAGTGCACTGGTCGCGGGTTGTCAATTTCGCAACCCTACCCAGTGCTTCTCTGATTGCTTTGATCCACTTGTTGGTGGTTTTATACAAATTTTCCCTTATGTAATTTTGGTTCTTTAACACTACTTGAAATCAAATCAACTTTTTGGCATTCCATCAACCAATCAAGGAAATTGGGCACGAAGCTTCCTTTCCCTCTGCTGGTGGTGATTTTCTCTTCTTCTCCCTTCACTTTCTTGCACTTTCTTGGTAGCCAAACACCCCTTGGTGATGACAAATTAAGGAATGCTTTGCTAAAACCCCCTGATCCTTGAAGGGTAAGGCCACTAGGTGTTGTTTTTAGGCTTAGCTGCATGTTCTCATGCTCTTCATGTCTCCTGTTAGAGTATTTGTGCCTGCTTCTCACACCCAGGTTAAAATCTCTTAAACATCAGCTCCTAATGTGTGTTGGCAAGCTTTTGGGATTCGGTGGATACTTTCACTAGATCCCACTTTGAGAACTCGAGTTAGTTGTCTCCTATTAGTTATTGTAGGGTAGTGTTTTTTGAGATGTGTTTTCACTACTAGGGTGTTTATGCTGTCAAATGCCATCTTTCAAGGAAAACAAAGTGGGGTCCTAGATTTTAAAAGTTAAATGAAGATCCGAGTTCGGGAAATGACTATATGTCATGCTCCCCAGAGGAAAAGACCAGGAGCATGTCGGTCAACTAGAACCCTAAGCCCAGTGGCTCGAGACTTCAAGGATTTCTCTTAACTTTTTACATCAGTTATTTCAATCTTCAAGCATTCACACACACTGTTTTCCACAAACCCAATAAATCCAACGAGAAAACACCATTTTCCAATGCCTTTGTAACTCTTCTCACACCACGAAAAACCCATCCTGTGTTCGACCCTAGAGCCTTACTATACTACCATAGTAGCTTTCTTCTGCGTCTTTGTAGTAAAATCTAGGTTATAGAATTTTGTTGATTTCGAACACTACTTGGCGCAAAGCTTGAATCAAATCTTTGCCGTTCTGCGGGGATGGTGCCCTAGTGGAAAACGATGAACTTATGATTCACATCACAAGTTATGGTGAAATCTCATTTCTTTTTTATATTATCATTTTCCTACTTACAGTTCAACAGGGAATTGAAGCTTCCTTTATGAGGAGTTTGAAAACTTCCTTTGTCTGGGGCTACATTACTTTGTTTTGATTTTAGTTAACAATAACCTTTGTTATTTTGTTTTGTTGGTCTCTTGCTTTTGGTGTGATTATAGCGGCTTATGCGGTGGGGCGGCTGCTGCGGTCGATTGGAAAGGCTAAGGTGCTTGATTGAAGAGTTGGCGGTTAGCACGCACGATCGGATGGAGACCCGCTGTGAAGAGTAGTAGGCCCAACAAGGGGTTCATCGGGAACCCAATGCATCTGAGATCAATGAGGATCATTCACCCACCAAGGGTGAGTGCACCCTCATCATTACCTACTGAGAGGGATATGGTGATGAGACCTTGTTGGTGCCCCTACTCCCGACTTTTCATGGTATGGAAAATGAAAATCCATAAACACATATTCGGGATTTTGAGGAAGTTTGCACGAATTTCAAGGAAGGTGCATTTGATATGGACTTGCTCAAGCTGGGTGCTTGCCCTTTGACCCTCAAAGATAAGGCCAAGAATTTGAAGCCCAACTCACTACTAAGGCCAAGGGATACATCAGGTGGCCCGAGTGCGGTGGAATTTTGAAGGATTCTTAGTGCCCGTGAACCAACGAAATCTTAAGAGGGAAGATCTACTTTTAAATCGCGGTGAAAAATTTTATCAATCTTTGTGCCGAAAGGCATCTGAAACCATCAAAGGTACGCCGTCATCATGGCTTTGATACATGATATAGTGAACCATTTCACGATGGAACGTCCCCTTCCATGAAAACTCCCAGAGACCATAAAATAGGGACTCCCTTAGCAAAATCCTCGAAGTGACAGCTTTCATGGACTTTCAATCATGGCTGAAACCTCTCTAAGGGGATGGGATGAGCCGAACCCAAGGGAGGTAGAGAGAGAATGAAACTACCAGTGAAACCTACAGGGAGGCATTTATTCACCTGACGGATGATATGGAATTGGGAAGGCTAAGCTGTCCACCCTAAACGTATGATGGAAGAACTCGGTTGGGGAAACTTCCAGAGATAAGGGCGTTGATCGAGGCATTTCATGCCTACCAACCATGTTTCTCTACCTGTCAATTCACTAATCATCAGCAGAGAATTGTCCAATTTCCCCTCAAGAAGGGATTTGATGGTTGAAATGCAAATGTCAGTGGGCTAAAATAGGCCACCAACCGATGCCCAAGATGGCAACACTTATAATCCTAACCGGAAGTTAACCACCTAACTGCCCCGAAGCCTAAACTCAGATATGTTCCCTGTGGGCACATCAAGAGGGCAAGATGGGTCCAATTCTCTCTCAAAGAAAGAAGAAATACAAACTCATCCCCCTGTGGAGCAAGCTATCATGAAGTGGTGGAATTTTGTAGAGAGGCGAGAAAACTATCAATGCCCGAGGATCAACCAAAGAATATAAAGGTATGAAACTCCATAGACAAAAAGTTGATAGGCTTCATAAAGGCTAAATCAAAAAATTGATACCATCTTGCAGTCATCCATTAGTAGCTGAACAATCCCGGCCAGCAAGTGCGGGAAAAAGGAAGTTTCCTTCCCGAACCTTTGCCAAATCTAGGGGGTGCATGAACTAAGCTTTCTCTGTGAGCCTGCACCAAAAATGGATGAAGTCCAGACCATTAACACCTTGAGGAATTAGTAAAGAATCGGCCGACCAATGCCCAATCTGAGGAAAAATCGGAAATAGGAGGAGAGAGTCTGAACACACCAATCATCAGAATATTTGATGAAAGAAAGCATCCCCCATTTCCCCCGAGCAGCGAGGAAAGCGAAAGAGAGGCTTCTAAGCAAGAAGGCATCCTGGAAGTGTTGAGGCAAATCAAGGTGAACATCCCACTGCTTGATATGATGAGCAAGTTGACCTATGCTAAATTTCCTAAGGACTTGTGCCTTTGTCAAAGGGGTTGGGCATTAATAAGAAGGCCTTCTTGAGCGAACAAAGTCCAGCTCTATCATCCGGTCGCGAAACCTTGTTGAAATCTGAATCAGGATCCCCACCATCTTAGTCGACATTGGAGGGACTTGCATAGACAAGGCCTTCTTAGTTAGGGTAGTGTCATTCTTTGCCATACTCAATGCCTGGCCGATTAGGTTTGGGGGAGCTAAAACTATGACATCACCACATCCTTAGCACGGTCGATCGTTGAAAATACCCAGGGGATAGTTAGGGATGTCTTGGTAAGGTAGATAATTTCTGTGTCAGGTGGATTTTGTGGTTCTTGATGCCGAGCCCGATGGCGGAGAGCACTCACCAAGTGCCCATCATGCACTTGGGAGGCCATTTTTGGCCTGACTAATGCTATAATCAGTGTCGAATGGGGTTAATGCGGCTCACCTTCGGTAACATGACTTTGGAGATTAACATTTTTCACTTGAGTAACAAGGATAAGGAGCAGAAGTCGGAAGAAGTGCACTTTAAGTGGCCTTTGTGGAAAAACCGCAGTGTTCATGAACTGCGAAGAATTAGCAGAGAACAGCCGATTGATGAAGGATCAAGCGCAGCTAATCTCCTTCACTGCGTCTGTCATGCCACTATACCACCTGAGAGTATAAAGCTTAACAATCAGGACGAGGTGAACCTTCAAGCACTCCCTTTCTGAGCATAGAGGAGCTTCTCCTCCTTGACCCCATGAGACCTCTGCTCCCGACATCACGGGAGTGGTTCTACTTGGGAACTTGGAAACCCTCCAAATTTAATTAGATTTTTGTTTTGTTTATTTCAATTTTAATTTAGGATTTTCATTAATGTCCTTTAATTTCCAAATTTTGTGAATTTTCTTATTTTACTACCTTAACTACTCATAATATTTGGTCTTGTGTTGTTGTTGTAGGTGTACCAGTACAGGGGTAAAAATTTGCCTAAGAATTTCTCAGGTTGTGAAAATTTTACTTGCTGCGAATCGCGAGGTTGAGAAATTCGCCCGGCCTGCGACTCATAATTCATCTCTTCTCCTCCCTGCACTGACTCTTGGTTTTCCTGCTGACCCTCGGGTTCCGTACTCCTGCCGATTAAAATTTTATAATCTTTTGAGCCATTAAATTGTGGTCATTAAAAGCCATTAATTCCTCATATCTTCCCACCTACCCCTCTCCTTCTATTTAAACCTTAGTTTACTTTCATTTTCATTTCACTTCAACCATCCAGTTTCTGAAAAACCCATCTCCTCTCAAGTTTTCTCTCCATCAGGTCCTAAAATGGCGAAGACAAGAGGAGCTCACTCTTTCAGGTCGCGGGTGCACCAGGGCCCCACCCCTCTTGGTCGACCCTGTGCCGCAGCCGGGCGCTAGCCACTGGCGTGCTGCTGCGCCCCTCAGGTGCCGTTGCTTCCCTTACCATTGCCGGTCGCGGGCCCGTGTGGTGATCTTTGAGGAGTTCTCCTCTGTGTTTACCCGGAGGAGATGTCATCTACCGGGTTAAGGCCCTCACCTCCTCCACATCCCAGGCTAGCTCGGAGGGCCCCATCGGCCAAGAGGGCCCGAACTTCAGGCCCCAGGGCGTCATCCACTTTAAGATCCAGGTCGCCACCCTCTCTCCGCCCCTTATCGGGGTATTAGAAGCCCAGGACTTATCTCAGGCATCCCATCGTGAGCGACGCCGCCCTGCGACCCCATCCCGGGGAATGTTAGCTGCAGGGGGAGAGATTTCCATGAAGAGGTTTACTACGATCTCCCGGCATTTACCGCTGACCTGGGGCTCCTAGACTCTATGCTCCTCGTACAACGATATCATCTGGAGCCGTTCATGGAGCCGCGTTGATTCTACTATCCTTAGGTCGTCATCGAGTTCTATCATACGATGACATCTAGGCGAGAGGCCAACTCGACTGCTCTTCATTTTTCTATCGGCCGGTGACCAGGGATCGCCCGGACCTCGGAGCATCACGAAACGCTCTCCATCTGCCGGTGGTCCTCACCAACGTGGTAGGTTATGAACAATGGCCCGTCCTTCGATTGAGAGAGATGGAGTATGGTACATTGAAATAATAGTGCTCTAGGCTATTGTATGGATACATGGTATTTTGACTATTTATGAGAATTTATTATTATGATGATTTGCATGTTTATTATAATTCCATAATGTCCTTGAATAATATTATTAATTATTACAAATGTCCCTAATTGGTTATTGTTATGGGAATACTTGATGAATTAAGATTAGTATAAAGTTTGATTGATATTCATGGGATGAATATGTGCATGAGATACAAATCAAATTTATATCTATTTATTTGAGAACAAATATTGGGCCAGACGTCTTGAATTAATACATGGATCAAAGTCATAAGTTAATCTGCAATAGTTGTGTCATTAAATCCTTTGACTGAGATCGCTATAGTTCTCAACATAAGGAATATTGTGTTTTGATATAATCAAATGTTGTCTTTAATCGGGATATGGTATAAAGGTTATACTTGAACATAATAAGAATTATGTGAGTGAGATATGAGCGATTAAGATGAAATTTGTCCCTCTTATTATAAGAGATATATCTCTGGGTCCCCTCGACAATTGAGGCTGAGAAATGCATGGCGGGTGCTTTCAGTGAATTGATGGAGATCAATGTCATTTGCTTATTCGATCTAATTGGGTTTCGGTAATCAAAGATAGAGCGATATAAGGTTGACTTTGTCCATGCCTTATATTCTATCAAGATTATCATGAGACGAAAAGTTATGTCATTAGCTATATTAGGTTATGGATCGTGAAACTTCGTTTAACTTGGGTAGTCATAATGTCTTGCTAGAGAGGTCATATGACTTGTAGGATCAAATGTGATTTAGGCCCTCTTTATGAAGTTAATTGAACCTAGGATCGCATTAGACGAATAATACTTGATTATGGTTTTCACTCTACGTAGTAATTTAAAATGATGAGATTATTTTAAATTACAAATAGCACTAATTAGTTGTTATTTAAATTCGATTTAATTTTAAGGAAAGTTTAAATTCGTGATTTAAATTATAACATATAATTAATTTGTTATATTTTCTTATTGGATAAAAATAATCACATGCAAGGAGTTTTTAAAAGAGTTTTAAATATATAATAACATAAATTCATTTCCTTATCGATAAAGGATTTGAATTCTAAATTGTTGTCTTTAAAACAATTTTAAATATATAATAATATAATATAAATTCGTTTCCTTATCGATAAGGATTTGAATTTAAATTGTTATTATTTAAAAGAGTTTTAAATATATATAATAATATAGCTATAAATTCGTTTCCTTATCGATAAGGATTTGAATTTTAAATTGTTATTATTTAAAAGAAGTTTTAAATATATAATAATATAAAAATTCGTTTTTGACAAAAAACCCTAACTTGAGACTTATACATATATATATATATATATATATATATATATATATATATATATATATATATATATATGTGAGACATATATATTCGAGTTGTGGTTGTCTTTTACTCTAAGAACAACCAAAACAAGAAGACCACAATTTCGTTTTTGAGAATGCAGAACCTGAACTAGCATTCAACAAGATCGTTCATTATTTCGTGTGTGGATACTTGCTGAGGGTGGTCGACTTTTGAAGCGGCACCTTTGAAGATCGAATAAACCAGGCAGCCGAGACTTTGAAGGCTTGGTCGATCTACGAAGTAGTTTCGTTTACCCTTCGCCAGTTTTATGAAAGCATGTGATCCTTGGTGAGTTAAAGGATAAAGTATAAATTCCATTTGCATTTATGTTCGACCAGGTGGATATTTTTCGTAACCCGACACTAACTTCTCTCTATGGATGCTCTTACGGTGGGAATAATATTAGAGATGACACCTTAAAGCGGCGTGACCTTACGATAGACCACATTTTGAGGTCTAATATGTTTCCACTTCAACATATTGTTCAAAGGAGAGGAGTTATCTTGGAGGTGTTATATCGCATTTCGGAGGGCTACTGGTTCAGCCCGACAGAGCTGATTATGACATCCTTATTTCATTCCGAGAATGATCCACCGTGGAATCTGCCCGTAGTGAGTCCCTACCTCTTCTGTTTCCTCGACTTTTATGTCAGGTGCTTGAGCACATTGGGTTCCCAGTCGAGCCTCGATTAGAGCGTCGCCCCTTGGTGGCCAAAGGCCACCACTATGGATCGATGGCGGGCCGGGCCTCAGGCCTTAGTCTTCCCCCTCGGGATCGGATGAGGATGAGTCGGTGATAGTCCTCGCGGTACTGTCCCCCTATGGCGAGCACACTAGGGTTCTCCACTTAAGCTCACCAATACCACTCCAGTCTCTTGACGCCCGGCTTGTTACCTCGAGGCTCGATCTCCTCTGCCTCTGAGCCTTGATTTGTGCTCGTCGGATATATTTGGGCCAAGGCACCTCACTTTACCAGTAGTACATAACCTCTCTGCGAGGGGACTTCCTAGCTCTCATGAGCCGATTCGCGCATTCCTTAGCCAGTGACTTCATTTGCGGCTTCCAGGCCACGCGCGGAGAGGATGACCCGCCGCCGGTACCCATGCTCTGGTCCCAGGCTGACATCATGCGATTCTGAGCCACTTGGGCCTTCGTCTTTGTCTCTACGCGAGGCCACACTTAGGCCTGACTATCCCGCCCCGCAGGCCGGGATCAGCTCCTTCGCGTCATCACCTCTGTTGGATGTGTTGGGCTGCGACATCGGCCCTTCACTAGCGACACCTCGACCTACCCGGTACAGGGGATGATCCTTCTCTTCTTAGCCATAGATTGAGGGAGGTACCCACTTCCCTCCTTCTTTCTCATCGATGTAAGACGACTGAATATTTGGAAGTGATATTCATACTGTTCTGTAGTTTTACTTGCCTTATATGCCCGACAAAAGCCCGTTTTGTTTATATAAGAAACATTGTTTATTACTTGTTTACCAAAATTCGAAAAGTTTGTAAATTCACCTTGATATATATAATAAATCCCCATTTTCTACACTTTTGCATCTCATTTGGCCCTATATTGTTGTGACTATGCCTTTCCACAGTAAATTAGAAAAAAGTTGAAATAGCGTATGATACCAAATGATAGAATGGTTCCATGCTGATTGAGTTTTGGTCGAGTTGAAGACCACAGTGACCCTCACATCTTCCACCATTTTCTAGCCACACCACGGAGTTCACATTAGTTTTCATCGATGGGCCTAAGAAATTTGCATTCTCCTTTTACTTTATAAAAGCCAGAGCCTTAGCATCGTTGTGACCCATAATAGATTAAGTTCCTTAAGAAAGAAGGCTAATGAGTCTTCCAAAAGAAAAAGAAAAGCCAAAAGAAAAAGAAAAAGAAAAGAGACATGTAAAGCCGCGCCACTTTGCCTTGAAATCCAGAGCCTTGCGATTCAGGGGGTCCTACGTGAAAGCCTTTAAAACACAGTGCCCTAAACCAGCGGTTAGAGTCACCAGGCTTTGTGCTCGCTACATGTGGGTGGTGGGGAAGTTTTGCGGTTGTGGTCTTCGGATTCTCGAAATCGTCAGTCGAGGAGTGAAACGTAGAGTTTGTGGTCGAAAGATCCTTTTAACTTGATGCCCTAAACCTTAGTTGGTTGGGAGTTGTCAGTGTATCCACATTTACATGGACTTTGAGTGAAGTCGAGTTTTAAACCATTACCTTCTGATACAATAGAAGTGAGAAATAAGAATGAAATTGAATCCCATTGGGATTTGGTCGGCCCGATGCAAGGCGGTAGCGGTAGTTTGGTTGGGGGGGAAGTAACTTTGCAGCTTATTGGTGCAAATTGATCACCTAAAAACACTTAGATTTTGGTGGAATTTAAGGTTGATTTCCTTGGAATAATTGCTTCCCTTAAACTTGCTCCTAGATGGCATTTGTTCTCCCAAGCTGGTCTTTATACAGAGTCCCAATTTGTCATACTAAAGGTTGGGCATTATTTGCACATACTTTTTGAACATACAGTCCATTTTTGCAAAAAAAATATCCTACATGATCTTCCTTCTTTTAATCATTGCTAAGGGATTAGCAATGTCTCGGTTGGGGGGAGTGATTGGTACCCAAATAGTGTAATATTGAGCCTTGTTTATAGCAGGTTTTATGCGCTTTTTGTGTACTAATCGACTGATAACTTCCAGTGTTACATTAGGGTCCGGCTTTGCTCACGATCACATTTGTAGCTATTTTTAGTAGTTTGCGGTCGAATGCCTTATTTTCTTCAATTTGACTCAAACCTGATGAACACAGTCGTCGAAGATGCATGATCAAATTAGAAGTCGAGCAAATTTATTGAAGGGAGGAGCGGTGAAATTTTGGGGGTTGCAAGGGTGGCGGCCTGAAATTTCGCGGGTTGCCGATTACGCAACGCCTGCGAACCTTGCTCCACACGATTGCTTTTTGATCCACTTGTTGGTGAGTGGTTTTTATACAAATTTACCCTTATGTAATTTTGGTTCTGCTAACACACTTTTGTAATTTCGTTTATCTTGAGCACCTATATAAGCTCAATCTTTGCTTGTAATCCGACTCGACTTGGCATTCCATCCAGTCAATCAAAGGAAATTGGAGGCGCGAGAAGCTTCCTTTCCCTCTCTTTAGTGGTGATTTTCTCTTCTTCTCCTTAAGCTTTCTTGCACTTTCTTGGTAGCGAACACCCCTTGGTGATGACAAATCAAGGAATGTGGCTAAACTCCCACGATCCCTTGAAGGGGTAAGGCCCGCTGGGTGTTGTTTTTAGGCTTAATTTGCATGTTCTCATGCTCTTCATGTATGTGTTTAAGGGTATTTGTGCCTGCTTCTCACCTTAGGTTAAAAATCTCTTAAAGCATGCTCTCCACACAATATTAATATTTGGCAAGCTTTTTAGAGTTGGTGGATAACTTTCACTAGATCCGCTCAGTACATCACGCCTCGATTCAGGTCAGGCAGATTGGTGGATCGAGCAGGGATTAGGTCGCGAGACCATATACTGGGACTCTTTACGATTTTTTTTTAAAGCGAACTTGTACCTGTGGGTTATGGGCCCACATCTTATAACTGAATCAAATTATCATATACATATCAGAAAAGAACTACCGCAGGGAGTGGTGTCCCTCAAAATCTATACACATTTATCGGAGTCTATTACGATACAAAGTGTGCTTTTAATTTTACGGTCGAGCCACGAGACACCATGTAGTGAGACCCTTACAAGTGTAATTGGCCCGACTTTATCTGCGGAAGTCTTGGATGTCTTCTTACGTACTGCACAGTTAAGGCAGGTGCTAAACTACGGCTTAGTGGGAAACATATAATCTTAATACATATACATTCAACGCATAAACAATAACAGATAATATAAATTTCATATATTTTATATTATGAACTTATCACAGTACTTCTTCTTATAACAAGAAAACACAGCCCATTGAATCTAAGTGGGAGTTCTGAGCTTATTCTTATGCAGAACTTATGCTTATAACAAACTTATGTTTATTCGGGACTCCCGTAGGAGCTACATGTCTTATCCTTATTTAGAACTTATACTTATAACAGACTTATGTTGTGGGACGCCATAGGAGCTACAAGGTGTCCCGATTGCAAGTACGCGTAGGTACTCTGAGAACTTAATCGGTCTAAAAAGTACGTGGGCACTACGGAGCTTAATCGAGATGCGAAGTACGTAGGTACTGAGCCTCTGTGGTATTTCGGATCGCCTCACGTGTAGCCTGAGAACATATACTTGTCTTACGGATCTTATACTTGTTTCTGAGGGACTATTCCTAGGCTTCGGATCTTATAAGCATGCTAAGACATATCCGCCCCCGTACTTTGGATCTTATACGGAGCTTATTCACTCGTATTTCGGATACGAGAGGAAGTACCTATAGAGTACTACGAGAACATTATAGCATGCAAAGTACCCGTAGGTACTCTTGGACTTATCTTTATTTTTCGAATCGGGAGTACTTGTGAAATACTTCTGAGGAGACTTGTGTATTTCTTGATACAAAGTACGTAGGTACCTCTTGGACTTATACTTAATTTATCGATACGGGAGTACCCTTAGGTACTACTGGACTAATACTTATCTTACGGATATGGGAGTACTCGTAGGTACTATAGAACTTATACAGAACTTATACTTATTTTACGGATACGGGAGTACTCGTAGGTACTACAGAAATTATACAGAACTTATGTTGTTTTGCGAATGCGAGTGCTCGTGGGTGCTCTGGGCACCTCTGGAACTGTCATATTTTACGAGGATCACGAGAGGTACTTTCGTGGAGTGCTCTGAGAACTTATACTTATTTCACGAGGATCACAGGAATTGCTCGTAGGTACTATAGAACTTATATAGAACTTATGCTTGTTGCGGGATGCGGGTACTCGTAAGTCTTCTGAGAACCTCTGAGGAATCTGGAGTACCGTAGAGTACCCACAGAAACGAATCCACAGAGGAGTGCAGTAAATTACCACTGGAAGCTAATCCTGAGGTACATTCGATTTTACACTTATTCTTTATTCGAGTCTTATCATATAAGCTGATTTAATTTCCTAAACCCGATGTCTGAATGAAATAGGACCTGACACGTTAAGTATCAGAAGAAACTATACGATGCGGAAGTGTAGTAACATAGAGACAGGGGAGTGTCGTAGCACTTAACAGGGACGAGAGTCTTGGCGTAGGGACAGGACTCTTGAGTACTGTCCGAGGAGTCTTGGAGCACTAATCGAGAGTGCCAGGAAGTACTGTCGAAGTCTTGGGATCACTAATCGGAGTCAGAAGTACTAATCGAGTCTTAGAACCTTGTCGATCTAGAGTACTAATCGGGACCGGGAGTGCGATTAATCATTGAATAAGCGGTTTAGGTAGTTTTACAATTATATAAGTTCAGTAAATTACTGTCTTATAATAGGGGCATTCTTAGCCACATTATGTGTTCATGACATATTGTATTTCCGCGTTCATGGTCACGTGTCGATTCGTTTCATATTGCATTATCATATTTATGTTTCATGAACATGACTATACATTTTGCATTTCCTATATTTTTTCATGTCACTGCCCTTATGGCATTTCATATATATAAGTATAATGCCTATGTATTCACATCATTCATGTATTCTAGTCCCTTTATGAATCCATTTTACTTAGAAATTGGAATCATTCGATCGGATCATCGAGCTGAGTTATGGCATTTTCGTATAGCTAGTCGGTTTATCGGGACATTTTGCAATATTCATTTCCAGTGCCTTGCCTCCATATTTGACACTGGTTCTTTGTACTCCTTTAAATTTAAGGTTCTAAGGGTTCTCCTCCAACTGGAATCATCCAATTCGGAGCACCGAAACTCAAGATACGTCCGAAACAACTCGGACTACTCTATGATCAATACTGATGCTGGAATTGGCTTGCACATGGCCCAACTTTGAGTGAGTTATTGGGCCACTTAGAGTCATAATTTGACGATGTCTATTTCTATATGTTTGGTTCTCCTTGAAGTCTATTTTAACTAGAATCTTGAATCACTCAAATCGAATCAGAAAGGAGAAAGTTATGGTCAAAATACAAGCGGTTGAAATAGGAAGCGAAACGAGGGTGTGCGGTACATGTCTAACATGTCTTAGGTACATGTTAATAAATGACCAGAACCTAACATGTGCCGGTACATGTTCAAGATTAATACCGGTACATGTCACCGAAAAGTGCCCAGAATGTGTGTTTTTTTCACATTTTTCCATACTTTGCTACCCAATTCAACTATATACTTCAAACACACATCAAAACCATTCCATATTTCTCTTGTAACCTCTTTTCTACTCAATTTCTCTTTCAATACTTATCTTATTTCAAAAATATATCATGAATTACTCTCAATACCATTATAATATGGGTTATGACCCATACACAACCCAATCATATAGGCTAATTAGGGTTTGTTCTAAACCACAACTCGTACCACAATTAAACCATAGATCCATTCTTAAGGAAGGATTACTACTTTTCTTATGCCATTTAGAGTTTTACTAACCCTAATTTCAATACATCTTGGTTAGGATGAAATCTAACAAACCCTAGGACAGGGTACAACTAATAACCATGCGATTGTGTATGATTCATCTGAGAATTCATACCCAAGGTTAGTTCCATACCTTGACTTGCTTGGCTTCTCTTCTTCTTCTTCTCTTCCTCTTCCTCTTCTTCTATCTTCTCTCCCTCTCTACGGTTCTCCCTCTTTTTGGAGACCAAATTTGGTCTTCACTTATCCCATGGGTTTGTTAAGGCCATGTTTGGCCTTTAAATAAAACCCATTTTTGTTTTAAGTTTTCATAATTGCATTTTGGTCCCCCCATTTCTCTTTTATCTCTATTTCAACTTTCTGTTTATTTCATTTCTGCCTCAAATCTTGTTAACTTATGACTTTTAAGTCCCTCTTTGGACAATTTACAATTTTATCCTTAAATCTTGTAAATTTCCGGGTCCCTCGTTTCCATGTTTCGCATTTAACTCACGAAACATTCAATTTATGTTTACAAAATACCCGAAATATGTCGAAAACTGCCATGGTACATTTTGGGGTGTTACAAAGGCTCAGTTAGTTGTCTCCTATTAGTTATTATAGGGTAGTGTTTTTGAGATGTGTTTTCACTACTAGGGACATTTATGCTTAATCAAATGCCATCTTTCAAAAGGAAAACACTTAGGGTCTAGATGTTAAAGTTAAATGAAGATCCGGTTCGGGAAATGACTATATGTCATGCTCCCAATGCGAGAAAAAGACCGAGCACATGTGGAGTCAACCTAGAACCACACAGCCCGAGTGGCCCGAGACTTGAGATTTCTCTTAACTTTTACATCAATTATTTCGGTCTTGACCATTCCTTTGCTGTTTTCCACAAACGATAAATACAACGAAAACATCATTTCAATGCTGCTTATAACTCTTCTCTCACGAAGAAAACTCATCCCTGTGTTCGACCCTAGAACCCATACTCATTAGCTTTGCTACGTTAGTAGTAGGAATCCTAGGTTATAAATTTTGTTGATTCGAACACTGCAGCGCAAACGAATCACCCGGTGATAAAATTGTGACTTGTAGCGGAAGTAACGGTAGTGAGGTACCTTTTATCGACTCATATAAGCCTTCCTCAAGCGTCCACATAAAGATTTTAAGTAGAATGGATTAGGTGCATATTTACTAAGGCGGCTGAATTCTTTCTCATATTCAGCCACTATCATTTTCCCTTGTCTTAGAGTCAAGAATTTCTTCCATTTTGACTCCTTATAATCATCAATGACATACTTCGTATTAAACTCTGTACCAAAGTAGTCCCATGTAACTGGATCTTGAATTAGTCGTTCCTCAGGCTTGACTTCCACCAATCATAAATTTGCACCTTGCGGCAATGGCTACGTGTGACCTTTTGGTCCATGGAACATCTCACTTCATCTACAAGGCCTTTCAGGATTTCTCAAGCCAAAACTCGGCACATCGGACTCTTCATACTTGTACCATGGAATTCTTCCACTCCATGCTTTCGTATTGAATCACTCAAAGCTCGAGGGGCAGTGAGTCGATCTAAGACCCTTACCATATCCTGAGAGATTTTTATCAATGCTTCAGTTGAAGCATTTTCATTTATCGTTGACTCTGACGGACCAGAAGCAGATTGATCCAAAGGATTGACGCTCTCAGCTGTCTCATCTACAGCTTCTTGAGATGGATCCATTCTGAAACGATACAAAACAAAAGACATCCGCATTAGGCCAACACATTACTATGTAGGTACATCCTTAATCTAAGACTCTTCCAGAAACTCCTAAACCCTGGCTCTGATACCAACTTGTCACACCCCGATTCCTAGTCCAACCCGATTGGCGGATCTGAACCGAGTTCTGGGTGTGAGACTATAAATTGAGACTCTTTACATGCTTTATCAGACGATGGTATGTCCAAGTCTTATAACTGTATCAACATATCATATGCAAAAGTCCAAAATAAAACTACCACTGTAGTGGTGTTTCTGATGTCACATGTACTGATCTTGAGTCCATTTACATAATAAAAAAAAACTATACATTTACTTTTATTGACAGGCTGCCAGAACCTACGATGATGAACCCTTACTTTCGTGTCTTTGGCCCGTTAGAATCACGGAAGATCCACATGCCTTCATACGTACCTACGCAATTGAAAACCGTGCTAAACTTCGCTTAGTAGAAACATAAGGTAATATGCATATACACAATTATAATAAGCGTATAACAATAACAGATATCAGAATTTGTATGCATTCATATAAGGAACTTATACAATTACTTATGCTTCTTCGGATCTCCCATATGACTCATACTTGTACTTATAGCAACTTTATGCTTGTTGGTCTCAGTGGGAGTTACAAAGCTTATTCTTATTGATGCCGTAGGTATTACGGTCGAGAATGTTACACATTTGTATACTCTTAGCTCCCTCGGTCGAGTTATTATCATATAAGCGCCAGAACTCACTATGGAACCGATGCTAGTAAAATGCAAGAGAAAGACCGCAGCCTGATAAGTATCCAGAAGTACTATCACAGTGGCGGTGCCATGGCGCGAGTGCCGAAAGCACTCCACCGAGATTAGTCGACCATGAATCGAGGAGAGTCTGGAAATCTTAAAAGCGAAATCTGAAATCTTATTAAAATGCCAAGTACTAATGTACCGAAGCACGGTCAGAGATTGTCGTCGTACTAATCAGAGAGTACTAAAGTACTATACGTGCCTGCCCACGTAACAGGAGTGCCGTGTCATTTAATACCTGGTCTTTGGCATTCCTATAAGTATGTGTTTTAAGAAACTTCCTATCTTATTATAGGGTATGAAGTTTGCCCACATCGAACTCGCTTCGCCGAGGCGGCGAGGTATGATACATTTTTCACTTCATTTCTTCCTTATCATACTCCCGGTATGTGAATTATAAGCAACTGTACCAATACCAAAAGCTGGAACGATGAGAACCGTCGTGCGGTACCACTCCTGTTGATCTTAGGTACATGAATCGGTTTGGAGGGGTGAGAATGGAGTGCGGCTTTGGAAGTGATCTGGTGCAGTTCCTTCTTGCATTGGTGGTGGGTACCACCCGAAAGGGTATTGGTACCCGAGTGCGATTCTACTATAAATGGAAGAATTCATATACTCCTTCACTTTTCTTCCCTAAATCACTTCTATTACATCCTTAAATCAAAAATAACATGAATCCCTCAAAACAGCTCCACGACACTTTTAATTGTGAATAATCAGGATTCATACTTGAGTTCATGACTCCTGAAACCTTGGAGCGTAAAGGATTCCATATCTAATTATTATCAGCGGGATTTTATTGACTTCTCTTAAATATAGAGTTAGGATGTATTCTGAAAACCACAGAAAAGGGAACCAAATTAATGTCAAAGAAAACCACAATCCATTACCCCGAATAGTTTTTTGAATGAAAATCTTACTATTCCATACTCAAATTCCATACCTAACTCCAAAGATCCATACCTTTGCTTTGCTCCTCCTTCTTCCTCTTCTTCTTCTTCCTCTTCCTCTTCTTCCCGTAAGCTCTCTTATTTGGAGACCAAAAATGAGTTATTTTTTGTCACCCTCCCCTATTTATAATTAAACTTTCCTTTATTTGCCTTTTTAATCCTCCATCATTCCATTAATTACATTCATATTTATGTTATTTCCACTTTGGCCTCTAATCTTATCAATTCATGACTTTTATGCCCCTTTTTGACAATTTACAATTTTGCCCTTAAGTCTTGTACAATCTCCGGGTTTCTAAATTTCCATTTTTCCGCATTTAATTTACGAAAAAAATTAATTTATTGCTACAAAATACCTTAAACACGTTGAAACTTGGTAGGGTATAGTTCGAGAATTATTCTAGTCTTTCGGACCTGTAGACATGCGAAGGCCCGAGAGTTCCTTGAGTTGAGATAGGGGACAATGACTGTACTCAAGTACGTATCTAGATTCACAAAGTTGGCACGTTTTGGGGATGATTATGTGGCCACTAACGCGCCCAAGGTCAGGAAGTTCGAGGATGGGGTGCGAAGTTGTCCGTCAGAGGCCCAGATATGGGGACGCAACACACAGGATATGGACTCGATGGTCAGTACAGCCTTGATCATTGAGCGAGAAGTAGATGACGCTCGTAGAATCCGGGATGCGGGTGCTAGTGATAAGAAGAGGTGGAGCCAAGCTTCTTCTTCAAACTCGGGAAAAAAGAAAAGGACTTCTGTTCCATAAGGGTTTAAGGGTTGGGGTCGCGGCCAAAAGGGCCAAGGCTAGGTCCGGGTTACCAATCAGGCTTGGCATATGACATGTTTCCACTGCCATCAACCGGGACACATGAGGTGGAACTGTCTGCAGATAAAGGGGTTTCAAGATCAGGGGACACCACAATCCGATCATCGGTGGGACATGACGAGACTTCGGTATATTCCTCTTTACCGGCGCGGGCCGAGAGGCAATTATTAGTTTTGAGGTCTTTACCACGAGCATCGGGTGTTTCACAGACAAACCAAAGGGGCTAGAGTATTGGTTGAGGTCGAGGCGAGTGCATAGTAGGACCGAGAGGACTCGAGGCGTGTCTACGCCATTACTCCACCGGACTGGGCAATAGGTCGGTCGGTGATTCGGAATGCGTTTATACTCTTTACTTTTGTAGGCAAGGGTGTTATTTGAATCAGGTGCATCGCATTCCTTTATTACTGCATCTCGTGTGAGAGTATTGGGCTTAGAGGTTTAGACCTTAGACGAGCCACTGCATATGAGTCCTCCCCTAGGGACTAAGGCGAGAATTGATCGGATATGTCGGGGATGTGAGTTAGAGATCTCCGGGATTCTACTCACGGTGGACCTTCGGGTCATAGACATGTCAGAGTTCGAGGTCATCCTCGGGATGGACTAGTTGACGGCACATTGGGTTGTCATAGATTGTGACTGTATGAGAGTTACCACCTACACACCAGACGATACTTGTGTTGTGTTTCGGGGTAATAGGCATGATGCTTCACCCCATATTGTGTACGATTCACGATGGCATGGGTAGTTGACGGGTTGGCTAGATAGCCTTACCCTGGAGGACAAGGTGAAACAGTATATGAGTCTACCTTGGGTGGTTTACGAGTACGAGGATGTTTTTTCGAATGAGCTACCGGGATTACCTCTACCAAGGGATGTAGACTTTGTTAGGGATAGTGCCCTGTAAAGCATGAATTTGTATTTATGTTTTATGAAATTAATAAAAGTGTTGTATTTATTACATTTAGCTATTTTTGTGCATAATGTATGAATGAAACGTCATAAAATCCCAGATTTATTAATGTAACCATAACCTCAGTGTATAACAGTTATACACGAGAGGATCGATAACCAGTTCCGACCTAGATGCCCTCCCGGGGAATTCCGGGGTGGTCACTTTAGTGAAGTCCCAGCATCTGATTCCTAAGGAAGATACGGTGGAACTCCACTTTAAGGAGGGAAGCAAACACATGCATTAATTAATGTCCCGATTATATATACTTTGCTACATATATAAGAATCTGAACCCATAAAAAGTTCGATCACGAATATCGAGCATTCTAAGAGTATTTGCGAACTTAAAGGTCTGATTAGAGATAAATAAGTCCAATAAAACAAATGGATAGATCTTGTTAAGTGCTATGACTGTGTCGCGGGAAGAGAGCGGTGTTGGATTAGGCGCGAGAGCAGAAACCTACATTGCACGGACCTAGGGAACAAATTTAAAACAATAAACGTGAGATAATAAATCCCAGTGAGTGGCATAGTTTATAAGAAAATAATGTTTTTAATTTCAAACATTTCGTCTCTCAAAACCTCACGTCCACTCTGTTGTAATGTTCCCCATTTAGAAAACATTTCACAAAACTCAACTTTTGAGTCAACATATGTAAATCATGCTCAACAATTTAGACAACACAATATTAAGAAAACTATAATCTGAACTGTACAACATAAAACCAATCATAAAGCATGTATAGCCACCCTGTAATAAAGTAACCATGAAATGCACCATAACCCTAAGTATTAAAATAGTTACACCATATTACGAAATCAACAGCGTACCATACCATGTAACCATCATAAACCATCGGTACGTCCGACCTCACGACACCGTGGCAACTAATACACCTGTGGTTACACCCGGTCATCACGTGGCAACTAATAAACTTCCAGGTAGACCGGTATCCGCATTAGCGATAATAAACCTCGAGTAGACCCGACCTCGGTGGGCCGGACCATCGCGTAGCTAATAAACCTTTGGATAAACCCGGCCATCACGTGGCACCTAATAAACCTCCGGGTAAACCCGGCCATCACGTGGCACCTAATAAACCTCCGGGTAAACCTGGCCATCACGTGGCACTAATAAACCTCCGGGTAAACCTGGCCATCACGTGGCACCTAATAAACCTCCGGGTGAACCTGGCCATCACGTGGCGACTAATAAAATTGTTCCCTTGCTCACATGTACTTTCCCAACAATACCATATCAGAGTCATTCCACAAAATCTCAAGGTCCATACTTTTTTTTAAACAATAATTTTCCAAGGTGGTTTACAACCTCAATCCACGTACCCAAAATATTCAAATACCACAGGCTCATCCACGAATTCAGTACAACTTCCAAACAGTTAAAATGGTGACAAAATTCACATGAAATGATAACTTGTTTTACATGAGACCGTAATACATTTATATACAACCAACCATTTGATCAAAAGCATTTATATATGTAAAATATTTAATCACAATAGATATATCAACATAATACCCCAAATCATTTAAAAACAAGTAAACCACTCACAGACTATAGGCGCGATTACCAACCATACAAGATCGTCTCGGCGGCGTGAGTGCTGTAAAATAAATAAGAAACACCATGGCTCAATAAGCGAACCAACAGCATTGGGATGCCAGAAGGCCTTATAATAACTTTTAGAACTATGAAACCATCCAAATTGGACTCAAGCGAGTCCCGATTACCGCAGTGTGTCTATAGGCCAGTACCCAAAATTGGGGCTTTTCACGGGAGCTAATTTCTTGAAATTGAGCGAGTCCAATAATTCCTTAAAAACATCAATTTCACTAATCCAACTGTTTTCCCAAACTTGACCAGTGGTACTCTATTTGAGTCCAACTTCTCGAGTAATTACCCGAAATGACCAAAAGTAAAACTGACAAGCGATGTCAAAACACAAACCATATATCAATGGAAGCCCAAGAGACCAGGAACTCATCAGTACCGGTACATGGTCCAACAGTTGTTGTGGTGGCCAAAAAACTCAATCCAACGATCGACTGACTTTGTTTTTCGTAAGTAACTTTCAAGCGGTGAGAATGCAAAAAAGAGGACCACGGGGGAATGAGTTAAGAGGTCAAAAAAAATGGTGGGAGGGGTATGGGTTGGCGAAAATGGTCTGAAATGGCGAAGAAAAATCAAAAAGAAGCGTTCGGTGGCCACGGTGGCCGCCGCCGCGTGCTGGCGAGATCCGCTGACCAGCTGGGATTTATTATCTCACGTTTATTGTTTTAAATCTGTTCCTTAGGTCCAGGCAGTTCGTAGAGCTTGTTTGGCGCGGATCAACGCTTTCTGCCCACGGTGCGGTATCCTATCGCATCTATCCGTTTGTTTTATTGGACTTATTTATCTCTAATTGTACCCCTAAGTTCGCAAATACTCTTAGAATGCTTTGATATTCATATCGAACTTTTATGGGTTCGTATCTATATATGTAGTGTGTCTTTTATATATAATTGGGACATTAAATTAATGCATGTGTTTACTTCCCTCCTTAAAGTGGAGTTCCGTATCTTCCTTAGGAATTATGCAGTGGGGCTTCCTTGAGAAAGCAGGACCACTGGGAATTCTGGGGAGGGTATCGGGGTCGGGTCTGTCGGCTTGGTATCGAGGCGATCCAGGCCCGTGTGAAGTGCATTTCGTTTAACTCGCAATCCCATGGGACTTCGCGAGGGCGTTGTGTTTGCGAGGAGTGTTTGTCATATCCATCGGATAGGGGAGGAAACTGCGACCTTATATAGAGTATAGGCTCCTCTCAATCTTGTAGACGCGTTTTAAAGCCGTGAGGGCCTCTTAGGCCCGAAGCGGACAATATCTACATGGTTGGGCTGGGTCGTTACAATCGAGGTTATGGATTATAAATCAAATTGTCCGTAATAAATTAATTAAAGTTTGGGGATCTTCAAATTAAATAATCGCAGGAGCGAGTTGTATCATTGAGAATGAAGTGACCTTAATCCAGTCAACTAATGTAGTGTTTTGATAAAGTGGGCTCCATATATAATAAGATTATATAGAGACGGGACAGGCGTGATTTAGTTGCACCAAATACCGTTTGTCTCAAGAATTCAAACGCTAGATGATCATATGCGAGGATCAGTCTCGATCTTGAGTAGTTATAGACTCATTTTATGTGGCCAGACCTTTTGAGTCATGGGTTAAGCCCGTTATGGAGTGGGCCCCGATACTTGTGTCTTGGAGGCCCATTGATGTATCTGTTGGGAATGTGAACTATGGACATGGAATCTAACCCTTCTGTGGAAGTTGGATAGTTAGTTTCCCTTAAGTGTTGGTTTTGGGCTGGAAACGAGTTTGAGCGCTCTAATTTATAACAGGGTTTATAAATTAAGCGTTCACTAATGGATTAATGGAACTTAAGGATCAAGATATAATTACTTATAGGGCAAAGCGGTAATTTCACCCGACTCCCAGTTATGAACCACTTCTTGGAGGATAGAAGCGCAGTAATGATTAAATCAATGGACACTGCGAAGATTTAGGAGTAAAATGTCGATCACGCCAGGACAAGAGTTCAATTTCAAGTTTTTAGTGGAATAACTACGAAATTAATAAATTAAAATGATTGATTAAAAGAGTTTAATTAATTATTGAATTTATTGGAGCTTGAAGTCTGAGGTCCATGGGTCCCAATTCCACCTCTATGTTACTACAATAAACTATTCATGATTTGGAATAAATTACACTCTATGATCGAGGCTTGTACACATATTAATTAGAGTATTACAAATTAATATTGGACAGTTATAGATTAAAGTATTAGTAGAACTATTACAATTAATATTAGACGATTATAGATTAGTATTAGTGGGAGTATTACAAATTAATATTAGACGATTATAGATTAAAGTAATAAGTAGGGCCCATTACAAATTATCTTGCAGACGATTCTGATTATGAGTAATCAATACGACTGTTTCATATTAATCAAGACCGTATGGGGCAAATTTGAAAATATCCAAATTGGTTGGATATTTATGCAATTAGGGTTGATTATAAATAAGAAACCCTTGCCCCAATGAAAAAAAGAGAAGAAAAAAAAAAAAAAGGAAGGTTTTCCCATGCCCTAGTCTCCTAGAGTCCTCTTCCCTTAGAGATCCCTTGTCTCATGTCATTAAGTATGCAAGGTAGATCCTAAACGAGAAAACTAAGTGTATTGTTCGGATATGAATCGTTGGTGCCCACACCCCTCCAAGGGAGGCGGAATTGAAGACCTTGAGTGCGGGGGGTTGTTTCCCAGCCTACTGGCCAACAAATCTCCTATAACAATACTTAGAGGTATATACCAGTCTTCACGCTTTTGATATTAATATGTGTTGGCATGAGTTCTGTGAGAAATAAGATTTTACAGGAAAAATTTAAAACCCACCCTAATTTATTCCGTTCGTTTTGATTTTATTTCCATCACTTAGTATCGAGAGAGTCCATGTAAATGCATATATATATATATATATATATATATATATATATATATACTATATATATATATATATATATTTTTTTATTGTGTTTAAGAAAATTGTTTCTTGATTCGTAGCGAGTGGGCATTACGTATTTTAATGTGATTATTTGTGTTGTGTATGGATGGTGAGGGTCGTTAATTATATGGTGTTGTTTTTAGGTTAGGTTTTCTTATTTTCCTAGATCTTGTGGCCCATTATTGGCATAGGTTTTTTTGTATTATTGATGGATAGGAAGTACGTGGGCTTGGACATGAAGATGGAATGACTTTGAGGAATTATGTAATTGCAAAGCCCATTATGTAATTTAAATTTTTTCCATTTTTTTCAAGGTTGTAATTATTAGATACCAGAAACACCCGACCACTTTTATTTATTTATTTATTTACTTTATGTTATCAATGTATGAGATGCAATTCGAGATAACATGCCCATGCATATAACATGTCATACATGAATACCCACCATATTGTATCATGCATATCATCCTTTTAAAAACATGTTCTACTAGGAAATGTTTGTTTATTTGCGCTGAATAATAAATTAAATAATGGATATAGTTTAATAATAGTTAAACTTAGTAATTTCAATTTAATTTTTGGGCTTCTTATGATTAATAAGTTAAACCCGTTTAACCTAAGATTATTCAATTTTAATAAAATGATTGATTTTTGTTAAAAGATGGTAAATAAACAATAGGCTAAAATATGTTTGGACTTAGGACTAGTTAATTAGGCCCTTTTCACTATGGAGCTAGGTTTACCTATTGGTTGGGCAAATTAGATTGGACTAATTTTAGCTAATAAGCGTAGGCCCAGTGGGTGAACTCTATCGCCTATTTAATAAATTAGATTCTTGTCACTAGTAATTAATTATATAGGATATAATAATAAAACATATGATGTTTTATAATTGAAAACACATAAGTTTAAAATATTGGCTGGGAGAAGGGCATGTAACAGTGTACTACGATTCTCCATCGTTAGTCGCTGCAGAGTGAGGGTTTGGGTGGCGCCTAGTGACGCCTTGATTAAATCCTCCTACAGTGGGTGCATCACAGGCTAATATCATGGTGCACTTCTATCACAGCGGGGTTGGATGATGTATTGAATTTGACCTCCTCTTCGCGAATCCCTTGGGTTAAGTTATTAGAACACAGGCTTGATGGGTCACACTCAAGAAGATACAATTAAACGATTAATTGTATCTTGACCGAAATAAAGGTAGTTAATAAATGAGGGAAAATATGAGATATTTTGAGTCTCATTTAATTATTTGAGATAGTCTCAAATTTAATTTATAATTAGTATGACCTACTGCGGCGGGATGTGGTAGGTTAACTTACCTTGGATTAGTAATTTTGTTTTATGTGTTTTAATTTCATGCATTCATGCATCCGTATACTATTCAAAAATATATTTGATGTTTTATACGCTTGCATGTAATAAATATGTTTTATTTAATTTCAGCAATAATGCCTCCCAACCCCCATAATTGCTTTACTCCTTGAATGAATCCTTAGCAGAAACGATAATTTTGTAAAAAGTGGAAAAGTAATGTTAATATCGGTATTCGTCTGCTTTGAGAACAATAGATTTGTTCTCCTTTGAGGAATGTCTGTAGAACACAGTAGCGAATGCCGCTCGTAGTGTACGAGAACCATATGAACGTTGGATTCAAGCCAATAACAAAGCCTGGGCTTATATGCTAGCTAGCATGTCAGACGTGCTTAAGCTAAAACATGAGAGGATGGAAGCGCCATTGAGATTATGGTTCCTCAAAACATGTTCGACAATCCGAACGGTCGGCGTCATGAAGCTACTAGAAGTACATGAGCCTTGGTGTTAAGGTACTCCTGCTTTCCGTGACCATGTTCTCAGCATGGCTAATTATATAAATGAGAGCCCGGAGGCACTTGCGGGGCCATAATAGATGAGAGCACCCAAGAAGTGAGTATATCTTGGATTCACTCACTCCACAGTTTCACGCAATTCACCGACAACTATGTTATGAACAAGCTGGACTACAATGTAACCTAGCTGCTGAATGAATTGCAAAACCGAGCCATCTCGAAGGCGAGGGACTAAAGGCTGAAGCAAATGTTGCTGAAACCAAGGCCTCATCCTCTTCTAACAATAAGAAGAAGAGGAAGATCAATAAGGGTGCCTTTGCAGGAAGAACAAAGAAGAAGCAGGTGATTAGTGCCCAAAAAGTGCTATTTTGAACCCTATTTTTAATAGGTTTTGAGCGTTTTTTGTGTACTAATTGTTATAATTAACCCGATTTACACATTATGGTCCCTACTATTTTAATGATCGCATTTTGTGGCAAATTTTGCAGTTTTTGTGAGCTAATTATGCCAATATTGTTGAGTCGATCCAAGCACGAAGAATTCAAGTCAAACTCAGCATTGCGGATCAAGATCGGAAGGCGAAAGAGAAAAATGTGAAAGAAAAACACCGGCTGCGAGGAAGCTTCTCCTGCGAGCCTTTGTTCCCGGCTCCGGCCTTTGTTCCTCCTGGCTGCCCGTTCACCTTTTCACGCTACACCTTGTTTGCTTTTGCTTTGGTTTTTCCATTTACCCTTATGGCAACAGCTGATTTTGGTTTTTTGTAACTTCCCTGCGAGCATACATATAGAGTCTCGGTTGTACAAAATCGAGGATAAGAAATTGGACTTGGGATATAGAGCGGGAGGCGGTTTGGCCCCTTTTCCTTTTCTTTCCTTTTCTTTTCCATTTTCTCGGTTGCCAAACACTCCTTTGAGGATGACAACTCAGAGGATGTTCGGCTAGACCTCTTCCTCCTTGAAGAGGACGGCTGTTGGCTAGGGTGTGGAGGTAACTCACGGTTCCCCTATTTTTTAACGCACGTATTTATGGTTGTTTATGTTCCTGCTTCTCACTTAGGTTAAAATCTCTTAAGCATGCTCTCTTTAATGTGTATTTGCTTAAGCTTTTTGGGTTCAATGGATACTTTCACTAGATCCATTTGAGACTCAGTTAGTTGTCTCTGCTAGTTATCGTGGGTAGGGTTTTGGAGATGTGTTTTCCTTTATTATGGACATTTATGCCCATTTAAATGCTATGTTTCAAAGGGAAAATCATAGGGTTTAGTTTTTAAGAAGCTAAATGAAGAGATCCAGTTCAGGAAAAGCTATATGTCATCCTCCCGACTCGAGAAAAAAATGTCAGAGGACATGTGGTTACCTTAAAACCACTAACCAGGTGGCCTAACACTTGAGGGTTACATTTTACGATTTTTTTGTTTCATTTCAGTGGTGAACACCCAAAACCCCATGTTTTGAAGCCTTAAAAATCAAATTGAATTCACCATTTTTGGCCTTCAGCGTAAGTCATTTGTGAAAACCATCCACTGTGTTCGACCCTAGACCTTTATCTTTGCGAGTAGCTTGACTACGACGGTAGGAGGAATTAGGAATATAATTTTATTGATTCGCTCACCCCTCTTGTGCCTGATCAAATAGCGCCCGTTCTGAGGATAGTGCTTAAGTGCAAGTAGAAGTTGTGAAACTTTTTGTGATCCTCATCACAAGTCTTTGGTAGATGCTTTTATATTTTCTTGTGTTTCTTTGTTTCTTAAAAAAAAAAAAAAAAAAAAAAAAAAAAAAAAGTGCTTTCTGGGGATCATTTAAGGTTGTTTTTGTGTAGCCTTATTTCAAGCGCAAGATTGCATTTTCAGTGGCTTTAATTGAGGAGAAAATGAGGATCCCATATGGAAGCGATACAGTCGGAAGGGTAGCCCTAGGCTTACATGACAATGAGGAATTTATAGGAACCTTGCATGGCAAAATCAGCTGACCATGAGGGAGAAATCCAAATCGAATAGGTCGGCGAAGAATTTATAGAGACCATTGGATGAGTGCACCCTCCTACAGCTGGTGCCTCATGGTATATCTCTCAACTCCTCAGCCACCACAACCACCACAATTAATTTCTCTGATGAAGCGAGCCATTACGAACACCAAACTAATTGGGTGATGTTGTGGAAGAAGCGAAAGAAAATCAATGCTCAATTAAGTCAAAAAATTGACACTATGGAAAACAATGTAAACAAGAGAATTGATGGACTTCAAAGTGACTTTGAGCATAAACGGGACAACCTGCAAGATTCCATTGAAGACCTAATTGATCAGCAACAATGTCCATCAGAGGAGGATTGTCAAAGTGTGAACAACAGCCACACCAGGAGCTTATAGAGGATTTTATTGAATTATCTGAAGGATTGGATGAATCCTCAGATATGTGTGATGTTGTTTTCGGAGAATTAAGAAGAAATCATTTTCCTTGTTATTTGAGGAGAGCGATAAAACAAAACGTTAGGTGCCCAAAGAATGTCCCAATTCAACCAAACCCAAATTTGGACACCTTCTCATATGAGCACAAATGCCACTTGCCGGTAGCCGCCCGGTGACCACGTATATATTCTACCTTCCTGCTTTAACCAACACATGACAAACTCAAAACTGCGACTCCCAAGCTAAGTCGACCCACTTTGCGTAATAAATACGGAACTTCAAAGAGCTAGTGGCCATTGCTCGATTTTGCCACTACATCGAAATGGCGGTGCTCCGTCGCGTAGCACGATGGTTGGTTGGTCTTAGTTGGTTTGGAGCACACGAACACCGGCGTTTTCTTCTCCCCACTTTTTGTTTTAATTTTCTTGTCTTATCTTGTTTTATAGTATTTTATTTTGATTTGATTAATTTTCTTCTTAGGTTTTTATCTAATTTTTAGTTAATTTATGTTTTTAGATTAATTTTACTCTTACGAATTTCTTAATTTTTCTTGCATTAATTTTGCGGTTTAGTGAAATTTTGGAGCTTATTGAAGAAATTGGAAGCGAAATGTGAGAAGTACGCGCTAGCGAAATTTCGCTAGCTTAGCGAAAATCCTGTGAGAAGCGAAAATGAAAAATTTCGCTAGGAACAGTGCCTAGCGAAATGGATGACATAAGCGAAATTCTAGCGAAATCAGCAGTCTCGAAATCTACCGCCTACTACAAGACAAAACAAAGGCACGTGATTTCCAATTTGTTTTTTTCTTTATTTGTTTTATTAAAAAAAAACGCTTTTTTCATTATATATTATTTTATTTCAAAAAAAAAAAATTATTTAATTTATTTTATTCAAAAGTCTGTTATTTTATTTTTATTTTTATATATATTACTTTTTATTTCAAAAAAATTATTATTATTATTTTATATATATATATATATATATATATATATATATATATATATATATATATATATATAAGCTTGTGGGAGTATATTAAAAAAATTTTGTCTAAAAAAATGAAAAAAAAACGTTTTAATATATAAAAAAAGTTTTTTTTATTTTTATTTTTATTTTTAATTATTATTTATTTTATTTGAAAATCAAATAAAAATTTTCAAGTACATGGGACATAAATAAATTTTTCAGAAATCCAGCTGAAATGCCACTTTCGCTGGGGCTAGCTTAGCCCCCGCTACCTAAATAAAATTCTCGCTAGCGAAAATTTTCGCTATGGGTCCCACTTCTTTGCCTCACACCTTTGCTCGCCATAAATCCTTTCATCCGAACCCGCTTTGCAAGCCAGGTCTCGTATCGCGCTAAAGCTTGTAGAGCGTAGAATCCAACATGACCAGAAAGAACACTTTTGACACTTTTATGGAAGGTGTACTTTTTAAAATGTCTTAACCGGGCCACTTTTTTCTCTCTTTTTCTTTCTCCTAACTTGTTTATTTGAAGCCCAAAGTGAGTGAATAACGTGCCGATGGGAAAGCTTCATGGTCACCTATTCAGCAATGATCACATCTCATCAAGGAGGTAACACTTCCTTCTCTAATTTTCCAATCCGAGCCCCATTTCGGACACCGAGATGTTTGGGTTGGGGGGGAGAGTTAGCAAAGGAAGTGGCTTTTGTATTTATGTTTTGTCATTATTTTGTTCAAGCCCATTTTATGATGTTTAGTGGCTTGCTGGGTCCTCTTTCTATAAAGTTGTTATACTTTACAGCTTACTTTTTTCAAAATTTGGACCCGTTTTGCAATCAAAATTTTTTGTGGTTTCTATTTAACCCAGAAGTTGGAAAATTTAAACTTTGTCCACCCTAATGATGCTAGATTGATTCCATGCTTCGGGTCGAAAGTAATGATTAGTTGAATTCTTATTTGATTTCAACATTTTTTCTTCCACCTTTAGCTAACCACAATAATGCAGCACATTAGATTTCAATGATAGGCCGAAATCAGGTAAATCCCTCCTTACTTTTGCATAACCTTACCCTAGTTTCATCGACCGTATTTAATAGGTTATGGACCCTCAGGGAAAGAAAAGAAGAAAAACGAGAAGAAAGAAAAAGAAAAAGAAAAGAAAAAGAAAAGAAAAAGAAAAGAAAAGAAAGAAAAAGAATAAAATTGCAACACTTTGCCTGGAAACCCGAGCACCATCCGAGGGCATATGGCGTAAAGCCTTTAAAGCCCATGGTTCTAAACCTTCACCGGTCGTGGGAGCCCGCGCACTTAGTGTCTGCATGGGTGGATGGGTGGAGTTTAGCAAGTTGTAGGTGCTGGAGTCTCGAAATCATTCAAGTCCGGTGAAACCTCAAGAGCTCAGGGTCGAAAGATCCTCATGGCTTGATGCCCTAAACCTTTCATTGTCGAGTCATCGGTAGATCCCCTGCTACATGGACTTCGTGAGGTCGATTCTCAGCATTGCACCCTACAAATCACAGAAAAAGAATCGCGGAATAAGAGGTGGGTCCTGATCTATTTAGGTTGGTTAGCATGCTAGGTCGGGTTGTAGCTAGGTCAGAGAGTGCAATGATAGTTTATTGTTGAGAGCCGATGTATCAAACACTAGATTGGTGGAAATTTCGTCGATACACCAAGAAGGAGGCTCTTAATACTCAATTTTGTATGGCCTTCATTCTCTCATGATAGGTTATTATTACGGCATTGATTATTCTTACTTAGGTTGTAAGTATCACTCATTCACAACCTTTGAACTGCAACCTTTGTAACGTAATTTTGCTATCGTTCAGATGCTCTTTCTTTCTTTCTACATCATAGGCGGACTAGCAATGTGTAGGTCAGTGGATTAAGGCCCAAAAAGTGCTATTAACCCTATTTTTAGTTAGGTTTTATTCGCTTTTGTGTACTAATTGTTATAATTAACCCGATTTACACATTACGGTCCCAATATTTTAATGATCGATTTTGTGGCAAATTCTTAGTGCTGGTGAGAGCTTAATTATGCTAATATTGTTTAGCCCAATTCAAAAAGCACGAAGAATTCAAGTCAAACTCAACACCTGCATCGAAGGCAAGAAGAGCAAATGTGAAGAAACACCACCGCAGAAAGCTTCTCCCGCGAGCACTGCTCCTGCTCCAAGACTGCTCCTCCCGCCGCCTGCTCTCGCTTTCACGCTACACCCTGTTTGCTTTTGCTTTTGGTTTTTTTCCATTTTACCCCTGTAATAACCTTCCGATTTTGGTTTTTTTGTAACTTCCCTTATACTGAGCATCTATATAAGTCTCAGTTTGTACAAATCAAAGGATAGACTGGACTTCGGATATAGAGAAGCGGGAGTGCGCTTCAAGCAGCGCCTTCCTTTCCCTTTTCTTCCTTTCTTTCCATTTTTTCTGCCAAACACCCTCCGAGGATGACAACTCGCAGGATGTTCGGGCTAGACCTCTTCCTCCTTGAAGAGGACTAATGCTGGCTAGGGTGTGGAGGCAACCTCACTGCCCTCGCTAAAGCCACGCATTTATGGCTTGTTTGTGTCTCGCTCTCACTTAGCTAAAATCTCTACATGCTCTCTTTAATGTGTATTTCAAGTAAGCTGGGTTCAATGGATACTTCTCACCAGATCCATTGAGGCCCGCTAGCTGTCTCCTGCCAGCTACCCGGGAGCAGGGTCAGAGCATGTGTTTTCACCGTTATGGACATTTATGCCCATTTAAATGCTATGTTTCAAAAGGAAAATCATGTGGTTTAGTTTTTAAAGCTAAATGAAGATCCTGGCTCGAAATGACTATATGTCATCCTCCTAACTCGGGAGGAAAAAATACCCTGTGACATGTGGTTACCTGAAAATCAAACCAAAGGGTCAAAACACTCAAGGGGCTCCCATTTTACGCTTTTTTCTTGCTTCGCTTGAGCCTGAACACCCAAAACCCCTGCTTACCAAGCCTTAAAATCCAAATTGAATTCACCATTTTCGCCTTCACCGTAAGTCATTCAGACAAGAAACCCATCCTTCGTGTTCGACTCCTTTAGATTCACTATACTCGAGTAGCTTGACTACGATAAAGAGAGGAATTTAGAATATAAATTTGTTGATTCCGCCAATTCATCAGTGGGCACAAATCGCCAGGTCATCCCAAAGTAAACGATAAGAAGAAGGCTCCAAAGAAAAGAAACCTAAAGGAAAGTCGTTTCCACCGCGAGTCGGATGGGCATTGGAAGAGAAATCAGAATAAAGTATTCCTGGAACTGGCAAGGAGAAAAAGAAAGGTAAATTTGATTTACTCGGTTTTGGAAGCCAATCTAGTGGAAGGATAGTCAACTCTGGATAATTGATTCAGGTCCACTAACCATATTTGTTCTTCTTATGCTTAGTTCTTCCGTGGAGCTCACGATGGGGAGTGCTCGATGAAGTCGGAAATGGGGCCGACGTGGCCTAAGTAGCTATAAAGTGGGGAGCAGCCATTTAGAATTAGGGAATAAATTTCTTGTTTTGAACAATGTTTATTGCATTCCTGGATTTAGGGAGAAATTTGATTTCAGCTTCTAAGTCAGAGGAACAATTGCTTCTATCAAGCTTTCATCTTATAATAATCAGATTGTTATTTTTTAAATGGTTTAAACATTTGTCATGAAAATAACATGAAATGGGCTTACATTTTAAGGCCAAACAAACGAACGCTCCTTAACACTGAGCTATTTAGAGTAGAACATCCTAAGCCTAAGAAGCAAAAGATTCTTGATAATGATGACACGTACCTATGGCACCTAAGGTTAGGACATATAAGCCTGGATAGGATTAACAGATTGGTAAAGGATGGTCCTTTAAAAGAGCTAAAAGTTGGCAATCTTCCAGTCTGTGAATCCTGTCTGGAAGGCAAAATGACTAAGAGATCTTTCTCAGCAAAGGGCTTTAGTAAGTAAAGGAACTGACTCGAACTCTCTATTACTAAGACGTCCTGACCGAATGTCCGCTAAAGGCTGCTACGAATACTGGCCACTTTAATTGACGACTATTCCAGGTACGAGTATGTTTACCTTATGCAAAGAAAATCTGAAACTTTTGGAAAGTTTAAAGAATTCCTAGTGGAAGCTGAAAGACAGCTAGGTAAATCATTATTGTGCCTTCGATCGGATCGAGGAGGTGAATACCTTGATACAGAGTTCAAGGATCACCTAATTGAGTATATGATTGTATCCCAGCTCACAAGACTCGAACGCCACAACAGTAATGGCGGGCAGAAAGAAGAAATCGAACGATGCTTGACATGGGTTAGGGTTCCATGATGAGCTACCCCTCATTGCTACTCATCATTCGGGATACGCTACCGCAAACCGCGCCTACATTTTGAATGTAGTTCCCTTTGTCTATCCAACACACACACCCTTAGAGTTATGGAGTGGTCGTAAACCCGCTTTTACGCTATATCCGTGAGGTGGTGTGTACGCATACAAAGCCAAAGGAAAGACTGGAAGCTGGGGAACCGTGGGAATGTATATGTCTCGTTTTGCTGGTTACCTCAAAGCGCACGAGGGATTGCCTGTTTCACATTCAAGATAAGAAAGTATTTGTATCGACGAATGCTACCTTTCTTGAAAATGACTTTTTACATGGCAAACTTCCAAACCCTTGAAGTAGGGTTGTACTAGAGGAATTGGCAATCTGATCGACTGAGTACTACTTTACTCGCGAATCATATCGGGAACGTGAACAAAGAGACTACAAATCCTAAGGCAGACGCCATTGCACCTCGACGTAGTGGAGGGTTTCTAAACAACCAATTCTGGCTACACAAAATGTGAAGCAAATGTTGTCAGAATCGATACAGGATGACACCCATTGTCATACAAGCATGCAATGGATGATCCCGATAAGGACAAATGGCTAACAACCATGAACAAGAAATGGAATCTATGTATTCCACTATGTCCGAACTCAGAGATCTTCCCAGTCGCCGTGCCCATTGGGTGCAAAATGGATCTATAAGAAAAAGAGAGGTGTGGATGCTGGAAAGTGGAGATTCTCAAAGCACGGCTAGTAGCCAAAGGCTGGCACAAAAGGAGGGAGTCGATTATGAAGAGACTTTCTCCTAAAGATTATGCTTAAATCCATTCGCATCCTTCTTTCCATTGCCACGCTTCCTCGATTATGAGATATTGCAAATGGATCGCCATGACAGCTCTTTAAATGGTTATCTTGATGAAAGTATTTATATGATGCAAACTTAGGGTTTCATAGTTGAAGGCCAAGAGCGTAAAGTCTGCCGCTTAGGTCCATTTACGGGCTTAAGTAAGTTTCAAGGTCTTTGAACCTAAGGTTTGACGAGACGATCAAACCTTCGCTTCGAAAATGTTGGCGAACCTTGTGTCTACAAGTACATCAAGGAAACCAAAGTGTCTTTGTTGTACATAGATGATATCCTACCAATGGGAATGATATAGGATTGTCCGACGTGTTGAAATATTAGTTTAAAAGTTTCAAATGAAAAGATCTGGGGATAAGTGAGTTGTACTGGGATCCAAATCATATGTCTGCAAGAACACTCTCAGCAATCGCCTCAAGCATCTTATTGATAAGCAAGTCGCCCGGTTTTCGATGCGTAATTCCAAGAAGGGTCAACTAATTCGACATGGAATTGTCCTTCTAAGGAGTAGTGTCCAATGACACCCCTCGTGGAAGAAGAGGATATGAGATCGGGTTCCTCACGCCCCGCAGTGGGCAGCCCCATGTATGCCATGCCGGGAGTAAGACTCGTACATCCGCTATGCGATAGGAATTGTCAACAGCATTAATCCAAATTCGGGTTGGCGACCGGATTGCTGTAGAAAGCACATTCTCAAGTACCTTAGATGAACGAGAAAACTATATAAGCCGATGATTTAGGGTGTTGACCAATCCCATAGGATATACTGATTCGACTTCAAGTCTACGGGCGACAGCCGAAAGTCGACGTCTGGGTTAGTATTCACTCTTGGTGGTGGAGCCGTGGTGCTGAGAAGTGTCAAACAAATCCAGCATCGCAGATTCTACCATGGAAGTTCGAATATATAGCGACATGTGAAGCAAATAAAGAAGCGGTCTGCCTACAGTTCTTTACAGATCCGAAGTTGTTCCGCCATGAATAAAACCCATAAAATTTTACCCGTGACAACATCGGGGCCGTGGCAAACCCAAAAGAACCAAGAAGTCACAAGAGAGGAAACATATAGAGAAGGAAGTATCATCCGACGAGAGATCTTTGCACCGGGTGACGGGTTGTTATGAAGATAGCATCGCAAGACAACCTTATGGATTCGCCCACCAAGACGCTACCGCAAAAATCGCTTCGAGGGTCACTTATCCGATGGGTTTAAAAGACATGTCTCACATCTTTAGAGCAAGTGAGATTGTTGTGATAGTGCCCTGTAAAGCATGAATTTGTATTTATATTTTATGAAATTAATAAAAGTGTCGTATTTATTACATTTAGTTATTTTGCATAATGTATAAATGAAACGTCGTAAAATCCTGCAGATGAGACAACTATAACTCTCAAAGAAGAATAATATACACTTTAGAGGATCGAGAAAGATAGATTATAAATCAATCGGTCTCTGTAATAAATTAATTAGTTTGGGGATCATCAAATTAAATATTAACAAGGTCCGCTATCATTGAGAATGAAGTATCTAATCCGGTCACTAATGGGCATATTAAAGTGGAGGCTCCATATATAATAAGATTATATAGATACAGACCAAGGCGCAGCTTTCGAATTCTTTAAATACCGCTGTTCTAAGAATTCAAACACGCCGTCGGGATGATCATATGCATTGGGCCTCAATCCCTTGCAGCTCATAGACTCCCCTGCTTTTATGTCAATTAGGCCTTGAGTCATGGGTTAAAGCTCATGGAATGGGCGCTCCACATTTAGGGCCCTTGAGGCCCATTGATGGGCGTAGCTAGAATGTGAACTATGGACATGGAATCCAACCCTTCCTATGGAAGTCGATACCGTTCCCTTAAGTGTCGGGTTCTGAACCGAACGCTTGAGCGCCCAATCTTATAATGTAGTTTATAAATTAACCGCTCACCAATGGATTAATGGAACTTTAAGGATCATGATTATACTAGAGGGCAAAATGTACTTCTAACTCACTATAGTTATGAACCAATTTCGAGAATAGAACCGCATGTAATGATTAAATGGACACTCACTTCCGAGTAAATCGGAGCATCAGAAGGACAGAGTTCAATTCTCAAGTTTTAGTGGAATAACATCAAAATTAATAAATTAAAATGATTGATTAAAGAGTTTAATTAATTATTGGAATTTATTGGAGCTTGAACATAAAATCCATGGGTCCTAATTCCACCTCCTATATTACTACAATGAACGCATTCATGATTTGAATAAATTACACTTATGATCAATGCTTGTACATATTAATCAGATCATATAAATTAATATTGGACAGCTTATAAATTAAGAGTATTAATTAGGATCATATAAATTAATATTGGATGCTTATAGATTAAGAGTATTAATTAGGATCATGAGCAAATTAATATCGACAGCTTATAGATTAAAAGTAATATGAGGGATCGCTACAAATTAATACTGGACAGCTACAGATTATGAGTAATTAATATTGACAGTTTGATACACCAAGACCGTATTTAAATTTGGAAAATATCCAAACTGGTTGGATATTTATGCAATTAGGGTTGATTATAAATAAGAAACCCTTGCCCCAATGAAAAAAGGAGGTTTTTTCCATACCCTAGTCTCCTAGATATTCCTTCCCTGTGAGATCCCTGTCTCTATGTTGAGTAATGCAAGGTAGATCTAGGCAAAAAACTAGAGGTATTGTTCCCGGGATTCGACCGTTAGTACTCCACACACACCTCAAGGAAGGAGGGCGGAATTGAAGACCTTGGTGTAGGGAGTTGTTTCAACCCTACTAGCCAACAACATCCTATAACAATAAATGTATAGATCCGATCTTCACCTTTGATATTAATATGTGTTTCAGATGGGCTCTCGCGAAAAATAAGATTTTCCTCAAAATTTAAGACCTAATTCCGCTGCGTTTTGATTTTATTTCCATCAGACTTCCGCATTAAGTTGCATCTTGGTACGTCGCCCATTTCTATGACTCCGCATAGGATGGCGTCGGTTGAGTTACAGGAGCTCAAGGTCTAAATACGGGAGTTACAGGGCAAGGGTTTCATTAAACCGAGCACTTCACCATGGGGTGCTCCAGTTCTATTTGCGAAGAAGAAGGATAAGAACCTTCGAATATGCATTGATTACAGACAATTGAACAGGGTTACAATCAAGAATCGATATCCATTACCGAGGATTGATGACTTGTTTGATTAGCTGAGGGGGGCCCGAGTCTACTCCAAGATAGACTTTCGCACTGGTTACCATTAGTTGAGAGTTAGGGAGGCAAACATCCCTAAGACAACGTTCAAGACACGGTATGGGCACTTTGAGTTTATGGTGATGCCCTTTGGATTGACTAATGACTCGGTAAGATTCATGATCTCATGAATAGGCGTTTCTGTGCCTATTTAAATCACTTGTGGTATCTTTATTGATGACATCCTGATCTACCCCCAGTCGGAGGTGGAGCATGAGGATCACTTGAGAATCGTACTACAGCTTTTAAGAGATCATTAGTTGTATGCCAAGTTCAATAAGTGTGAGTTTTGGCTTACTGAGGTGGGTTTCTTGGGACATGTGGTGTTATCTTCAGGCGTGTCAGTGGACCCTGGAAAGGTTGAGGTTGTGATGAGTTGGGAGAGACCGAAGTCAATCTTTGAGATACATAGTTTCTTGGGATTGGCGGGGGGTATACAGGAGGTTTATAAAGGATTTCTCTCAGCTAGCAGTGCCTATGATGAGATTGACCCGGAAGGAGGTCAAGTTTGTGTGGGGTGACTCATGTGAACGAGCGTTCCAGGAATTGGAGAGGAGGCATACTTAAGCTCCTATTCTAATAGTCCCGGAAAGGGGACAGAGGTACATAGTGTACTATGATGCTTTGAATGACGGACTGGGATGTGTTCTGATGCAGTTCCGGAAAGTTGTGGCTTATGGTTCTCGGTAGTTGAAGAATCACGAGCGAATTACCCCACGCATCATATGGAGTTAGCAGCCGTAGTCTTCACCTTGAATATTTGGCGCCACTACTTATATGGTGAGAAATTCGAGGTGTTTTCATACCACAAAAGTCTGAAATACATCTTCACGCAATGAGACCTCAACATGAGGTAGCGTAGGTGGATGGAGTTTTTGGAAGATTACGACTTCACTTTGCATTGCCATCCCGGTAAGGTAAATGTGGTGGCTGATGCACTCAGCCGAAAGTCACGGGGAGTACTGGCTAGTATAGCTTTTCAAGAGTGGCGGATGCTCGAGATAGTGGGGGGCGCTCGCATCGCAAAGGCACGCATGAGCAGCTCAGTGGTACCTTTGGGAAGTCTCGATGGCTATGCCGCCTCTCTACCGAAAGCGTGCAGTGATAAAGTCCCAGGACAGACGTTAACTAGCATCCATCAAGGACCGAGTACAGTCAAGTACAACAAACGAAGGCTAGGACATCCACATAGATGGTAGTCTTCGGTATAGGGGACGAGTTGTGGTCCCTCAGTTGACGGATTTGAGGGAGGAGATCCTTAGGGAATTTCAATGCTCCCGATTCGCTGTGCATCCAAGTGGCACGAAGATGTATCAAGTTTCCCGCCGCCGCACACTGGAGTGTGATGAAGAGGTATGTCGAGGATTTGCTTTGGCGGGTGGTTCCCACATGCCAATGTGTCAAGATCTGAGCAATCGTAGGCTGCACATTTAAGCCATTAGAGATAGAGGAGTGGAAGTGGGAGCACATCACAATGGACTTTGTGACTCACTTTCCATGGACATTCGAAGCATGATGCAGTAGGGTTATGACCGACTCACCAAGTCTACATTTTCTGCCTTGCCATGACCTACACCGGTAGAATTCTTGCAAAGTTATACGGGAGATAGCACGGCTGCATGGGAGTGCCAGTCTCCACAATATTGACTAGGATCCTTGGCGATGGCTCATGAAGAGTTTCTAAAAGGCCGGGACACAACCGTTGATGAGTACCGCTTCATCCTTAAACCGATGGTCAATCAAAGGCATTAAGATTTTAGAGGACATGCCGCGAGCATGCTTCCCGGATCTAAAGGGTAGCCGGGAGGGAGCACTTACCCCAGAGTTCCTCACCACACAATAGTTTACAAAAGCAGCATCTCGTACTTTCGCCCTACGAGGCTCTCACTGAGGCTACAACATCACCGATATGTCGACGTAGGGGGCAGAGCTCCATCACTCGGTCCGTATTTGATTAAAGACACCCCGCAGAAGGTGGGTATGATCCGGAAGCCGCCTCCCTTACCGCTTCGGGGAGTCATAAGAGTTACGCTTAATATAGCCAACCCACGACTCTAGAGTTCGAGGCGCGATCATGTCTTCGAAGGTGATGCCCGACAGAGTTTAACAAATTCGCAAACGTAGGAAGCCGTCAGCCGGAGGGCATACATTGCACTTTTTAGGTACTCTAGAGGCGGGCGTGGTTGTGTATCTAAGTAGCGCTGCCGAGCTTGTCGAGCGCTCATGACGTTTCACGCCTCTCTATGTCTTCGGCACACACCAGATCCAATCTACATGGATCGGCGAGCTTGTCGTTGATGCGTAATGGGACTCATAGAGGGACTAAAGGTATTACTCATGGATAACCGAGAGCAGGTTTTGTGTGACAAGACTGTGAGGCTTCTAAATATGTTGTGACAGCATCGAGGAGTCGAGGAAGCGACATGGGAGAGCGAGGACACCGTGCTCGCCAACTATCCCTTCTTGTTCGATAGGGAAGGTGCGTTTTCCAGTCATTAATGTTTTAAAGGACTATTGCATATGCATGTGCTTGAATGTGTATGTATGCAAAAATTTCGGGACGAAATTATTTTAAGGGGGGGAGAGTGTAAAACCCTTGAAAATTTAAAATTTAAAATTTTCAGAAAAAATGGGGCAAAATGGTAATTTTCTAGAATAGTCCGGAGAAAAGTTAGGATTTTTCTAGATCTCGGATGATGAAACGAATTTCACCGTTGGAATCGTTTCGCAAAATCTAGATACCTTGTTGAATTTCATTGGATTCTGAGATAGTCGGAATTTCACGTATTCGAGGTAACGGGTGTTAATCAACAATGGCGAGCCATATGGATGACACATGGCGAACCATGTGGGTAACACATGGAAAGCCATGTGAGTGACACATGGCAAGGCCATGTGTCAACATCCATGGCACTTTTGAAGGCTATATATACGGGAGTTCCAATTTAGTTAGTAGAGGGCAGCAAGAAGAAAAGGGAGGAAGGGAAAAGAGAAAGGAAGGAAGGGAAAAGAGAAAAGGGAGGAAAAAAATTAAGAGAGGAGGTGAGGAAAGAAGAGAAAAGGAAAGAAGGAAAGAGAAGAAAAAAGATGAAGAAAGAAAAGGAAGAGAGGGAAAGGAAATAGGGAAAGGAAGGAGTCTCGCATAGTGAGCAAACCCGGATGGCAAAGAACCCATAACTGCGCTACAAGAGGTAGGTTCCCTCCTACTCTGGTTATTATACGCCTAGGGGCCGTTTAATGGCCTACGCGCTTCGGTCCGGGTTTCGGCCAATTTGTATGTCAGGTGGTTTGTCTGCGGATTGTGTGGATGGTCAAAGACCGATTTCATGGGGTTTTAGATCGCCCTAAGTCGAACATTGTGTTCCGGCAACGAAATCCCAGTGCACGGAAAGGGGGTGTGCCCAAATTTCCGCACACCCCGCGACCGAAGTCGCATCAACTTCTATCGCCATAACTTTCCCGTCCGAACTCCGATTTGCACATTCTTGGACTCTACGAAAATCTCATTTAGTCTATAATTTAATAGAATAAAGTGATAAGCCAAAACGTGGGCTAAACATTAGTCGGTCACACGCTGAGGAATGGTCCGTTTCTAGTTCTTGAACTCTCGCTTTTGCACGGCTTGTAATCAAATGCCGGGGCCGCACGGCCCGAAGGAATCGCGTGTTGATGCTTTGGGTGGTACGAAAAACTGGACTTTTTGGACTAAGTCTAAATTATTTCCGAGGCCAAGCATGGCCGGATTTATGGCCGGGAATGGCTAATGTGTGTCATTGCCATAAATTGAATAACATGCTGAATATGTGAAATTATGTGATAAAGATGGAAATAATTATATGCATTGGGCTGTATGATTGACATACTATGTCTCAACCTGGGAATATGAATTATGGCATTTCTTTCTGAAGTAATGGTAGGAATTATGTTAATACATGCTTGAATGATGTGTTGAAATGAATGAACCGAATGATCAAAAATATGTAGTGCATGCTTATGTGATGTACTGATTTGAATGTGTGGAATATTAACATGACTGCATGTTTGTTTATGTTGAACTAAATATATTAAATGTTGTGTATTAGACATGAGTGTTCATAGCACACACATAGTGTAGGATGTAGAATGTCTAAGTAGAGGTCTTCATACATTGATCATGGGTTTGAGTGCAGTGGCACAAATTGCATTGCATTGGTGTGCGATAACACCGCATTACATGGGTGTATGTACATGGTACTGATTTAGCACTGTGTTTGGTGCTGAATCATGTGGGCTTAGGAATGGGATGAAGTCCAATTGAGTTCCACAGTGTTAAATGAAAATGGAAAACGAAGAAAATGGTCACAGCTAGTAGAGGATAGACACCCCTCGGGGGTGAAAAGCCAGTTCCGTGCTAGATAACGTATCCATCTGGCGGAAAGTCCGAAAAATGTTGGAGGGTGTAAAAGACCCGAGGTGAGACCTCGGGAAGTTCTGTTGCCCAAAAATACACGAAACGATTAAATAAATATCACATAGACTACGGGTTGCAAGAGATGGAGTCGACTTTACTTCTGCATTGACTTCCACGCACCTCGCAGACGGGTGGTGGGTCGGAGGTTGACCCGTGATACGGGGGCAGCGTAGAGTGTCGCCTCATACATGCATGTAGTTTTTTTTTCCTCGATAGGACAACATGTATGCAACGTAATTGGTTGTTGGTTTGACTTTGAAATGATCATCAGACTGCACTCCAGTAGGAGTGTACTCTCAGATTTATCTCTATTAGGCGTTAGCTTACCCCGCCGTGGCCCCCTTCTCGTGCACAGGACAAGCACAGATTAAAAATTTACCGACGCTCCTTAGAGGCCGGAATATGCAACTGGTCGACCGTAGCCTTAATTATGTTGTGCATATATTAGAACGAACTAGTTTCTAATATATGCTCTCAGACAAGAATGGTAATAACTCGATCTATAGAAATGTATATTTTGTAATTGTATGGACGAAAGTATGGATGATAAATCTTATTGGGTCATTTTACTCATATGATTCTCATGATATGACAATCGCTCCGCAGTTGATCTGGTCAACTGACCGCTGAATGCCATAAATCACTTGCCTTTGGTGAAGTT
Organism: Tetrastigma voinierianum; assembly: GCA_016808115.1. Taxonomy (NCBI): domain Eukaryota; kingdom Viridiplantae; phylum Streptophyta; class Magnoliopsida; order Vitales; family Vitaceae; genus Tetrastigma; species Tetrastigma voinierianum. The sequence goes on along the minus strand of JAEQBH010003140.1, from coordinate 928,020 downwards.
TTCCTATAATAACAATTTTCAATCTAGCATTAGGATAGCACCTTTCGAGGGGGTGTATGGTAGGAGGTGTCTATCTCCTATTTATTGGGATAATGTAGGAGAAAGAAGGTTTTTGGGGCCTAAACTTGTGCAATAGACAATAGAAAAGATAACTTTGATCAAAGAAAGACTAAAGATAGCTCAAAATAGAAAAGTTGTAATGACCTGCAATATACCTTGTCGCTGACATGTTTAGGGTATTTTGTAAGCATAATTTAAATGTTTCATGTTAAATCACAAACATGGAAACGAGACGAGAAGACCGGAATTTTCAAGACACGAAGGACAAAATTGTAATTTGTCGAAAAGGGGCTTAAAAATCCATAGTTGATGAGAATAGAGGCCCAAATAAAATAATGGGAAGTTGAAATTCAAATGATCGAGAGTTTAGGACGAAGGCAGTAAGGAAACTTAAAACAAAATGGGGCTTTGCTTGTCTTGGCGAGCATGGCTTTCTTAACAAACATGGGACTTAAAGACCCAGGTGGTCTCATTTTGAGATGGAGAACAAAGCGTGAAAGGGAAAAGAAGAGAAGGAAGAGGAAGAAAGAAGAAGAAGAAGAGAAGGAGGAGATCAAAAGTAAGGTATGAAACTAATCTTGAGTATGGAATTGTATGGATTCTATGACTTTTGTATGGAATTCTGGGTTTTGTATGGTTAATGACTTGTCTTCAAATCTAGGGTTTGTTACAATTCATTCTAACCTTAGTTTCTTGAATTTAGGGTTGGTGAAGCCATATGGAACAAGATAAGTATGGAATCCTCCCTTTTGGGTTGGATTAAGTAGTTGAGCAAGCTTAATTGAGTTAGGTTTAGAAACGAGCCCTAGCTAATCTTCATTTGATTTGTGTATGGGTTATGACCCATATTAGAATGGTTTTGGGAGGAAATTCATGGAAAAGTTTTGAAAGATACACATAATGAAAGAGAATTGAGTAGAAAAGTTCTGAGAAATATGGAATGGTTTTGATGTGTGTTTGAAATTATAGTTGAGTGGGTAGCAAAGTATGGAAAAATGTGAAAAACACACATTACGGGCACTTTTCGGTGACATGGGGTACACCTTGAACATGTAAAGGTACATGTTAAATTCTAGTCATTTTTAGCGACATGTCTGCATTACATATTGGGCATAATATCGGTACACCGCAATTGCTTTTCTGTTTAGGCTTGGGTTTCGTATGTTGTATAACTTTCGTTTCTTATCTGATTTGAGTGATTCAAGTGGATAATTAAAATAGAATTCAAGGAGAACCAAACATATAGAAATATCTACCTTCTAGTCATGACTCTAAGTGGCCCAATGCACTCAAAGTGGGGCGAATGTGCAAGCGATTCTGCATCAGGTTTGATCATAGAGTAGTCAGAGTTGTTTTTTGACGTATCTTGAGTTCGATTGCTCCGATTTGGGTGATTCCAGTTGGAGGAAGACATAACTTCCTTAGATTAAAGTAAAAAGAACCAGTGTCAAATATGGAGACAAGGTACTGGAAAATGAATATTGTAAACAGTTCCTTGGGTAAAATCGGTAAACCGACTAGTTGGCAAGAAAATGCCATAACTTGAGTTTGGATGATCCGATTGGAATGATTCCAATTTCTAAGTAAAGTTGATTCATCGAACGAAATACATGAATTGTGTGGATAGGCATCATATAGTACAAGTATTTGAAATGCCATATGGAATAGGCATGAAACACGAATATGATATGAAACACGAAAATGAGAGCTGAAACATGAATATGAACATGAAAGAAGTAATATATCATGAACCTGAAGGTAATAAAGATAGGTTATGAGTTACGAAGGCATATGATCATATGACTACCTAGGGCCAGAAAAATGAATGAGTGGATGTCGATGGTGCTTCGGCACTCCACGGTAGTGCTACGGCACTCTGCTGAAGTGGTTAGCCACGTTTTGATTGATATCAGGCACTCCTGGCGGTCTTCACGACATTCTGTTGCGTGGCCAACCGTCTGGCCGTGCTCGGCACTCCTACTGCGCTCGGCACTCTGTTCGCGTGGGCGGCACGTCTTAAATGTGGTGTAGGCACTCACAGCAGTGCTACGGCACTCTGTTCCTCATTGCATGGGATTGCTTATTACCTTAATCCTGCTCATTTCTTATGATTGAGTGCAGGTAGTCAATTGAGACATATGATAAAACAATGAATAATGAATAAGAGTAAAGATCTGAATGTATCTCTGTACTTAATTAAGTTCTGTGGTACCTACGGGTACTCCTGTATCTGATAAGTTCTGTAGTACCCACGGGTACTCTTGTATCAGTAACATAAGTATAAGTTCGGTAGTTCCCACGGGTACTCTCGTATCGGTAAAGTAAGTTAAGTTCTGTAATATAAGCATAAGTCCAGTGGCTACTGCGGTACCTCCCAAGAGCAAGTGTAACTCACCGAGATATGGTTATGATTTAAACCAATAATCTCTTTGTTATTGGATATGTTAAATTTGTATGAATCCGATTATATGTATGCGGTTGAGATCAGAATTGTCGCTATGGGTAATGTCCATATCGAAATGTATGCGCATAAATACGTCTGACCTTCTGCATGTGATATGATTCATTTTGTTCCAACTTATGTGCCTCACAGTGCCATACGAAAAAAGATCCGTAAGAATATTATCGCTCGTAGACATGTGTAGGATCAAAATACATGTCTAAGTTACATAATATTAGTATAGATTAAAATTAAGATAGTATACGCTACGTAAGACATGTATAAGATCTAAAATACATGTCGAGTTACTACGTAACACAGTATAAGATTCGTAAGATAAGTATAAACTCTTGTAAGACATGTATAAGATCTAAATACATGTCTAAGTTACTAATAATACCCGAGTATAAGATCAAATAAGATAAGTATATGCTCTTTTGTAAGACATGTATAAGATACAAATATATGTCGAGTTAAGTAAGACCGGTAGAGTTAGTAAAGACAAGTATAAGTTACGTAATACACGTATAGATCGAAATACAAGTATGTGCTCCAAAATACTGTATAGTTCCATAAGACTGGGTATAAGTTAGTAAGACATGTATAAGTTTAAGTAATATACATGTATAAGATAAATATATAGGATTCGGTAATATTATAAGATCCAGAAGCTCCCAGATACATCAGTATAAAATACATTATAAGTTTCGTAGACCGAGTATAAAGTTTTGTAAGTATAAGTACTTAGTACTTAAGAATAAGTTAAATATGAATTATCAGATTTAAGTAATTTAGTGATATAAGATTGCCTCAGAGCATTAGCTATGTGGTATGGATAAGTTCTGTGCTCTACGGGAGTCTTGAATAAACATGAAATGCAGTGAAAGTATAGTTGAATAAATTATAAGTTACGCCAACTCCTAGGAGTCTTAAATAAACATAGTCACGTTATAGTATGAGTTCGAATAAGGATAGGATTACATGCTCCTAGGGAGTGCAGATAAACATAAGTCTGTTAAGTATAGGATTAAGATAGTATGAGTGTAACTCCTACGGGAGTCTTGGATAACATTATAGTTTGTTATAAACATAATTCTGTAAGAATAAGATCACATGCTCTCTGGAAGTCCAAATAAAGCGTAAACTGTTGTAAAAAAAAGTACTTGTGGTCATAATATAAATGCATGAAATTTATATTATACGTTATTGTTTATGTTAAATATTGTATATGCATAAGACACATGTTTCCCGCTAAGTGTAAAAACGCTGGGTTTTTAATGGAGTGTAGGTACAGAGGAGAAGACATCGAAGACTTACGCATGGATTACGGCACCTTAGTAGGGGGTTCACTACGTGTAGGTGTCGCTCGATTTGTAATTGTAAAAGTATAGTTTTTGTATAAGTGAATGAGACTCAGTATATGTATATAGATTTTGATGGACACCACTCCGATGGTAGTTCTTTGATATGTACTTATGATGTTGGATTACATTTATAAGATGTGGGCCCATACCCACAGTACAAGTTTAGCTTTTTTTTTTTAAAAAGAGTCGAGCCTGGTCTGCGTCAAGCAGTTCGAATCCAGCGTCCGAGTGAGACCAGAGTAGGGGTGTGACAAGTTGGTGCGAGCCTAGGTTTGGCGATTTGGATAAAATCACGGATTAAGGATGTACCACCATGGCCAATGTGTTGGCCTAATGCGGATGTCCTGGTCCTGTATATTGACTTGAATGACTCAGTACCAAATCAGTTTTGAAAGATTAAGACAGGAGATTTAGTTATGATGGAGCCTTGTTGGCTCAAGTGAGAGTCACGCTCCAGCTTCTGTAAAAGACATGAAAAGAAAGGATCTGACATGGAACATGCACATGATAGAGTATGAATTTCGAGGACGAAATTCTTATAAGAAGTGGGGGATGTAACACCCCAAAATATACCACTGATCGTTTTAAGACATGTTTGGGAGTATTTTGTAAGCATAATTAAATGTTTCGTGGTTAAAAGCGAAACATGGAAACTTGAAGACTTGAGAGAGAGGGTTTTGACTCTTGAACCTGAAGGAGACAAGAGTGTGTATTTGGTCAAGGGGCTTAAAGTCATAGTTGATGAGAATAGAGGCCCCGAATAAAATAATGGGAAGTTGAAATTCAAATAGTCAAGAGTTTAAGGACAAAAAGGCAAATAAGGAAACTTAAAACAAAATGGGGTTTTCTTGTCTTGGCCAAACATGGCCTTAACAAACATGGGATTTAAAGACCAAAATTGGTCTAATTTTGAGATGGAGAACAAAACGTGAAGGGGAGGAAAGAAGAAGAGGGAAGGAAGAAGAAAGAAAGAAGAAGGAGGAGATCGAAGCTAAGGTATGGAAACTAATCTTGAGTATGGAATTGTATGGATTCTATGACTTTTGTATGGAATTCTAAGGTTTTGTATGGTTAATGACTTGTCTTCAAATCTAGGGTTTTGTTACAATTCATTCTAACCTTGGATTTCTTGAATTTAGGGTTGGTAAAACCCCATATGGAACAAGATAAGTGGAATCCTCCACTTTTGGGTTGGATTCATGGTTAATTGAGAAAGCAAATTGAGTTAGGGTTTAGAACAAACCTAACTAAATCTTCATGTTTGATTTGTGTGGTTATGACCCATATTAGAATAGTTTTGGGAGAAATTCATACAGGAAAAGTTTTGAAGATACACATGTAATGAAAGAGGAATTGAGTGAAAAGAGGTTCTGAAGAAATATGGAATGGTTTTGATGTGTGTTTGAAGTATAAGTTGAATTGGGTAGCAAAGTATGGAAAATGTAAAAACACACATTCTGGCGCTCGGTGATGTACCGGTACCTTGAACATGTCTTGGAATTTACATATTCAAATTCTAATTTTAGCGAAGCATGTGCAGGTACATGTTAGACATGTCTTGGTACCACAATTTACCTTTCTGTTTGGTAGTTTAGGTATGTTGGCGCAACTTGCTCATTTCTTATCCGATTTAATTGAATTCAAGTGGATAATTAAATAATTCAAGAACCAAACATATATTGCCTTATTAAGGAATATCTACCTTCTAATTCTGACTCTAAGTGGCTAATGCACTCAAAGTGGGGCCCATTATGCAAACTTGATTCTGCATCAGTTTGATCATAGAGTAGTCCGAGTTGTTTCGAACGTATCTTGAGTTCCGGTGCTCCAATTTGGGTGATTCCAGTTGGAGGAGAACCCTTAGCACCTTAGCTTTAAAAGAGTACAAAGAACCAGTGTCAAATATGGAGACAAGGTACTGGAAAATGAATATTTCAAACTGTTCCTCGGGTAAAATCGGTGGCAGGCTAGTTGGCATGAAAATGCCGCCAGCAGTTTGGATGATCCGATTGGAATGATTCAATTTCTAAGTAAAGTTGATTCATCGGAACAAGAATACATGAATGATATTATTGGATAGGCATCATCTGGAGTCTGAGTATTTGAAATGCCATATGGAATAGGCATGAAACACGAATATGATATGAAACACGGAAATGGCTTTGAAACATGAATATGAACATGAAAAGCAATATGTCGCGACCACGAAGGTAATAAAAGATAGGTTATAGGTTCTGAAAGACATATGATCATATGACTAAGGGCTAGAAAAATGAATGAGTGGGCGTCTGATGGTGCTTGACACTCTGTTGGTGCTACGACACTCTGCTTTGCGTGGTTAGCCACGTTTTGATTGGTACTCGGCCACTCGCATTTGCGTGGCGAGCACGTCACGATCGGTGCTCAGGCACTCCTGCTGGTGCTACGACACTCTCCTGTTGTGTGGGCAGGCACGTCTTAAATGGTACTTCGGCACTCCTGCTGGTGCTACGACACTCCTATTGCGTGGGCAGGCACGTCTTAAACGGTGTGACACTCTGGCAGTGCTACGACACTCACGTTACGTATTATACCTTCGGGCACTTATTATCTTTGCGTCCCTGCTCATTTCTTATGATTAGTGCCGGTATTCAGAACAGACATATGATAAAACAACGAATAATGAATAAGAGTAAAGATCTGAATGTATCTGTATTTAATTAAGTTACGTGGTACCTCACGGGTACTCACAGCTAATACGATAGGATTTATGTACCCCACGGGTACTCTTATTATCGAGTAACATAGAGTATAAGTTCGGTGGTACCCACGGGTACTCTTGTATCGATAAAATCTGGGTTAGGATACATGTAATATAAAGTATAAATTCGAGTAGTACCTACGGTACCTCCCGAAGCGAAGTGTAACTCTGAATATGGTTATGATTTAAACCAGTAATCTCTTTGTTATTGGATATGTTCTGAATCTGTATGAATCCGGTATATGTATCTGTTGTGATTCGTATCTGCTATGGACTAATGTCCCATATTTGAAATGTATATGCATAAGTCTGATCTGACCTTGCATGTGATATGATTCTGATATGTTTCAACTTATCGTACCTACAGTACACTTAGCCTGAAAAGGCAGAGTAAGATAGGTACTGCGTAAGACATGTATAAGATCTAAATACATGTCCTAAGTTACAGCAATATTAGTATAAGATCAGTAAGATATGAGCCTCACAGCTCTTGTAAGACATGTATAAAATCTAAAAACCATGTCCCGAGTTACGTAACACCGTATAAGATAGTAAGATAGAGTATACGCTCTACGTAAGACGTGTATAAGATCTAAAATACATGTCTAAGTTACATGTATCTTAGGTATAAGATCAAGTAGGAATAAGTATATGCTCTTTGTAAGACATGTATAAGATCTGAAATATATGTCCAAGGATTACGTAAGACCGATTATAAGTTAGTAAGACAGTATAAGTTCTATAATACGGTGTCGGATCAAGAAATACTAGTATGCTCGAAATACCGGTATAAGTTAGTAGGAACATGTATAAGTTCGTATATACATGTATAAGATCGAAATACATGTATAAGTTCGAGTAATACGTATAAGATTCGAAATACGATATGTGCTCAAATACCAGAATTATAAGTTTCGTAAAGACCGATTATAAGTTTTGTAGTACCTGCAAGTACTTAAATTGTAAGAATAGGATTACGCAATATCGGTGCTCGTTCCGTAATTTCGGCGATACCTCTTGGTACCTCCGAACAAGGAGTAAAGCACTCCGTGGTATAAGGATAAGTTCGTAGCTCCTGCGGGTCTTGAATAACATAAGTGGTAAGTATGAGTTCTGAATAAGTATAAGTTCTATAACTCCTACGGGAGTCTTGAATAAACATAAGTCTGTTAAGTATAAGTTCTGAATAAGTATAAGTTCTGTAACTCCTACGGGAGTCTTAAATAAACATAAGTCTATTATAAGTATAAGTTCTGAATAAGGATAATATTTGCGTAACTCCTAAAGTGAATAAACATAAGTACGGTAAGTATAAGTTGAGACAAGTATAAGTTAATAACTCCTACGAAGTCTTGAATAAACAAAAGTTTTATTTATAAGCATAAGTTACGCATAAGAATAAGATGCATGCTCCTATGGGAGATCCAAATAGCGTAAACTGTTATAATAAGTGCTAGTATAAGTTCATAATATAAATGCATGAATTTGCTATCACATTATTGTTTTATGCGTTAAATGTGTATATGCATAAGACATATGTTTCTCAGCAGAGTAAAGCTTAGCACAGGTTTTAATCGGTGTAGGTACGGAGAGACATGAAGGTTCCGCATCTTCTTTGGGCGGCCTGTAGTAGGGGCTCGCTACGTGTAGGTGTCGGCTGCGATTTGTAATTGTAAAGTGTAGTTTTGTATAGAGTGGATAGGACTCGGTATATGTATATAGATTTTGATGGACACCACTCCGGTGTTAGTTCTTTGATATGTATATGATGTTGGATTATGTTATAAGATGTGGGCGTACCGCAGTCTGAGTTGGCTTTAAAAAAAAAAAAAAAAAGTCCCAGTATATGGTCTTGCATCTCGAAACCGGTTCGGATCCGCCAATCGGGTTGGATCGGGAATCGGGGTGTGACAAAAGCTATGTTGATACCGTAGGAAAGATTTGGAGTTTGAGGTAGGTGACCAAGCATTATTAAAGGTTTTGCCTATAAAGCGTGTGATGAGATTTGGGAATAAAGTAAAGCTTAGTCCTCGTTTTGTGGGTCCTTCCGAGATCTAGATAGTGGGGGCCTTGTGGCTTATAGAGTAGCATTGCCTCCAAGCATGTCGAAAATTCCTAATGTTTTTTTTTTGTTTCGACCTTGAGAAAGAATGTTTTTAACCCTCTCACGTGGTAGAGTTGGAATCTATTCAAATTTCTGAGGAATTAACCTATGAAGAGGTACTCATCCAAATTGTAGATGTGATGGAAAAGGTCCTATGGCGTGCAATTGTCAAGTTAGTAAAGGTCCAATGGAGTAATCATGATATCCAAGAAGCTACTTGGGAGTTAGAAGAATAAATGAGGGACAAACATCCTAAACTATTTCGAGACGCGGGTATATCAAATTTAGAGGATTAAACTTTTATTAAGGGAGGGAAGGGATGTAATACCCGTAACCAAAAAAAGGACAAATAAGAAAAAAAATTTGAAAGGTGTTTTTGGTAATGCCTTTGGGGAAACCCTAGGTATAAAAAGAAAAATAAAATAATAAAAATATATTTTATTCATCATATCTTCTATTTCTCTCTATGTAGGCTCTCCCGATCGTAGAACTCCATGAGCTAGGGTTGAAGAAGGGTTTCCAAGGTGTGTTTTTTTGTAGATTTCCCTCTAGATATAAGAAAATAACATTATTAAAGAAAATAAAATTCTTTTGTTCTTCTTTGAATAGATTTCTTGTTCATAGGAATTCCCTGAAAACCTAGGACGTCAGATCTAGGGTAGAAGAAGACGAAAGTTAAGAACATGATCTTTTCTTATTATTTTTCTAGATCCCCTTGTGTAGATTTGATTTCTTTAGGATTGGGTCAACCTTGAAAAGTTTGATTTATATTAAGTTAAAAAAAAACAATATATGATGATATTTCTATTCAGGAAGATGAAGATCTATTTGAAAAAAATATATAGAGAGAGACAGAGATAGAGAGAAGAGAGAGAGAGAGAGAGAGAGAGAGAGAGAGAGAGAGAGGAAGGTGTTAGGGAACCACGATAGAAATCAAAAGCAAAGAAAAAGGTGGTAGGGGACCACCATAGGCTATAGAATTGTGGAAGAAAAAAAAAACAAAAATTAAGAGGAGAGATGGACATGTACGGTGGGAAATATGTGTATTTGTATGGCATGTGACTTTGAAAAGTCAAAGGTGGGGATAGCTAGGTATAAAAAAAATAAAAGATAAAAATAAAGTAGGTTTGGTGACCACCCGTAGGTAGAGCTGGTAAACGGGCTAGGCCAACCCATTTCGGGCTAGCCCATTCGAGTTGCGAGCCAAAACCAGCTGGGCTAATCTGGCCTATTTTTATTCGGTCTAGTTTTCGACCAGCTTATGCAGGTTGTGAGCCAAAACCTTAAAAAATGCTAAAAAAATTTATTACAAATTTATCATTCTCAAATAAAAATAAATAATATACAAATATATAATAATAATTAATATATAAAATGATTGAGTCTAAACAATATAATAATAGCAAACAAACTTAAATAAATAAATAATACTAAAACACTGTTATAACCAAAGTACCAAACTAACTAGCTAAATAGTACCAACACAATAAAATAACAACTTAATAACATATATAAGAAAAACAACTCCAAAGTATCAAATGAAATCTCATATGCCTATAATCTTCATCTTATCCTCATTATATCCAATAATAACATTTGATTTCACATTAGAAAGATGTATATCCTCGATGGTGGTTGAGTTATCATCATTTATTAATTAATTTAGAATGTTAACAATATAAATTTCATTTATGTTTGGAATAAAAAAAATATTTTTTCCAAATATGTATCTCAAATGTATAATAATGAAATATCATATTTGTTTGAAAATTTATCTTGCTAAAAGATATAATCATATTAGGAAAGAAATTAATATATAATTTTGTTAATTATTTTAAAAATAACGTTATTTAGTTATTAACACTAGTTTGAGTAATAAAATTATTTAAAATATACTGATAATTTAGTTATTAAATTTAATTTAATTTATAAACTAGTACAACTTCATTTTATAAATAAAACATTTATGATTGAATAAAATTTAAAGGATAAATAAAATGAAATTGTAAATATTTAAAATAGGATTAATAGATAAATAAGAATATATTTAATATTAAAACTATAATTTATTTAATTCTAAATTTTCATACAAGATTTTTTAAATATTAAATTATCATATAAATTATTTTAAAAAGATACATTTAGAAATTGAAAATAAAATAGTTACAACAAAGTTTAATATATTAATTATTATTATTTTTAAAACACATCTTCTGAAAGAGATAGTCAAAATATCAAATTTTATAGATGAATTATTGAAAATCTCAATTACTTGGCTAGTTACTTAAAAAAATTAAATAAAAAATTTGGGCCAATCGGACTAACTGAGACTGAGCCCATAGACCTGTGAGCAAAAAACAAGTCGAGACCAGAATGAGGCTGGGTTTTATTTGGGCCTGAAATTTTACAACCCAACCCTCTAAAATTTAGGGTTAAAGTGGGCTGGCCCATCAGGCTCAACCCATATTGTCAGCTCTACCCATAGGCTTGGTATGGTAAATGGGACTTATGAAATAGAAAAAGACAAAAAGGAGGTTCTTTTGATCATGACATGAGCTTTTGAAAAGCCAAAAAAAAAAAATTCATATTTGGGTAGGCACGGTGAAAAAACAAAAAAGGTAATGTACTTGAAAACCTAGGTATGGAATGTGTTAGAAAAGTGCTCTAAAGACCATCACCTTTAGCACTTATTGTACGTCTTGCATTCATTTATAATAAACGCATCTTCATTTCTTTGATGTTCATTTAATATATGAATTGATAGCGATCTTAAATCAAATTAATGAAGTCCTTGATACATTACACAGCATAAAGGAAATGATTATTGTGATCATGATAATGAGATTCCTATTATGTGTAATTATTTAGTATCTAAACTATCCCTAGTCATAGGATCAATAAGATTGGACATTGTTTATCTAGACAAACTAGCACATGTTCTACTCCTTGATTTCATCAAATAGATGATCTCACAATCTGTGATCATCATGATAATTAGAGTAGACATGTGGATGCTAGCTAAGAGTAGTTAAGTTCATCAGAGACCTGCTATGAGACAATCGTATGGATAATCTATTCAAACATCAATGATAGTCTCATCATAGAAATGGTGCAAGTATCCATACCCTTAACGAACTTTGGGTCAGTAACTTCCATACCAAGTGTCATTAGGGTACTAGGTGTTGAACACCCCTAAGGACTTAATTGTTCCAGGGAGGAAGGCTACAAGACCAAACTTATTCCACCTTGACACTTTTCTTTTCACAGCTCATTTTCCTTATTCTTTTCATCTTTCCTCATCTCAATTGATTTTTCAGTCTCAACCCTTCTTATCCTTCTTTGAACTTTGAAATAATATTCCCCCAAACTTGTCCTCTTCCATCATTGATGTATTTGTCATGTAATGTGGGAAAATAAGGGTTCTTTACAATAGGATCGTGTTCAAGGGATGATTTAGGTTTTTCATTTGCTGGATAATGATGAAATTGGCTATTGGCTCAAATAAGGAACTAATGTGTATAATTATGCATATTAATAGGGTATGCTTTGAAAGGCTAAATCTTCCAAGAATGGCCTCTATCATTTCCTGTTAGTGTTGCTTGGGTTTGCTTGACTAATGCTTAATAAGTTCTACTGGAGATTTAGCATGATGGATCCTAGAAGATGTCCCTAACCTTAGCACAATCTATTTCATATATACTTTTGACCATGTGTGTTTATCAGGATCCTTAGTAATTGAATTGTTTACAAAACAGAATTACACGTCTAATTTGTTCCATCAACTTGTTACAATCTTTCTTATTCTTGAAGTTCAACACATTCATTAATAACCTTATAACTTTCTCTTTCATTTATTCCTACCCCAATTCATCTATCCAATTATTGTTTGGTTCTTGGATACGTTGTTATGCTATTTTTACTAGTTGCAAGCTTATGCAAATTAACCATTCAATTCAGATGAAGTTAACACAACAACATTTCAATTCCACAGTCTATTCAATTCCACCAAACAATGTACAACAATCAATATTTCAACCCATGAAATCTAGTCTCTCCATTATTCAACAAAACCATTCATTGAAAATCATCAAATTTCAATTATTTAAAGCAAAACAAAGAAAATACATGTAAGACACACAAGAAATGAAAAATGAGAGTGAACACCAATTTCTGCAAAGGGATTTTTTTTATTAAAATTTTCAAGTATGAGAGATTAGGTACAAAGAGGGAAAATGGGAAGGAAGAGCAAGGTGAGTTATTTTATTCTTCTTTCATGCCTATGGGAATGGTGTAAGTTGACTGGTTCAAACTTGTACCCAACTGCAGAAGGTGAGAACTCGGGAATCTGGACTTGTGGTTGCTTGGGCCTGCTGCCTTCTTCACCTTTGGTAAATGAAGCCCACTCCATTAACATAGACATTTGTTTGATAAGATCCGCTGTCTCTGCTGATAGAGTTGAACTCCTCGGAAACTCACCCTCGGTAGAGTACATCTTTAGCAAGTTGTTGATCATATCCAAACTATCTGTCCAACATTTCTCCCTATTATTTAAGGCGGCTTCCATTTCATTGTCCCTTTTCTATATGAGGAGCCTTATTTCTTTCTAATGCTCCTTGTAAAGGTACCCAAAGGCATCTGATTTCTGCAGCAAGTTCTACTCCATGGCATCCTCTCTTTCCTTCATAATCTTTAGTAGCTCATTGTCCCTTCTCAACTGATCATAAAGAAAGTCATCTTCTCTTGCCTTAAGCTCTTCACTTAGTTCCTGCTCTCTTATTTCCCACCTGCTCTTCCATTCTTCATCTCTCAATCTGAGTGCTTCCTCCAGATTCTGATCTCTTCTTTTTTAGCTCAACATCTATGTACTCATCTCTGAGTTGAAGTTGGACTTTCAGTTGGTTGTCCCTCTCCTGCATCTCTTGCCTCATTACCCTTAACATTTCCATCAATTCAATATTGTTACCTTGAGGTTCTGAGCTTCCAACTTGCTCCTGATGGACTTGTCTCTCACCTCTAGGGACATTGTCAAAATGGGCTTGCATTGTTCAGCCAATGTTCTTGCTCTTGGGCTGCAGTATGAATCTATATCTTATTGATTTCTATATTCTCCTCTTTTTCTCCTGTAGCTTTAGCTTCTCTTTCTTTACCTCTGTTTTTAGGCCCCTTTGTGATTCCTGTTAGTGTTAGGGGTGAGGTCCTAGGGCATGTTTCTTCTCCCTCCCAGTCTCCTTCTACACCTCCCAGGACGCAGAGTCTAGAGATCAATGTTGGGTGAGGCACTAGTACTGGCGTATTATGAATAAACAATATTTATAACCTAACACCTCGTACTGGCGTAGCATAGCTACTATAGCACAGTAGTTCTAGGATCGTCTATAGGGATGAGCTTTCTTCGTGTAACTGACTCATAGTGAAATTTGAACTGGTGAATTCATTTTGGATTTTGGGTTGTTACAAAAGAGGGAGTTTTGGTAGTTGAAATCGTAACCAAAGTGATGTAAAAATATAGAAAGAATTCCCTTGAAGTGTTAGATGATTGGGCTTGGGTTCCTAAGGCAAATGAGGGGTTCTCAAGGTCTTTTCCTCGCATTGGGGAAAGTAACCTATAGTTACCTCCTGAATCGGATTTTGATTTAGCTATAAAACCTAACCCTCAACAACTAACTATCCATTGAAAATGGCATTCAATATCCATTAATGATCTCAGTTAGTTAAAACCTGCCTCCTTGAATCACCTTCTAATGGCTCATAAATGATACCTAACCAACATCACAGGATCTAGCAATATGCATCCAATGAGCCGTAAAAGCTTATCATATACTAACCATTCAAGGTGAATCGAAGGGATCAAAACCTAAAGTTGAAAGAGAGAACATAAACGGAAGAGAATACCTACATTGAAAACATGAGAGCCCCTGTGTTACCACAGGTTCCCTTGCCTAGTGCCTTCTACTCCAAGGAAGGAGAGTTTAGCCACTCATCCTCTGAGTTGTCATCCCCATAGGGTGTTTGGCTAGTGAGAAAGTGAAGGAAAATGAAAGAAAATCAAGAAAGAAAAACACGAGCCTTTTTCAAGAAGTTTTTCCAATTTCAATGAATGAATCATTACAAAGTCTTATCTCTAGCATAGATGCCATACTGCATATACAATTTACCAAAATATCAAATAGAATCACTATTACACACGGACAAATTTGGAAGAGATAAAAAGTGACAGACGGCTAAATTTGCGAGGCTGAGGAATTTCGCGGGGGGTTGTGAGTGCGGGGCTGCTTGGCTATTACCTGCCTTTGCTTCTCTCCTTTCAATTTTTCAATTGCAGCTCTGATTTCAACTTGAATTCTCCGTGGTGGTGACTCTCAAACCTTAGCATAACTTAACTTTGTGAAAACTACAAAATTCGCCATAAAATATGATCAGTAGCATAGCTAGGTCCTTAACATGCCAATTAGGTTAATTAGGCTTATTACTACGCAAAAATTTCTCAAAACCTGTAGTAATAAGAGTGTAAAACAACACTGTTTGGGTAGTAATCACTCCCCTAACCGACACATCGCTAGTCCCTTAGCAATGAAGGAAGAAGAAAGCAAACAAAAACAAGATGAAAAAAAATGAGGAGATAAAGCACAACCTTCAACAAGAGTCACCAAAATCCTGCCTAACAATTATCTTAGGAAGACTATGTGCTATGGAAAATCAAGTATCAAAAGCGGTTCAACTCCTAGAGAACCAACCTGACGCCTTCCACAAAAACCTAAGTTTTTGGTTTGATTAGGTTTCAAAAATAGTCTGTCAAACTGTTCTCTCCCCCCCAACCTAGCTCTTGTCTAAACCTAGCAGCCTAACCAACCTCAATAGATAAAGACCCACTTTTATTCTACAACTCCCTTTTTTTGTTATAGGGGTGCAATGCTGAGGTATCGAATTTACAATTGTCCATGTAACGGGGGTCCACCGATGACTCCCAACCAATTAAGGTTTAGGGAATCAAGTCATAAGGATCTCTCAACCACTAACTTTTCAAATTTCACCTCAGACTTTTAATGAGTTCATAACTCTAGCACCTACAATTCGCTAAACTCCACCTATTTACCCATGTAACGAGCACAAAGTTGGTGACTCCCAACCAGTTGGTTTAGGGCACCGAGCTTTAAAGACTTTCACCATATACCCCTCAGACCGTGATCGGGTTTCAAGGCAAAGTGTCACAAATTTTTTCTTTTTCTTTTATCTTTTTCGTTTTTTTCTTTTTTTTTTTTTTAAAGACTCATTGGTCTTTTATTCACGGGTCCTGACCTATTAAAGGTGGTTAAAAGTATCGGGTCGGACTTTTGCTCGGCTTAGAAGGCAAGGCGATTTTTCAACTTATCATTGAAACCTAATGTGCACAGTGTGTGGTTAGTTCAAAGTGGAAGAAAAAGGTTGAAAACAATAAGAATCTCAACTAGTTATCAACTCAACTAAGCATAACACCATTCTAGCATCAACAGTATTGGAACAATATTTCAATTTCTTCTATTGCAAGCAGGGCATCAAAAAAAAAAAAAAGAAAAAAGGTTCTAAATGAGAAACTATAAGCTTTATAACATGTGCTGAAACTAAAGGCATACCTATAGTTGTAAAAAAAACTAGCACTTGACCAAGTCATTCAAGTTTGCATAAGGACTTGCTCAAAACAAAAGCATAACCATAACATAAAAGCCACTTATTTCATTAATTCTCCACCCAACCAAATATCGCATTATCCTCAACGGGGTCTAGAGTGGAAACTTAAAGAAGGAAGTGCTACCTCCTCAAATATTGGCAGGGGTGGAATGTCATCCTCATCTTGGTCGAGTGAGCAGCTGCTAGTGGTGTTGGGAATAGGTGGGGGAAAGGGCTGGCACACTTTCTGAGGGTCTAATGGGTTGCAAGTGGGGTGGGTTTCTTTGGTGCTCTCTTCTTTGCTTGAGGCTAAGTTTGAAGATGGTGAGGTTTTGCTGAGTGGTTGGGAGGGATCTAGAGAGGCGAAGCCCGAGTGGCTCTGAATTTTTCCTGGCAAGGGGATGGCATTGTTACGACGGGATTTGCGTGTTACGAGAAAAGGAAGGCTTCGATGTGTGCCATTCGCTAGGCTAAGGCAGCATGGGCAGTAGCAAAAAAAGCAGAAGTAGTTGCGAAAGTGTGGACTGCAGTCATAATGGCCAGAAAATCATGGGGAGAATGGGAATAGTCTTCATAGGTGGTGCAAAAGTACTAGGCCCAGGCCCCGAATACGAGACGGGGGAGCGTTAAGGCTCAGGTAGTGCGGCGGTGGGTCAGTGGTTATGAGAATTGTGGATGCTGGGATGTGGGGCTCCTTAGTAGGAGCTGCAGGTGGTGGCTGGTCCTCTACTGGATCCCTGAGTAGAAGAGAAGGAGCACCTAGCACAAATTGCCACTTTTCTATTATGAAAATAGCCTCGCATACCCGATGGCACTCTAAATGTGATTCGAGCGGAAAGCCAGGGTGTTCGACACCTAAGAGAGAGCGACCACGGAAGCTTGGTAAGGGAATGGGCTGCACTTGGGTGAGGTTCTTACGGGTGTATCTTCTCTTGAGTGGAAAGAGAAGTCATGATGAGCTCACGGGGTTAAACGAAAACCATAAAAATCTGCGTATAGGTGATGCCTCTAGTATGGCTCACCTCCTGGGCAAAATCTTGAGAAGAGAAAATAGGTTTGATAACAGTACTTGATCAATAAAAAGAATCCTTGTTGGGAGCTACTGTCTGAACAAAATGGGACCAGTTGAGGTGTGTCGAGAAAGGATGTGGACCATCTCTCGGGGTGAGGGATGTGGCCACTGCCTATAATTCGCAGAGTTAGCCAAAGCTACAGGAGTATTGAATGTGGCGGCTATGTCAGATGCTCGAAGAATTCCCTCATGGCCATCATTGGAAAAGTGCAACGTAGTAGGATTGCGGTCCTTCTTGGAAGTCATAGTTTGGTAGAATTCGACTACCACACGTAGATAGAAGAACTGGCGTGGAGTCATAAAGGGCTCCAGGGAGTAGCGCTGCATAAGCCCCATGGAGTCCAGGGAGGGCGGCGAAGGACGGAATGTCATAAAAGTGCTCATTATGTAGGTCCTTACAACTATTGTCAGAATTACCTACAATTAGGCCACAGTGAAAAAGGGGCCTTCTAATTATGGATCCCGGAGAGTGGACTTGAGAATTTTTAGTAGCTTGGGCTCGAGAAGGTGAAGGCTGAGGGGGCTCCTACGGCTGCGAACGGGAGGATTCGCTGAAGCCTGAGGTCCGAGCCCTCTTTGGAGGAAAGGAGGGGGGGTGCTACGGGCTAGCCGTGGATGTGGAGGAGAAGGAGGTATTGCCCCTTTCCTCGTCTCGTATTTTGCGCGGGGTAGGGAGCTTGACGGTGGGCGGATTAGCGGGTTTCACGACAAGGGTCAGCGGCAAGGTAGGAAATTTGGCTGCGGCCCAGGGCGGCCCAGGTGTGCCTTAGGCGGAGGTGAGGGCCTACCGGTCAGATGATGCAACATGCCCACCTACGGTCTTTTCCATGACGGGCGAAGTAGCTAAATTTATAGTAGAAAATGGTTTTCACAGGGGAGGCACATAGAGGATGGGAGCTTAGTAGAGGATGGTGTGCTCACAGAAGGAAATGGATGATATGCAGGGGCTAGGGCTCCTATTTATGGGTAAAAGGGCAAGATGTGAAGGGTTTATGATGGGAGGATAAGCGGAGGGGAAGTTAGAAATGCGGGAGCACCCGATGTGCGAGGTTCAGCACAGTGGCTGGGTTTGTGCTTGCCAATTTCTTTTGAAAATTGGAAGGCACAAATAAAAAGGGGTGGGAACCTGCACTGCACATGTTTGTAGGCCTAGGAAAGGGAAAAGTGGAGAAATGAGGTTGGCAGTGAAGGCAAGAGGGTCGTGAAATTTTCGCAACCTTTGCAAAATTGACCTGCTCCTACGAAAATGCCCGGCGAAATTTTGCAGACTGAGAAATTTCGCACTACGAAACACTCTGCGAAAATGACATGGGCTGCGAAATTTCGCAGGGGTTGCGAAAATGACCTGCTTTCTAAAAAAATTTTCTTCTACACCACCACCGCCGAGAAATTGAAAGCTGATTCCTACCAGCAAAGCAATAATATCAAATAAAAACACTGGAAAATGAAAAATCAATTTACTCATAAGGTTAAATTAAGGAAAAGATGAGGGAAAATAAATAAAAATAAAATAAAATATCAAACAAAAAGAAGTGGACTTTGCGATCTGAAGAAATGAGTCCGCTGAGCAACTCCTTAAACATTTGGAGGGTCAAGAAGGGAAAGTTCCTCCTTGTTTGGTGTGAAAGGGACTGCATATGGCTTGAGTCTTTGGCCATTCACTAATAGTTGGTTGTCTTTTGAGCTGAGCAATTCCACTGCTCCATTAGGGTAGACTTGATGGATAATGAAGGGACCAATCCACCTCGACTTGAGTTTTCCGGGAAAAATGTGAAGCTTGGAATCGTATTGCAATACTTGATCCCCTTTCTGGAAAATTTTTCGAGCTATCATTTGGTCATGCCATTTTTTCGATCTCTCTTTTGGAATTTTAGTTTAGGTGAGCATCATTTATGATTCCTCTAACTCATTGAGGTGAAACCTCTTAAGATCATTTCTTCTTAAATCTAAATTCGACCTTGATCGCCCGCGTACCTTGTATTCTATTTCCACAGGGGTGGCATGCTTTACCATACACCCCGAGGCGATGGGAGATATCAGAAATGTCTTGAAGGCTGTCTGGCCATGCCCGTAATGAATGCAACGACGAGGGACCGGAGTCCTTCATGTTGGAATTCCTTACCTTTATCGAGGATAAGTCTTGATTTCCGTTGGCAAGCTTCGGCTTGTCCCAGTGCGAGGATGGTAGGGTGGCCACTTTATGTTTCACTCATATTTAACTAGGAGGTTTTCAAGGGTTTGTTGCGAAATGTGAACCCACATCACTAATTATATAGCACAAGGCAACCTTGGATATGGAAAGATATTATCTTGAAAACTTGATGCCGCCTTTGTGATCGTTTGCTTTGAAGGTGCCTCGACAGGCAGACACGTAATCCCAGCCCGCCCCAAGATTTATGGAATATGCGAAGGCGTGGGAATGATCCCGTAAATCAATGCCCCCGAGAACATCAAAATAAGTCAGCCTTCTGCAAGATTGGGTTTAAGGAGGCGTCATATGACGACGGCTTCTCGGAGTCTTTGGCATCGTCATAACCACCTCGACGTGTGAGCATCCATAAAGAGGGAAGGCCAATAGAACCCATATTAGAGCACCTTCATAGCTGATTGAGGATCCCCTTTTGTTCTCCTTCAGGCACACACCTCCTAATGATTTGGTCTGCACATTATTTGAACAGAAATGGCTCCTCCCAATAATAGGAATGAATTTTGGCGAATAAGTATTTCTTATCATGTGCCTTCTAGTAAGCTGGGACCTCCCCTATCGCTAATAAATTAGCAATATGAGCATACCAGGGAGCACTTTCTACAAGCAGTAGTGATTCCTCAGGGAATTCATCATTGATTGGAGGACTATGAGTGTTGTGGCGCTAATTCGATGCGGAGGTGACGCCACTACATTCTCTACCCCTTTCTTGTCTTTGATCTGAAGATTAAATTCCCGGAGTAGGAGAACACATCTAATAAGCCTTGCCTTAGCATCTTTCTTAGTTAGGAGGTACTTGAGCGGGTGGTGTGAAAATGGCACAATGTTTGACCCGCGGTAATGCTCGGAATTTGTCTAAGGCATAGACCCTTGCCCGAGTTCATACGTGGTAGTGTAATTTCCTACGAGCCGTTCGGAGTTTCTTGCATAATAAACCACATAGGGCTTTCCATCTTCTCTTTGCCTAAGAACTGCTCCGATAGCAAGATCACTGGCATCACACATGACTTTAAAAGGTAGTCAGTTAGTTGTTCTCACTATAGGTGCACTGGTCAAGTGGGATTTGAGCTATTCGAAGCTCTTTTGACAAGTTTCATCCCATGCAAACTTAGTATCTTTTTTTTTCAACAGCTTATAAAGGAGTTTTCAATTTTCGAAAAATCTTTTATGAACCTCTTGTAGAAGCAAGCATGGCTAAGGAGTCTTACTGCCTTGACATTTGTGGGGGGTGGTAGTTTGGAAATAAGCTCAACTTTGGCCTTATCTGTAGCGACCCCCGAGCCCGGTCCGACCCGAATGGCAAGTCCGAACCGAAACCTGGGACGCTCGGTTTATTTCTTTTATATTCCGTGTTATTAAATTTTCTTTTTCAAAAATGTCGCGACCCGAATCCCGGGTCCGACCCGAATGGTGGATCCGAATCGGAGCCCGGTTTACTCCGATGTTTTCATTTATCTCATCAAAACATTTTATTTATTCATTTAGTTGCGGAAGCAGTTTCAGTTTTTGGGCAAGTCCATAATCATTTAACAAATTCATGCAATTCGGTAGGCCCATAAACATTTAACAAAATACATTTACAAAGAAGGCATTCATGCCTTTTCAAAATGATATACAAAATCAAGGTTCAGGGTTTAACCATTTTGTTTACAAAATACCACTTGTTCAAAAGAGATGATATGCAAGTGAATTATACACTTATCTGGCCGTCGCTATATATGTTCTGCGTTGCGCGATCTTGGCCTTCTTTTCTTTGCTTACTCGATACCTACGCATATAAAACTACACGCTAAGCATTTTCATGCTTAGTGGTTCTATACAGTTCTATTCCAATATTCAATTTAACTCGGCATGCATTTAACATTAAACCATGCCTAATATATCAACATATACTCATTCTATTCATTTCCGCATGCTTTCAATATACAAATCATTTACCATATCATATCATGCATTTACATAAGAATCTCATTTACATTCGTCAATGTTGGTTCTTTCACCTTGACTATTCAATTTACATTTTCGGCCAGTTAGTTTTGATGAATCCAGCGCCATTATCATTGGTAATGTGCTTATACATTTTAACAATTCGATCTCCCGTCATGACGGATGCGGATTTGGTGCATCCCGGAGCACGTGGTATCACTTATTTGGTCTCGTCGCGACGGATCTTAGTTTGGTGCATCCGGAGCATGTGGTATCACTGTCGGTCTCCCCATCATGGCGAATGCGTTTGGTGCATCGGAGCATGTGGTATCATAAATGCCCATGCATGTTATGGATGTTGATTGGTGCATCCCGCCAAGTGGGACATTTCTTCAATGCCATATGCCATCATGACGGATGCCGATTGGTGCATCCTGCCAAGTGGGACATTGGACAATTTCGGGGTGCCTTCGTGATGGATGCCTATTGGTGCATCCGTCGGTGATTCATTCGATATCATTGATTCACATTTATGGCCAATTAGTTTGATAAATCCCGTCCTTATCATCATTCACATTTATTCAATTTTCAATTATCACATTTCAATTTCATATTCACTTTCGCATTATCTTTTCAAAGATATACTCAATCTATGTGCTTATTCCATATACTCATTCACGTACTCATTTCATAGTTACTTGGTAACTACCAAAATATGAAATAAGAATGAGAATCAGAGAGAACAAATCGAGAAGGTATCCGTCAGCTTCCTTCTCTTCGATCTCGGTCTAGGTTAGGCGATCATCATAGTCCTAATTCGGCTTTATTCACGCCACTCTTAGTGGATAAACAATTGTTAAACAATTTTAGTGAATTACAAATTTATTTTTGTTAAGAGTCTTGGGTTAAGACACTAAGTCCTGGTCCTCCGTCGCAATCTCTATCTGAAAATATCCGGAATACCCATCCAAGAAGCAATAGAATGGGTGCCCGGAAACTCTCTCAAGAAGTTGATCGATGAAGGGTAAAGTGAAGTGGTCTTTTCTTGTTACTGCATTTAGTCTCCTGTAGTCTATGTATACCCTTCAACCAGTGGTAAGGCAGGTAGGCACATCCTCTCCTTTTTCATTTTGCACAATGATCACCCATGACTTCTTTGGCACCACTTTATTTGGACTTACCCAGGGACTATCGGAAATAAGGTAAATAATGCCGGCCTACAGCAATTTGCGAACTTCTGTGCGCACTACCTCTTGCATATGAGGATTCAGTCACCTTTGTGGTTGTTTCTTTGGCTTGGCTTCCTCCTCCATATAGATGTGATGAGTGCAAACCAAAGGACTAATCCCCTTTAGATTGGAAATTTTCCATCCATTGCCTGCTTGTACTTCCTGAGGATGTCCAGAAGACTGCTCTCCTATGAGGCATTCAACAATGAAGAAATCACAACTGGGCATTGATCAACCTCTTCCAAATATGCATATTTTAATTCTACAGGGAGAGGCCTGAGGTCAAACTTTTAGGGCTCTACGCTTCCTTCGTTTTCATTATCCTCCCAAGTCAACAAGGGAAGGGTTTCTTCTTTCCTTTTTTAAGGCCCATAAACGACACATAACTCAAGGGCTTCCTACTCCTCTTCAGAGATTTCTTCTAGTTCCTCAATCAAATCTTCCTGCAGTTGCTGTAGTTGAGACAGTTCATCCAGAATGGTGTCAATAAGACAAACCTCTTTTGGATCCTCCTCCACTGGATGCATGTGTTTTTTGCTCAAGTGGAAAATGTTGAGTTCCAATGTCATGTCCTCAAATGTCAGCTGCATAACTCCATTTCAGCAATTAATAATCGCATTTAAAGTAGCCAAGAATGGCCTCCCAAGGATGATGGGTACATAATTGGCTCCACAACAAGCGGATTTACGTGTCGAGGACATAAAGACCATTGGGTAATAGAGGAATTTGTCCACTACGCCAAGGCGTCTTCAACGATGCCATGGGAATTTTAAGCGACACAATCTGGCAAAGACGAGGAATTGATGGTGGTAGGTTTCAATTCTCCTAACCCCAGTGCTTGTAGCGAGGTAGAGTGGCCGAGGTTGACACTGGCCCAGGTCGATAATGCCTTCTCGAGCAAGTTACTCTAATATTCAGGGATGGTGGAGACTGACCAGGGTCTTTGTATTTCATTGGGGTTTTGCACTGGATGATGGCACTAACCTGCTTTGTCAAGAAGCCTTTCTTGTCGATACTCAACCCTCTTTTTACAGTGCACAAGTCTTTTAAGAACTTAGCATACGTTGGGACTTGCTTAATCATATCCAAAAGAGGGATGTTAACCTTCACATGCCTTAACACTTGCAGAATTACAGTTTGGTTGTTCACCTTCTTTTTGCCTCTTAGTGCTTGAGGAAATGGACGGGGCGTGCTCTTCTGATTCGTGCCACAGTAGGGTGATCCGGAATCAACAAAATTTTATCCTAAGTTCACTCTCTGCTGATATAAGCGATCCCGGGTCGAACACGGGGATGGGTTTTCTTCGTCTGAATGATTTGGTGGAGTGAAATTGGTGAATTAAATTTGGATTTTTAAGGTTTGGGTAAAACGAGGGGTGGTTGGTTGCAAGCGAAAATAAATAAATAAAATGTAAATAGAACACCTTGAAGCATTGGGCCCTTGGTTTAGGGTTTTAAGGCATTCAACATGTCCTCGGGTCTTTTTCCTCGCGTTGGGGAGGATGACATATAGTCATTTCCCGGCTGGCTCTTAATTTGGCATTAAAACACGTACACAAATTATTTCTTCTAATGTATAGCATTTGTTACCCCTTAATGTTTCAAAGCGATTTAAAACTATCAACTGGATCTAACACATGAGCTCATAAATGACAACTAAATGGGCATCGGGTGGATCTAGCGATCAGCATCGCGAACCTTGAAAAGCTTGCAGTGCGGCCCTCGAGGTACATCCACAGTGATTGAGCTAAAGCGTGAGATCTGAAAGCGAGAAAAAGGGAATAAATGCTTCGCGTGAAAAACATGAGGACGGTGTTTTTACCTGTGAACATTCACTTGATGGCCCCTCTCTTCAAGGAGGAAGAGAGTGCAACCCGAGCATCCTGCGAGGTTGAAATCTCGGAGGAGTGTTTAAATCATGCAGAAAAATGAGAAGAAGAGGAGAAGAGAAGAGCTGGAGCAGCTGGGTGTCTTGAAAAGATTGAAAGTTAGGGTTACAAAAGCCATAAGTTGGCTTATATAGTCATACAAGATGTGTGAAATACCAAAAATACCTAAAATATGTAATTACAATAGGGACAAAATGGTAAATAATCAAAACGTGGTCGTTTGAATCAACATCAAAACAGGCGGCCATTTGTTATGAGCAGTGAATTTCGCTATATAAGCGAAAATTTAGCTATAGCGAAAAATGCAAGAAATAAATTTGGAAAATTTAGCTATGAGCGATGGTACATTGCTTCAAGCTATATTCATTAGCAAGCGAAAATTGTGCATGAAAATTCATAGATGAAAATTTTAAGCTATGATTACTTGAAATTTTAAGCAATCTAACCAAATTTTACCGCCAATCATAGCCAAAAATTCTTCTTTGCCTCTTGCCATCCACTTTAGCTTCATTTTCGTCATTTCCACTTGATATTTCTTCATTTTGGGTTGATGAAATCACGAGAATTCTACGCGTCGGCCTGTCTGACCTTGACTTCTTGTGAAGTTCTGAGGCCTGTAAAAACTACCCAAAACAATCTTGAAGCCAAATTAGTAGCACCCAATTGGACATGCACATGACAATTGGCTCAATTCATATGATTAGTCTTGCAAGCACTCAAAACCTATTTTAAATAGGGCTCAAAATAGCACTTTTTGGGCACTAATCACACCCCCCAACCAACACGTTGCTAGTCCCTTAGCAATGCTAAAAGCAAAAAAAAAGGTATGCATGCTGTGCTTTTACAAAAAGTGTATATTGTTCAAAAAGTGTGTGTACAAATAATCTTTACCTTTAGTAAGAAACGATTTGAATATAAATGCGAAAATAGTCATGAAGAGAACAATTTCTATATAAGAACAAGTTTAGGACAACATCATTTCCCGAGAAGTCAACCTGAACTTCCGCCCAAAATCTAATTGTTATAAGGTAACCGGAGTTTGAGCGATAAGTTGCAAAAGCTATTCCCTCCCCAACCTAGCTACAACCATGGCCTTAAACTATTGACGACCTAAATAGGACCCGGCTACACTTTTATTTATTTCTTTGATTGTATTGTAGGGTTGCAATGCACAAAGCTTCGACTTCACCCAAAAGTCAGTGTAGCGAAGGGTCATAGATGACTCTACCAATTAAGGTTTAGGGCATCAGCTGGGATCAGCGACCACAAACTCTGAGGCTTCGCCCGGGACTTGAATGACTTCAAATTAAGCACCTATAACTCGCTAAACCTCACCCACATCCACCTAGTGTAGCGAACACTGAGTTGACTCCTGACAGTTAAGGTTTAGGGCATCGGGCTTTACTAAAGGCTTTCGCCCAGGTGTTCGGGTTCAAGGCATACCGCGTCCACGACTTTATTCATCTTTTTTTGGCTTTTTCTTTTTCTTTATCATTTAGAAGACTACATTGTCTTCATACATGGGTAACACAAACCTGTATGGTCGTCGACAAATTTAAAATGGCTTTGCAAAGTGGAAAGAATTATAAAGCTTCTGACCTATTGGCACGGTCGGTGTGCGGAGTGTGAATTAGCTAAAGGGGAATCTTTTCCGAGGTTGACTATGTTGGAACCCCGATTGACGAAAACTAAAATCATCAAATGAATTGTTCTAACATTAAGGTAACATCTGAGGCTTGATTTTCAACTAAGGCAAGTAGAAACACAAAAGCCTCAATTTTAACAACCAAAATTTGGCTCTACGGAATGCGGAACCAATAAAAGCCAGTAAAATATGCATCATTTCCTAACACAATATCCTGCATGGGAATAGAAATCTAGAGGATGGAATTAGTACCTCGTCAATCGATGGTGGGGAGAAGGATCATCCCGGCACAGAGCGAAATTTGAGGAGTCTTTGTCAGTGATGGTTGATGTTGTTGTATCACCAACACGAAAAGAAAAACAAGCCACTCCGGCCCGGAGTACCAAATTGCAACAAAATAGGAACTTAAGCAAGACTAAGCAATTAAATTAGCTGGTGGAGCTTATGGGAGAATCTGCCAGGTCAGGTCATCAAACCCAGAACGACACGAGAATAGCCCACCATGCCATGCGATATGTGCAGCTGCCATCTTGTTTGAGGTAGTGGCAAAATTCTATACAATGGCCACTAATCTCTTGAAGTTTTTCAGCATGGGCAGTGATGGAGTAGCCTTTGGGGATGGTGTTTTGGGTGTGGATTGTGTTGCAGATGAAGGTAGAATATACACTTGGTCAGTGGAGAATTTCTGCAGCAATGGGCATTTAATTGGCTTGGGTAGTGGCAATGGGGTTCGAGTTTGAGGTGGTTGAAGGACATTCTTGCTGGGCTCTTCACGGCTGCTTTTGTTTCCCTTTCGCCCTCCTCACTTATAAAGGAAAGATTTCTTCTTTCTTACTCCCTTGGAAAAACAACGGCCTACGTATGCGAGGATTCAAACACTCCTTGAGGATAATTGATAAAATCTATAAGCTCCTCGTGTAGGTACATTGTTGACACTGTTCCTCTGCCATGGTGTCACTTTGGCCTCTTCCTCTCGTGGAGCCAATCTTTGATGATTGATTAGGTCTTAGGTGGAATCTTGCGGGTTATACATTTATGCTCATAGTCATTTTCAGCCCATATTTTTTTTTCAAATTGTCTTCCTCATTATTGATTTTAGGTCGAATGGGCATTAATCTCCTTATTCTCTTCCCTGAAAGTCATCATTATCCAGGGTAAAGGTCAGAAATGGCTTGTTGAATGGAGGATTGGTTGTGGTGGTAGGGTGGCGAGGTGGCGAGGTCGAGGCATAAAATGGAGGTTCAGGAGGAGCATATTGTGAGGTCTTGGTTCCCATGAGTAATTGGTGTAATTCCCCGAATATGGTTGTAAGCAACACCATATGGTGAACTCATCCATTGGTTTCTATAGTCCCTCGTGGACTATATTCACTTGGGTTCCTTTCCCACGAGAGTGTGACTTTGCCATGGCGGTTTATGTAGTCCCTCATGGACATATATGAACTAAGTTACCACTTGTTTTATGCGACCATCACATCCCACTGTTCGAATTTGGGTTGGAATTCAACCTTGATTGAGAACTCTATCCAGCAGACATGAACTCTGCACCTTGAAGCTGGGACAAGCACCAACAACAATCTGGCACTATTTTTTTTTTTTTTTTTTTATTATGAAATGAAAAAAAAAAAAAGAAATGAAATATGAAAAATTCACAAAACATGATGAGGATCACAAGTGTTCCATAGCTCGTCAAATGCACTTAGGCACCATCCCTGGCAACGATGACAGTTCGTGCCACGGTAGGGTGTCAAAATCAACAAGAATTTATATCCTAAGTTCCTCCCCTCTTCCAAGTAGTATTTACTACAGTATAGTGGTCTAAGGTCGAACACGGGGATGGGTTTTCTTCGTACAAATGATTTGAGTGAAGTCTAAATTGGTGAATTAAATTTGGATTTTTAAGGTTTGGGTAAAAACAGGGGGGTGGTTGGTTGCAAACTGAAAATAAATAAAATAAACTGTAAAATAGAACTCCTTGAAGCATTGGGCCTCTAGTTTAGGGTTCTAAAGGCATTAACATGTCCTCGGGTCTTTTCTCGTGTTAGGGGAGGATGACATATAGTCATTTCGAGCCGGCTCTTCATTTAGCATTAAAACACGGCCTTACAAAATTATTTCTTCTAATGTATAGCATTTGTTACCCCTTAATGTTTCAAAACAGTTAAAACTATCACTGGATCTAACCTGCATGAGCTCATAAATGACAACTAAATGGGCATCAGTGGATCTAACAGTAAGCATCCACTGAACCTTGAAAGCTTGCCAGTGGCCACTGAAGTACATCACGGTGATTCGAACTAAGCATGAGATCTGAAGCAGAAAAGGGAATAAATGCTTGCGTGAAAAACATGAGGGCCAGTGTTTTTGTAAAACATTCACGATGGCCCTTCTCTTGAGGAGGAAGAGGTGCAGCCAAACATCCTACGAGTTGAAATCACCGGAGGAGTGTTTAATGGCGAAAAATGAGAAAGAGGAGAGAGAAAAGAAAAAACTGGAACAAAAGCAGTCGTGTATTGAAAGATTGAAAGTTAGGGTTACAAAAGCCATAAGTTTGCTTATATAGTCATACAAGATGTGTGAAATACCAAAAATACCTAAAATATGTAATAATTCTGATAGGAGACAAATAAGAGTAAATAATCCAAAGAAACGTGGTCGTTTGGAATCAAAAACATCAAAAACACAAGGCAACCATTTTCGCTATGAACAGTGAATTTCGCTATATAGCGAAAAATGCATGAAATACCGAAATTGGAAAATTTCGCTATGAACAGTAATTTTTGCTAGCTAGCGAAATTTATTTGAAGCAAGCGAGCTAATGCATAAGCGAATTTCCTTCGATCTTGAAATTTTCGCTATGATTGCGAAATTTTCGCAATCATAGCCAAAATTCCTGCTGCCTCTGCCATTCACTTCAGCTTCATTTTTCGTCATTTCCACTTGATATTTCTTCATTTTTGGTTGATGAAATCACCGAGAATTCTCGCATTCGCACCAATACGGCCTTGGGAGCTTAGCGGCGAAGTTCCCAGACACCGCAAAACTACCCCAAACAATCCTAAAAACCAAATTAGTAGCACTAAGTGGACATGCACATGACAATTGGCTCAATTCATATGATTAGTGCGCAAAAAGCACTCAAAACCTATTTTAAATAGGGCTCAAAATAACACTTTTTAGGCACTAATCATCTTCTTCATCATATCTTGTTTAATCACAATTCTTTCCAGTTCCTCATCATTTTCTTCTTTAGCCTCTTCAAGGGGTTAAGGCATTGTTTGCTCAACTTGTTTACCACTCCTGAAAGTGATGAATGCCTTCACTTCATCTATCTTGGGAGTAGTTCACTCAAGAGGCTATTTTCATGAACTCCCCTAGGGTTTGGCCGTGGTCCGGTAGGCTGAAATTTTGCTCTTCTTATACTTTATGTCAAGTTAGTCAGTCTGGAAATCACCACAATAAGTAGTCGCCAAATTTCAGCAATTTCACTCTGAAACCCATCTAATCGCTTGTTCAAAGTGGTCTCCACGATATCAATTATTTGATTTGTTTGGACATTAACTGCTTTCTGCTCCTCTACCAAGTTACCTACCACTTTGCTCAAATTTAAGATGGCTTGTTCAATCGATGAAGTCAATCGTGGTCATGTACGGCCGAGAAGTCAAGCATACCGTGAAGGACAAGAGGCATACTGCGGGGGACTTCAAATTTCAGAGAGAGGTTCAGTGATTTCTCCACTAGTTGTAGGTGTTGCCATATGGTGCATTAGTTGGTGGTTTGAATTTACCAACAACATTAGCTTGTTCCACTAACATCTCCTCATTGGCCGGAATACTCGACATCGTTTCCGCATGCCTCAGACTCCAGACACAACATGGTCACTTCTACACAAGAGTCTCAAATTTAATCGGGCCACCTCATTGTTGTTTCTCAATTCTAGTTCTTCCAACCTTCTAGCTAAGGTTGAAAGTTTAGCCTTTGTGTCTAAGTCCCTGTGGCGGAATGGCACATGCCAAATCCCGTTGTGCCGTCAGGTTTCATTCTTTCCATCTCCCTCGTTTGTGCCCATCCAACCCTTGAAGCTTCAACTACATACCCTAGGAAATCCAAAGCCTCCTCTGATTTTTGCCTGCAAGAAACTTCCTTCACACATAGTTCCTGTTGTTGTTTCTTTATGGAAGGAGAAATACCATCAAAAAAATAGTCGACTCAAATGTACTAAGCAACAACCCATGGCGAGGACAGCGAGTGCTTCCCATATACCTTTCAAGATATGCATAGAATTTTTCGTTTTCGCGAGCCGAAGTGTGGAGATTTGCCTTCGCATCATTTGTCCCGTGAGTGGAGAATAATTTCTTTAAGAACTTAGTCCGTGATCTCGATCCAGCTGGATGGTCCTCGCTCCAGGAGTTGAGCTAGACCCGCCTTTTATCCTTCAATGTGAGCGGAAAAGCTTGTCTCATTAGTCCACTGCGGGAGTTCCGTATCCTCCCTTAAGATGCGGGTGAACCTCCTCAGTTCCCCGATATGTGTATAGGGGTTCTCCCTACTTCCATACCATGAAATGTGGAAGGGAGGGGCACTCCAGCAAGCTCAACAAACCGCCTTCCTCCCCCAACTGGCAGGCCACCGCAGATGGCGCACCAAACTGAAAGGCAAACCCCACACCCTGAACTACCCAGGGTTCCCGCCCACCTTCACACCTCGGGTCGCTCTTCACGTGTGGGGTCCGAATGATCGCACCGTGCTCACTACAGAATCCTTGTTTCCCTCGTGGATTCCCCGGCGGTTCCTATGGGATATCGATTCTAACTAATCAGCCTCTGAATTCCTGCAACCACTGTAGAACATAAACCTCCTACTACGGTGTAACAAAGATACCACCAAGAAGAAACAAAGAAGGCAACTCAAACCCGTGGATGAGGATCGTCATGTTCCAAAGACGTCGCCATGCCCATAGTACTTAAGGCACCATCCCCGACAACGACCCATTTGATTCAAGGTGGTATTTATGTGTAGCCTATGTGGTATTCCTCAATCAACAATATTTATAACTCCAATACCAGACAAGGCCGATAGCTTACTATAAAGACAAGAGTTCTAGGATCGCCCACTAGATGGGTTTTCTCGTGTGACTCACATTGAAATTTGAACTCGTGGAACCCATCTTTGATTTTAGAAAAGAGTTATAAAGAGGGAGTTTTGCAGTTGAAATCATAACCAAAGTGATGTAAAGATATAGAAAGAATTCCCTTAAGTGTTGGGTTACCGGGCTTCAAGTCTCCTATGGAAAATGAGGGGTTCTCGCTTTTTCTCGCATTGGGAAAGTAACTTATAGCTACCTCCTCGAATCGGATTTTGATTTAGCTCATAAAACCCGAATTTACACAATTATCCTTTGAAAATGGAATTCAATGTCCATTAATGCTCTCACATATGTTAAAATTCGCTCCTCGACAACTCCAATGGCTCATAAATGATAACTAACCAACATCACAGGATCTAGCAACAAGCATCCAATGAGCCGTAAAAGCTTATCATATACTAACCATTCAAGGTGAATCGAAGGGATCGAAACCTAAAGTTTAAAGAGAGAACATCAACGGAAGAAAATACCTACATTGAAAACATGAGAGCCCCTGTGTTACCATAGGTTCCCTTGCCTAGTGCCCCTACTCATACAAAATGAGGGAGTTTTACCACTCAATCTCCCAGCTCACATCCCCGAGGGTACTCGCTGGATAGTGAGAAAGTGAAGAAAATGAAAGAAAATCCGTAGAGAAAAACAAAGGCTCTTCTGAACTTTTTCCAATTTCAAATGAATGAATCATTAATATAGTATTGTCTCCGCATATATTCAGCATCGTACATACACTCTACTCAAAATATCAAAAGAGAATCACTATTACATACGTATTAAATTGAAGAGATAAAAAAAGTAAAGAGTCAACAATGTATAGCTGTTCATTGTGCCGGCTAAATTCTCAGGGTTGCGAAATCTCTCGTAGGGTCGCTGAACTGCCATGGTCGTCATTTTCCTCCGTGACCGCTTCTCTTCTTCCAATATTTAAACTACAACTCTGATTTCAACTTGAATTCTCCGTGATTGAGCTCACTTTCAAACCTTAGCATAACTAATTTATGAAACTACAAAATCGCCATAAAATTAATGGGTATAAGTGACGCCTAGGTCCTTAACATGCCAACTTCCGGGTTAATTAGGGGATGATTACTACGCAAAATGCTTAAAACCCAGAGGGCAGAGTGTAAAATAAAGATCAGCCGCGTAATCACTCTACTAATGAATCCATTTCCGTCTCTTTACATACACAACATTATTCTTCATTCCAACCATGTTTGCATAAAATTCTTTCACCATATCCACTAATCCTGGAGCCTTATGCTTGCAAAATATGTGTCATCCTCTCTTCTCGATGGATTCTTGGAATGGTGAAATTAATTTTGCTTAAAACTTCAGCCTGATAAAGTCCTCATGCTTGCATTTATCTCCAGCTAAAGATACTTTAAAGCTCAAAACTTAGTCGCTTTACTTCTCCTCCGCTCGTTCACTCCACTGTCTTCTTCATTCAGGCAGCGAGGCGATCCTAATCAACAATAGCCATAATCCAAATTTCCCACGCTAGCTGTTTCACCATAAAAGATAAAGCGTTTCCAAAATTAACACGTGGATGGGTTTTCTTCACACAAAATGATTTGAGTGAAGTCAAAATGGTGAATTAAATTTTGATTTTAAGGTGGTGTGATAAAACAAGTGGGCGCTCAGGGGTTGCAAACCTAAAATAAAATGAAGAAAAATAAAAGAACTCCTAAGTCTCGTGCCACTAAAGCTGTGGTTTGTGGCAACTAACATGTCCTCGTGTCTTTTTCCTCGCTATTGGGAGCATGACATAGCGTTTCGAATCGATTCATTTAGCTTTAAAAATAAACCCTATGATTTTCCCTTTGAAAATAGCATTTAAATGGGAATAAATGTTCCTAATGCTGTAAACACATCTCAAAACCCTAATCCACGATAATTCAGCAAAGAGACAATTATCCTGGAAATCTCAATGGACTACAAAGTATCCATTGAACCCAAAGCTTGCCAACACACATTAAAGAGAGCATGCTTAAGAGATTTTAACTCTAAGTGAAAGCAGAACTTAAACAACTAAAAATGCGTTGTGTTAAAAACAACAGAGGACCGTGCGTTACCTCTAAACCATTGCCTGTAAGAGTTTCCCTTCAAGGAGGAAAGAGGCCTAGCCAAACTTCATCCTCCCAGTCATTATCCCGTGAGAGTGTTCGTAGCCGAGAAAGGGAGAGAAAATGAGGGAAAGGAAAACGGGAGAATCAGCTTTAATTTTATTTACAACAAAAAATTCATTTTTTCCCGTGTATACAAATGGCTTGATGCAGAAATCTTTACAAACCAAAGTTTTGAATACCATACATAATCCAAACATAAGCGATTAAAACAAGGGTAGAAAGGAGAAAAACCAAAATTGTAGCAAAGTCAAATACCGCGTGAAATGCAGAACAGTGGGCGTGTGAAGGAACAAAGGCTTCGAGAGGCGTGAACAGCGCACGCAGGAGTTTCGGCAGCTATCTTTTCAGACATTTTCGCTTTTCCTTTCCTCTTCCGATTCGAAGATCCTGCAGAATGTTTAGTTTGACTGAATTTCTGCTTGGATCGACCAATGGGGCCTCAAGATAATTAGCTAGCAAAACTACAAATTTTGCCTACAAAATGTGATCATTAAAATAAAGAGGGACCTTAATGTGTAACTCCAAGTTAATTAGGAATGATTAGTATACAAAAAGCACTCAAAAACCTATAATAAATAGTGTGGTCTGTAAAATAGAACTTTCGGGCACTAATCATTCTCCTTCAAATTCCCTCTCTCTTCCTTCCTTTCTAGTTTCTTCAACTCGACTGCTCACCCTCCATTCTATTTCCAACTCCTTCTTCTTTCTACCTATTTCTTCGAGCCTTCCAAGCCAGTGACAAACTCTTCTAGTCTCTCTCGTGATTCTTCCATGATTTCTTTTAGGTTAGGAACAAGGTTTGATGATCTGCATATCAGAAAGAAAGATTTTTTGCAAATCTGTGGTTTCGAAGCAGCTTTAGAGAGATTCGTGAGGAAATCCGAGGTTTGAAGGTTTTATGAGGCGATGGCCTTCGCCTTTCAAAATTTTCTACGATAGCTATATTGCTCACAGTTTCATTAATCACGCGACAAAAAAATTGGCTTAGGGTTTGTTCCCTTTTTAATACTATGTTGCGACATAATGAAATAATGTCGCGAAAGAAATTTGCAATTATTTGTAAGCAAAGGCAATTCTTTGTCGCGACAGAGCAAGAATTTTCGTGACATAAATTTCCAGGATGCTCCAGCTGGATTTGGCGTCAATGCATATTCAATGTTTATAAAAATTTTTTCGGATAAAGGAATTATGTCACACAAAGTTTTTCTTGAAAATAAAAGGTTGCACCTTAACTCACGCTAAGAGAAGTGAAGTATGCCTGCATGGACTTCCGTGATCTTAGATTTGAAGTTTGTTCACTCTTCGTCGTGGATAAGCAGAACCACGTCACATGTAAGTTTAAAACAAAGATCGCGACATAAATTTGTTTGTCGACAGTTCTATCCTACATAAAATTTGCACATTTAACATAATTTTAACCATTCAACATAAATGACATTATGCAATATATTCTTTCCACTCAATTCATACTTATGAAAACACATATAACATCAAACAACCTCAATTCAAGTATGAACAACAAATCTCATTCTTCACTCAATATGATTAATCATGATTATTTAACAATGCATCCAAGAAATGAGCACAATAAAGATGTTTACAATTTTCTACTCTAAAAAAAAAATTCACATTCCCTCAAAATTCAACTGTGCATTATCATTAAAGCACGCTAGGGAAAGAAAAACCCCTCAGAAGACTTCCTCATCGTCTTGCTTAATAGTGTCTGAGAAACGAATGATTCCATATAATAAACACTTCTACATGTACCTTCATTATCCGAAAATTCTTTTAAAAATCCTAAAATAAAATATCAAACAAATTAAACTAAAAATGCACCGCACTAAATTTAAAACAAGAACAAACTACATGTGAAAAATTAAAATTTAAATTGGTCGCCTCCTTAAGAAGTCTGCCTCAATAACGTCTTTAGCTGTGACATTTGCTGCGTAATGTCTCTCAGCTTAGGAAAATTCTCTTATCTTCTTCAAAACCTGGATCTAAACTTCATTCATGCCCTCCAAGATAATGCTTCGCCTCGACTCATTCACTTTAAATTCACTTCCGCAGACCGTCTCAAGCACGATCCAAATGGTGTACTTGTTACTACTATGTAATGACCACTCCATCTTGACTTCAGTTTCCCTGGAAATAGCTTGAGCTTAGAGTTGTATAAGAGGACTTGTTCTCCTGCTTTGAATTCCCTGCTCAGAATCTTCTGATCATGCCACTTCTTTGTCTTATCTTTGTAGATTCTGGCATTATCATAAGATTCATTTCAACTTTCCGCTTCATTCATTTGGAAGTAATCTCTTTATTCGTGACCGAAAGTGAACATTTAATTCCTTTGTCGACCCACATATTCTTTGTATTCAGCCTCTAGTTGAAGATGACAAGGTTTTCCAAATACAATTCTATTCGGGGGAGATTCCATCGCAAGTTTCAGAAGTAGATCTTATGCCCACAATGCAGAACATCCAGATTTATAGACTCGGCCTTTCTACTAGATTCACCGGCTTCTCTCTTAGAATTTTCTTTATCTCCCTATTGGAAATTTCAGCTTACCCATTTGACTGAGGGTGATAAGTCAATCCCATCATATGTTTAATTCCATATCTAATCATGAGTTTTGCAAAAACTTTATTTGCAAAATGGCTTCCCTCATAACTAATGATTATTTTGGGTGCTCCAAATCTACTCAAAATATTTCTTTGTATAAACCCAACCACTGTGCTGACATCATTTTTGGGACAAGTTATTTCTTTCACCCATTTGGATACATAATCCACAGCTAGGAGAATGTATCGATTTTCAAATGATGATGGAAAAGGTCCTATGGAGTCTATCCCCCATACATAAAATATTTGCACCACCAGGATTCCTTGCAAGGGCATTTCATTTCTTCTGCTTATGTTACCCATTCTCTGACAATTATCACAATGTTTTACCCATTCAAAACAGTCTTTGAATAGAGTAAGCCAATAAAAACTGGACAGAATTTTATGGCTGTCTTGTTTCCCGCAAAGTGTCCTCCATATGGTGATGCATGGACATTTCTCCATAATACCACCTTTGTTTTGTTTCTCGTAACACATCTCCTTATGATCATATATGCGTCGCTTCTTCTAAAAGTAGCGAGGTCATCCCACATATAAAACTCGCATCGGGGCCTCAATTTTCCTCTTACTAGTAGCTAAACTTAGGTGGCATACTCCACAAGCTAAGTAATCTTACAATATCGCATAACAGGTGTTCGACCGATAACAAAACAGCTTGCTCATCAGAAATTTTTTTCTATTTCGCCTTTTCCTTTTCAAAGAGCCTTTTTCCAATCTAGATAAGTGAACAACTATCACATTGTCACTACCCTTCTTGTCTGCTGCTGCTCCTTGAAGCTTTAGATGGAGCTTTGAAGTTGCATTTGACAAGGTCTTCAATCGCTTGTCATTCCTCAACACTTTTCTTTGAAAGCCCTGACAACAGCCGTGATCAATTATACCATTTGATATAATTCATGAACGAGAGAAAATGTTCATCCGAGTAGTCAGATCTATTCCATGCATAGGATGCCTTTTAGTAGCTCCTCAGATCTCTCCCATCCATTGTAGAGACTTTCATCCTCCCCTCAAGCCAAGACTATGATTTCCCTCTCCTTTCGTGGTCGTACGTGGAGGGAAATATGCTCATGCCAGCCTCCACCAACTCTTTCCCAATTTGTCACCGGGATCTAACAAAGTGCTGACTCAAACCAAGTTGCTGTCACATCTCTTAGTGAAAAGGGAAAGAGTCAAGTGTTCCCAATCACTTTGGTCTCACCCCCATTTCACAAATTGATCGTTAAGTCATTCCTATAAATCTCCCATATGTTCATCGGGTCTTCACTGTAATGCCTAGTAAACTCGACACATATACCCATTGTGATCAGGAAATGGGCTTCGAGCCTCAAATTGTTGGCTTCTATGGTAGGCTATCTCACGGTAGAGTACTCATCTTGAATAACAAGCCTCCAAAAGTCCTCAATCGTCATTTTCCTTTGAGGTCTATCTGCTTCTGCTTCTTCTAGAATAGGTTGTAATATTTCTCTTTGATTTTCCATATTTGTAGATTCAACACTTGTAACTTTCCTCAGATTCCTTAGTGTTTTCTCAATTTCGTATCAAAGTCAAGAGAATCGTCGCTTCTGCTTTTCTGTGCATTTAAAATATTCCTGAAATAGAAACACACTGAGATTAAATTAAATTAGTGGGAAACAATTATATCCATTTAAGCTCATAGAAGGTATTCAGTAGCTTAATCGGCTACTACTATTAAAACTATTTTTATGATTTATTTTTTAAAATTTATGATAAAATAAAGAAAAATGTCCAAATTAGTGATTCTCTCTTTTGTTAGAATATTGATCTTTAAATTAATCAATCAATCCTTGACAATGGCGCCATAAACTTGTTGACCAAAAATATGATGAGATCAGTGTGTGCCAAACTTCTGGTACTACCACTCAATAACTATTTAGTCCCCTACAACGACGCCAAAAACTTATTTGATTGATTTTGATTAAAATATGTGTTTGTCCTTTTGTAAAAATGGATCTATTAAAAAAATTGAGTTCGTCTAAATCACGTATGCACATGTCATACAATTAATCAAAGTGGATTTTTAAGTCCAAATATTGTTCCCACGAGGATTGATGATAAATCAAAAGATTAACTACCCCTACTACTCAAGATCCTTACTATTTGAACTCAAATTTTAAATTGATGAGAGATCTAATAAAGTGATACTAACATAATTTCACTAGTATACATAAAGAATTTAATAAAAGTGGTTCATCGAACTGGCCAACACAGTGGAACAGCTAATGGAATAACTCAATTCCTCGTATCATCGAGTCATATTTAAGACATTAATCGAAAGCTTCACTCATTAAAAAGATGAATTGTAGTATAGTTTGGATTTCTCCCTTAACCATACATTTCACTAATTAGAGATTCATGTTCCTTTCGGGCTCATGGGTTTAATCAGTTACTTGTAAGATGTAGTCCTCTTTCTAAGATCTAGCTATTTTTTCTTTTCAGTACTTCACACCCAAATCTTAGGACTAAAGAATTCTTGCCCCCATAGATAGGATATTGCAAGCCTTCTCTCCAATTTAACTAGCACACCTCATCCTTCAATGCTGATGAAATTCTCCATCTCCTTGATTAGATCGATGCTAACACGGGATCATAATCATTTCATCGGAAATAGGAGAAACCTCTGAGCGATTAAACTGATACTTCATCCAACTATCCTCACACAATGAGTAAGTTAGTGATCTATCTAATTAATCTTTCAGAGTTCATTAGTTCCAAAGTATTTGTCTACCATACCCACAAGGAACTTCTCCGTACCCTAAGGATTCTCCATCTCCGTGTCACGTAGAGGGCCTCCTAGAAATCAGACCAAGATACAATCCTTTGTTTTTGGGTACACGGTAGTATTTTGAACAATTAAGTTCAAGAATAATACCAATCAAATAAATTCAAGATTTCTAACTATGGCGTTCTTCCACTTTTGCGCGTAAAAATAACAATCATCGACCATTCCCAAAAGGGGAATTTCAATATTTCAAACTGTCTTCACACATATCAGTGACTAACTGATAAGGAAAAATCACTGAAATTGTAAATGAACTAAAATAAATGAACTCTATAAATTTTCCAAAATCCATTTAAAGCAGAACATTAATGAGAGAGAAAATTTTACAATAGATTCCATCTCGAAGTTGCACGTTAGTTCATTACTCAACTCTAAAAATTAAACAGAAAACTAACTAAAAACTACGCTAAAACAAATTCTACTACAAAGGAAATAAAAGAAAAATAATATATAAAGAGTCTCCAGCTACCCAAAAGTCATGGTGCTTTGCATAGTGCCCTGGATGTGTCTATTTATAGACTTTCCATTTATGGGCCGCACTTCAAAACTGATTTGTGGATCCCCAAAAATTATGGCCCAAATTGGTCGCTATGTCGCGGCATAGAAAATTATGTCACGACAGAGTTTTAGTCTTTGTCCCTTAGTCCAATAGCTCCAGCCGCGTTTCACAGGTTTTCCAGCTTTATTAATATGGTCGCATTGCATCAAGATACCGTCCCTGGGCCATAGTTTTACTTGCACACTTTTATTCTATCGCTATTGGGAGGTCTTCCTCATTACATAAAATTTGTTATTTTAGAATCCAAATTTTCATACTTTTCTCTTCGCTTGAAAACCATGTAATCCATAAATTTTGTCTGACAAACATTTTTACCTTCGAAATTTTTTCTTAATTTTGCCGCGACAGCATTTTTTATGTCACTGAATATTTTTCTCTCTTGGTTACTCAATCGCTGATAAGCTCCTTTGGTCGCTGTATTATAATTCTTCTGATTCTGCCGATATCGAATCCATTTTTATTGCAACATAGAAATCTTTGTTGCGACAAACTTGTCTTTGCCTTATCTCGCTTCTCATTCATTTTCTATCACATATACTTTGATCGGTTTAGACAAAAATATATTGCGTTTGACCATCGTCAGCGACAGTCATTTCCTCGCTTTTGCCCTTCAATACGTCACAAAAATTTTGTCAGAACATGCTTCATATTTTTTCTCGCTTGAAATCGTTTAATATAAATTTCTTTGTCGCGACAAACATTTTTACCTTCAACTTTTTTGCTTTGTTACAATAGAGTTTTCTATGTCGCAACATTCTTTCTATAGTTACTGAACAACTTTGTCATGACCAAGTTTCCATTCGTTTACATAATTTTCCAAATCCTCACGCAAAGCTGAACTGCTTTGTCGCAACATAGAAACTTTGTTGACAACCTGTCTCTGCTTATCTCAGCCTTCTTTCATTTTTGTCATAGATAATTTTATTTTGTCACATAGAATTCTATTACTCAGAGCTTTTATTATCGCTGGGACAGTAGATTCGCTTTCGCCATTATGTCGCAACATAAAACGTTCATCTTCTCGCGCCTTCAACTCGTCACTACAGACTTCGTCACCACGTATTCACTCAACCCGCTGTCGTTCTGACGCTACGTGGAAACTATTGTCGCACACCTCGTCGGCTCTTTATTGTATGTGAACCTCATTTTATACCGATTGTTTTCGCCACAACACAATCCTTCCTTGAATGTCCCACATTTTAAAACCTGTCAGTAAAAGTTAAAAACATCGTTTCAACCACACTATGTTATAGTTTTCGCTGGCGGCTCATCGCATTAAGAGTCGCCTTTGTCACAGTTCATGTACGATTCTATTCTTTTATTGCTACATGAGTGTTGATTGTCGTGACAAAGATCCACTACCATTTGCCTTTATCAATGTCACGACAGAGTCAAGAGTGTCGTGATAGTCTTCTTCACACACTCCTTCAGCAGTGTCGTGAAAGAAAAATTCTTTATCGTGACAAAGTTTTATTTCTTCCTTGAGTCTCAAATGACTTTGTTGCATATAAAGTCGCTGGTCGCGACATAGCTCCGTTTTTTGGTTCCTCGAGATTCTATCGCGACATCTTAAAACTATGTCACGACAGAGTTTTGCCTTGGGCCACTTTTTTTCTTCTTTCCTACTGAATTATTCTTTTCAATAAACCCCAGCAAAATACAAAAAGTCAGTAATATTCATACTCTAGCACAAAATATACATTCCTGAACCGCGGGCACATGCTAAAATGGATTAAAATACGAGTTTGACTCATCAATAGTCCATGCTCGTAATCAAGTCAAAGGTGAGGGAGTGTGAAATGATAGAATTCCACAATATATCAGATAGGAGTGGCTTCATGGGAAATTGAAACCCTGACTTTCCAATCACTTAGGATGTGCTACTGTGATACCGCTTCATGACTCTTTCGAATAAAATTCAAGTACAACATAACCAAACCTAATGGGTTACACACTTAGAAGAAGTGTAAAAGATGTAATTTTGTCTTGGATTGATCCAAGTTGAAGAAAATGGTTTTGGATTGGATACAAATGGGAGGACAAAGATTTATAATTGGATAATCTCTAGATTAGATGAATTACAAGGCCATATTGATGGGTCCTTGGGTCATTAGGCTCGCATGTGGGCTAGAAGCCCTTGCCCTAATCGGCTTACACTCACATCGTTGTCCAACCCCTTTGATGATGGGGTATATGGTATTTTTGCATCATTAAAGGTCATATCAGAAATGCTTGGTTGATAGTGTGAGGGTGGGATTGATTATCCAAACCTCCATGTCACTTGAGTTTCAAAAGCAATATAAGATTGTAGGTTTTAAATGAAAAAGAGAAAATTCCAGCAAGAAAAACATAACTATCGCCAAGGCGTAAATCCTCTGCTATGATAATGTTTCAATGTCGTGGACATAACCTCAATAAAACTAGCAAGCTATGCCGCAGTAGCTTCATGTTTAACAAAGATCAAGTTAGAAATAAAGATTGCCTTCCGAATATCTCGCCAACTCTGTCGCGACAATAACATGAGCGAGACCGATTGATAAATCGCCGTTTTACAAATATGAGTAGCCGGGCATTATTAAGGAAGAGAAGACAAAACTTTGTCGTGACAAAAGACAACTCTGTTGTTACATTGATCAAGGCAAATGGAAGTGGAACTTTGTCGCAACATTTTTCAACTCGCTGGCGACATAAAGAACTCAAGATACCGTAGTGCTTCTATCGCTAGACGTAAGACAATCACTTACACACAAAGATTCGGGAGTAAGCTTACTGGAAAGGCAAGACAACTCTCAGAAATGACAGAGAAGTTTTATGTTGTGAAAAACACAACATAAGGTTGAGGTGAATTATGTTGCGACAAAGAAATCTATTATCGTGACAAAAGCTGAGAAGAATTAAAAGACGAATGTTGCGACGCAGAAAAGTATGTTGCAACTCAATGAAGAACTGAAGGCAAAAACCTCTGTCTTGATAATGATCAAGCAATGGCAATAGAGTTTGTCTCAATAATCAAAATTATTTCGTCACATAAAATGGAAGAGAAATGAGATAAGCCAAGAAAAGTCTGTCACGACAAAGATTTCAATGTTGCAACAAATTGTTCAACCAGCGACAAAGATCAAAGAAGGAAATATGTCGCGACATCGCGACTCATCGCAAACAAAGTCTACCAACAAGGTAAGACAACACATCTGCGCTCACGACAAAGAAAGGCTTCACTGGTGGGACAATGCAACATGCAAACGCCAAGTTTTGTTAGCGAGCAAAGCACAACTCACGCGACAAAGGTCGAAAAGAACCACTTGTAAGAAATGTCGCAACATAGTAAAGAATGTTGCAACAAAGTTGAAAAGTTGTAGAGTAAGAAATTCTGTCGCGACAAAAGATGGAAATGAGAGAATAGAAGACTGTCGCGACACAATGTAATTTATGTTGTAACATCTCAAACTTATGTCGCAACATAAAGAAAGGTTGAAAGACAAGAAGTTTTGTCGCGACATTTTTCAAGAGCAGGAAAGAATGATAAGTTGGATGTAACAAAGTTTTTAAGTCATGACACAAGACACTCATG
The DNA here is from genome assembly GCA_016808115.1 of Tetrastigma voinierianum. NCBI lineage: Eukaryota > Viridiplantae > Streptophyta > Magnoliopsida > Vitales > Vitaceae > Tetrastigma > Tetrastigma voinierianum. Next base: position 884,889 of record JAEQBH010003140.1, on the reverse strand, counting down.
TCGTGACAATTACTAGTCAGCTTCAACATAACTATGTAGCGACACTGTCAAATTACGTCACGACAAAATCCATGAAGAAAGCACAAAATTATGTCGCGATAAAAACTGCAAGCCACGACAAGAGCTAGGGAACAAAGATGAAAACTATGTCGCAACAGAATTTTCTATGTCGTGACAAAACAATCTATTGGGCTAGAATTTTTGGGGATCCATAATTTCAACCTTGAAGTGGGGTCCATCATTTGAAAATCTATAAATAGATGCATCTAGGGCACTATGCGCACTCCCTCTGCAAAAACTGTGAACTTCGTAGCTGGAACTCTCAGATATTATTCTTTATTTTTTCTTTTTCTTTCATTTAGTTTTTAGAGTAGCATTTAGTTAGTTTTTCGGAATTGAGCAAAAGGATCTCAGCGTGGAAGTTTCAAGTCACTTTCTCTCTCGTAAAATTTTGTTTTTCATTACCGTTCGATTCAATGAATTCCTGGGAAATTTTCTGTAGTTCATCTATTTCAATTTGTTTTCACTTCAATGAATTACCCGATCATTTACCACTATTCTTGTAAACCAAAGCTTTGAAAGACTCGAGCTCCATCTGATTGGATTGATGTTAATTATCGTTTTCTGCTAATTTTGAAAGAATGTCATAGTTTGAAACTCGAATTTATTTGGGCGGTATTGTTCTCGTTGCTTGTTCGTAATATTAGCATGTACCTTAAAAGGATTATCTTGCTCTCGATTTCAAGGAAGCCCCATGAGGACACAGAGACGGAGAATCCTGAGAGTGTGGAGCAGTTACTTAGGGTATGTTAGAGTAATATTATGGAACTAATGAACTCTTAAAGATTGCTTCGATAGATCACTAACTTACTTATGATGTGAGGATAGTTGGATGATGTATCAATTTAATTAATGAGAGGTTTCTCCTCTGTCTAATGGAAGGATCTTGATCCCATGTTAGTTGAGATCTAATCAAGGAGATAGAGATTTTTGTCAAATTTGATGGATGAGATACCGATTAAATTGGAGAAGGCTTGCATTATCCTCAGATATAAAGTGCCAGCTTTTCATCCTAAAAAGGTGAAGTATCGAGAAGGAAAATACCTAGATCTTGAAAGAGGAATATATTCTACAAGTAATCGATTAGGACTTTTACGGTCCTGAAGGAACATAGATCTTTAATTAGTGGAAATGTATGGTGTGTGGAGAAATCCAAGCTATACTACTCCTCAGATCGATGTTCGATTTCAAACTCATAAACAACTAATGTTGTTAAAATGATGAATAAATTTATAATTATACATTGAAATTAATCCCAGTGTTACTTACCCATTGAACTTGCCAATCCAATTATTTTAAAATTCATTATATATAGTTATAGAATTTTTATTTAGTTTTGTTATTTTTCCTTTAGTTTAAAACCAAACCACTTTTAACTTTGGAGTTCAAATAGCAAGGATCTTAAGTAGATGGGGTAATTGATGTTTAGATTTTTCATCAATCCTCGTGGGAACGATATCTGGAAATAAGCCTACTTTTATTACTTGTATGACTTATGCACTTACAGTGATCTAGACCAAAACACATTTTCAAATGAAGCTCTCTCATTCAAGGCAAACAACATATTTTATATCGTGCGTCAACACCGCGATCACGGGACCGATCTGGGGCCTGGTGTGGTTGAGAATCTGGGATCTTCATATTTTGGTCTGTACAAAAATTAGTCTACAAGTTTTTTGTGTCAAAGGCGGAGGACCGACCTACTGCGGCAAAGAGCCGAGAATTCGTGATCTTCATATTTCAATCAGATAAAAATCGGCCAATGTTGCCGCCGCCGCAGCAGACTGAAAACACTAATCGGAATTATTCATATTCAAATCCAAAGAGAGAATTGTTAATCTGAATATTTTCTTATTCTAACATAAATTTCTATAAAATCATAAAAATAGTTTTAACTGAAGATATCAATAGTTTACCTGAAAATTTTTATATTTCTTAACTATTATATGTTTCCATAGATTTAATTTGATCTCAATGTGTTTATATTTCAATAAGATTTCACATTTTATAGAACACTTAAATGTTAATTGTCGCTTCGATACAAAAACTGGAAAGAATGGAAGGAGGAAATGAAAAAGGTTAAAAGTATTGAATCAAAAACTATGGCATATCAAAAAGAAAGAATGCAAACTATTCCGTATAGCGTGCAGAGAGACTGCGGAAACTCGGGGAAAACGTATCTTTCCTAGTAAAAATGAATCGTAATTTATCGAGACCTTAAATAGGCAAAACCCTAGATTTTTTTCTAGATCTCGATGATGGTGCTTTATCGCACCGTTAGAATCATCTAGCGTAAATCTAGTCAACTAGACGACTGTGGCTCGAATCCCCGAGACAGCTTCTAAGCTTTGCAATTCAAGGTTCAATGTGGGCTAATCATGTGGTGACACATGAAGCATGAGCGCAGAGCTGCATACATGGCACGAGAGTGCATGCCACATGGAACTAGAATTAGGGACACTTGGCACTTGAGTGCCAAGTGTCATGCCCTTATGAATGCATGCATTATAGTGGGATGAGTTTTGGCATGAGTGACACATGCCTTAACTTAGGCGATGTGTCATGCATGTTTGAGAACATGCCTAGGCTTAGTGGTTTATTTTGATTGATCAAAACATGGTGAAGAAGGACTCTCCGATCTTATGAACAATTCACAGAAATGAGAGAGGAGGAGAAAACTAGGGAGAAAAAATGTAAAATATAGGAAGAAAGGAAAGAAAGAAGGAAGGAATGAAGAGGAGGAGGAAAAGCTACAAGACCTCCATTGTCGCAGTTGAATGATCAAGGACTTGATCCCACACACAATTACAAAGAGGTAGGACTTTGCCTATTTGGTTATTTTCCCCTCGCTTGGGGGCCATGGAAAGGAATCAAGCTGAGTATGGTTGTGACCCTTAATGGAGGAGATTTCGTGTATAGGGTAAATGTTTTGTTTTAGGGGAGATGCTGCCCAGTGTTTTTTTCTCTTCGACCCCTTGACTGTGTGCTGGCCATAACTTGGCCATAACTCGTCCGCATTGAGTGATTCTAGTTGCTAGGTAAACTAGACTTAGAGAAGAACACATATCCTGAAGTCTATCCACTTCCACCTATTTCGACTCGAAATGCATTTAAAGTGAGCTAAGCTTAAAGTAATTTTCCTTGCGGCCGTGGTCGAGATCACGTGACTGTGTTTTGGCCATAACTTAGTCATCACACATTAGAATTGAATGATTCTTAATTAAGTCGGATAAACTAGACTATCAGTGGGAATATATCTCATTAAATTCCATCAAATTTCCGACCTTCGACCTCTCTCTCGCACGCATCTCAAAAGGAGCTATGTTCAGCAGTCAAGCCTTGTTCAAAAAACCGAAAGTGTTTTCATGTAAAACAAAGTTCCAAAATTGTTCTCCTCGCTTTTAGATCATTTTTAAATCATGGATTTCTATGGATGTCCTGGGGTTAATCAGAATTAATTATGATGGTACGAGGCTTGAATCTTAAGCTATCATGGAATCGCTGATCAAAGTGCCATCTCTGCTGTAAGAGATGACATGATGATTTTATTATGTGTTCCAAACAAGTGAGTTATATGTGTCAGTGGCTTGAACATGGCTATGTTTCCTCGCATGTCGTAACCCGAGAGGGATCGAGGTGCTATGTCCCCAGCTCTGTAGACGAGCCATGACCTCTATTTGCCTAATTGATGTTAGAGTTATGGGAATGTATGCTTGCATGGTGTATTGAATTGAGTGAGTGGAATTCTAGCATGACAACATTTAAATTGATATTGAACTGAATATATGAACTATTGTGTGCATTAGACATGAGGGTTCATGGTACACAACTATTGTACAAGGAAAAATGTCCATGTAGATGTCTTCATACATTGGGCATGAGTTTGAGTGCAGTGGCACAATTGCATTGCATTGGTGTACGAAAAATCACCGCATTACATGGGTGTGTGTACATGGTACTAATTTGCACCAGATTGGGCGTCGAATCAGGTAATGAATGGAGGAAGTCCAATCGAGTCACACAAAGGTTAAATGAAAATGGAAATGAATAGTGCTCGGGTGAAGTGTGGGATAGACACCCTCATTGAAAAGCCCGAAAAACCCGGTTAGACAATGTATCCATCATGAAAGTCTCGAAATGTCGGTGGGTGTAAGAGACCTAATTGAGACCTCGAAAGTTCTATTACCCAAAAAGACACGAAAGGATTAAATAAATATCACATGTACTACGGGTCGGGTGGGATGGGAATCTAATTGACTCCATATTGATTTCCCATCAGGCATTGTATCGGTGAGCGGGGTCGTAGGTTGACCCAGACATGGGGTATGCAAGAGTTACTGCCTCATACATGCAATGTAGTTTTTTTTCCATGATGTGACGTAACATGTTTGCATGGATCAGGTTATTTGTATGACTCGTGAAATGATCATTTGCATGTGCACCTAAAGTGAGAGAAATTTAATAGGTTTTGTTTCTACTGAGCGTAGCTCACCCTGTCGTGGGACCCCTTTCGTGCATAGGTCACTTGTAAAGCGCATCGCACGCTCCCCTAGGAGGCCGATACAGAAGAGGGCCAAGTCAGGGCTCATGGTTTTTTGTATATGTATGAGAACTTTTACTCATAATACATATCCTGTTTTGTATATTGGAACAACATTTGGTTCCAATGCATATATTTGTACCATATGTGTGAGTGAGGTGCTATAATTCTCACGTTTTGTATATGGATTGTATGAAGTTATTTTGTGTATTTATGAATTAGATATGCAGGGATGAGTCTTGGTATACGAAAGTGATTCGGGTACACTAAGTAGAAAGGATCTAATCAACAGTACCTCAGAGTCCTGTTCCTCCTACCGGCCGTAGTCAAGCTACCAGTATACGGTTCAGTGGCCTAACACCCGGGATGGGTTTTCATCCTATGAATGACTCGTGACGGTTGAAAATGGTGAGGCTTTCAATTTGACTTCGATCTTGTTTAAAAACAAGCAAGGAGTCGTTTGACCGATGACACCTGTAAAACCAAAGTGAAGTGAGAAAAGGTAACTTTGAAGATTTAGGTCACTAGCTTGACAACATGGGGGTAACAAGTGTCCTCGGGTTTTATCCTTGCATTATGACAAGCAACCTATAGTCCAAGCCATAACCGGATCTTTGTTTAACTAGAAAACCTAACCCTAGAATCACTCCTATTTGAGTCAACACTGTGTAATATGCATCTCAGAAATTCTTCTCTCAGCTTTGAAACTTAACATTCAACTTCATTTCAGCTGACTGTGAAAGGCTATCTAAAGAACAACAAGACATCTAGCAATAAGTATGCACTGTATCCTAAAGCATAGCAAGTATCACAAAGCAATGACATTAAAATGATATTCAACCCTAGTTTGAGAAGATTGAACCATAAATGCGCACTGTGAGCATTTAACACATGAGGACAACCCGCAACTACCCCACAACCAAGTTCAGCTACCTTCCTCTTCAAAGTTATGAGGCTTAGCTACATCTCAGTTGTCATCCTCAAGAGGGTTGTTTGGTAGCCTAGAAAATGAGAGAAAGAGGAGAGAGAAGAGAGAAAAACAAAACCCTAACTGAGCTGCGGGAGATATTTACATAAAAATGAAAATGTGCCAAAAGATTGCTTAGGGTTACAAAATGGAGGGCGAGCAGGCTCACCCAATTGTATGGAAAATACAAGAAAAGACTAACATTTCGCTAATACAAGGGACAAGAGGTAATACACCAAAATAAAGCCTGCTGGCTACTAATTACACAAAGTGATGATACAAGGTGAGTTTCGCTATGCGTACTACCCCCCGTTAGCGAAAATTTCCCGCTTAGCTAGCTTAAATTGTACGAGATAGCGAATCGTAGAATCTCGCTATGCACCGCCAATTCTGCTAGCTAGCGAAATTTCGCTAGCCTAGAGAAATTCTTGGGAGATAGCTTAAAATGTATAATCTCGCTAGGCACGTTGATTAAATTTTGAAGTCTAGCTTGGGCTTCTCAATTTCGCTAGATCGCAATTTTCGCAATCCCAAACAAATTTTCGCAATCATAGCCAAATTTCCCTAATTGTCGCTCTTCATCAGATTGCCTATCGCTTCCTCTAATGAGATCCATTTTCATCACTTTCGCTTTCATTCCTTCATTGAATTTTTAAATGTTTCAAGGTCGATAAAGGTTCACCTTTCACGGTTCAGCACATATCTCGATGATTAACTCTCAAGGTACGCAATCCCAAAACAACCAAAAACAACCCCAAATCAAGATAAGTGATACTACAAAGATTCCAATAATTTTAATCTGTGATTATCTATTAGTAGCAAGATTTGTTTTTTTTCTGCCTCAGTGTCTGATCCATGATAGAAGGCTCAAAAATAGCACTTTTTGGGTACTAATCAACGAGATATGTGAATGCGATATCAGGATACCCGATTTCCATAGACTTTCGCAGGTTGACAAGTTGTCGACGAGACCCCCGAGTTTTGGGGTGTCATAGAGACCTCAGAGGCAAATGTCTATGGAGGACTTTTGGAGACTAGTTATTCAAGATGAATACTCTGCTGTGAGACATCTTGCAATAGAAGCCAACAATTTTTAACTTAAGCCAACTTTGACCACAATGGTGCCAACAAAGACCAATTTATCAAGAACTTGGCTGAAGACCCAACGAGCATATGGGAAGATTTATGAGGATATAAAATACAAATGTTTCTGAAATCTGGGGTGGAAACCTCGAAGTGATCAAGTCAGAATCCTTCCATTTTAACTCAGAGGTGTGGTGTTGGTTCAGTCACTCGTTGATTAATGAACAATTGGGAAGAGTTGGTGGAGGTTTACATGAGCAGATTCTTCCTTCCTGCCCTCACTTCTGAAAGGAGAGAGGAAATCATAGTGTTCAAGCAAAGTGAGAGGACGAAAAGTCTCTCGGCAATGTAATGGGAAAGATACAAAAAGACTATCGAAAGATGCCCAACGCATGGAATAGATCTCGACCATTTAGATGGATATTTTTATCATTCTATGAACAAATTCCTTCCAAAGGTGGCACTCTACGCAACCACTCGTGAGCTTTAAGAGAAAAGGCCATGAGGCAAGAACAGAGAAGGATCTGTCAATGTACCATAGAGTCATTTGAAACCAGTGGAGCAATAAGATTCAAAGAAATAATATGATAGAGCTAACTGATGGATCTAATAGAAGGAAAATTTGATGAACTATTGTTAAAATGGCAACCATGAGAGAAAACACCGGTAAAATGAAGGGAATAGTTGATGAAAAATGGTGTTGAGGAATAGTTCTGAAAAGAGAGATCAACCATGAGGGTCCCATTTATCGCAGAGGATCAGACTTCATGCCATTGTTACAACTCTTTGGGGTTTCCAACTTCAACTTTAGTCAATCCCATTACACACCAACACTCGTGAACTATGAGAATTTCTTATATGAGGGAGGAGCACAATGAAGATTCAAAAGACCAGCAAGACTTCAATAACATTATAAGCCCTCACCTCGGGGTTCCAACAATAAAGATCAACAACAGTCGTGAGAGTATAAAATAAGGGATAAAGGAGATCTTTTTCCTTTGAAGAACAGATGTTGACTTTCATGGGAGAAAATAAGAGGCTGCTAAACATTCATGAGCATAATTCGCTGATCTAGTAGCATTTCAAGCAAACACAACTATGTTTCAGGCCAATACGAATGCCTCTCTAAAGAATCTGGAGACAAAAGTAGGGCATCTGGCCCTAGTTATGCCGAATCAATCCAAGGATGCCTTCCCAAGTGACATAAGGAAGAATCTGAAGGATTATATGGTGGTAACCCTCCAAAGTGCTGAAAAGTAGATAGAAGGCATAAAGAAAATAGAAGAAAAATCGAGCGAAGAGAAATAAGAAATCGATGAGAATCGTATGCATACCAGAGGTCGGTTGAGAAGAGATGAATAAACGGCAAAAATGCAGCAAAGGTGTGCCAGTGTCGTTATGGATGATCCTGGGCTAAGAGCTATGAGGTTCAAGCTACAAGCCTCAAGTCCCATTCTCCTAAAGGTACGCAGGTTGTTATGTTAGAAGAGAAATTCTCTTTATTCTTGCACATGTTCAAGAAAATGGAGGTTAATATCCCTTTTTTAGAGGCATTGACTCAAATGCCTCACTATGCTAAATTTATGAAGGATATATTAAGAAGAAAAAGAAAAATTGTTGAAGAAGTAGTGAGTCTAACAGCAACTTGTAGTGCAGTTATCTAGAGGTCTTTATCGAAGAAAATGCAGATCTCAGCAGCTCTTACTCATATTCCTCAGACAATAAGGAATCTCCAACAGGAAAAGCACTATGTGATTGGCCAAAGATCAACTGATGTCCCATTCTCAGAGTCAAGAGACTAAGTTCGAGACACGCCTTGGCCAAAACCATGACCCCGCCGTGAGATGGCGCATTTAACCCAGGCTCAATCCGCAGGGCAATCTTGAGGATGTGCTTATCAAATTAGGAAAGTTAATTTTTCCAGTGGACTTTGTGGTTATTGATATTGAAGAAGACAAAAAAGTCCCACTATGTGATTTGAAGCTAGCATCAATCTGATGCCCTTATCTGTAGTAAAGAGACTAAGTTTTGGGAGCTTACTCCCAGCCAACCACGACCCCGTAGGACGGCAAGTATTTACAACCTTAGCTCAACTGAGGGCAGACCTTAAGGATGTGCCATCAAATTGTGTGAGTTAATTCTTTCAAAGGACTTTCTGGTGGGTTATTGATATCAAGAAGACAACAAAGTCCTTATCATTGCTAGGGAAAGCCTTTCCTCGCTTACAGAGCAAATTTGATAGATGTGAAGAAAGGAGAGCTTACTCAACGGTCGAGATGAGGCGCTTGCAATCTCCCAATCTCAATCACAATTAAACTGGCCGTAATTTGATAATATTCGATTATAAGATCAGAGTAACAAAAGTAACCCACGCCTCCCAGAATCGAGCAATGAAAATGAGACACTTCAAGATTCGACGTTTTGATGCTGGAATTTTTGAACTCCAATTTTGAATCAAAAGAGGTAGTACTCAGTATTGATGAAAACAGTACAGAAAAATGCAGCAATGAACAAAAGGCAGAAAAAACAAAAACAAGTTCAGAAGGGTTAACCTTGAAGGAATTACCCAATCATTTAAAGTATGCTTTCTTAAAACTAGAAAAAAAAAACCTGTTATTATTTTAGCCGTATTTACAAGCCTCAAGAATGGGCAGCAACCGCTTGAAACTCTGTAAAATACAAGGAAAACAATTGCCCTGGTCTATAGAAATGACTGAAAGGAACTCCACTCTTCCATCCTTCATGCACAAGATCCTTTTAGAGGATAATGCAAAGACTCTATCAACATCAAAGAAGATCGAATCCGGGTAATGAAAGAAGTCAATGTAAGGTTCAACATACAATGTGGTTTACATATGCAATCTCGTGACAACCTCAGTTAACAAATGGTCCTCATGGTGATTCAAATCACATCAAAATAAGAAGAACAATTTGATTCTGAAAAGAACTATGATTATGATGAGTATGCACAGATCAAGAAAATCAAATGATTTGCTGTAATGCAAAGGATCCCTATCCTCAATCTTTCTATCAACAAATGTTGGATGTGTTAGCGTGGATTAACTCCCATTGGCGCTTTCTTGATGGATATTCTGGTTATAACTAGATTTCTATAGCCCCTGAGGATCAGGAGAAGACTACATTTACATGTCCTTATGGCACTTTTGCTTTCAGAAGAATGCCATTTAGATTATGTAATGCTCCTGCCACCTTCCAAAGATGTATGATGTCTATGTTTTCAAATTTGGTGGAAGAGGCTATGGAAATCTTCATGGATGATTACTCAGTATATGGATCCAGATTTAAGAAATGTCTGGAAAATTTGGAAATAGTGCTTCAGAGGTGTCTAGAGAAGAATTTAGCCTTAAATTAGGAAAAATGTCATTTCATGGTAACAGAAAGGGAGGCTGGTCTCAGGTACAAGATTTCATGAATAGATTAGAAGTATTCATGAAACAGTCATCAGAAAAACTCTGCAACCTTACAAGAGTAAGATAAGTTTCAGATTATGCTAAGTTTTTTACAGGAGGTCATAAAGCAGATTTGTCAAAATTCCTAGACTCAATATGATCTGAAAAGATGCAAAGTTTTGATTTGATAATCATGCAAAGCCAGATTTGGCGGGAATTAACTGATTGTTACAACCTCATCATGTTAACACCAATTAGAATGCGAGTTGAAATTGGCGTGTGATGCAATGATTTATTGAAATGAGTCAGAGTTTGTATAAAGAACCTGACAGCGTTCCAAATAGTTGTCGCTTTAAGTCTGTTCTATCGCGAAAGTTTATTACCTTTGCAAAAATTAATCAATTTAAATAAATCAATATCACACTTATGTCCCACTTCATACTATTTAATCATGGTTTATATTTCTGCAGGTTTTTGCAGCTGCCAATTATACCATTATCTTCAAGCGCTCAAATGCGAAGAACCTAAGCTTAACTCGGTCGCATGTACAGCGGAGAAGGTAATTTGAGCTAAATACGAGGGATAAAATGAGCATTGCGTATGATTTTGCGTTGCTGTGCAAATTTTCGCAGAATCGTAGAATTTTTCATTGTGTCGCGAATTTTCACTTCGCGCGGCAAATTTCGCAGCTTACCCCCGCTTTTGTCAGGTTCGACCACTTCTTGACCGGCCTTTTTGTATCCTTATGTCTCACACTGCCCCCTTATCAGACTTTTGTTGTTTTCTCACCAAACTGCAAACACCCTCTCGAGCGGATGACAACTCAAGATGTTCGCAAACCCCCCATCCTTGAAGAGGAGGGCCACCGGTGGAAGTTTTCTGAGGTGAAGCACTCGTCCCTCCCTGCTGCCAACGTTGCATTCTATTATCATTTATACTTTGCATCTCACGTTAGGTTTGAATCCATGTGATGACCCTAAGTGGGCCAAGACTTGGCAAGTTAAGGCTCGCTGGATACTTATCACATCCACTGATGTTAGCTTAGTTGCCATTTATTTTCCCCTACAGGTTAGATCCAGGGCCAGTTTTAACTGCTTTGAAACATTAATGGTTAATAAATGTTGTATACTAGGAGAAAAAATTTTAGGGTTAAGTCTTTATGGCTAAACATAGATCCGGTTCGAGAAATGACTATAGGTCATCCTCCCCAACGCGAGGAAAAGGACCCGAGGACATTATAGTTGCCTTAGAATCCTAAGCTTAGTGGCCCAAAACTTCAAGGATTTATTTTACCTGTTATTTCCCTATAGCTACGGTTTTTCAAGCCATATCAACTCCTAATCGCTTCCTTACAAGAAAGTCCCCAAATCCAGTTTTCGGAACACCATTTTTAGTCACCAGTGACTCACTTCTACGAAAAAACCTATCCCCGAGTTCGACCCCTATACTTAATTATTTACCGTTGAAGAGTTTTGCTACGACTTAGGTTTTAAAGAGAAATTTGTTATCTCTACACCCCACCATGTGACATTAACCAAGAAGGCCAAGCTTCCGGGATGGTTCCGTGAAGGTGAGTGAGAGAAGTCGTTGAACTTGTGATCCACATCACGTGCTACTGCGAATTCCCATTCTTTATTTTACAATATTTCCCATTTACAAGCCACCGTTAGGGGAAATTGAGTGTTTATACTGGTATTCTGCTTTTCTTCGTTTCAAGTTTAACCAACTATAACCCCTTTCGTAGCCTTGTTTCTCGCCGGTTTCCTTGTTGTTTTCTCTCGCTGTGTTCCTAGGACTTTATGCAACACTGGGATAGGAACACTGCAGGCAGGCTAGAGAGAAACTAAAGGTTCCACAAGAACAGTGGTTTGAAGTCAATTTACATAGTAATAAGATGGAGCCTCCACCTGAGGAGCAACAAAGTCAGCAGGGGATACCAAGAAACCCCAATGCCTACATGTCAATGAGGGACCATATACACCCACTAAGGGTGAGTGCACCCTCATGCATTGTACCTCCTGTAGAAGATGTAGTTGTCAGGCCTTATTTGGTGCCCTTGTTCCCAACCTTCCATTGTATGGAAAATGAGAATCCATACACACACATCCGGGAGTTTGAGGAAGTTTGCACAACTTTTAAGGAGGGTGCAATCGATATGGATCTTCTTAAGCTGAAGGCCTTTCCCTTAACCCTCAAAGGCAAAGCCAAAATTTGGCTTAATTCTCTAAGGCCAAGAACCATCTGGAATTCTAACCGCAGTGCAGTTTTTGAAAAAGTTCTTCAAAGGCACACAAGACCAATAGCTCAAGAAAAGCAAATTTCATACATCTTTCGTGTTTCATGATTAATGAGCAGAAGTCTACCAATGTCGAGAGATATGTTGAAAACCATTTCCAAGGCATGCCCACACCATGGCTTTGATACATGGATGTCAGTCAACCACTTATATGATGGAATGTCTCTCAGCCATGAAGCAATTAGATTATCGGAGACCATGTGTGGGAGGGACCCAGCAAGAATCCGTGATCTTAAGCCATGGACTTCCCTCAACTATGTAGCTAAACCTCCAAAGCTCGGGATGAGCCAAACCTAGGGAGACAGACAAGATGAGGCCACCACCAAATCAAAGGGGGAGGCATATACTCGTCAGGACATGGAGATCTAAAGCAAAGTCAGCCCACCTCGACTGGGGAGGTCGGGAAGAGCTTCCTCAATGAGGAATCGCACGCAGGCACGAGCAAATGACCGAGGCGTCTATGCCCAACCAACCATGCTTCAACCTAGGGACCACTCGAGCACCAATGAGAGCATTGCAAGTGTTCCTTCAAGAAGGGACTCAGGGTCGGTCAAGCCAATGCAAAGGCCAATACAAGCCACCAATTTACAACCCCATACAACAATACTCTACAACCCTAACCGGGAGTAACCACCTAAAACTCTCCTGGAAACCAAAACCTCTTCCCTATGTGCCTCCCATCGCACAACAAAGAAAGATGAGTCCTCGCAATCCTAGTTGGTCGCACAACCACCAATTCATCTCATCTCCTCGCTTGAAACAAGTTCTATTATGAACTCGCGAGTAAGGCGGGAACCCTGTGGAGGAACAAAAGGCGTTGAATGCTCAGCGCCATTGCCAAAGAATCGAATACCTGGAAATCATCACACTAGAAATCAAGAAAATGAGACAAACCTAAGGAACTCGAATTTCTCATGCTATTGACAAACGTTAGCTTCTCGTGCAATGTCCACCTCCTTAAAAATCGACTACCGTTAGCACTAATATCAAGACTATCCTGCATAACCAAATCAACATGTGCAGTGAGCTATGGAAATTCCCCCTTAGCACACAACCAAAGAAACTTATGGGATCAGAATGCTAGTCTGAGCCTTCTAGTGAGCCCAACCAGAGCGGATGGATGAAGTTAAGGCAATCATTACATTGAGAATGCAAGAGCCCAACCACCCGCGCTCCGGGCGCCCCCACAAACAAGGCCGAAAAAGTCACATAGGGGTCCAAACCAGAGTGAGCGGTGGGCGATCTAAGCAGCGGTCGTTAAAAATAAAGACACCCCCACCTTTCCTCAGCTAATTAAAAGCTAAAAAGAAGGCCATTAATCAGGCAGAAATGTTAGAAGTGCTAAGGCAAGTAAAGGTCAACATCCCCTTGCTTAACATGATCAAATAAGTCCCCACCTATGCAAAATTTTTGAAGGATTTATGTACAAAGGAAGCAGGCTAAATGTCGACTAGAAAGCTTCCTCACCGAATGTTGCTATAATCAAATGCAAGACTAAATGGCAAGACTCGAAGTTATAAAGATCCGGTTGTAAATCATCTCCTGCCATATTGAGAGGCACCAGTGAAAAGCAAAATTTAGACTTAAAGTGGGCGTGAATCCCTCCCCTATTCGAAGGTATACAGCTCGGTCAGATAAAACTTAGTTTTCCAATTTCCATCATGACTGTTCTACTGAGAATCAATCAAGATACCAAAGGGAACATGGAAAAATGTCTCCCATACAAAATGACAAATCTCCTTTACTATCCAGTAGATTTGTTGTGTTGCATTGGCTTCGTAATCAGCAACACCAGTGTCCAATTATGTACCCATCATCTTGGAAGACTCATTCTTAAATAATTTCCAATTTTTATTATTTAATCAATAAAATTAAAAGAAAAATTATAACTTCTTCATAAACATGATCAACCTAGAAACTAAACATCTTCCACTTCGAAGTAAAGCTGCAATACGTCGGCCGGTGGAAGATGGCCTGTAAGAGTTTGCAACACATGACTAATCCATAGAGTGAACAGTCATCAACGTGATACAGATGCCAAAAAACCCAGAAATTGTATTTTAACATTTTAGGAAGGGCGCAGTGAAGTAATGGCATTAAGGAAACTCGCCCCCAGTACCATGCAAAGAAACAAGGGCCTTGCCTCTATTGATCGAGAAGAAACAAAGGCGTGAGCCCCGTAACGAAAGCTGAAACCCTTTCAATGGAGCGAAATATGCCTAGTTTAGAAAGAAAGGCAGGAGTAGTGTCCTCAGCTTGTCATTTCATCCCTACCAAGATCACAGAGTAGTCTCGCCTGACACATCCTCAAGGAGAAACAAGTAAACCTAGGTGGAAAGACATCGGATCCTACAAGAGTTGCTCCGGCTGTTTGCACCTCACGCATCTACTCAGAGGAGGTAAAGTCAATAAGGCGTACCATAGAGAAGACTCAACCCACATATGCAGCATGGTTGGGAAGTAAGTCCCCAAAAGTCATTTAGCGCCTGTACCATTCCACCCAGATCGATAGCACCCGGTGAGTCCAACCTAGGTGGTTCAAGAAATCGTGGCAACCATGGTACATAAATCTAAAAAAGGAGAGTAATTTTTCCACCCGCCTTTACAACTGGTTATCGAGGTGGCGTATTGATTATAGAAGGCCAAATGAAGCTGCACGTGAAATATCACTTCCCCTCAACCCTTCATTGATCGCCTTCTTGAGAGGATTTCTCGTCACTCTTCATCAAGCTTCGGATACATGCCCAAAATACTTTCAAATTGAAATTTCTCGGGCAAGACCAAGAAAGATTACCTTCACATGCCCATTTGGCACATATGCATACTGTGAGAATGCCTCGTCGTAAAATGTCCCCGCCACATTTCGACATGCTCAAGATGCTGATTTGGGTAGAAAGATTATGGAGGTTTACATGATGTGACATTACAACTATGGAGGGAGTTTTGAAGAATGCCTAATCAACTCTGGGAATCGGTCCCGCATAGGTGCATAGAGAAAACCCCGGTAATCGAAACGGGAAAATGCCATTTTACGGCCGGGCCGTGAATCACATCGGGCATATTATTTCGAAAAGGAATCGGTTGATAAGGCAAAATTGACTTAATTTCCTTAAACCCGCCTCCCCACAAATGTCAAGACTGTGAGGCAATTCTTAGGGCATGTAGGGTTTTACAGGAGGTTCATCATAGACTTCTCAAAAATGCCAAGCCTCTCTACAAACTGCTGGAAAAAGATGCCAAATTTATTTGGGATGCAAACTACCAAAAGTGCTTTGAGGAGCTTAAAGCCTATTTGACCACTGCACCAATAGTGAGAGCCCTTAACCGGCGCTACTCCTTCTCGAGGTGATGCGATGCGATATAATATTGGAGCAGCTTCTCGAACAAAGGGAATGAGGGAAAGCCTTATGTGGTCTATTATGCGAGCAAGACACCTAATGAGGCATACGTAGGAATCACAACCTCACGTAAAAGGAGCTGATGGTTTGTCTATGCCTTAGACAAATTTCGAGCTTATTTGGTTGGGTCGGACATAATAATATTCACAGATCATTCAGCCTTAAAATACCTGCTCACCAAACAAAATGCTAAGGCTAAGCTTATCAGGTGGGTTCTCCTGCTGCAAGAGTTTAACCTGCAAATTAGAGATAAAAATGGTGTGGAAAATGTTGTTGTTGATCACCTATCAAGATTAAAAATCGCACACAACACTCACAACCCTCCAATAAATGATGAGTTCCCTGAGGAGTCACTGCTCCTGGTTGAGAAGGCACCCTGGTATGCTCACATTGCAAATTACTTGGCTACAAAGGAGCTACCAGCAGATTGGAAAGCACTAGACAAGAAATTCTTCTTCACAAAAATTCACTCCTATTATTGGGAAGAACCCTTCTTGTACAAATACTGTGCTGACCATATAATCAGGAGGTGTGTGCCTGGGGCGTATAATAAGAAATAATCAGCCACGCCATGAGAGAATGCATGCGAGGCCATTTTGCTTCCCGTAAAACTCGCAAGGAAGGTGTCGGTATTCTGATTCCACCGGGCCCCCTCTCTTTTTCAAGGATGTCTACACCATGTGTAGGGAATGTGACAAATGCAAAAGGCTGGGGGAAGATTTCTCGTCACATGATGCCTTTAAACCCGATTCGTAGTCGAATTTTATGTATAGATCGATTTCGCTGGACCATTCCTTCCCGGATACTTCTACATTTTCGTGGAGTCGACTATGTGTCCAAGCGGGTTGAAGCAGTTCCTCGTAGGGCAGTAGACCATAGGGTGGTTATCAAATTTTTGAAGGAGAATATATTCTCCACATTTGGGTTCCAAGCCACTTACATGAGGCTCAGATTTCTACAACAACAAACCCGAGAGGCCCTCACTAAGTATGGTGTCAAGCATAGTAGCCACCCCATACCACCTCGCACTGCAATGTGCTGAGCTGAATTTCAATAGAGAGATCAAGACAATACTCGATGAAAGTGGTGAACTCTAACTGAAAGGATTTCGTCTCTGCTTACTAGACTCTTTCGGTGGGCATGTTGCATTAGCCTACAAGACCATTCTAGGCATGTCTCCTTATCGCCTAGTTTATGGCAAAGCATGTCACCTGCCTGTGGAGATTGAGTATAAGGTATGGTGGGCAATGAAGAAATTGAACCTTGATATGGATAGAGTCAACTCAACAGCTCTCGATATCAACGAAGCTGGGGGAAGAACCGAGGAATGATGCCTACTTCAACTCAAAAAATTGCGTGCGATAAGTCAAGAGGTGGCATGACTAACTAATAGCTTGTAAACATTTCAAACAGTGAGACTAAGTGTTGCTTCACACTCCAAGCTCCACCCTTCCCGCAAGCTTAAATCAAGATGGACTAGCCCATTCACCATCCAGGAGGTCTATCCCAATGGATCAGTGGACCTGTTCAATCCTAAAGACTACAGGGTATTCAAGGTTAATGGGCAAAGGTTGAAGCCATATGTAGTGCAACACTCAATTGAAAAGGAGGAGATCCCCTTCCTTGACCCTCCATGATTACTAAAAACAGTCTTACAAGAAGTGGATTCTGCAGTATCTCAGAAGCCCCTAAAATTTTGTTGCTGAAATTTTGGTTTATTTACATTCGGCCTCGCTTTTGTAGATTTTTCTTTGATTCTGCTTGTTACTATTTTTCTTTATGGAATTTTTTATCATTTACAAGTTTGTTTTCTCACAATTTTTAGTCTTCTATTTTGCAGGTGCTTGCACGGGCTGGGGGTGCGATTTTTGCTTGAAAATTTCAGAGGTTGTGGTACCCGCAACTCCGGTGAAATTCCCTGTGTCGCGGGTGCATTCTGCAACCCGTGAAATTTCGCAGGCCGCAAAATTCGTTGTGTCCCATTTGCTCATCTCCCTCGCTCTTTCATCTTCCGTCTCGCAAACCCCTCTGCTTTCCCCGTGACCCGCCATTAATTTTCCTTTCTTTTTGAACTAGCCATTTTAATGTGCATTTAAGGCCATACATCAAAACCTTTCATTCCCCCCCTCCCTATATAAAGCCCTTTTCTTTCTTTCCTTTTCATTTCACATCCCATTTCCATTTTCTGAAGCCCCCCTCCCCCTTTCTTCTCCTTCTCATACTCTAGAAAGGGGAAGACCCGCGGAGGACGCGCTTTCCATCCCGCCATGCTGCTCCTCCTCTCCCCTTGTCTACAAAGGCTCCAACCTGGGGGCCACTCCAGCCCATCGCGGCCTCCAACCGCCGGCCTCCCGCCACCGCCGCTCCTCCACTCGCACCTCCCTCGGTCGCCCCGTGCTGCCGTGGTGGTTTCCTCCTCCGCCGCACCTGCCTCCCATCCCTCGGGACCAGCCCCGCCCGAGTAGATACCACACTCCTAAGCTGTCCCACTCAACCCTCTCCACACATCCTAGGCCATCCCTAGAGGGCCTCATCACTAAGAGGGCCCTGACTGCCTAAGGGAGTCCTTCAAATTCTCCTGTGTCTCAGAGCCAGTAGTCGCCACCCCATCGTGGCCTTACTGGAGCCTCCTTCCTCGACTCGTCTCAAATTATCATCCGGGCGGTTACTCTTCCACTGCAACCCTATTCCAGGGAATGTTGATTGCAGTGAGAGGGACCTGCATGATGAGGTTTATTATGATCATTTGTCCTTTTCCACAGACCCAGATCTCCGAGACTCGATACTCCTAGTGCAAAGGTACTCCTTGGAGCCGTTCATGACACCCCATAGGTTTTTCTACCATCGGGTGGTTATCGAGTTCTACCACACGATGACATCCAGGCGCGAGTCCAACTTAACTGCTCTTCATTTCTCCATTGACGTTTGGCCAGTGGATACTCACGTCACGCCCCGATCTCCAGTTCAACCCGACATGAACCAACCTAAGCCGGTGCGAAACCATATACTCGGGACCCACCGTTTTTTTTTTTTTTTTTTAAACCTCGTACTTGTACTGCGGGTATACAAACAATTTCTGTAATAACAAAAATCATTTACATACACAAAAGAACTACCACCGAAGTGGTGTCCATCAAAATCTATACACATATACTAAGTCCCATTTATTTATACAAACACTTATACATATTTATGTTTAATACAAACATCAGAGATCGCGGAAAACAGTGCTAGTGAGCACCTATCTCTGAGATGGTCAGATCACCGGTGTGGAATGTCCTCGTCCTTCTTTATCTCCTCTTCAAGACCTTACATGGATCAACACCTGCTAAGCTTTACGCCTGCTGGGAACATATAGACAAGAATCTACCAATAACAATAATCACTATCTTTTTTTTACCTTTTACTTTTCCTTATGCAATTAACGGCTCATTGTTATGTGACTTCTAACTCATATCATATTATACATGTAGATTTTATCCTTTTGATTCCATATCATTTTCACTCAAGCCGTATCACAAATCCATGTGTCATGTCTCTTACAAGTTTCAATTCATGTCTTCTTACATGTATGGTATGTCAGATCATATCCCAAACAACTATACTGGCAATGGCAAATTCTGGAATACACTTCAAATCATATCAATTTCATATAGGGTCAAATAGACTAATACCAAATACATATTAGACTTTATCACCACTACAGTTTACTAATCAACTCCTTTAGCAATTACGCTTCATGATCCGGGGATGCCCGTTAAAAAGATTTTGTTTCGTTATATTAAATTTTCATTTTCAAAGTGTCGCGACCAATCCCCGACTTGACCTTGGCCAAGTGATTCAAAGCGGGATTCCTATGCACATTCGACATTTTCAATCAAAACATTTGGCTTCGTTTTTTATTAAAATTTTTGTTCAAAAACGCGACCCGAATCCTCACTTGACCCGCTGGCGGATCCAAGCTGGAGCCCGGTTTACTCGACATTTTCAATTATCTTCCCAAAACATGTTGTTTGTGTTATTCATTTTAGACTTTTTAATTACGCGAAAGCACTTCTTTTCGGGCAATCCCATAACCACTTACAAATTCAAAAGACCCATAACACTCACATTTAACAAAATACATTTACCAAAATAATGCCTTTATACAATATCTGTGTAATGTAAAAGATACTTATACAAATACACTTTTCAATACCGTTGTTTCGCTGGCTCTGTGATTTCACATATGGCTGAGAATTCGACATTCACTACGCATTCGGGCCATTAATCCTCGTCTGCTTGTCGCCCAAGAGTAAATGTGATTTCTCATTTAACAAGATGATCCAATTTGACTTATAGAATGGATATTCATGGATGATCAGCTTGTTGAATCTGCTCATTTGTCATTCAAGAGTTAAATGTGATTTCAAGATTTAACAAAGATGATTCACTTTGACCATAGAATTGACATTCATGACAGATTCAATTGTTGAACTCGCCTTATTTGTCATTCAAGAAGAATGCGACGTTCCCACATTCACATCACCGCCTCAGCACAGCGGCTGCTGTATTCGACATCTGGGCTTAATGCATTCAGCTTGTTGAATCTTGTCCTGCTTGTCATTCAAAGAGCAATGTGATTTCGCATTTAACAGGATGATTCACTTTGACTATAGAATTGACATTCATGACAGATTCAGTTGTTGAATCCTGTCTGTTTATCATTCAGGAGCAATGTGATTTCGCATTTAACAATTACGGTTACCTTCATGACGACCCGCTTGGTGAATCCCACATGTTGGTCATTCAATAATACATTTCGAATCTGTTTACTTTTATGCAGTAATTTCACTTATAGTTCAAATACATGCACACATGCATACGTGTGACAGACATTTCGAATAACAATCATTCAAATCAATATATATATATATACTTATATATATATATATATATATTTTACAATTAGCATTCATAACCGATCACAATCACATTTTGTCCTCATATCATTTGGTGTATACAAATATTTCAAATAACACCACATTCAACCAATATATATATGCTTATATATATATTTCACAATTAAAGATTCATAACTGATCATAATCATTATTTCAATTCCAATATCACTTTCTGCTTTTCAAAGATATACTCAATCTATGTACATTTCATATACTCATTTACGTATACTGCTTATATACTGCTCACGTATACTCACGGCGTATACTATTCATGTATTCACTCACGTATACTCATTCCTATACTCATTCATGTGTACTCATTCATATACCCATTTACGTATACTCGTTCCATTTGTTATCATATTCTGGTTATATGTGATAATAATTATATATCACTTAACCACATTATGTGTTCATGACGTATTGCCTCGCATGTTCACAATCATGTTTCAATTCGTTTTCATTTTCATTTTCCATAAATCATTTTCTTGGTGTTTCATGAACACATCTTTACATTTTTCATTTTCTACATTTTCCTTGTTTCATGCCTATTACATATGGCACTTCATATTCTTGTGAAGTATGATGTATGTGGAATCACACCTCATTCACATATTCTTATTCCTCTATGTATCTACTTTACTTAGGAAGTGGAATCAATCCAATTGGATCATCCAAACTAAGGTTATGGCATTTTCATGCCAAACTAGTCGGTTTACCCTGGGATTACACAAAGAACAGTCTGTATTACTAATTCCTTTCCGGGATCCTAACTTCATGTTTGACTCAGGTCATTAGAGCCTCTTTTAAAGATAAGGTGCTAAGGGTCTCATTCCAACTGGAATCACCCAATTGAGCAATCGAAACTCGCCACGTCCGAAACAACCCGGACTACTCTAGTGTTCAAAGCTGAACCAGAATTTACTTGGTATTAAGTGTCCTGACTTGATGTGAATTTTTAGGCCACTTACGATCATATTTTAGCAAATACCTACTCTTTAAGTTTTGTTCTCCTTGAAGTCTATTTTACGAGCCACTTGAATCCACTCAAATCGGATAATAAATGAACAAGTTATGGCCAAACACGAAAACCTGGTCGAAATTGGGAAAGGTATCAGGTGTAATACTTGCAAATTAACATGTACCGAGACACGCCTAAACATGCACGCAGCATTACGTTGGCCAAAAATGACCATAACACATTGTGTACCGGTACAAGTTCAAAGTGTACCGGTACAAGTCTCCGAAAAGTGCCCAGAATGTGTATTTTCTCCCATTTTTCATATATGACTTTTCCATCCCAAAACCAAATCTATACTTCATATACATCTCTAAAAATCATTTCAAATTCATCTTTAACCTCAATTATGCTCAAATCATCTTTCATCGGATATCTTTTCCAAATTTCTTTCATGAATCACTCAAAACCATTCTAATATGGGTTATAACCCATACACAAACAATGATAAAGATTTGCAGTTAAGGTTTACACTTAAACCCTAACTCAATTATTTGTAATTTAAATATGAATCTAACTCTCAAAGGAAGGATTCATAACCATTCTCATGAATATACGGGGTTTTACCAAACCCTATTTTCATAAATTCCAAGGTTAGATGCGTAATTTATCAAAACTCCTAGCTGGAGACAAACTATTAACCATATAAGGTAAAACCTTTAAAATCCTATAGACCCATGCTTAGTTCAGCTTCCATACAAAAATCCAAAGTTCCATACCTTGGTCGTTTCGATTTCCTCTTCCCTCTTTTTCTCTTCTTCTTCTTCTCTTCACGTTTTTCTTTCTTCCCAAATAAGACCAATTTTGGTCTTTAAATCTTACGGTTTGCTAAGGCCTTGTTTGGCCCCCTCCAAAAACCCATTTTTGGGTTAAGTTTGTTTATTTACTATTTAAGCCCATAACTTCATTCTCGTATTTATAAATAAACTTCCCTTATTCATTTCGGCCTCAAATATTTTAATTCATGTCTTTTTGGTCCCTTGGACAAATTACAATTTTGTCCTTAAGTTTTGTAACTTCCTGTCTCATGCTTCCATGTTTCGTATTTAACTCGCGAAACAGCCAAATTATAAGCCATAAAATACCTAAACATGTTTAAAACGATCAGTGGTATATTTCGGGGGTGTTAGCACTCAAGGCCCTCGTACATCCCTCTCTACATTCAATCTGTCACATCCTCGCTAACTCGACTGCTTATAGGCAGTGGCCCCATCCCTCGCCTAGGAAGATGGTCCGTTTTCTTTCCGGGGGCACTACCGCCGAGACGATTCTGTTCAGGAGGCAGCTTCCACTATGTATGCTTCTTATAGATCACATTCTGTGGTCTAATCTTTTCCCGCTCCAACATACAGTTCAGAGGAGATGAGCCATCTTAGAGGCCCTATATCGCATCTCTAGGGCTACCGTTCAAACAATTGCTTATTATGGACTTCCTTGTTCTTATTCTCGAGACAAGGTCCATCGCAAGAGTCTACCTCGAGCTGAGTCCATGCCTCTCTTATTCCCGAGACTCTTATGCCAGGTGCTTGAGCATATCGGCTTCCCTGATAAGCCTAGATTAGAGCGCCGTCGTGACTATGAGGCCATCCTTATCGTCGATCGGTGGCAGCTTATGCCCCACTCTTTTCACCTTCCGCCTCCGAGCCCAGCCGAGGACCAGCCAACTATTGATATTCCCGTCGAGAATGCCCCCTCCAAATGAGGATATATTGGGGAGCCTCAGTTCTGCACCCTCAATCCTATATCTCCCCTTCTCGGGCTCTCAGATCGCAAATTTGCTGCACATTGGCTCTTTATCTTTCAGGGCCCCCTGGCCCCAGTACCGCCACTACAAACGGTGCTACGGCAAGCACTTCCGCACCACCTCCGCAGCATATCACGATTTCCACTCGGGACATTCTGACCATCATGGATGCAGCCCGCACGTTCTCCACTACAACAACATCATTTGCGACTGCCCATGCAAATCTTCAAGGATAAGATGATTCGCACCGAGGCCGCCATGGCTCGTACCAACCTTCTACCCTCGCATAGAATCAGCCACCTCCCAGGCCGCATCCGTAGTCACCTCGGCCCCCACGATCTCCTCATATGTACCCGTCGTAATCAAGCTCTGCACTTACCCAATAGGACCGATGCCCTCCACCTCCAGCCCCTCGTAGGACTCTTGTCACCCTCGTAGCTGCAAAGGCTGCAACCACTCTCCAACAACACCAGCCCGTCCGTCTGCACTTAGTGACGCCTCTTCACTCCGCCAATGACCGAGGAGGTAGCACTTCCTCCACTACCTTTCCAATCCACACCCCATTATGCGGTCAATGGCACACTGGGTTGAGGGGAGAGTTAGTGAAGGAAGTGATTTTTATACCGTAGATATTGTTTACACTTTTGAGTCTACTACATGTGTAAGCAAAGCCCATTTTGTATGTTTAGTGGATTGATTTTTGCTTCTTTTTGAGAAAGTTGTTTTTGAAAAAGCTAGTAATTCTAAGCACACACACTTCATATACATATCAAATAGCTCGCTCTAACTCATTTGCAACAATTTTTACCCCCGTTTTTTTTGTGGTTTTGCCTAACCTGGAAGTTGAAAAATTGAAACACTGCCTAATGCCATTGATACTAGATTAGTTCCATGCATGATTAAGTGGTTGGTCAGTTGAAGTCTCCTGGTATTCACCTTTTCTTTCCTTACACTCCTTGCTGGGGCTACACATAATCGTGCATATTAGTTTTCTGTAATAGCCTGAGAAACTGCATAACTCCCTTATTTTGCAAACCTACCCTAGTTTCATTAACCACCTGTAAAAGGTTATGGTTCCCTATAAAATAAGGCTAATGAAGTCTTCCAAAATAAAAAGACATAAAAATAAAAAGAAAAAGATAAAGAAAAGAGAAGAGAAAAAGTCAGGACGCTTACCTTGAACCGAAAGCACCTGGCCCTCGTGGGGATTACTGGGCTAAAGTCTTTAAGCCTTGTGCCCTAAAACCAACCTGGTTGAGAGCCACCGATGAAGTGTCGCTGGCGATGGGTGGATGGGTGAGGTTTGGGCCGAAATAGAGGTGTTGGAATTTCGAATTCATTAGGAGTCCGGGGTGAAACCCAAGGAGTTAGTAGTCGAAAGATCCCTTTATGACTGATGCCCTAAGCCTTAGCTGTTGGAGTCGATGGACCCTCGCTACACGGACTTTGTAAATGACAAAGATTGCATCCCCACAATACAAAAAGAAATACGAAGCAAAAGAGGAACCGCATTTATTTAGGGTCGATCAATGTGTGCTAGGATTTGCGTATTTCGGGCTAGGGAGAGCGCCATCGTTATTGTTGAAAACGGATCACATAAACACTTAGATTTTGGTGGAAGTTTCAAGTCGATTCCCTTGGGATAGATACTCTTCTTAAACTTGGTCCTGTATGGCGTTTATTCTCCCAAGATGGTCAGTCAGGTGTGGTCTCAATCATTCACACCGAGGGTGTGGCATTACTTTACCATACACTTCGAAAATACCATTCCTTTCGCATGAGCCAACTACCGCTTCCTTCTTGTCATTGCTATGGACTAGCAATGTGTAGGTCAGAGTATCAGTGCCCAAACAGTGTTGTTAGCCCCTGTCATTCTGAGTTTGAGCACTTTTTGTGTACTAATCAATTTAAATAACCCAATTGATACACTAAGGTCCCGACTATACTACTAATGATATTTTGTTGATATTTTTGTAGTTTTGCAAGACAATTATACCATTATCTTCAAGCCAATTCAAATGCGAAGAACCCGAGCCGAACTCAAGCCGCACAGATGAAAGCATACAGCAAATTGAGCCAAATATGTATAAGAGCAGCACTGCGTAGATTTCATAGTTGTTGCGACTTTCGCAGTCGCTAAATTTTCGTATTCGTGAAATTTCAAAGGTTGCGACTTTCGCAGATGCGAAATTCCAGAGCCGTTGTGCCAAATCACCGCCCGCTTATGTCACCACCACCGCCAGGGTTTTCACCAAATTTCATTGTATTTCTTTTTGTCGTTTCATACTTTTTTAATTTCCTTGACTTTGGGCAAGATATAAGCCCCGCCAAGCTCTCGTAAAAGTAATCAATCCATCAATCATCAGCCTGGCGCCAAAGCTTTCAAATTCTTCCCCATGGATTCTTTTCTTTCTCCCTTTCAGATTCATCAGCCAAACACCCCTCGAGGGATGACAACTCAAGGATGTGGCTAAACCCTCATCCTTGAAGAGGAGGGCCACCGGGGTGGAAGTTTTGAGGTAGAAGCACCACCCTCCTCAAGGTTAACACAGCATTTATTACCATTTATGTTTCGCATCTCACGTTAGGCTCAATCCCTATGATGTACCCCGAGTGGCCGCGATTGCAAGCTTTCAAGGCTCATTGGATACTTCATTGCTAGATCCACCGATGCTAGCTTAGCGCCACGATTTTGCCCCATGCTGGATCCAGGCCGCTTTAACATCTTTCATACATTATGGTTAATAAATGTTGTATACTGAAGAGAAAACTTTTAGTGGTTCACTTATGGCTAAACATAGATCCTGCCTCAGAAATGAAAATAGCTCATCCTCCCTTAATTCTTAAGAAAGGACTTGAGGACATTATAGTTGCCTTAGAATCCTAAGCCTAGTGGCCCGAAATTTCAAGGATTTCTTTTACCCGTTATTTCCCTACAAACTAAGCGCTTAAGCCATCAACCTCACTATTTCGTTGGAAATCCCAAATCCAAAGTGGAAACACCATTTTCAGTCAACTGTGACTCACTTCGCATGAAGAAAACCCACCCTTGAGTTCGACCCTAGACCACTATACTCGCAAAGAGCTGAAGTGTTACTACAAAGAGAGAGTTTAGTTGTGAGTAAAATTTTACATTCCCGCACACCTACTGGCGGCACGAATCAAGAACCAGAAGATGTTCAAGGCCATATACTATGCCAAAGAAAACCTTCAACGAGACCAGTAAGAAAACTACCTACAACCAAAAAGAGATGTTGGGAAATTACGTTTGCTTGTGAAAATCCAGCCTTACATATCGGGGGTCCCATATTACTGTCATTACACTTATCATGAAGCCAAGAAATAGACATTTAGATGGCTGGTAAAGATGCTAAGCCAAGACCGATCAAATGGTATTATTGTCGCAAGAATTCTGATCTAGATATTAAAGACAAGAAGATATAATAATGTGGTAGTCATCACCTTCTGATTTAAGAAAAACCATCGTAAGAAGAAAATGAAGTGCAATAGCAAAAACTTTCTTCCTGAATTTTGAGTGAATTATGAGTGGTTTTCTACCCTTAAACACCCCGGGTATGCCGGAGCATTAGAATACTTCAGTCAGGAATTTATGCCATATGAATTCAAGAGTCAACAACATAAAAGAAAGTCGAGAACCCAGCGCTTTATATTTGGGATGATCCACTCCTTTTAAGAAAATGAGAAAATATGATTATCAGGATATGTGTACTGGAAACAGAACAAGGTGAAATTATTGATAAATGGCATGCATCACCATATGGAGAACATTTTGCAGGAGATAGAATAGCCCATAAAATTCTCCAATCAAGTTTTTATTGGTCTACTATATTCAAAGATTGTTTTGAATAGGTAAAACATTGTGATAAATGTCAAAGAATAGGCAACATAAGCAGAAGAAATGAGATGTCCCTACAAGGAATCCTGGTGGTGCAGATTTTTTATGGTTAGGGGATAGACTTCATGGGACCTTTCCCATCATCATTTGGTAATCTATACATTCTCCTAGCTATGGATTATATATCCAAATGGGTGGAAGCAATATCTTATCCCAGAAATGATGCTAATACAATATTAGGTTGAGCACAAAGAAGGCTTTTGAGCCTAAGTTTGGAGCACCCAAAACAATAATTAGTGATGAGGGAAGCCATTTTGCAAATAAAGTTTTTGCAAAACACATGAGCAGATATGGAATCAGCCATGTAATGGGATTGACTTATCACCCTCAATCAAATAGGCAAGCAAAAATTTCCAATATGGAGATAAAGAAAATTCTGGAGAAAATAGTGAATAGTAGTAGAAAATACTAGTCTATAAAGCTAGATGATGCATTGTGAGCTTATAGAACTGCTAACAAAACTCCCATTGGAATGTCCCCATGCAAAATTGTATTTAGAAAACCTTGTCATCTCCCTTTAGAACTATAACACAAAGCTATGTGGGCCATCAAGAAACTGACTTCTGACTTTCAAGCTACCAAAAAAGAAATATTACTCCAAATGAATGAACTGGAAGAGTTGAGAAATGAAGCTTATGATAATGCTAGAATCTACAAAGATAAGGCAAAGAAGTGGTATGATTAGAAGATTTTGAGGAAGGAATTTAAAGCAGGAGAACAAGTCCAATTATACAATTCTAGGCTCAAGTTGTTTCCAAGAAAACTAAAGTCAAGATGGAGTGGTCCTTACACATTAGTAGCAAGTACACCCTTTGGAGTAGTGACACTGAAAACTTATTCTAGAAGTGAATTTAAAGTGAATGGTCAGAGATTGAAGAATTATCTTGGAAGAAGAATAAATGAAGATTAGTTCCAGATTTTGAAGAGATAGGAGAATTTTGCTAAAAGGAAAACATTTTGTAGCAAATGTCTAGCTAGAGACATTAAACTAAGCAACTTCTTAGGAGGCAACCCAAGCAAAATTTAAATTTTCACGGTTAGCTTGTTTTGGTTAAATTTTGTGTGTTTGAAGTTTAGTTTAATTTTGTTTCAAATTTTCTTATTTTCAGGAATTTTGTTAATTTTTTAGACAATGAAGCTGTGCTTTTCAGAGAGCGGATTTTATTTAGAATCTTTTCTTCTCAGACTTATTAGGCAGAAAATGCTACAAGGGGGAGTTTCTCTTTTTCTCTAACCGTTTTTAACGAGAATACATAGTTGAAGTTTGGTGGATTGTAATTTTTAGAGCAGGAAATTTTAAATAGCATTGTTGTGCTCATTCCTTAAATACTTTGTTGATAAGCATGTTGAATTATATCAAGTGAAGAAATGAAATGTGATTGTTCATACTTGAATTGAGGTTCTTTGATGATTGGATTTGTTTTCACAAGTATGATTTGAGTGGGATAGAAATATTGCATACTGTTATTTGTGTGTTGATTGAAAGATGTTAATTGTGAAATTTTGAGGAAAGCCATAAGATTGTCGTGACTTATTGAAAGATTGAAAGATGTTTCGACTCTGTTGCGACACTGGTACTCTTTGTCGTGATAAAGAGTGCAATGACCCTATTTTAAGTTATAAGGAAGTATGTCATGACATATTTCTTTATGTCGCGACATTATGTCAAGTGAGATGACTAAACTAGGTCACAACATTATTTCTTTATGTCGTGACCAAATTGGCACTAAAATTTGATCTTGCAATAAGGTGTTTGTCGCGGCATGATTTCTCTATGTTGCGACATGAGTACACTTGAACATAATATTTTTCTATTGCGACATACTTGCTCTGTCGCGATAAAGGACTAACCTAGTTTTTAAGTGATTGCAAAAAATATGTCGCGACATTATTTCTCTATGTCACAACATAAGATTAAAAAGGGAATCAACCCTAGGTTAGTTTTTGTCATGACATTTAATGAGGGCACAACAAAACATTTGGCTATAAATATAATATTTTTGAAACCTGAAAGGCCACCTGCCTCAAAAACAATCAACCCACTCTTCTTTCTTCACCAAATCTATCTCTCTCCTTTAGAAAACCCTAGATTCCAAAAATCTTCTTCTGACCATGTCTGAGACGTCGCACCTTGTTCCTAATCTGAATGAAATGATGAAAGAGTATGCCGAGATGGAGGAAAAAGCAGTCCAAGCAACTCAGACAGAAACAGGACGGGAAGAAGAAAGAGTTGAAGCAAGAGTAGAGATTGAGCAACCAGTTGAAGAAACCAAAAAGAGGAAGAAAGGAGCTGAAGAAGCTAGAGCTGAGCGAAGGGAAGAAAAAGCAAGTGATTTGGTCTCAGAGTGTGCTTATTTCGCCTGGACAGACAAATTGCAGCATTGAGATTTCATTGGTGAAAGAGGCTTCATCAAGTTGATCTTACCATTCCAAGAAATAGTTGAGAGCAAAGGATGGCATATCTTTTGTGAGCACAAGACTCCTGGATTTGTAGATGTGTTGAAGGAATTCTACGCAAACATGGTGGGAATGAAGGACAAGACAATATATGTCAAAAATAAATGGATTTCATTCAGGAGGGAGGAGATTGACAAAACTTACAATCTAAACGAGAAGAAGAATGGTTCAAAGATCAAGAGACTAGTAAAAGAACCAGACCTCCTAAAATTCATTGCTGATCCGCTGACTAATGGTAAAGTGCGGAAA
This sequence comes from Tetrastigma voinierianum, assembly GCA_016808115.1. Taxonomy (NCBI): domain Eukaryota; kingdom Viridiplantae; phylum Streptophyta; class Magnoliopsida; order Vitales; family Vitaceae; genus Tetrastigma; species Tetrastigma voinierianum. The sequence continues at coordinate 854,808 of JAEQBH010003140.1, read as the reverse complement.
TGAATGCCACTGTGAAGAACCACAGATTCATTGCGAGAGGTTCAAGTGACCCAACAAGTTGTCCGGTTTTATTTCCTCCATTCAATGGCTTTACCTTCTAAGAATTTGAGTACGCCAAGGAAAAGGAGGCGTGATTTTTGTATGCCATCCTAAGCGGGTATAAGTTCGTGTTTGAAAATCATAGAGAACTCAATTCTAAGTTACGTAGGTATTAGATAGGGACTAGTGCCTCATCCAGCACTGATCACTACTAGGCTATACATTTTGAGGGGTGTAGAAGGAGACTGAGAGGAAGAAGAGACCTGTCCCAAGACTTCACCTCTAACATTGACAGGAGAAATTAAGGGGCCTAAGAACATAGAAAAGAAAAAAGAAGCATAAACAGAAAGAGAGGAAATAGAAAACATTGAAAGAAAGCAAATATAGTTTGATAGTGTAGCTCCAGAGCATCCATAGAGGCAAGAAGGTTTGAGCCCCATTTTGACAGTTTCTCCAGATTTAAGACAGATCCATTAGGAGCAAGCTGAAAGCTCAAAGCATCATGGTAACAATATAGAATTGATGGAGATGCTGAAAGCTATGAGACAAAAGATGCAAGAGATAAACAAACAGCTGAAAATCCAACTCTAGTTGCAGGATGAGTACAAGGATGCTGAGCTAAAAATAAGAAATCAAAACCTGGAGGAAGCACTCAGATGGAGAGATGAAGAGTGGATGGGGAACCAGAGAAAAATAACTCGGTGAAGAGCTCAAGGCAAGGGAATATGTCTTCCTGTTAGATCAGCTCATAAGGGACAATGAGCTACTTAAGATCATGAAGGAGAGAGAGGATGCCATGGAGCAGAACATGCCGTAGAAGGCAGATGCCTTTGGTTACCTTTATAAAAAACATCAAAAAGAGATAAGGCTCCTCATAGAGAAAAGAGACAAAGAAATGGAAGCAACCCTAAATTATAGGGAGATATTGTGGACTAAAAGTTTGGATTTGATCAACAATAATTTGGTAAAAATTTAATCTGCCCAAGGTGAGTTTGAGGGAACTCTAAACTCTATTGGGTAGAGGCAAAATGATATCATTAAACATATGGCACCTTCAATGGAGTGGTCTGCATTCAACAAAGCTGAAGAAGGAAGTAGGTCCAAGCAACCACAAGTCCATATCCCTGAATTCTCCCCTTTTGCAGTTAGTTACAAATTTTAATCAGTAAATCTGAACCATTCCCATAAGCATGACAGAAGAAGGAAATAACTTGCCCTGTTATCTCTTCCCTTTTCCCTCTTTATAAACAATTATCTTATACCTGAAATCTTAAATAAAAAATTAATGTGCAAAACTTGGTGTCCATTCTCAGTTTGCAATTCATGTGCGATTGACATTTCATCCTAGTATGTTTGGTGTTCATGAGGTGTTCCACATCTCCATGCTCCGACGGTACACTCCGGATCCTGCTCATGTAGTTGATTAGGGAGAGATTATAGTTGACATGGATGGGACCTTCAAGGAGGGATCGATGTGCATCATGGATAATGATCGTGTTTCTACATTTAAGACCGTATACAGGTGCATTATGGCAACACCGTGGAGTGGAGGAGGCAACTGGGGAGTGCCGCAAGGACACGATATACAATTTTATCCATTTCTCGCTTAGGGACGAAGGTACAGCTAGTCGCTAATAATTAAATGGACTAGTTTACATGCATGACATAGTGCACAAGGTATATGCATGTGATTGCGATCGGGGTGAATTTCAGACTAAATTCTATTATATGAGAAATAAAACCCTTAAATTTCTAATTTTTAAAAGAGTAAATGGTAATTTTAAAATCTGAAATTTTCTAGATCTCGGGATGATAAAACTATTTCACCGTTGAATCGTCTCAGAAAATCTAGCTATCACGTCGACTTCATCGACTCGAGACAACAATTTCACGTTTTGGAAGACACCGAGAGTAATGCGGGACACTTGGCACATTTGAGTAGCTCAAGATGAGACACATGTCAAGTGAAGGTTAAGTCAAACAAAGAGCTCAAGTGGGACCCATAAGAGACATGTGGGAACACATGATAGGAGAGAATCCAAGGTAGATGCATAAGGTGATAAGGGTAATCCAAGGAGCCAATGGGGTGTTGACATGTGGAAAAAGGTACTCTCCAAACTTTAATTTAGACCAAACAATAAGATACGAAAGGGGGAAAGGAAAAGGAAGGAAAAAGGAAGAGAAGAAGAAAGCTTAGTAAGAGAAGCTCCACCTTCTCTCTAGTTTTCCCGGTGATCGGACCGTTGGTTCCCGACGGATCAAGAAGAAAAGTGCTTCCCAACGCAGAGAGTTTCCAATAGAGACTGGAAACGAGGAGTTTCAATAACCTTGAAGAGGTAGGTCTTCTCCTACTTTGGTTATTTTCTACCCTAAGGGTTGTGTGGTGGTGTCTTGCCCTAAGGGAAGTGCTTGGGTGCATTTTGAACCAAGGAAAGTTTCCCTATTTTTATCATAGGCATTAACTAGACTTTAGGACTGATTTTTGGGTAGGAAATAAAGGGAATTTGGTGGTGAGTCCTTCAGGTAAATTGTAGCCTCATCAGTGAACTTGATGTTAGGCTTTTAAATTACCCAAATCAGACCTCTATAACTCAATTTATGGTATGTTTACTCGGAATGGCCTATGGAAAGCCCTAGAGGTCCGCTTTCAAGAGGTAAGCTCGCTTGTGAGGTCAACTCCTGGCTGGGAGGTTAGACCTGGCCAGGAGGTCACCCACAGAGTCTCAGCTCCCACTGCAGGTCATCCTGCTAGAGGCTCACCCGCCGCAGGTCACCCTGCTAGAGGTCACTCCGCCAATGGTCGTACGCCAAAGGTCACCCTATAGCTGGCCTCACCTACCAAAGGTCGCCAACAGAGGTCGCGAATGCCGCAGGTCAACTCCTGGCCAGAGGTCATCTCGACCAGAGGGTCGTCACTCGCTAGAGGTCACCAAGAATGGGCCGACTCATGCGAGGCCTCTAACTCGTATCATTTATAACTTCTTAGTCCGAACTCCAATTCGGGTGTTCTTAGACTCTATGGAAAGCTCATTGAGTCAAGATTCTAGCCATATACCTATGGAGGGTATTAGTTTATCAAAACCTATTTTAATCTATGTTTTTCCAGGACTACTGGCCTGCTAGGGTTGGTTATTCATGTGTGACTTCCAACTTCGGACGGTCATAACTTCTTTGTCCGAACTCTGTTTTGGGTGTTCTTAGACTCTATGGAAATCCCATTGAGTCTATATTATATCCATGTGCCTGTGGAGGACATTGGTTAGAATAAACCTTGCTAAAATCTATTTTTTTCACCAAGTGTGCAGGTTGCTCAGTTGTGTCGACGTGAATAGCCGGGTTTTAACATGGATATTGCATGGTATGTTGTAGGCTCTTGTAATGGGTAGGAATTACCATGAGTTAGCCTAAGGAAGGTTGTATGACATTATTTTTAGTCATGGATCAAGAATGCTAATATGTTTGATATGATGTATATATATATATATATATATATATATATATATATATATATATATATATATTTAAGATGATGTATATGAACTTTATATGCTTCGTGATATATGCTGCATGGTAATTGATATGAAGTACAACTGATGAGAATGATTCATGTAAAGGTGCATCATACATGTAACATGAGAAATCATAGCGGATATCATTATCATCGCATGTGTGCAGTAACATCGCCAGCCGAAGCAAAGGGTGGCATAGAAACGGTTAATTCACCATTCTTGGTGAATGTGTGGGGAGCTCAAAATGGATAGCGTCCAATTGAGATTCACGGTGGCATAAAATGAAAATAAATATACATGTGTTAGCGTGAAAGACAAGGGCCCGCCCCCTCTGGCTGGGGTGAAAAACCCAAATTTATTGAGGTTAGACATGATCACCGGCGGTGAAAGCCCATAAAAAATGTCGGAAAGGTGCGTAGCATCCGGCGGTGTAATCCCGAAAATCTATGGCCCACAAATGCATAAACACACAAAAATTTGATCAAATCAAATGAACATTAGGGGTTTTCCAATGGGTTACAAGTTTTAAAAACAAAAAGCTATCGTTTTGAAAGAGAAAAAGGGTCATTGGGTGAAACACCAATGACAGGTTTTCACATATGGAAATTGCATGTGTGAGGGAGTTGGTGAGGACTCGGGACATGCGATATGTTGAGTCACATTCTCATCCATGGCATGTAGACATTCGAGTAGGAATGTGCATATTTTTACTTGAATGTGTGTGTATTTGATCACTACATGAGCACTTAGCGGAGTAAACCCTGTGAGATTATCACTACTAGGCTTGCTCTCACCCCGCTGCTGATCCCTTCAAATACAGTCCATCGCAGGGGGCGCATCAAAGATAGCTGACGAGTCAGACACTCGCTTTGTTGTATTTTGTTTTGCCCAGACATATCTCGAGTATAACTAAAACATGTGGTATTCTTTTTTGGTATCAAAGGACTATAAAGAGACTATGATTATAGTCTATCATATATTTTTGTATATCAAGGACTTAAATACGCAGAATGGTCTCATATATGAGACATGTGAATGGATATCTAGGCACCCGATATCCATGTGTTTTCACGTTAACAGTCGCCAATCTGACCTTTGTAGATAAGGGCGTCACAATGTTTGATTTAAATAAGCTTTCAACTTGTAAAATAGCACAACAACATATCTAGGAACCAAACAAGAATTTGATAGATGAATTAGGGTGGGATGAAATGAATTGAAAGAGGAAAGTTGTAAAGATATTAATGAATGTGTTGAACTTTAAGAATAAGGAAGATTGCAAAAATTTGATGGAACAAATAAGACCTATGATTCTATTTTTGTAAACGGTTTAGTTATTATGAATCCTAATTAACACTACACATGGTCAAAAGTATCTCTAAAACCAATTGAGCAAAGATTAGGGACATCTTCTCAGATTTATCAAAGCAAATTCCAAATGTCCTAGAACTCGAGCAGATTATTACCAAGGCAAAATCCTAAGTACGCCTCATAAATGTGAAATGATATGTAATTCATTCTCGAAGATTAAGTCTTTCAAAGCCTACCTTTATTATATGCATATGCATACACATTAGTTCCTTATTTGAGCCAATAGCCGATTTCATCATCAACCAGCAAATGAAAAGCCTACATCCTCCCTTGAACATAATCATACAATAAAGAACCCTTATTTTCCCAGATTACATGACAAATACATCAATGATAGAAGAAGGCAGGTTTGGGGGAATATTATTTCAAATTACGAAGAAGGATAAGAAGGGTTGAGAAAAGGAAATCAATTGAGTTGAGGAAAGATGAAAAGAGTGAAGAAAAGAAGCTGTGAAATGAAAAATATCAAGGTGGAATGAGTTCCGCCTCGCAGCCCCTCCTTGAACAATTAAGCTCTTAGGGTGTTTCAACACCTAGTACCCTAATGCCAATCGGTATGGGAGTTACTAACCCAAAGTTCAAGTAAGGGTGGCAGGGTGAAAGCTTAGAAAGGCAAAACATCGCACTATTCCATAAAACTCGATAAACGATGAAAAGTGAAAAGCCAAGAGTTGAGGATGAGAATTTACGCTCCGAGGTCGTCAAGAAAAATACCACAATAGAGAGTATGCAAGAAGATCACCAACCCAAATGGGGAGGTTAGAGAGTTGACATCAATGGAAAAATCAAGGATGCATAATGAAGGCAAGTATGTCAAATTGTAAGTGAAATCTAGGTAAAATTTGAGCCTAAATTGTCCAATTATCTACCCAACTTCCGAAGCCACTCATTATAAGCCTAGAAAACCTAATTGATTTTAAAGGTGGTATATGCATACATTAGTGGAGATTAATATGACAAACAAGCATATGGAACTTGTTCACGATTGTGATAAGATCAAATTTACTAAGTGACTGAACCTTCAAAGACTTAACTAAAGTCCCATAATGGCTACTAAAACTTGTAGACTGATTTTTGTATAGATAAAATTTTACCAAGTAATAAACACTGCTACCAAAGACTAACTAAAGTCCTCAAGATCTACACCAAAACTTGTCACGACTATCAGAATTAAAATATGTCCTTTTTAAATGGATTTATTAAAATTGAAGCTCGCTTCAATCACTCCATATGTATAGGTCAAGGCTGCTAATAAAAGATTTTATGTCCGTGATATCATTCTAATGCAGGATTGATGATAAATCAAAAGATTAATTCACCTAACTTACTTAAGATCCTTACTATTCGAATCTTATAAATGTTAAATCGATTTAGAGACCTAATAAAGTGATACCAACATAATTTCACTAAAGATACATAAAGAATTTAATGTGCGGATTTATAGTCAATCGAGCGAGACAACACCGGGAAATAGACCAATGAATAATTGTCAATTTCTACATCATTTTTAGTCATAGCTAAGCCATTAGTTGGAAAGATGAATTTCTCAAAGATGCATGGTAGTATAGTTTGGATTTCTCCCTTAACCATTGATGAGTGTAAAACTCATCTATGTTTTGAGTTCATTTCACATGCTATTTTGAGTATTTTATATCCATATTCATGTAAAACTCATAACATTTCCTCTAAACTTGGTTTTGCAGGATTTTTTATGGAAAGCAAGTGATTTAGTTAGAAAATATGCAAAATGTTTCCAAAAAGAGAGTTAACCGGATGTCTCACAGTGCGTCATTGAGAATATTAATTTTTATGTATCATTTGGAGCATCAAATGGTTCAACTCTACCATGGTTACATTCTACATTCAAAGAGCTTTCCAACAACACCTTACACGTCCAAATCCGAGTTAAAACGAAGAAGTTATGGCCCCGACAAGTTGGACAAAGAAAACTATCGCAACAGAGAAAACTTTGTCATGACAAAGTTTTCTGTCGCATAGAGCAAAATCTGTCACGACAAAGAAAACTTGTCGTGACAATTTTTTGTCGCATAGAGCAAACTCTGTCGCAATAGAGAAAACACTATCTCAACAGAAAAAACTCTATAACAATAAAGAAAAATCTGTCGAGGTAGAGAAAACTATGTCACAATAGAGAAAACTCTGTCACAGCCGAGAAAACTCTATTGCAACAAAAACACTGGAAAAAAGCAAAAAAGGCCAAAAATTGATATTTTGGCTTGTTTTCAAGCCCATTCCACCCTAGGACTATAAATACTCGTTTTTTAGGTTTTTTAGGCAATCTGAGATGGGAGAAATTTTATGGGGTTTCTCTCTAAACTCCGCCATTTTCTTAGTTTTCACATGATTTGATTCTAATAGATTTTAGAGCAGCTTTAGATGTATTTTTGGCTTCTATTGAAGATATTTTGATGCTATATAATAGAGATTAAGATTTCATTATCGTTTCAAGCAAAGATTTGAAATCAATATGTATTTTTCTCCTCACTTGCTCTTTGATTTCTTTCTTCATTTTCTACTTTTTTGCTTGATTGCTGATGATCGAATCGAGTAAATGAACATTAAACACCCTAGCAGCGGGATTAATTGTCAACATTCAGATTTCATAGCTTTCAATTATTTGTGTTTAAAATCAATTTATATAATTGGCATCATCATATAATGAACTGCTCGCATTATTGCTGGCTTATACCCATAAAAGAGTCAGATTCTTTGCTCACTGTGGAGGCCCTTGAGTGACACGAGATAGATTCCTGCAGAGCAAGAGTGCCAGGGGGTATGTTAGATTAATATTTTCTTGAACCACGAACTCTAAAATTACTGATAGATCACTAATTTTACTCATGGTGAGGAATAATTAGATGATGTATTAATTTAGTTGATCGGTGTTTCCTTACCAAGTGAAAAATAATTTTATCCTGTTAAGAAGATCTAAATCAAGGAAATAGTAAATTTTATTAGATTTGAAGAGTGAGATACCAATTAGATTGGAGAAGGCTTGCATAATATACAAAGAGTCTCCAACTACCCAAAGTCCTGGATTTGCGGAAGCTGGGCACAATGCCCTAGATGCGTCTTTTTATAGGCTTTCCAACGATGGGTTGCACTTCAAAACTCCTTTGTGGATCCCCAAAAATTCTGGCTCAAATTAGTTGCTCTGTCGCGACATAGAAATTGGTGCGTTGCAACAGAAGCCTTAGTCTTTGGCCCTTAGCTTCGGTCAGAGGCCTATAGTTTCGACGCTAAGCATGTTTTTTGAGCTTTTTGATTATGTCGCAAATGCACTCTTTATAAATGTCGCTATTACGCTTTGACGGGAGCCTTGTTTTTATCGCGACAGGAGTGTCTTGTGTCACGACATAAAATTTGTTGCAATTGATTAGTGCCCAAAAAGTGCTATTTTGAACCCTATTTATTATAGGTTTTTAGTGCTTTTTGTATACTAATCATTCTAATTAACCCGATTTACACATTAAGGTCCCTACTATTCTATCGATCGCATTTTGTGGCAAATTTTGCGCCATGAGCTAATCATGCAACATCAAGCTGAAGTCGATCCAAACATGAAGACCTTGAAATAAACTCAACATCATATCGTAGACCAAGAGGAAGGCGAAGTTATTTAAAATAGAAGAAAAATGCAGCTAGTGGAGCAACGGAACAAGAGCTGTGGCGGAACAAGTACGCCGAACAAGGCCAAAATTGCCACACCGAATTTTCGCTATCATAGCGAAGTTTTCGCTATGACAGCGAAAATCACCGGTGCTGCAGCTTCTAAATTTATGCATCCCGTTTTGGTGTTCAAACGACTCGCTTTTGGTTTTTCTCCTTTTATACCCTCAGAATAGCCTTTCGCCTTGGGTTTGTTTGTAATTTCCCTCAAGCCTCGCACACCATATAAGCTAGAGTCAAGGCTTGGGTAAACATCAATCACTTCATAATAAATTTCAGAAGCTTCACTCCCGCTTCCCGCTGTTTCATTTTCTTTCCCCTCCTTTCTTTCTATTTTCTTCGTCGCCAAACACCCTCCAAGAATCTAAAGTCATAAACACAGAGGAGGTTGAACTCACTTTCTGCAGGTAGTTCGTGATTGAAGTCGTGAAATCAAGGCAAACAGATTTATTTACCCCATATCCGATGAAGACTTGGCAAGCCCAACCCAGTGGTGCCTAAAAAAGTCGTGGAGATGACAATCGGTGAAAAATGAAAGGATGAGGAACTGTTCAATCCGACTCATTTTCACGGCTGTGAGGGTATGCATAGATTACGTAGAGGCTCACTGAAGTAACAAGAAAGGATCACTTCCCACCGCCCTTCATCGACGGCTCAGAGTTTCTCGACACCCATTCTATTGCTGGATGGGTATTTAAGGTACTTTTATTGTAGATCTAATCGTGAAGATCAAGAAAATACCACCTTTTTACTTGTCCATTGGGTGACTTATGCTTACAGAGGATGCCTGTCTTTGCAACGCCTCGCCACCTTTCAGAGATGTATGTTTAGTATGTTTAGCGATATGGTGGAGCTTATAATGGAAGTATACGGATGACACTACTATATATAGGTGATTTCAAGAATGTCCGAGTAATTCGGGGTTATCCCGCAAAGGTGCATTGAAAAGAATCGGGTGCTTAATCGAGAAATGCCATTTTATGGTGAACTAAGGAATCATATCAGCATGTTATTTCCAACAGAGAATAGAAGTTGACAAGGCAAAATCGAACTTATTTCCAAACTGTCGTTTAACAAATGTAAAAAACATAGTACCGCCATACAGGCAGCGTAAGATTCATTGTGACTTTTCGAAGATTGCTGCTTCCCTTTATAAGTCGCTAGAGAAAGAGATAAATTTGTTAGGAAAAAGAATGTCGAGAGCTTAAGAGTCGGTCCCATTCACCACCGCAAGACCACACGAGCACCTAATCGCGCTTGCTCGAGGTGATGTGATGCAAGTGATCTTGCTATCGAGGCTTCACAAGGAAATGGAAAACCTCATGTAGTCTATTATACAAGCAAACCTCGGAAACGGCTAATAAAAATGAACTATAATTACTACAGAAAGAATCACTGGTAGTGGTCTACACCTTAGACAAATTTCAAGCATACTGTCGTCCGATATAGTCATTTTTACAGATCATTCCGCTTTTGAAATATCTCCCGACTAAGCAAAATGCTAAGGCAAGATCATCCTATGGTTCTTCTCGCGAAGAATTTAACTTCAAATTAAGGATAAAAAAGGGGTAGAGAATGTTGTGGCAGACCATCTTTCTAGGTTAACAATAGCCCATGACACTCATAGCCCACCCATCAATGATGAATTCCCTGAAGAATCTTTAATGCAGTTGGAGAAAGCTCCCTGGTATGCTCACATTGCCAATTTCTCACAAATGTGAGAAATCCCACTGATTGAAAGAACAGATAGGAAGTATTCTCGCAAAGATCCACCATATTATCGGGAAGAGCTCTTGTTTAAATACTATGCATCAACACCGTGAAGTGTGTGCCCCAAGAAGAACAACAAAGGATTCGGCCACCGCTACCGAGTGCCTGTAGGTCACTTGCTTCCCCAGAAGACGACAATGAAGGTGTCGTACCGTTTCTACTGGCCTTCCCGTTTAAAGAAGCACACCAAATGTGCCAGCATGTGATAGATGCCAAAGACTCTAGAAATTGTTTCGCCACATATGATGCCCATGAACCCACTCTTAAAGGGGTCAAGTTTATCTGATGTTTGGGGGTATCTACTTCACGGGACCTTCCTCACGCCCTATGGTCATACATACATATTGGTGGGAGTAGACTATGTGTCCAAATGGGTTGAGGCAACCAGAAACCAACGACCACAGTGGTGGTGCTCAAATTTCAGCAAACATCTTTATAGGTACTAAAGCCATTATTAGTGATGGGAGTCTTCACATTTAACCTTCGAAACCTCATGGCTAAGTATGGTGTGAAACACAGAGTGGCTACCCTTACCATCCTCAAACAAGTGGTCAAGTAGAACTTGCTAACAGGGAGATTAAGACCATTCTAATGAAGGTGGTGAACACCAACAGAAAAGATTGGTCCATCAAATTGCTTGATTCACTGTGGACCTACTGAATAGATTTCAAAACGATTCTTGGAATGTCCCCTTATTGGTTGGTCTATGGTAAGGCATGTCACCTTCCGTGCTGGAAATCGAGTATGTGCCATGGGCGGGCAATCAAGAAGTTTAACATGGATTTAAGCAGGTCGCTTAAAAGATTCCTCGATCTCAAATCTTAGTCGAGGAAATACTTAAATGATGCCTACTAACTCGAAGATCGCAGCGAAAGATCGGAAAAATGGCATGATCAAAAATGATAACTCAAAATTTCAATAAGGAGACTGGTCTCGCGTATGATTCCAAACTCCATCTATTTTCGCAAGCTCATGTCGCTGGATGGATTCGCTAATTCATCGCTCAGCACACCCCACTTGGTTCAGTAGACCTACTCAATCCAAATGATAATAAAGCTGATCAAAGTTAATGGATGTAGGGCAAGCCCTATGTCAGGCGCCAGTAATCGTAGTCAGGAGGAAATTCTCCTTCCTGACCCTCCCTTGAGCCCACATGCCACATATTTTAGAAGTGGCTCCCCGCAAATGTCTCGCCACTATTTTAATCGCTTAGTTTTGCTTTTAAGTTTAGTTTGTGAAAAATCTGCGGGGTAATCGCCTGAGTGGCATGTTTTGCTTCATGGTTGGTAGGTGCAAAGAAAATCAATCATCCACTTCACCACAAAGACACTTCGCACCGCCCAAGTCGGGATGATCCTTCTCCCGTCACTCGACCGATTGAGGAGGTACTATATCGATCCTCTAACTTTTCATTCCTACGTCGATACCAGGTTGAAAGTAATGTTCATACTTTTGTTTTTAGTTTTAATTTCTGCCTCGCATGCCCCGCAGCCCAAATTTGTTTATTAAAATTGAGGCTGTTGTTCGCGCCTATATTTTTATGTTTCTGCTCTTACCTTTAGTTGAAGAACAGCTCTTATGCTACCATAATGTTAACAATTCCAATTTGAGATGATTAAGTTTCTTGGCCGACAAGCCCAAGCGCATTCAACTCAGATATCCACCTTTAGCTAATCACACATGGTGCACATCAGTTTTCATCAATATGTTGTGAAGCTATATACCTCTTTTCACTTTGCAAAGCCGACCTTAGATTTGTTGACGACCCATAATAGGTTTTTGTTGCCCACAAATGTAGACCAATAAAGTCTTCCCAAAGAAAAAGAAAAAAGAAAAAGAAAGAAGAAAAATAGAAATGAAAGACGTGACATCATTTCTGAAACCCGAACGTTACTCCGAGGGGTATACGGCAAAAGCCTTAAACCCTAAGTGGCCCTAAACCTTCACTAGTCGGGAGTCACCGACTTGTGTTCAAGTACACTGCACTGTGGCAGTAGCTTAGCGAGTCAGAGTGCTGGATTCTCAAAATCATTCGTTCGGGGCAAGCCCTCAAGAGCTCAGGGCTCAGAGATCTTTCTAACTTGATGCCCTAAACCCACCGTCGAGTCACCTGGGTGGACCTCGCTACACCTGACAGCGGTCAGTTTTTAGCATCGCACCCTACAATACAATCCTGGCATGAAATAAGAGTGTAACTAAATCTATTTGTAATTGGTCTTCACTTTTTAAGGTCCGGGCAGTCTGGTTTGGGGAGGGAATAAATTTGCAACTTATCGTTCTGTTAAATCGGTTACCTTAAAAACACTTAGATCTCTGGGTGGAGTTCAGCTGACTTCCTCGAATTGATGTCGCCTCTCGAAACTTATTCCTATACGGCATTTGTTCTCATGATGGTTTTTGCACAGGTCTAAATTATTCATACATCGAAGGTAAGGCCTCACTCAGACACACACTTTTGGACAACATACACTTTTTGCAAAAAAAAAAAAAAAAAAAAACATAGCCTGCATACCCTGATTGTTTTTAGCATTGCTAAGGGACTAGCAACGTGCCTGCTAGCGTGATTAAGACCCAAAAGTGCTATTTCGAGTCCTATTTAAGATAGGTTTCTCGAGTGCTGCTGTATTAATCATATTAAATAAGCCGCATTGACATGTGCAGTCCGACAGTGCTACCATTTTGTTTCGAGGTCGCTTTTTGGTAGTTTTTGTGTTTCGAACCTCCGCCATCATATCGCTTCGGGCATCAAAATCGTGGATGTTTTTCGGCCGAAGTTCGTATGAATTCCTGATTTCATCAAGCCGTAGACTTAAGAAATGTCAAGTCGAAAGGAAGAAATGCAAGCCGTATCAAAAGTGTGAAGCAATGCAGAGGATCGAAGGCTATGGCATAGCGGCTCGCAAGGGACGCGAATTTCGCAATGGTACGGGGTACCTCGCATCCTAGCTGCACCGCTACGCAAATTTTTCGCTATGATAGCAATTTCGCGAATATAGCGAAAAATTCGCTATCATAGCGAATTATCAGGCATAGCAATTGAATTTTCGCTATGTTCTTAGATTTTCGCTATTTATGATAGCGAAATTTTCGCTACGATAAATAAATTCCCATCAGGCATAAATTTAAAATGTCGCTTCCTTCTTTGCGGATCCAAACGACTTTGTAATCTTTATTTCGCTCTCAATGTAACTGTATTATTTGATGGTTTTGGTATTTTCATATCTCTGTAAGGCTCTATAAGCCACTTTATAACATTTTGTAAATTCTAACTTTTCAATCAACTTTTGAATCCAATGAGTTTTCACAAACTGCTTTACGCTTACATAGCGCTTTCTCTCTTCTCTCTCTCTTCTTTCTCTTATTTTTCTACCGCAAACACACCCCTTTCGAGGGATGACAACTCAAAGGGATGTTCGCTAAGCCTTAAAACCTTGAAGAGGAGGTCATGAAGCTGGCAGATGCTTTTCGGTTTCGCAGTGTTCCCGCCTTTAATGAAGTTATAATCGTATTTTTGTGTTTAAACTTTCCAAACTAGTGGTTTAATGTTATTTAATGTATTTCCTTTGGTCAACATCATGATGCTTCAGGTTCTGTATTCTTACTTAGATTATAATTCTACATCCATTAGATGTCATTTACGTGTCACCTAAAGTGTGTTAAATGTCAGTTTTCAACCGCATAAACATTAAATGTTTAGTAAAATGCTGTGTGGTTCAACTAGAAATGTTTTTGGCGGCTGGTTTCTTAAAGTTAAACAAAGATCCTGGCTTTTGGCTATGACTATATGTCATTTGCCCAAATGCGAGGTGTAATAACACGAGGACATCTTTTATAACCTCATTTTATCAAAGCAAGGACTCAAAGACTTCAAGGTCTTCTCCACACCTTAATTTAATCGGCTTTTAAGACCTAGTGACAACACCCACACTTTTTAATGCAAATCCAAAAATCCAAATGAAAGAATCACCATTTTGAAACATAATACAAATCATTTGTAAGATGAAAACCTATCCTTGTGTTCGACCCTCTGGGATCGCCATAACGGCAAAGAGTCACTACTTTTAAGAGGAGGAAATTTGGGGATACAAATATCATGGATTCCCATCACCCTACTGTGGCACGAATCACTCCCCTTGTTTGAAGACTATGATTTCTCCTCTCCTTTATGAAGTCAAGGCTGAGGAAAATCTCATCATATAGGGCTCTCCCAACAATCCTTCCCACCACCGATCCAACAGTAATGACTCAAACCAAGTCACCGCTTACATCTCTCGCGAGTGCGGAAAGAGTCATACCGGATCACTTCCGTCTCACCCCATCTCGCCTTGACTCTATGTTAACCATTCTCATCAATCTTCCATGTTCATCGGGACTTCATCGATGCTCAAGTAAACTCGACGTTATTAAAAATTCATCATGATTAGAAATGGCTTAAGTTCAAATCATTGGTTTCTATGGTAGTCAGTTCTCACAACAGAGTACTCATCTTGAATAACATGCCTCCAAAAGTCCTCTATTGTCATTTTCCTTTGAGGTCTATCTGCTTCTGCTTCTTTTGGAATATGTTGTAATCTTTCTTTGATTCCATATTCATAGATTCAAAGACTTGTAACTTTCCTCGCATTCTCATCAAGCTTTCTTAATTTCAGAGATTCAAAGGCAAAGTAGACTGGCTTCCTCGGTTTTCTATGCATTTCAAATCTTCCTGAAATAGAAACACACTGAGATCAAATTAACTATGTGGGAAACAGTTATATCCATTTAAGCTCATAAAATATTTTCAAAGAGTTTAATCGCCATCGCTTATCAAAACTACTTTTTTGTGATTTATTTTTTAAATTTACAATAAAATAAAGAAAAATGTACAAATTAGAAATTTTCTCTTTGGTTAAAATATTGATCTTTAAATTCATCAATCAAAATCCCTATAATGGCACAAAAACTTATCGACTTTTGTATGTACTAAATTTGCACTGGGTAATTAACACTGCTGTCAAAGACTAACTAAAGTCCCCGACAAAGGCGCTAAAAAATTGACCAAATTTTACCAAGTAACTAGCACTACTACTAAAGACTAACTAAAGTCCTCGTCAATGGCTCCAAAAACTTGTTGATGATTGATTGTAATTAAAATATGTGTTTGTCCTTTTTGTAAAATGGATTTATTAAAAATTGAGTTTGGTCTAAATCACTACAAGTGCACAGGTCATACAAGTAATAAAAGTGGATTTTTAAGTCCAGATATCATTCACACAAGGATTGATGATAAATCAAAATATTAACTATCCCAACTACTCAAGATCCTTACTATTTTAACTCCAATGTTAAATTGATGAGAGATCTAATAAAGTAATACTAACATAATTTCACTAGTATACTTAAAGAATTTAATAAAAGTGGATTTGAGAGTTCATTGAGTGAGACAACACTAAAAATGTAATTGAATGAATAATCATTAATTTCCGCATCATTTTTAGTCATAGCTAAGCCATTAGTTGGAAATATGAATTTCTCAAAGATGCATGGTAGTATAGTTTGGATATCTCCCTTAACCATACATTTCACTAATTAGAGATTCATTTTCCCTTCGGACTCGTGGGTCTAATCAGTTACTTGTAACCTATAATCCTCTTTCAAAGATCTGAGTATTTTTCCTTTTCAGTACTTCACACCCAAATCTTAGGACTTAAGAATTCTTGCCCCATAGACAATATATTGCAAGCCTTTTCCAATTTAAATAGCACCTCATCCTTCCATGCTAATGAAATTCTCCATCTCCTTGATTAGATCTATGCTAACACAGGATCAGAATCATTTCCTCAGAAATAGGGGAAAGCTCTAAGCGATTAAACTTATACTTCATCCAACCATCCTCACACAATGAGTAAGTTAGTGATCTATCTGAGTAATCTTTTAGAGTTTATCAGTTCCAAAGTATTTGTCTACCATACCCATTGAAGGAATCGTCTTATACCTTCATAAGATTCTCCATCTCCGTATGTCGCGCAGCATTCCTAGAAATCGTGAGAAAGATACGCCCTTTTATTTTTTGCACATCTGCATTCAAAGATTTGTCGCTTAAGTTCAAGAATAATACTAATCAAATAAATCTAAGATTTAACTATGGCTTTCATTCACTTTGTGTAGAAAATGACAATCACCATCGACCTATTCCCGTAGGGATCACCTTTTTCAAAACTCAAGTCTGGCCACATACGCTGACTAATCGGTCAAGAAAATTCACTGAAATTGTAAACGAACTGAAATAAATGAACTCCATAAATTTTCCAAAATCCATTTAAAGCAAAACAGTACTGAGAGAGAAATTTTACAATAGATTCTAAATGAACTCACACACGCCTTCACATTACTCAACTCCATAAAATAAATAGAAACTAAACTAAAAACTAATAATGGAGCAAAACAAAATCTACTAAAAGGAAAATAAAATAAAAAATAATATACAAAGAGTTCCAATCACCCAAAAGTCCTGTGATTTATAAAGTCGCACAATGCCCTAGACGCTGCCTATTTATAGCGTTTCCCAATGATGTGACGACTTCAAAACTCACCGTTGTAAGATCCCAAAATTCCTCGACCTAAATTGATCGCTGGTTTAGCCCTCGCGATTTTGTCATGATGTGTTTTCTCTCGAGCTTTTTCGGATTCACAGATAGACTTCTGAGCACGTCATGACATACCATGTAGCGCTTTTGTTTTTATCGTGACATGAGTGTCGTCGCAACATGTTCTGTTGCAACCGCTTCTCATACTTTTCCGCTTCAAAAACCGGCTATGGCTATTACTTTTCTTTGTCGTGATCAATCTTATGTTCTCTCATCTTCGTCTTTTGTCGCGACATAATTTTCTTCTGTCGTTGCACAACCTGGTTGGCTTGCACCACTGAGACTGAATTTTGTGTCACGACAGATTCTAAAGATGACGCGACAAACATTTTTACCTTCAACATTTCTACTTTGTCGCGACAGAGTTTTATATGTCGCGACATTATTTCTGTGGTTACTCAACAACTTTGTCTCTAGCTAAACTATTTGTTGCATCATAGAAATCTTTGTTTCGACAAACTTGTCTTGGCTTATCTCAGTTCTCTTTCATTTTCTGTCGCGACAAAATTCTATTACTCTATAGCTTTTATTGTCGTGACAAAAAACTTATTTGTCGCGACAGTGATTCTACCTTCAGTTCTTCATTATGTCGCAACATAAATCTTCTTTGTCGCGATATTCTTCTTGTATTACTTTTCAACTTCTTATCGCAATAAAGATTTCTTTGGCGCGACAGAGTTCACCTCAACCTCATGTTTTGTTTGTCACGACTGAAAATTTCTTTGTGGCGACAAAGTCTTGTTGCCCTTTATTGTGAACTCTAAACTTTATGTCGCGATAGAGTTTTCTTTGTGGTGACAGAAATCCTTCCTTAAGCTGGTCCTATGCTAAAAACTTGTTGCAATTGACTTGTGTTATAACCTTGCCATACTCTGTCGCGACATAGTCGTCTTTCGTCACGACAAAATTCATCTACTATCTTCATTCTTTTATGTTGCAATAGAGTAAGGATTGTCACGACAAAGTTCCATTGCCATTTGCCTTGATCAGTGTCTCGACAGGAGTCAAGAGTGTCATTTACGCCTTCTTTCACATAATTCTTTTCAAGAAGCGTCGCGACGTAAAGATTCTCTCGTCATAACAAAGTTCTATTTTTTCCTTGAGTTTAGCCTGGACATTTTTGCGACATAAAGTCATGGTTACGACATAGTTTATCGTTCCCTTTGAGATTTGCCTGACGACATCTCGTAAACTATGCTTCGCGATAGAGAGTTCTCGCCGTCACTTCTTTTTTTCTTTCTTTTCCTAATGGATTTATCTCTTTTTTCACAAACCTGCGCGTCACATATACCAGAATATTCCATAATTTAGCATTAAAATATATCTTAAATTCTAAAAATAGCCGTAAATGGATTAAAAATAGATGAGTTTAGACCCATCAGACTTTAAAGAATAAAAATGAGAAGAAATGATATTCAATATTATTCCAAGATCAACTAATCAAGTAAGGAAGAATAGAGAAGCATCATCACACACTCACAAATCAGTGGTCGACACTGAATTGCTTAATTATAGAAATTATTTTGCTATTTAGTGAACTTAATTGAAAATCTTCCTGATTCTATATTGGAAACATGTTTATAAATAATTTTACAACTAACTTATGTTCCCTGCCAAATAAAAGCTAAATTGTTTGAGGATAAACAAAATTTTCTTTTCTTTGCTTGGAGACAAGAAAAACTTTAATTTTTGGGGAATTTGATGAGTCCTAAACTCATATGTTTTTAATCCAATTTTCTGGCATATTTCTAGAAGTTATGAGTCATTTTTTAATACTGAATTATGGAATATTCACCAACTTTGTGTTTTGCAGGTTTTAAATGAAAAAGAGAAAACTCCAGCAAGAGTGCGTAATCATCGCCAAGGTAAAATCTCACGACATAGTTTCGTAATGTCACGATAACCCCAATAAAACCAAAGCAGGTTATGTCGCAACAGCAGCCTTCCAAGTTGCACACAAAGATCGTTTAACTCGCCGTAAAAGAAGATTGTCAGACCACTGGTGTCTTCCATCACACAATAACATGAGACCTGACCGATAAACAAGGCGATAACGAAGTGAGTGTTGAGACATAAGGGAAGTCAAAAGACAAAATTTTGTCACAACAAAGATAATCGTCACGATATCGACATGAAAATGGTAGTGAACTTTGCAGCGAAGATTTTTCAACTCACGTGACATAAAGAACTAAAGATAGCAAAAAGCTTTGTCATGGATGTACACAACTATGTCGCACACAAAGATTCAAAGTCAAAGATTTGTGCCGGGCAAGACAACTTTGTCACGATAGAGAAGTTTTATGTCGTGACAAACACAACATAAGTTTAAGGTCAATTCTGTAGTGACAAAAGCTGAGAAGAATTAAATGACGAATGTTGCGTCGCAGAAAAGTATGTCATGACACAATGAAGAGCTGAAGGCATAAACCTCTATCGCAACAATGATCAAGCAATGGCAATAGATTATTGTCTCAACAATCAAAATTATGTTGCGACAAAAAATGAAAGAGAAATGAGATAAGCCAAGAAAAGTTTGTCACGACAAAGATTTCAATGCTGCAACAAAAAGTTAAGCCAGTGACAAAGATCAAAGAAGGAAATATGTCGCGACATCGTCAGACTCTATCGCGACACAAAGTTCAGTCTCAACAGTGTAAGACAACATCACTATTTCGCGACAATGAAAAGGCCTGTCGTGACAACAACGACATGTAATTGTGAGAAGTTTTTTCATGATAAAAGACAACTCCGTCGTGACAAAGGTTGAAAAATAACCACAAAAAGAATGTCGCAACATAGCAAAGAATATTACAACACAGTTGAAAAGCTGCATAGTAAGAAATTCTGTCGCGATAAAAGAAAACTATGTCGCACCAAAAGATGGAAAGGAGAGAATAGAAGACTGCCGCGACACAGTGTAATTTATGTTGCAACATCTCAAACTTATGTCGCAACATAAAGCAAGGCTGAAAGACAATAAGTTTTGTCACGACAAAGAGATTTTATGTCGCGACATTTTTCAGGTGCAGCAAAGAATGATAAGTTGGATGCAACAAAGTTTTTATGTCGCGACACAAGACACACATGTCGGGACAATTACTAGCCAACTTCGCGACAGTGTCAAATTACGTCACGACAAAATCCATGAAGAAAGAACAAAACTATGTCGCAACAAAAACTACAGGTCACGACAAGAGCTTGGGAACAAAAATGAAAACTATATCGCAACAGAATTTTCTATATCGCAACAAAACAACCTATTGGACTATAATTTTATATCCAATTTCAACCTTTGGCACTCATCATTTGAAAATCTATAAAATGTGACAAAAAGATCTAGAAAGTATCAAGGCGCAAATTTTCCGCAAAACCAGAACTTCTTGTAGTCGAACTCCTTTCTTGCTTATTATTTTCTTTAGTTTTCTTATTTTTCTTTTCTTACATTTATTTTTTATATCATTTAGTTAGTTTTTCAGAACCGAGTAGTGATCTCGTGCAAAGTTTTCGAGCTAGTTTTCTATAAAATTCATGTTTTCCTTTTACCGTTCGATTTAATGAATTCGAAATTTTCTAGAAGTTCATCTATTTTTAGTTTGCTTTACAATATCGCTGATACCCGACGCTTAGTCACCGTTTTTGCAAAACCAAATTTGAAAGACCGAGCTCCATCTAGGATTTGATCGGGATGTTAATTATCGTCGCTAAATTCTTAAAGAATGTCATACTTTTGAAATCTCGAATTTATTTAAGTGGTACTGTTTTGTCGCTTGTTCAAAATATTAGTAGCTTGTACCTGTAAAAGGATTGTATCTTTGCTCGATTTCCAGGAAGCCCTCTCGAGTGACAATACGTAGACTGGTGAATCCCAGAGGTGAGCATTCTGGGGTATATCGATCATTATGGAACTAATGAATCTCTAAAGATTACTCGACATCACTAACTTACTCATGGTGTGAGGATAGTCGATTATGTATCAATCTAATTAATGAGTGCTTTCTGCCTAATGGAAGGATCTCGATCCCCGTTAGTCGAGATCTAATCAATGTAGATAAAGAATTTTGTTAGATTTTGATGGATGAGATACCAATTAAATCGAGAAGGCCAGACATCTCGTCTATAGGCAAGCGCCTTTCGCCCTAAAAAGGGTGTGCGGGCATTGAGAAGGACAAATACCTAGATCTTAGAAAGAGGAATATATTCTACAAGTAACTGATTAGACTCTTGTGTCCTAAAGGAACAAAGATCTTTAATTAGTGAAATGTATGGTGTGTGGAGAAATTCAAGCTATACTACTCAGATTCGATACAATGTTTTTCAACTCATGGTCGATGTTTTAAAATGATACAGAAATTTATAATTATACATTGAATGTAATCCCAGTGTTCCTTATCTAGTGAACTTGCCAATCCAATTATTTTAAAATTCTTTATATATAGTTATAGAAATTTTATTTAGTTTTTTTTATTTTTCCTTTAGTTTAAAACCAAACCACTTTCAACTTTGGAGTTCAAATAGCAAGGATCTTGAGTAGATGGGTTAATTGATGTTTAGATTTTTCATCAATCCTCGTGGGAACGATATCTGGACTTAAATCCACTTTTATTACTCAGGATGACTACAAGACTACAAAGTGATCTGTGGATTAAAACACATTTTCAAATGAAGCTCACTCATTCAAGGCAAACAACATATTTTATATCTAAAAGTCAACAATT
Source organism: Tetrastigma voinierianum (assembly GCA_016808115.1). Lineage (NCBI taxonomy): Eukaryota > Viridiplantae > Streptophyta > Magnoliopsida > Vitales > Vitaceae > Tetrastigma > Tetrastigma voinierianum. Next base: position 833,088 of record JAEQBH010003140.1, on the reverse strand, counting down.
TTTGGCTCCGCTTGTCTGGGACTCCGATTCAGTCTATGGGTAGGATTGAGTAATTGGGTGGATCTTTCATATTTTGTTTGCATAAAATCACTAACAAGTTTTTTCACGCAAGGTTGACTCCATCTAGTTCTCGTGGCATTGTTGAGAATTCTCAGGATCTTCATATTTTGGTCTATACAAAAATCACCAACAAGCTAAGGTCAGAGGGCAACCCAACCTCTACCATCTCAAAGCCCTAAAATTCGAATTTTCAAAAAGGGTAAAATGGTAATTTTGGTCAAAATCCGAATTTTTCTGTATCTCGATGACGACGCGGACATACTGAGTTCACTCACAAATCTAAGTACATAGTCGACTTCGTCAATCAAGATAGCCCTGGACTGGTGACGATTTCGGTGAAACGGATACAATTTAGCAAATGACAAGTGGCATAAAGTCCCACACTACACGGATACAATGTAGGTAGGCTACATGTTCAGAGAAAGTGGTCTTTCATGAGGGTAAATGTTGGAGGATGCTAGGTGTCTGGATGAAGCCAGATGCAGGAATTTGGGAAGAAAAGTGGGCATGAATGACATGTGGGATGCTCTGTGTCATGAGGAGAGAAAGAAGAGGTGTTCTACACCTAGATAAGTATTCTCCACTGAAAGCAAATTTGTGGGGTGAAAAGGGGAGAGAAAAAGAGAAAAAGAAAAAGAAAAGAAAGAAGAAAGACAATGGAAAGGAAAGAGAACTCGTGCTAGCCTGACAACGTTAGCAGGATCGGCAGCCAGCTGAACGGATCTACGCTTCCAAGAGTTGTGTCTCTTCCTACCCGTTAATCTTCATTCTATTTCGCGAAAATATTATGAGGTGCAGCCCCAAGACGGCTGTCCAAAGAATAACAGAGATGATAAACTTGTCGCGGACCTAAGCTGTCCGCGGTTCGTAGTTCAGCAATCCAGAGTTGAACCCACTTTGTCACCATTACGCGAATCATGATATCATGATCTTAAGCGCGTGTTATCATGGTTTGAATAACATGAAGGCCGGTATGAATATTATTGATATACCCATGCTTGATATATTAATATGATGTCAGACGGCTACGAATATACCCGCGCATGTAGTTTCAAGATGCATGTAACATGAGATATTATGCAACACATTATTACCCATGTGCACTGCACATCATAACTGGTAGAGTGCAAGGAACAAAATGGGGTATTCTGAGGCTATCCAACAAAGATTCTAGGGCTGTCCAATAAATTATCGAGGTTTGTCTAATGAACTCATCTGAGGGTCGTCCAACAAGGGCTCCCAGATGGTCCAATTGGCTTGATACCTGAGGTGGTCCACTGGTTTGATACTGAGGTGGTCCGAAGTTGGATTTAAAACAAAAACTTTGCTTGAAAATAGCTACACATGACAACCCGCACGGTGAGGTTGCGGAGACTCGAAACGTTATATGATATTCATATGTGAGATATGCATATTTTTATGAATGTGTGTGAATGATTTCCTTTGTGGATTATGTCATTGCATGTGCACTTAGGGTGGGGAGCAGCCTCCTCTAGAGACTTTCACCGCATAGCTCACCCCGTCATGGGAAAAACATTTCAGTAATCGAGGCAGCACCAAAGAGAAGCACTCTCGAGGTCTTAAGCCGTAAAGGTCAAAGATGGCTGCTGTGCCTGTAAAAAGCCCGTAGAAACTGATTTCGTTATATATTGACCGTTATCCGGGCTCAGAATATAGTGTGAGATAAATTGTAATTAAACTCTAAATTACATATTTAATACACTCAAAGGTTTTCTTACCTTTCGTTATTTCTACTGGACTTAAGAATGATTTTTCGCTGGGAATCAAAGGATTTTCGGGGCCCGTGGCCTCCAAGATATCGTATTCTCGTCAAAGTAGCTTGATGGCTTTCGAATCACCAAATCGTGGACCTTACACCAAAGTTATGACATTTTTACTGAAGGGTCCGAGAGTGGCGAGCCGTGGTCGAGCTCAACCGAGAGAATGAGTCGCGGTGGCTAAGCTTTTGGCTGAGCTCTAGATGGCCGAAGCCCCGGGATGAGCCGACCGCAGCCAAGCTCACTGGGATGAGATGTCAGACGAGCTCACTGGCGATGCGCGAGTCAAAGGAGTAGCTGCCATGTTTTGGAGCCTATGAGACGTCTAGTCTTTGAGACTGAATTTAGGTTAAGTAAAAGTGAGAATTTGGACTAGAATCCTTGATAGAAATTGTAACCCCATCAGTAAGCTTGATGTAGGCTTTTGAATCACTCAAATTAGACCTCTACATCCCAAGTTATGGCCATTTTACTCATAAGGGTCTGAGAGGATGAGTTGTGGACGAGCTCATCTAGCCGAACTGACCTCTTTAGTCAGAGCTGAGCTCTTCTACATGAGCTGCATGAGCTGACCTCTTGTGCTGAGTTGCATGAGCTCCTCTGGGATGAGCCGGCATGAGCTAACCTCCTCAGGCCGAAACGCATGAGCTCTCCCCGCATGAGCCGAACCCAGCCCCGCATGAGCCGCATGAGCCGACTCTCAGGCCGAGCCGCACAGCTCTTTCAGATGAGCCGCATGAGCCGACCGCCAGGCTGGCCGCATGAGCCGACCTCTTGTACCGAGCTGCATGAGTTTCCGCATGAGCCGCATGAGCCGACCTCTCAGGACCGAGCCGCATGAGCCTCCCCACGATCACCTCTTTCTCCGAGCCCCGCATGAGCCACACGCAGCCGACCTCCCGCTCGGTTTTCCCATGGCGCGACGAAATGACCTCTTGTGCCGAAATGCATGAGCTCTCCTACATGAGCCGCATGAGCCGTGACCACTTGCGCCGAGCTCTTCTCGCATGAGCCGTGTGAGGTCGAGCCGACTCTTGGTGGCTCCCTGCCGAGCTCAACAGTGGAATAAGCTCAACAGGCCAACTCTCGACGCATCACAACTTTCTCGGCCCAAAGTCCGCCACGCATTCAGACTCTACGAAATCCCTTTGGTCTAGAATCCATCTATATGGATCAATATAATCCGAGCTCATAATGTTCAAAAAAGACGAAAAGACAATAGGTGCCTCATAGTTCTCAAGACGCGCTTGTCGCTCATATGAAAGTCACAATCTCGATGACCATAACTTCCTCGCCCTCAACCGTTTAAGGTATTCTTAGACTCTATGGAAATATCCTTGAGTCTAGAATCTGACCATATGCTCCGTGATGGCATTTAGAAGTGCTCAACAGAACATCCGACCTCTTCGGGTCGAAATGACATCCTTTGGTCGAAATGACCTTTGTCTAGGAGAACGAGCCTGACAATGCCAACTTCGGATGACCATAACTTCCTCGTCCGAAGTCCGTTTTGCGTGTTCTTGGTCTCTATGGAAAGCTCTCTGAGTAGAGAACCTAACCATATTCTTGAGGATGGCATTTTGTGCTCACATAATTTCTAAAAAAAATTGATCATTGCACTAAGTGCACTAATTACTAGAATCTTGAATGAGATGGACTGTTATGTGTCATTGCTTAATAATTGAGTGACACATGAATATGCGTGAATGAGGCTATTAAATAGTTTGTTGAAGGTTACCTGTGAACAAAAAAAAAAAAAAAAAAAGACTCTAAAATTTCAAGGCCACACTCCATCCTCAATGGATCCTGACCGAAATCCCTGGACGCCCAGGCCGGGCTTTCTATCGATCAAATACATTATATTAATATAAGCATTTTCATTCTCAAATCTTTGCAGAAGCGATTTAAATTTGAGGCAAGCCTATAAACATTTACAAATTCAATGCAATTCCTTTACAAAATATGCATTTAACCAAAAATGGCATTTTATGTTGTTTACAACATAATATCCAAAATTGAGTTCAGATATAAGTACAAAAATAATTTCAGAGTTGAACTCCTTTTGTTTACAAAACAATGTCATGCTCAAAAAGGTGAGGATGCATGTGAAGGAGCTTATTCCGTGAACTTTCTGAATGACTCGAGCCTCGACTCGGGTCCGTTTCAATAACCCACTTATCACTCAAGACTGGCATTGATAAAACAATACGCCAACCATTTTCATGCTATGGTTCTACACGCTTCTCTATTCCATTTCGCCACACGACTATGCATTTGTCAAAATAATGCCTTTATACAATGTCTATGTGCAATGTAAAAGATACTTATACAAATACACTTTTTAATATCATCTTTCGCTTTTCGGTTGCGATTTCACATATGACCATAGAGTCAACATTCACGATAGATTCAGTTAGTGTATCCTGTCCTGTTTGTCAGTTAGTAGCAACGTGATTTCATATTCAATATTACAATCTCACATGTGATTATAGAAGTCGACATTCACGATGGATTCACTACGAACTTCGCCTGCTTGTCATTCAAGAGTACAGGATTTCACATTGAACAACATTTGCCATCTTTATGTTTAATTCAAATCAGAATCCCAATATGTTGGTCAGTCCAATACATTTCAAATCAATTTACTTTATGCAATAAATTCACTTATAGTTCAAATACACGCACACATGCAAATATTTGACAAACATTTCGAATACTAATAATTCAAATCAATATATATATATATATATACATAACACAAATAAAACTTGAAATGAGAATTTAGTCACCAAGAACAAACTAATTTATCGATCCCTTGTCTCTTTCAATACCAATCCTAGGTCAAGTTGTCGTCTTCACCCGCACCTAGTTAAATACAACTTCTCAACTCTTAGTGGTTGAACAATTAATCACACTAAACGAATATCGCCGAGGCGGTGAGGTACGGTAAGTTTTCCATTTAGTTTTATCCTTATTTCAACCCCCGTTAGTCATTTATTAGCCCTGCTACTATCGGTGTAATGAATACGAGACTCTCTAACAAAATCCAAAATTTTTCTCGGTCAGGAACAAAGGTCTACGCCCGCGGCAAGACTCCCTCTAAAGACGTAGCAAGGCTACGCCGTAGCTTACTCCGAGGTGCCTCAAGCACCCCGCCACCGCAGCTGAGGCATCCCCACCGCAGTCGTAGGGCTACGCCGCGGCGTGATCCCTACACTCGCAGATAGAAGCTCGTGTTGTCCGCATTTTTCGTTTTTCCCTTTGCGATTTTTCTCTCCAAAATCCTCAAACCTAAAAAAATCATGGGAATCACTCCCAAACGGATTCTAATACCATCCTAAACCAACCATGAGCAAAACCCATGGATGGATTAGGGTTTTTCTAACCTAAACATCATTTAAAGAACTCTAAGGTTTGTGTCATACCTTGAAATCTCGTCTCTAATCCCTAGCCTTTCTCTTCAAGAATCTTGCAAAATTCGCATAAATAATGGAGAGATTCACACCACCTAAACTATTTCCAAACCCTAAATTTCTCTCTCTCTTCTCTCCAAAACGTTTTTGCTCAAAAATGAGCCCTTGACCACTTTTGGTCTTTAAGCCTTATTTAAAGCCTTGCTCGCGTTTACAATAAATCCCATTTCTCATTTTTGGCATTTTAACTCTTCATTTCACTTTCATTTATCATTTAATTCACTTGGCATTTAAACTCATTCTCATTAGACCTTTAGGTCCTCATTTACACATTTCTAAATTGCCCTTTTTTTTTCACTTAGGTTAATTTTCGGGTTCAATCAATTTTTCATTTAGCATATAATATTTAATCATACACTTACATATTCATTTCACATTTAACAATTTATCGCTTCCTGATAAACCTGGGTTTCGCTAATTCACAATTTTAATATATAATAAAATTATTATAAAATTCTAGGTATTTTTATGCTATAAATAAATGTTGTCGAGGATTGAAAATGATGAATTTGAATATCAATATTCTAACCAAAGAGATAATTTCTAATTTGGACATTTTTCTTTATTCTATCATAAATTTTATAAAATCACAAAAATAGTTTTTAACTGCAGTAGTTGAGTAAGCTATTGAAAATATTTTATGAGCTTAAATTGACATAATTGTTTTCCATAGATTTAATTTGATCTCAATGTGTTTCTATTTCAAGAAGATTTCACATGCATAAAAAACCAAAAGCAAAACTACTGCCTTTAGATACAAAAATGGAAAGAACACTGAGAAATTTTAAAAAGGTTAAAAGTATTGAAAAAAAAACTATGGCAGATCAGAGAGAAAGAATGCAAACTATTCCAAAAGAAGGTATTAAAGAGATCAGAAAAACCCGAAAAACATATCTTTCCGAAAAGAGAATCTGCACTCCCACGGACGATACAAGAAACCCTAGATTTTTTTTTCAGACTGATGATCAAATAGATCGCCACGTTAGAATCATCTCCGAAATCTAGCTAACTTAGATTTAACCGCATCGAATCCCAAGAAAATCGGTTTTTCACATAATTCAAGGTTCAACGGGCCATAAGTTTTGGTATAGTTTTGGTCTTTTGGAACAGTTTTGGTATTTAGGTCATAAGTTTAGTTTCACTCCCAAATTGAGTGATTCAAATTTCTGGGTAAACTAGACTTCTAGGAGAACAAATCTCCTTGAAATAAATGTATTCAAATTGGGACCCCATTAGACCCGTAAATTTATCAAAGTGAAGCTCTATTTTCGAGCAAATTCTGGTTATGTTTTGAAATTTGAGTAGTCACGGTTGTTTTGAAAATATCTTGAGTTTCAATGCTCCGAATTGGATGATTCCAATTTCCAAACAAAATATATTTATAGGGGAACAATGGAATTAGAGGAAGTTGGGTAAAATGTGGCTCATTTGTTCCCAGAAAATTTTACTTTAAGGAAGTTTGCAGAAAACCATAACTAGAAACCCAACAAGCCAACTAATATCGTTTCAATTATGATGGATTGTGTGGGTTGGCAATCTAGAAGCCCTCGACTCAAGAACTAGATTCTAAGGATAGAATCGAGAAGCTCACAACCTTCGGGGTTTGTTCTCCATACCTCTCTTCTTATTTCAACTCAGATCGCTATTGAACGATTTTTAAGAAAACTATATGTGTGATTTGTTTTAAGCCATTCGGGGAAAATCGATTTCACCAGATACATAAAAATCAAGATGAGCATCAAAATGTATTATTTGGTATAAAATGTATATAAATATTGTAAATTATTATGATCGAGTTTTAATGCCCTTAATAGAATGGTATCCACCAGCATTCGAGTTAAGGGATAGATTGGCATACCAATAAGGGTCAAACTAGCAAAGATTTCATGAACGAAATGAAATATAAGCAGTATACCAACCAGAGTCTATCCGGATGCGATTTCCAGAGTGTACACACAATGATTTTTAAATAACTCAATTATCACCAATGAGACCAGACTGGTGTTATAAAACGCTTTTTTTTTACCTATCGGCAGCTCTAGCGTGACTGCGTCATGATTCCATTATCTTAGCAATCGAAGAATGGTTAAATTCGCGAAGGATAAAATTATGGGCAATGAAATGCATGATTTGGGGTTTCCAAATGAAATATTGCATATGAAATTGTATACTTTGAAGTGATCAAATGATTCGCAAATGAAAGTAATGCGGAAATATGCACATATATATACGTAAATCGCGATGGACTATTGAAATCGTGCCAAACATTGTTTCAAAAAGCATATTTCTCTAATTTTGTGCTTAATTAAAATGAAGAGAGAATTGCATTGAACCACTAAGCTTAGTGCGTTGTTTTTATCATCCCAAGAGGTACCATGACTTGCAGACAATGAAGGAAAGACCCAGAGCTAGAGTAATCTTCAAATCATTCGTGAAAGGATAAGTAAACGCCTCCGTCTCATGCATGCATTTTCATATCCCATGACATTATTTGATCCTTGTAATGAAACCAAAATTTATGTTTTCATGGAAAGAACATATTTGATCCGCCTCCATGAGATGAACTCGATAATGCTTGTAATGATATTGCTGATAAGTACATGCCATATCGAATTTAAAGCATCAAAAGGTGGGCCCTCAACCTAAAATGATTATGCACATTTATTTCACAAAGATTTGAAAATGTATATGGTAAAACCGGTCCGCCCTTATCCACCCCGCCTCCGCCAGTCAATGACAAGCACTACATATTTAGTGGTATCGTAATCCTAGGTTTAAAGGCTTCATAAAATGATTTTTGAAATTTTTCGTGACATGCACTTATTGCATATAAAAGGATGACGGACTCGATGCGGATCTGGCTTCTGCCTTAATAGGTTAAGCATGGAAAGTTAGGGCCTTAATAAGGGTCAACCCATTCCTATGTTTCAAATTTCCATTCTCGAGCTCAGTAGTTTATCAAGAGTGCGAAACTTAATATAATTATCTTCGTGACAACCGCTTAGGAATAATGTCATTGTGAATAAAGTCTATAGAGATTATCCCATCAAAATACGAGAGTATGAATTTCCTGGAGACTTAATCGAGTTATCATTCAAAGAGTTTGATGTGATATTAAGGATGGATTGGTTGTCCCGACACCAAGTGGTAGTTGATTGTAGAATGAAACAAGTGACCTTAAGGACACCAAGTGACAAGGAGTGACTTTTATCGGCGAGAGGTCGAACCACCCCTCTAATGTGATATCCGCCACCACTTCTGTAACGATGACCTGAAGGGTGTGAAGTCTACTTGGCATATGTGATTGATACGAAAAAGGCGGAGCCTATTTTATCAAACATCCCTACAATTTGTGATTATCCGGACGTGTTTCCGGAGGAGTTGCTTGGATTGCCTCCATAGAGAGAGATTGAGTTCGCAATCGACGTTGTTCCGGGTGCCACTCCGGCATCCATTACACCTTATAGAATGGCTCCGATGGAGTTAAAAGAGTCAAGCCTCAGCTTGCAAGAATTAGGAGAAGGGATTTATTCAACCGAAAGTGTATCACCATGGGGAGCTCCAAAGGTTCTTGTTAAGAAGAAAGATGGTACACTTTGGTCAGGTGTTACTTATATAGGCAACTAAAAAGATACGCTTAAGAATCAAGTACTCCTCGCTACTCTAGAATCGATGACTCGCTCACCAATCAAAGGCCCAAGTTTCTTTTCGAAGATCGATCTACAATCTAGGTATCATCAATTAAGGATTAAGATGCCGATGTGCATAAGACGACATTTAGAACGCCAAAGAGCGGTTGATTATGAGTTCCTTGTAATGCTATTCGTCGACAAACGCACCAAATGCCATTGATTTAGTGAATCATGTTTTCCGAATTGTGATGTAGATCTGGGCTTGTCATGGTGTTTATGTATCTACATCCTCATGTAGTCAAGGATCGGGAAGACTGGCAATATGCACCTTCGTAGTGCTAAACCTTGAGAAAGCACGCTTGTATGCAAAAATGAGTAATTGTGAATTTTATCGGTGGGAAGTGTCCTTCGACACAATGTATCGAAGAATGAATTGTGGTGGATCCAAGTAAGATAAGTGATTCAATGGAAACTACTAAGAAATGTCACTGGCGCATGGGGCCTCAGTTTAAGGTGTTACTACAGTATGTTCATATGGTTCATGACTACGCCCGGCAGACGAGATTACCCAAAAGAATGTGAGATTTAAGTGCAATGAAAATGTCGGGGTTAGTTTTGAAAAAGTTGAGCATTCGACGAGGCTTCTAGCCCTTACTAGCCGATCACAAAGAAAGAATACGGATCTTTAGTGATGCTTTGATAAATGGACTCGGATGAGAAAGAGGGTAAAGTGGTAGCTTATGCTTAAAGGCAGTTGAAGTCGCATGAAAAGAATTACCCTACGCATGATTTGGAATTGGTCGCCATCGTCTTTGCATTGAAAATATGGAGACACTATCTCTACGGAGAAAAGTGTTTCATCTACACCGATCACAAAAGTCTTATTAAGTATTTGCCCTCGCAATGAGAGCTTAACTTGAGACAACGTAGATGGATGGAATTGATCAAGGATTATGATTGTGTGATCCACTACCATCCTGGGAAAGCTAATGTTGTGGTAGACGCTCTGAGTTGTTAGTCAGTACAAACACTACGAGCATTGAATGCTCATTTGTCATTATCAAACGATGATACAATAACATCGGAATTGATAGCAAAACTGAATTTGTTAAATCGAATGCTAGAGGCACAAAAGAGTGATGAGAAAAATTTCAATGTAATAATGTAGAGAGGAAATAAACTCGAAGCTTTCAATGAACAGATGGATTCTGTGTTATGTAGATCGAGTTTGCGACCTAATGACGATGGTCAAGAAATCCATTCTCAAAGAGGCACAGCGGATCTTTACTATGCATCCCGAGCAGCACCTAAAATGTATCAGGATTTAAAGACTTCTACTCGATGGTCCTAAATGAAGAGAGTAGAAAATGCTTCCACCTGGCACCAAACATGGTGTCAAAAGTGAAAGTGCAAACATCGTTCCTTCGATCAGTTTGAGCTCATTAGAATACCCAGTGGAAATGAGACTAATCAAAATGGATTTTGTGGTCGTTACCATTAAATAAGGATAAAGAATGATTCGGGCCAGTCGGGTAGACCGATCGACGGTCACCACTTCCTACCAAAGAAAACCTACTATTCACTTGATAAGTCAAGTGCACTCACACATGTGAGAAATATTCCTACATATGGATTCCATTGTCTATCATTTCAAATAGAGATCCAAGGTTTACCTCCAGATTTTGGGGAAAATTGCAAGTGGCTTTATGCACTCGACTAAATTTCAACATAGCTTTCCACCCGCAAACGGATGGACAATTAGAGAAAGTGATTCAAGTTTTAGAAGATATACGAGAAGTCAGGTGATTAATCATGAGGGTGGGGTCAGGATAAACATACTCCTTTAGTTGGAATTGTATAACAATAGCTTCCAAATGAAAGACAATGGCACCTTACAAGGCTCTCTACAAAAGAAAAAAAAGAATGCCATTGTGTTGGACAGAGTTAAGTGAGAAGATGTGACCCACTTCCATTTGATTCAAGAGATCGAGGAAAAGGTGAAATGATCGTAATAAAGATTAAAGGTAAACAAGATATAAAAGTCTTACGACTTGAAGAGAAAAGACATTCGTAATATGAGATCTATGGAGAAAGCGTTCTTTAAAATTTTTCTCTTTGAAGAAAGTCATGAGATTCGAAAAGGCAAAAGCGAGCCCCAGTTCATTAGTCAGAGGAAGTGATCGAAAAATCCTTCATGGGCATATGCATCAGCCTTACCTCCAGAGTTTGAAAAGATCCATAATGTTTTCCATGTTTCAATGTTAAAGGGTATAAGTCGCACCTATCACATGATCTCTTCGAAAAGTTATTGAGCCAGACTCGTATTTTAACATACAAAGAAGAGCCCGAGAGATTCGTCGAGAAGTCAAAGAATCGGGCGAACAAGCTTAATCCTATCGTCAAAGTATTTTGAGAAACTATAAGATAGAGGAAGCCACATGGAAAGTGGAATGAAACCATGCACAACAAAGATTCACAACTCGTTCACGAAGGTACTTTCTTTAAGAGGGAGAGTCAGAAGCCTTAAAAATAATCTTAGCGCTTTTATAACATGTTAAGGGTATAAAAAATAAGTTACATTGTATTTTTCCTAATTCTATATTGTTAAAGAACAAAAAAATTATAAAACCCGAAAAATTATAAAAAGAATTACACACTGTAAAATGTCAAAATGAGGACCCAAGGATTATAAATGAGAAGTGTATGTGCAAAAATGGAAGAAGGGTAATAAGTTGAATAGAAAATGAAAGAGAAAAGAATGATTAAAATGCAAAAATGATAAATGAGGAAATAATGTGCTAGCCAAACAAGGCCTAGTAAAGGTTTTGAGTTAAGACAAAAAATTGGTCTTTCAATAGCATTTCTCATTTGGGCATATCTTCACATTGAGAACTTGGGCACGTTTGAGAGAGTGGGAGAGGAGACCAAGTTGGCTTTGTGCTCTCCAAGAATTTGATCCAAACAAAGAAGAAAGAAGACAGAGGAATTGAAAAGAAAGAGATTAAATGTATGAAACTAACCCTAACCCCCTTTAATGTTGTGTTTGGGTTTTATGAAAACCCAAAATCGGAATAGAAGTGTTTTAAATGGTCATAGGGTAAAGAAAAGAAAAGAAAAGGTCAGTTTTGGGGTTGTTTGAGTTGTAAAGTGGATTTTTGTAGTGGATTGGTTTCGAATTTTGTATAAAGGAAATGTTGGGTTTTAGGGGAATCTTAAGAATTTTCCAGTTAAAAACCACATGTTTTGTTTTTGTCCATAACTTGGCCATCACTCATCCAAATTGAGTGATTCAAATTTCTATGTAAACTATACTTCTAGGAGAACAAATCTCCTTGAAATAAGTGTATTCAAATTTGGATCCCATTAGGCCCAGAAATTCGTCAAAGTGAGGCTCTGTTTAAGGCAAATTCTGGTTCAGTTTCGTACAGTTTTCATGTTTTGGAACAGTTTTGGTATTTAGGTCATAAGTTGAGTTTCACTCATCCAATTTGAGTGATTAAAATTTCTCGATAAACTAGACTTTTAGGATAACAAATCTCCTTGAAATAAGTGTATTCAAATTTTGATCCCATTGGACCCAGAAATTCGTCAAATTGAGGCTCTGTTTTTGGGCAAATTCTGGTTCAGTTTGGTACAATTTTTGTGTTTTCGAATAGTTAGTATTTAGGTCATAAGTTGTGTTTCACTCATCTAAATTGAGTGATTCAAATTTCTGGGTAAACTAGACTTATAGGAGAACAAATCTCCTTGAAATAAGTGTATTCAAATTTGAATCCCATTGGACCCATAAATTAGTCAAAGGGAAGCTCTATTTTCGAGAAAATTCTGGTTATGTTTTAAAAATATAGTAGTCCTGATTGTTTTGAACATATCTTGAGTTTCAGGACTCCAAATTGGATGATTCCAATTTTTGAATAAAATAGATTTATAGGGGAACAATAGAGTTAAAGGAAGTTGAGTAAAATGTGGCTCATTTGTTCCCAGAAAAATTTTACTTGAAGGAAGTTGGGTAGAAAACAACCCTAACTAGAAACCTAAATAAGCCAACAATATTGTTCTCTAATTGTGATGGATTAGGGGGTTGGTGAAGGCTTTGACCCAAAACGGATTTTCCAAGGATAGGACTCGAGGAGCGACAACCTTTTTGGGTTTGTTCTCTATACCTCTCTTCTTATTTCAACTTTTGTAATCATTAGTTGAAATGATTTTTAAGAAAACTACATATCTGATTTGTTTTAAGCGATTTGGGAAAATTGATTTCAAATACATTGCCATAAAAATTGCATGAGCATCAAAATGTATTATTTGGCTTTAAATGTATATACAATATTGTAAATTACTATGTCTGGGTTTTAATGCCCTTAATAGAATGTTATCCGTCATATTCGAGTTAATGATAGATAGGTATACCAATAAGGGTTAAACTAGCAGTATTGTGAACAAAATAAAATATAGTGGCATACCTATCTGTAACCCAGCGGGACAGTATCAGTAATGTACACACAGTGAATTTTAAATAGCAGTCAAGCATTTAAGCGAGACCCGTCTTTGTGTTATAAAATGTTTTCTACCGGTGCGCAACCCGGCGGGACTTCTTGAATTGATTTCGTTATCTTAGGCACCGAAAGAAATGATTAAATTTGTTTAAGGACAAAATTATAAGTAAATGTGTTAAATGTATTATTTGAGTTTCGAATGAAATATTGCATATGAAATTATATACTTTGAAGTGATCAAATGATTTGCAAATGAAAGTAATAAATAGCACACACACACACACACACACACACACACATATATATGTATATATATAATGTATACATGAACTATTGAAATTGTGCCAAAACATTTTTGAAGCTGAATATTTGTGTTTGTTGAATGAAGAGAGGTGCATAGAACCAATAAAGCATGAAAATGCTTAAAGCTGTTGTTTTTATCATCACGAGATCTAGAAATGATGGATAAGGCAAAGACCCACAGTTTAGAGTCATCATCGAATTGTGCGGAGTATAAGTAAAAGCTCCATCTCATGCATACATTTCATTCCATGACATTATTTGATCCTTTTTGTAATAATTCAAAAAATGTATAAGTTTTCATGGGAATAACATATTTGATTTATTTGTAGAGATGAACTCTGATAATGTTTTGTAAATGATAATGTTAAAAGTGCATACATGTCATATTGAATGAAAGTGTTAATTGACAAAACAGTGGACCCTCTTTAACCGAAATGATTATGCGACATTTATTTCTACAGTATTCAAAAATGTATATATGGTGAAACTAGTCCGCGTCTCCGATCCAGTTCGGCCTTCAGGCCGGGTCGAGTATGGGGCCGCAACATATGGTGTGTGGAGAAATCCAAGCTATACTACTTTGCATCTTTGACAAGTTCAGATTTCAAACTCATGGCTAAAGTATTGTTATAAAATGATGTAGAAATTTATAATTATACATTGAACTTAATCCGTTGTTACTTACCTATGAGCTGCCAGTCAAAAATTATTTAAAATTCTTTATATAGATTATAGAATTTGTATTTAGTTTTGTTATTTTTCCTTTAGTTTAAAACCAAACCACTTTTAACTTTGGAGTTCAAATAGCAAGGATCTTAAGTAGATGGGGTAATTGATGTTTAGATTTTTTATCAATCCTCATTGGAACAATATCTGGACTTAAAATCACTTTTATTACTTGTATGACCTATGCACTTGTAGTGATCTAGACAAAAACACATTTTCAAATGAAGCCCTCATATTCAAGGCAAACAACATATTTTATATCTAAAAGTCAACAAGTTTTTAGAGTCGTTACCAGGGACTAATCTAGTTCTTGGTGGCAGTGTTGAGAATTTGGGTGATCTTCATATTTGGTCTGTACAAAAATTAGTCAACACTTCTATTATGGTCAAGTTGTCTATTGGAAGAGGAACTGCAAGGCCTACTTGGAAACCAAGAAGAAGGTGGCATGTGATGCTCCTCATCTTCATGTATTTATGTCATTAAGGTTAATATTGTTTCTCCTAACAACATTTAGGTATATGATACTAGTTATGGCTCATACATATGGATTAATATGGAGGGCCTAAGGAGCAGTAGGAAGCTCACAAAGGAAGGGAGAGTCTGACTTTTCAAGTGGGCAATGGTGCAAGAGTTGTAGCTCCTGCTCTATGGACATATGTTTTGAACCTCCCTAATGATCTTTGGTTAAATTTGGATTATTGTTGTTATGTCCCAGCAATGATGAAAAACTTTTCCTAGTTTCTTATTTGAACATAAATGGTTTTTATTTATATTTTTTAACAATGGTTGTTACATTATGATGTCTTTTATGCTAGTGGTACATTAAGCAATGGGATTTACATATTAGATATGTCCAGTCCAATTTTAAATGTTAATGACAATAAAAAGGCAAAGGGATATAATCTGAAATGATCATACTCATGGCATTGTCGCCTTGGCCCCGACAACGACACCATAAACTTGTTAAGACCAAATTTGACTAAGAAATTCGCACTACCACCAAAGACTATTCAGTCCCTGGAAACGGTGCCATAAACTTGTAAAGACGAAGATATAAAATACGGTGTCTGTTGTGACACCCCAATTCCCGAGGGTAAAAAATTTGGACTCCTTTTTTTTTTTTTTTTTTGCTAATGATCAACTCTGTCGCGCCTGCCCGCGCATGCTCAGTCGTGTTGTGCGCGCATCCCGCCGCGCATGGCCTTGGACCTAGTCGCGACACAGGAAACCCTATCGTGACACAGGGCTGGAGAAACTCTGTCGCGACATAATTTCTCTGTCATGACATAATTTCTCTGTCGCGACAGAGGACCTAAAATGGGCAATAGCCCACTCTGGCCTCCCTTCATTTCCAGTTTCTCTTTTCCTTCTTCCTTTCCTTTCCAAAACACCCTAAATTCGACGTAAACTAGTCTTTTTATTTCAAAGACAACAAGAAGCCTGGAAAACTTTCCAAATTGTATTAACCCTCTAAAACAAGTTTTATTACAATTCGTCTTTAATTACAATTAAAAAAACTGGGTTTTCCACCATAATTTACAAAATACAAAACAAGTTGGCCTTTCCTTCACCGCTAAGGCCTTGGATGAGCTTCGTCCCCCCGCGTACCTCCAGTACCTGAAATTATTTCCCACGATGGGGTGAGCAATGCCCAATAGTTGAATTTTCCTACAAGGGTTACTCCCCACCTAAAGGCGCATACAATGGCACCCAAACATCCATTCACACTCCATACAAATGCAACTCTTACATGGAATGATCTTATGTCATGCATGAGATGTGACTCCTCATGCCCACAACCCGAGTCCCGACCGACTCCCTCATACTTGTAATGGCAAGTGTGAAGAAAACAAGTCATTGGTGTTTCACCCAATGACTTAACTCACTAGACCGATTTCCAATACTCATTTGAATATCATCAAATTTCGTGTGTTTAGTTATGGGCTACGTCATTTTTCGAGGTCTCACCACAGGATCGTCGTACACCTTCTAAAAATTTTACGAGCTTTCACCGTCGGTGCATACGTGTATTTTTTTTTTTTTTTCATTTCATACCACCGTGAGTCTCAATTTGGACACTATCCGTTTTGAGCTCACCACACATACACCAAAAATGGTGAATTAACCGTTTCTATGCACCCACACCCGACTTGACAGGATGTGACCGTGCATATGAATGCAATCATGCCATTTCATGTATGCAACATTCAACTTAGCATGCATTAACAGCATCATTCAGCTGCCCTTTGAAAATCATATTTATTCATTTTACGCAATACACATTGAAGGCTGTACATGGACGGTCAGAAATTGATTTCACAATTCAATACGAATTTGTTCAAAAACAGTCATGGAATTTCAATTTTTGGGCTGTTCGAAACAGCCCATAAATCCAACCCATAGACTGTCCAAAGGTAGTCCTAAAATCCAGCATTCAATCCCAAACCGTTGGGACTAGAACACATGGCCATTTCTGGCCCCAAAACACTAAAACATTTGTATGGCTTTTAAACGAGAATTAAACCAAGTAGGAGAAAGACCCCTACCTCTTGGAGTTTGTCAAAACTCCTCATTTCCGGTCTATACTTGAAGCTCTTATCGCAAGGAAGGACGTTCCCTCTTGCTTCGCCCGAAAACGACGGTTCGTTCGCTGGAAACCGACGATTCGATCGTCGGAAAATCTAGAGAGAAGGTAGAGCCTCTCTCTCTACTTTCTTCTTCTCCCTCTTTTCTCTTTCTCCTCTCCCTCCGGTTTGCTCTCCCCCCACTGAATTTGGTCCAAGGTGGGTCAAGTGAGATGTCTTCATTGCCACATGTCAACACACCATTGGCTCTCTTGGATTTTCTCTTATCCACTTATCCATACCATTGGAGTTCCATCCAATCATGTGGTGACGCATGTCCCATATAGGCCCCACTTGGACTTATGTTTGACTTATTCTTTACTTGACATGTGGCTCAATGTGAGCCACCCAAACTAGTGCCAAGTGTCACTCGTGACTCTTGGTGCCTCGAGAAACGTGAAATTCCGACTGTCTCGGAATTCGACAAGGTAGCTAGATTTCTCAAGAAGATTCCAACGGTGAAGTCCATTTCATCATCCGATATCTAGAAAAATTCCGGATTTTTAACCAAAATTACAGTTTTACCATTTTTTAGACAAATTGAATTTTCTTAGGTTTTACATATGCCTTGTATGAGAAGGCTTCATTTAAAATGTGTTTTGGTCTAGATCACTGCAAGATCCTTACTATTTGAACTCCAAAGTTTAAAAGTGATTTGTTTAAACTAAAGGAAAGGAAGACTAATTAAAATTCTATAACTATACATAAAGAATTCAAAATAATTGGATTGGAAAGTTCACTTAGTGAAGTTAACACTAGGAAATAGATCAGTGTACAATGATCAATTTCCGCATCATTTTATAACATAGTTCAGCCCTTATTTTGAAATCTAAACTTGTCAAAGATGCAAGGTAGTATAGTTTGGATTTCTCCATACACCATACATTTCATTGGTTAGAGATCCATGTTCCTTCCAAATACATGAGGCTAATCAGTTACTTGTTGGATATAATCCTCTCTCTAAGATCTAGGTATATTTCCTTTCTAATACTTCACACCAAATTCTTAGGACTAAAGAATTCTTACCCCCATAGACAGGATAATGCATACCTTCTTCAATCTAATTAACATCTTATCCTTTGAATCTGATAAAATTCTCTATCTCCTTGATTAGATCTCTGCTAACACAGGATCAAGATCCTTTCATCAGAAAGAGGAGAAACTTTTGATCGACTAAATTGATACATCATCCAACTAATCCTCACACCATGAGTAAATTAGTGATCTATCGAAGTAATATTTTAGAGTTCATTATATCCATAATATTAGTCTAAGATACCCCTAAGTAACTCCTCCATATTCTCAGGAATCTCTATCTTTGTGTCACTCGAGGGCCTCTTGAAGTGAGCAGAATACGGTCCTTTTTGGGTACACTTTTCTATATTCGGAACAATTAAATTCAAGAACAACACCAATTAAATAAATTCAAGATTTATAACTATGATGTTTTTAAAAATTGTGCAGAAAACAATAATTAACATCTATCCATTCCTAGGGGGAGCTCAGTCTTTCAAAACTTGATTATAGATAATAGTGACAAACTTATCAGGAAAATTCGTTGAAATTGAAATCGAACTTAAATAAATGAACTCCAAAAAATTTCCAAATTCCATTGAAATCAGATAGTAATGAAAACTAAAATTTTAGAATGAACCCAACTCGAAACTTCACACCAAATCACTGCTCAATTCCTAGAAAAATTAACTAAAAAGCTAAACTAAAACTAAATTGACGAAAAAAAAAAAATTTTTAAATTAAAAAAAAATAATATACAAAGGAGTCTCTAGCTACCCAGAAGCTCTAGGTTCGACGGAAGCTACGCACAGTGCCCTAGGTTCTTCTATTTATAGATTTTCAAATGATGGGCCGCACTTTGAGACTGAAATTGTAGATCCCCAAAAATTGGCCCAGTTGGTGGCTTTGTCGCGACATGATTGCCATCTTTGTCCTCCAGCTTTGTTGTGGCTTGCAGTGTTCTGTCGTGACATAATTTCGTGCCTTTTTCTTCAATTATGTCACAACATACTTTGAAAATGTCGTGACAGAGTTTTGTTGCATTTGTTTTGTAATTGTCACGACATTTCTTTAGTGCCTTGCAGCTTGAATACTCGAATGGTATGTCACGACAAAGTTTACTTCTTGCTGCTCTTGATTGTGTAGCGACATAAAATTTTTGTGTTGTGACAGAGTTTCTCATCCTTCAACTCGTTTTATGTCACGACATAATTTTGAAATGTCGTGACATAAATTAACTCTTTTGCTCAGACTATGTCGCTACAGTGTTTTGTTCTCTTCAATTTATGTTGCGACATTGTTTCCTATTGTCGCGATAAATATCTTTGCCTTCAACTCTTCATTATGTCGCAACAAAAATTACTGTGTCGCGACATTCTTTCTGTAATTCTTCTCAACTTTTGTCACGACAATAACTTCCTATGTCACGACAGAGTTTCATCTCAGCCTTATGTTGTGGTTATCGCGAAATAAAACTTCTTTGTCACGACATAGTCTTTTTGCCTTGCGATGCTATCTTTGAACTTTATGTCGCAACATAATTTGAAAATGTAAGAGCATATTTCTGCGCCGATCGCATCACTTAAATGTTGCCGCAACATCAAAACCTTTGTTCGCGACCAACATCTTGACTTGTTTCATTGATACGCCCATTTTAAACCGAAGACATAGTTTTGTTTTGTCGCAACATTCTTTCTTCCCTCTTCAACTCTTTATGTCGCGACATAGGTTGGATTGTCGTGACAATTCTCTACTGCCATTTGGTTGGATCAATGTTGTGACATAGTTAAGGAATGTCGCGACATTCTTCTTCAAGAACTTCTCAAGCAATGTGCGACATAAAAATCCATTATCTCAACAAAGTTCTGTCTTCTGATTTCCATTATGTCGCAACATTCATTTCTTTGTTGCAACATTTATCATTCAATCCCACTCATATTATGTCGCGATCAAGTTGAGAAATGTCGCGACAATCTATACTTCTAAGTTGAGTTCAACTTATCTTTGTTGCGACATATCATTGCTTTTTTGTGACATAGCTCTGTTGGTTACCTTGAGATTATGTCGCAACATTATGAAATTATGTCATGACATTTCTGCCTTAGCCAATTTTATGCTTTTCTTGCTGAAATTGTTTATTTTTCATTCAAAACCTGCAAAACACAAAGTTGGTGAATATTCAATAATTCAACATTAAAATGAACCATAAACTTCTAAAAATATGCTAGAAAAATGGACTAAAAATATATGAGTTTAGGACTCATCAAATTCCTCCGAACATAAAGTTTTTCTTGTCCTCAAGCAAAGAAAATAAGATTTTGTTTGTCCTTAAACAATTCAGCTTTTATTTTTAAGAACATTTTTCAGTTTTTCACTATACATCTTTTCCCTTGTATCCACAATTTAGCTTAAAAACATGTTAGTTGTAAAATTACTTTTGAACATGTTTCCAATCCAGAACCAGGAAGATTTTCAATTAAGTTCACTAAACAGGCAAATAATTCCCATAGTGTTAACAATTCAATTATTTAACCCTGATTTGTGAGTGTGTGATGGTCTTCTCTCTTTTTCCTTGGCAGATTAGTTAATCTTATGAGACAATACTCAAATAATAGACTTCTCCTTGATTCTTCTAAGTCTCATACGTTTGTTCGTCATATTAATCTCCACTAATGTAGGCATATACCACCTTCAAGACTAATTAGATCTTTTAGGCTTGTAATGTTTGGCTTAGGTAATTGGGTAGATAAATTGACAATTTAGGCTTGAGTTTACCCAGATTCCACTTGCAACTCAGCATATATGCCTTCATTCTTCATCCTTACTTTTTCCATTGATGTCAACTTTCAAACAACCTAAACTGGTTTTGGTCATCATTCTACATACTCTCTATTGTGTTGTTTTTCTTGACCACATTCAAATTATAAATTCAATTCCTCATATTAGAAGCTTTTTTTCACTTTTCATTTTCAGTCAAGGCTTGTGGAACAGTGCGATGTTTTGTCTTTTTAAGCTTTCTACCACCCTTAGCGAATTTTAGGTTAGTAACTCCCATACTAGTTGGTATTAGGGCACTAGGTGTTGAAACACCTTTAAGAACTTAATTGTTCAAGGGAGGAAGGCTACAAGACAAAACCCAATCCTCCTTGATACTTTGTATTTTCATAGCTTCTTTTCTTCCTTCTTTTTCCTGATTCCTCATCTCAATTGGTTTTCTTTTCTCAACCTTTCTTTTTATCCTCCTTTGTATTTCAGAATATTATTCCCTCAAACTTGTCATCTTCTATTATTGATGTACTTGTCTTAACATTTAGGCGAAACAGGGTTCTTCTTGTAGATTAGATTTAAGGAGGGATTTAGGCTTTTCATTCTTCGATTGATGATGACATTGGCTTTTGGCTCAAATAAGGAACTAAGGAATATGCATATGCTTATTACAAGGGTAGGCTGTAACGCCCTAAAAATAACTTAGCAGTTTTATAACATGTTTAAGGTATAAAATAAGTTAAATTGTATTTTTCAAGAATTTATATTGTTAAAGAACAAAAAAAAATGATAAAACCCGAGAAATTATAAAAATTAAGTTAAATTAGTAAGAAATGTCAAAATGAGGACCCAAGAGGGTCATATTAGAGAAGTTTATGTGTAAATGGAGAAGACACAATAAGTTGAATAGCAAATGAAGAAAATAATGATTGAAATGCAAAAATGAGAAATGAGGAAATATGTGCTAGCGAACAAAGTGTTGAGTTTTGAGTTAAGACCAAAATTGGTCTTTCAGTAACATTTCTCATTTGGGCATATCTTCACATTTGAGAACTAGGGCACGGTTGAGAGAGGAATTGAGAGAGGAGACGAGTTGGCTTTATTGCTCTCAAAGTTTGAGCCCAGACAAAGAAGAAAGGAAGAAGAAGGAAGTGAAATAGAAAGGGAATTCATCTTATGGAAACTAACCCTAACCCCCTTTAATGTTGTGTTTGGGTTTGATGAAAACCTCAAATCAGAATAGAATTGTTTTAAATGGCTGTAGATCGATTTTGGGGTTGTTTTGAGTTAAGTTTCAAAGTGCTTTTTGGTTAGGATTGGTTTTAAGGAATTTTTGTATAAAGGAAATGTTAGGGTTTTAAGGGAGATGCTTTCAAAATTTTCCAAAACCCATTTTTTTTGTCATGGCCATAACTTAGCCATCACTCATCCAAATTGAGTGATTCAAATTTATGGGTAAACTAGACTTCTAGGAGAAAAAATCTCATTAAAACAAGTGTATTCAAATTTGGACCCCATTGGACCCAGAAATTCGTCAAAGTAAGTCTCTGTTTTTGGGCAAATTAAAGTTCGGTTAGTACGATTTTGTGTTGGAGCACGATTTTATTAGGCCTTAAGTTGAGTTTTAAGGGCATCCAAATTGGGTGATTTCAAAATTTTTGAGGTAACTAGACTTCGAGGAAGTAAAAAAAAAATCTCCTTGAAATAAGCATATTCAAATTTGGACCACATTGGACCTAGAAATTTATCAAAATGAAACTCAATATTCGGGCAAATTCTGGTTCTATTTTGAAAATAGAGTAGTCCCTGTTGTTTGAACATATCTTGAGTATCAGTGCTCAGGTGGATGATTGAATTTAAATAAAATATTTATAAGGAAACAATGGGCGGAAAGAAAGTTAAGGTAAATGTGGCTCATTTGTTCCCAATTTTATGAAGGAAGTTGGGTAGAAAACAATCCTAAATAGAAACCTAAATAAGCCAGATAATATTGTTCTCTAATTGTGATGGATTAGGGGTTGGTGACGAGGAAGCCTGACCTAAGAAAGAGATTCCAAGGATAGGAATCGAGGAGCGACAACCTTTTTGGGTTTGTTCTCCATACCTCTCTTCTTATTTTAACTTTTATGATCGTTGGTGGAAATGATTTTCAAGAAAACTACATAAGTGATTTGTTTTAAGCAATTTAGGAAAATTGATTTCAAATGCATTGCCATAAAAATTGCATAAGCATCAAAAGGTATTATTTGTGTATAAATGTATGCTCTGATATTGTAAATTACTATGGCGAGTTTTAATGCCCTTAATAGAATGTTATCCATCATATTCGAGTTAAAGGATAGATTGTAGTATACCAATAAAGTCAAACTAAGCGATCTGCGTGAGCGAAATGAAATATAGTGGCATACTAATGTATATTCTTACGTAGGGACGGTATCGATAGTGTACACCTGCAATCTAGTAAAGTGACAGAGACCATATTGTGTTACAAAATATTTTTTTTCTACCTGTCTGTAGCCCAGTGGGACAGTGCCAATGATTCCATTATCCTAGGCACTAAAAGAAATGGTTAAATTTGTTTAAGGACAAAATTATAAGTAAATATGTGAAATGCATGATTTGAGTTTCAAATGAAATATTGCATATGAAATTGTATAATTTGAAATGATCAAATGATTTGCAAATGAAAGTATGTGAAATAAGCACATATATATAATGTATATTGCATGGACTATTGAGGTATTAGCAAAACATTATTTGAAGGCACATATTTGTGTTTAATTGAAATAAAAGGAATTGCATAGAACCTTAAAATGAAAATGCTTAGCGTGGTATTTTATCATCGGCGATCAAGTGACTAGGGACTTGAAACAAAGACCCTGAGTTCAAAGTCATCGTCGAATCGTGTGAAGTATAAGTAAATGCTCGTCTCATCTTGGAGACATTTCATCCCATGACATTATTTGATACCTTTTTGTAATGAAACCAAAAATGTTAAGTTTTCGTAGGGAAGAACATATTTGGTTATTTATTGGAGATTAACTTTCGATAATGTTTGAAAATGATAATGTTGAGTGCATACATATATATTGGATAAGTGTTAATTGACAAAGCGATGGGCCCTACTTTAACTGAAATGATTAATGACATTTATTTCTACAATATTAAAAATGTATATATATAGTAAAAGCAGATTAAAGCGTCCACAGATCGGTTGGACCTCATTTGGGTCGGTACGAGCGTGACATATTTAGTGGTATCAGAGCTTAAGTTGAGGTGGTTTTATAAAATGATTTTTGAAATTGTTTCTGACATGCATTTCATTTGCATACAAAGGATAACGTGACTCTAATGCGGATCTTGTCAATTTTAATAGGTTAAGCATGGATAGTTCAGGCCACCATAGGGTCAAAGGTGACTTGGGAAGCCGCCCAAATAGCCCTGTTAGTGTGGATGGTGGGAAAGCATCCCATGCTCCATGCGTCACATGAAATGTCAAGCGACGGGAGAGTCTGCTCGATATCCTCCGACCAAATAGCTCAAAAGCAGCAAAAGCGTATGACGAGCTGCAATTGCTCCTCAGCGGTTAGCCATAGAGAGAATGGAAAGATACCAACCCATAGATTTTCTTCAAAAGAAGGATGATGAGCTTTCCATGGTGGAAAATTGGCTCAAAAGAACTGAGAGAATGCTTCGAAAAATGCACTGCACACCAGAGGAAAATTTAGAGTGTGCGATCTCACTGCTTTAGGATGACGCTTACAAGTGGTTGGTGCCGTGACTAGGATCGCACCAGGAAAGTGGGTACTCATAGCGAGGAATTAGGGGGTGTCGATGGGTCGTGTTACCTTAGGAAATATGAGGAAGAGAGTTCCATAATTTGAAGGAAACGAAAGGAAGATTAGTGTG
Organism: Tetrastigma voinierianum; assembly: GCA_016808115.1. NCBI lineage: Eukaryota > Viridiplantae > Streptophyta > Magnoliopsida > Vitales > Vitaceae > Tetrastigma > Tetrastigma voinierianum. The sequence goes on along the minus strand of JAEQBH010003140.1, from coordinate 808,307 downwards.
ACAAAGTATCCAAGAATTCACGGGGTAGACAAGAGTATGCTCCGAGAGATCCTAAGATTCTTGAGTAGGAGAAGTGTCGTAAGTTTGAGGATGTCCTCAATGACTATATTTGGGCCTATGTCACAGGATTCGGCCACGATGACTTCTCTAAGATTGTGACATGTGCGTTGAATGTTGAAAGGGCAAAGAAAGAAGAGTATGATAGAAAAGAAATAAGACAGGGTAAGAAAAACCTCGGTCATTCAAGTTCTTATCAGCACCAGAATAAGAAATTTAGAGGACCACGGGGGTTCTGGTGGCCTCACGGCTAAGGGACCCCGGCTCGGATTACCGTACTTAAGGCTCACTGAGACACCATCAGTTGCTAATGCACCAGGAGGTTCATCGAGAGGACCAGCTCCTCCTTATTACACACATTGTGGGAGGAAACATAAAGGAGAGTGTTGGAGATTGATAGGTGCTTGTTTGGTTTGTGGATCCAATGAGCATAAAGTGAAAGATTGTCATGACTCAGTTCTTTCAGCACCGGTGAAGTGCGATTTGTGATATCGACGATAAAACGATAAGAGTATTGCATCACAGAGTGCGTTGAGACAAGCAACACAAACCATAGGCAGACAGGATGCCTGTGCTCCAGCTAGGGCGTAAGCAATGAAAGAAATTGAAGATAAAGATGCCCCGAATGTGATAGTTGGTAATTACCATATCTTTGTGACTATTGTACATGCATTGATGGGTGGGGATCAACCCATTCTATGTTTTGTACTTAGGTAGGAGTTTGGAGTAGTTTCACCAGGAGGAGCGAAACAGAGTATGATATCTTGGTGACAAATCCGCGAGAGCATAATGTCATTGTGAATACAGTCTATAGAGATTGTCCCATCAGAATACAAGAGTAAGAATTTCCAGGAGACTTAATTGAGTTATCATTCAGAGAGTTTGATGTGATATTAGGGATGGATTGGTTATCCTGACACCAAGTGGTAGTTGATTGTAGAATGAAACAAGTGACCTTAGGCAGAGGTGCCAGGAAGTGAATTTTGTGGCGAGATGTTGGAGGAACCACATCTCTAATGTGATGTTATGCATAGCCCATACTAGCACGATGGTTGAAGGGTGTGAGAAACTACTTGGTATATGAAATTGATATGAAAAAGGTAGAGCATAATTTATCAAACATCCCTATAGTTTGTGATTATTCGAATGTGTTTTTGGAGGAGTTGTCAGGATTGCCTCCATAGAGAGAGATTAAGTTCGGAATCGACGTTGTTCCAGGTGCCACTCCAGCATCCATTATAACGTATAGAATGGCTCCGGTGGAGTTAAAAGAGTTGAAGTTCGGAGTTGCGAGGTATTAGAAGAGGATTTGTTGTCGGTATGTATCACCATGGGGAGCTCAGGTGCTCTTTGTTAAGAAGAAGAAAGATGGTACACTTGGTTGTGTGTTACGATTATGAGCAACTAAACAAGATGACAGTGAAAACGAAGTACCCATTACAATTGATGACTTGTTCGACCAATTGAAAGGTGCAAGTGTCATTTCGAAGATCGACCTATGATCCGGGTATCATCAATTAAGGATTAAGGATGCGGATGTGCATAAGACGGCGTTTAGAACACGGTTTATAGACGACATCCTCATGTATTCAAAGGATTTGGAAGATCATTATAGCACCTTCGAGTAGTGCTAGAAACCTTGAGAAAGGAATAGATATATGAAAAAATGAGTAAGTGTGAATTTTGGTTGAGGGAAGTGTCCTTTCTTGCACACATTGTATCAGAAGAATGAATTAGGGTGGATCCAAGTAAGATAGAAGTGATTCTTGAATGGAAACCACCGAGAAATGTCACGGAAGTGCGTAGTTTCCTAGGCTTGGAAGGTTACTACAGAAGGTTCGTTAAGGGGTTTTCAATGACTGCGATGCCGATGACGAGATTACTCCAAAAGAATGTGAGATTTGAGTGGAGTGAAAAATGTCAAGCTAGTTTTGAAAAGTTGAAAGCATTCTTGACCGAGGCTCTAGTCCTTACTTAACCGACCTACGATAAAGAATATGTGATCTGTAGTGATGCTTCGTAAATATACTAGGATGTGTCCTTATGCAAGAGGGTAAAGTGGTAGCTTATGCTTCAAGGCAGTTGAAGCCGCATGAAAAGAATTACCTTACACATGATTTAGAATTAGCCGCCATTATGTTTGCATTGAAAATATGGAGACACTATTTTTACAGAGAAAAGGGTTTCATCTACACCAATCACAAAAGTCTTAAGTATTTGCCCTCGCAAAGGGAGCTTAACTTTAGACAACATAGATGGATGGAATTGATCACGAATTATGATTGTGTGATCGACTACCATCCCAGGAAAGCTAATGTTGTGGTAGACGCTCTGAGTAGAAAGTCAGTACAAACACTATGAGCATTGAATGCTCATTTTTCATTATCGAGATAAGCGTCTGATAGTAGAGGAATTGATATGAAGCAATTTGTTAAGTAGATGCTAGAGCACAAAGTGATGAAAATTTCTGGTGTAAGTCATAATAAAAGGAAAGCGAGTTTTGGGGAATGAGAATGGATTCTTGTATTATAGAGGCCCAGGGTTTGTGTACTTGATGATGATGAGTTGAAGAAATCATTCACTTGAAAAGGCCGCGTAGTAAGCTCAGCACAGCATGCATCACAGTAGCCTTGCAATGTATGTCGAGTTTAAGAGACTTCATAATGGTGAATTAGAGATGAGAGATGTTTGAAATTTAGCTGAAAAAAAATGTATGGTGTGTCGAAGAGAGAGTGAAGCGGAACATCGGGAGAGGTTCCTTGAGATTATTCTGACTATTAGAATACAAGTTAAATGGGATCGGGTAATGGATTTTGTGGTTGGGTTACCCCATTGATAGGAGAAAGCATGGTCGAGTTTGGGTGAAGTGAGCTATGCGGGTGTAGTCGGCTCCCTTCCTACTGTACTAGCAGGCTATTCATGATAAGTTGTAAAGGCTTTGCATAAGGAAATGGATTCGGTTACATGAATTATAATTGTACATCATTTCGGATAGAGATCGAGTTTACCTCACAGATTTTGGGAAAATTGCAGGGGCTTTGGAGGCACTCGACTAAATTTTACTTGTTGATTTCCACCCACAGACGAATGGACAATCAAAGAGAATGATTCAAGTTTTAGAAGATATGCTAAGAAGTTATGTGATTGACTATGAGGGTAGTTGGGATAGACATATTCCTTTAGTTGAATTTGTGTATAACAATAGCTTCCAGTCGAGTATTGGAATGGCACCTTACGAGGCTCTCACGAGGAAGGAAATGCTTGGGAGAGCTTTTCATTGTGTTGAATGAGGAGTTAAGTGAGGAAGAAATGTAAGGCCCCGATTTGATTCAAGGCGAGAAAAGGTGAAAATGATCGAGGAGAAAAGATTAAGGTAGTCGTGATGGATAAACAAAGTCTTACAAACTTGAAGAGAAGACATTGAATATGAGATCAGTGAGAAAGTGTTCTTAAAAGTTTCTCCTTGGAAGAAAGTCATGAGATTTGAGAAAAATGGCAAGTTGAGCCCTAGGTTCATTAGGCCGTATGAAGTGATCGAGAAAGTGGGTCTAGTGGCATATAGACTAGCCTTACTTCCATAGTTGGAAAAGATCCATAATGTTTTCTATGTTTCAATGTTAAGGAGGTATAAGTTAGACCCTTCACATGTGGTCTCTTTGGGAGTTACAGTGAGCAGACCGGACTTAACATACGAGAGGGCTGGCCGAGATATTGGCTGAGAGTCAAAGTGCTTGAGCTTGGCGAGATCCCATTGGTCCGTATCGTGAAGAAACCACAAGACAAAGGAAGCCACGTGGGAAAGTGAAGAAAGCATGTGTCGATGTATCTGGCTGTTGATGAGAGGGTAATATCTCTTTAAGGAAGGGAGGTTATGGCAGCCACAAAAATAACCTACTTGATTTTATAACATGTTTAAGGTATAAAAAATAAAAGTTAAATTGTATTTTCCAAAGTGATATTGTTAAAAGAAAAAAATGAAAAACTTCAAAAATTATAAAATTAGGATTAAATTGGTAAAATGTCAAAATGAGGACAATTCGTAAATGAGAAGTTTATGTGCAAAATGGAAGAAAAGGGTAATAATTTGAATAAAAATTAAATGAAAACAATGATTAAAATGCAAAAATGAGGCGTGAGGAAATAATGTGCTAGCGAACAAGGTACAGTAGAGGTTTTGAGTTTAAGACCAAAAATTAGTCTTTGTTAGTGGTATTTCTCGTTCGGGCGTATCTTCACATTGAGAAAGCTAGGCATGGTTCGGAGAGTGAGAGAGGAGACGAGTTGGCACTTTTGCTCTCGAGATTGAGCTAAACAAAAGAAGGAAGAGAGAAGGAAGTGAAAGAAGAGATTAAAGGTATGAAGTAACCCTAACCCCCTTTAATGTTGTGTTTGGTTTGATGAAAACCACAAAGCCGGAATAAGTGTTTTAAATGGTTGTAGTTCGGTTTTGAGGATTTGTTTTGGAGTTAAATTTCAATCTTTTTGGGTTAGGATTAGTTTGAGGAATTTTTTGTATAAAGGAAATGTTAGGGTTTAGAAGAGGAGATCTTTGTCAAATTTCCAAAACCCATGTTTTGTTTGGCCATTACTTGGCCATCATAAATCAAATTAATTGATTCAAATTTATGGGTAAACTAGACTTCTAGGAACAAATCTCCTTTGAACAATTATATTCAGATTTGGTTTATTGGACCCACATAAATTCGTCAAAGTGAGTATGCATTTCGAGCAGGATTCTGGATTCAATTTAGTCTGATTTTGGTGTTTTTGAACAATTTTGGTATTTAGGCCATAAGTTGAGTTTCACGCATCCAAATTGAGTGATTCAAATATCTTGGTAAACTATATTTCTAGGAGAAAAAATATCCTTGAAATAAGCGTATTCAAATTTGGACCCTATTGGACCCAGAAATTCGTCAAAGTGAAGCTCTATTTTCAGACAAATTATGGTTATGTTTTGAAAATAGAGTAGTCCCGGTTGTTTTGAACATATCTTGAGTTTTAGTGCTCTTAATTGGGTAATTCCAATTTATGAATTAAATATATTTATAGGGGAAAATGGACTTGAAGGAAATTGGGTAAAATATGGCTCATATGTTCACATAAAATTGTACTTGAAGGAAGTTGGGTAGAAAACAACCCTAACTAGAAACCTAAATAAGCCAACTAATATTGTTCTCTAATTGTGATAAGTTAGGGGTTGGTAGCGAGCCTAACTCTTGGGATTAGAGGATAGGAATCAAGGAGCGACAACCTTTTTAGCTTTGTTCTTCATACCTCTCTTCTTATTTTAACTTTTGTGTTCGTTGGTTGAAATGATTTTCAAGAAAACTGCTTATGTTATTTTTTTTAAGCCATTTGGGAAAATTGATTTCAAATGCATTTCCATAAAAATTGCATGAGCATCAAATGTATTTGGGTATTATCATCTTATGCTTACAATATTGTAAACTATGATGAGGTTTTAATGCCCATAATAGAATGTTATCTTCATATTTGAGGTTAAGGATATGTTGGTATACCAATAAAGGGTCGGAAACTAAGCGATCTTGTGACGAGAATGATATAGTGGCTTATGGATCATGATGACGAGGCGATATACGATGAGTAATACGCTGTGATTTTTAAATAACCAATGTGTTTGAGGACCATGCTATGTTACAAAATGTTTTTTCTCTTTTAGGTCTCTGCAGATTATCTGAGCAGAAAAGGAAATAGTTAGGTAGTTTAAGGACAAAATTATAAGTAAATGTATTATTGGAATCGTGATTTGGGTTTCGAATGAATATTGCATATGAAATTGTATACTTTGAAGTGATGAATGATTTGCTAATGATTTTAAAATGAAAGTATGTGAAGTAAGCATATATATATAATGTATGTTAAGCGGACTATTTAGGGGTAATGCCGAAACATTGTTTCAAAAGGCGCATATTTGTGTTTAATTTGGCATGCGAAGGAAAATTGCATTGAACCACTAAGCACGAAAATGCTTAGCGCGTTGTTTTTATCATCGTGCAGGTATTGAGTGACTAGGGACAAGAGCAAAGACTGCAGAGTTAAGAGTCATTTTCGAATCGTGTGAAGTATAAGTAAATGCTATATCTTATGCATACATTTCAACCCATGACATTATTTGATCATTTTTGTAATGAAACAAAAAATGTATAAGTTTTCATGGGAAGAACATATTTGATTTATTTTTGGAGATGAACTCTGATAATGTTTTGTAAATGATAATGTTGAAAGCACATACATGCCATATTGAACGAAAGTGTTAGTTGACAAAGCGATGGGCCCTCTATAACTAAAATGATTATGTGACATTTATTTCTATTGTATTCAAAATGTATATATGGTAAAACTGGTACACGTCCCCAAATCCGATTTGGCCTCTGGGTCGGGTCGGGTACGAGGGCATGACATAGGCTTTGAAAGGTTCAAACTTCCAAGAATGGCCTATATCAATTCATGTTAGTGGTATTGCCTAGGATTTCGCCTTGACTAATAATCTAACAAATTCTAGGACTTTAAGGAGATTAAACAGTGATGGATCCAGAAGATGTCCCTAATCTTAGCACAATATATTTTCGGAGGTAATTTTGAACCACGTGCATTGTTTTTCATGATTCATAATAACTAAAACTGTTTACAAAAACAGAATTATAAGTCTTATTTGTTCCATTATTTGTTTAAATCTTCCTGAATCTTGAAGTTCAACTTATTCATTGATAATATATTACAACTTCCTCTTTCAAATCATCTCATCCTACCCCAATTTCATCTATAACTTTCTTATTTGGTTTCTGGACATGTTGCTATCTTTGTTTACAGCTCAAAGAATTCACATAAATCAAACCATTCAATTTAGAAAAATTTCCACATAGCAAAGACAGCTCAATTCATCATTCAAAATTCCACGACCAATCCCCACATTTCTGATTAATAAATTTATTGAAGCTAGAAGATTCTCCTTTTCAAAACTAGACAAACTAAAAAGTCATCCTTCTTTATTTATTTTATTTAAGATTAGTCTTGTGAAAAGAAAGAAAACAACAATGCAAAGAAAAATGGAACCAAATTTTGCAAGAAGCGAACCTTTCAATTGCATATTTTTATTTTCAAAACGAGTGCTTTAGTTATAAAGAAAGAAAAAAGAAAAGAAACATGGCCAGTCTGTTTTCTTTTTTTCTCTCATACTTATGGGACAGTTCGAGGTTTATTGATTGAACATAATCAGCGAGAAGAAGAAGAAGTCGAGGGATTTGGACTTGTTTGTCTTTTAATACTGCTACCTTCCTTTTATTGAAGGAAGACCGAGTTCATTGAGATAATATTTTGCGATAAGTTCACCTTGTCTTCCAGAAGGAGTTTAGGGACCTCGAATTCCACAGGCGTACATTTACGATCAAATTGTTGACTAACCATATCTATAGCTCCGTCCATAATTTTCTACGTGGTCGAGGGTTGCCTCCATCTCCACCTTATCTCTTCTCTGAGGAAGCGATTTCCTTGATGCTCTTTATATAAATATCAAAACATGCCGCCTTTTTTTAAATCATATTCTTCTCAGTGCGTATCTTTCTTTTTTTTTTTTTTAGCCTTGACAACTCTTGTCTCTTTCACCGTGCAGTAAGCTTTTTCCCTTGCCTTGAGTTCTCCACTTACTTCTTTCTTCTTTTTTTTCAAGTTTACTCTTCCACTCTTCATCCCTTTGTTTGAGTGCATCCTCCAAATTTTGATATCTTCTTCTCAGCTTTGCATTCATGTACTCATCTCTCAATTGTAGTTGAATCTTTAATTGTCTGCCCCTCTCCTGCATATCTTGCCTCATGACTTTGAGCATTTCCATCATTTCTACATTGTTGCTTTGTTGCCTTGAGCTCTCAACTGGCTCTTGATGGATTTATTTTACATCCAGGGATACAATCAAGATGGTGCTCAAGCTTATCTACCTCTCTTGATGCTCATGAGTTGAGCTCTTAAACTGTACTTGCTCATTTTCCCTATCATCCCCTTCCTCTTTTTCAGCTTCCACTTCTTTCTCCTTGCCTCTGTTCCTTGGTCCCTTTGTTATTCCAGTCAATGTCATAGGAGACACTCTGGGACACATATTTCTTCTTTATTTGCAATCTCACCACCTCCACGATGCATAGTCTAGTGATTAGTGTTAAGACGAGTACTAATCCCACATGGCGCCTGTAGTAACTGAAATATAGTTCTCTATTAACTACCACAAATTTGTATCCATCAGATAGCATACAACAATATCGCCTCCTTCTCTCTTACTATACTGAGGTGTTTAGATGGTAAAGGGTGAAGTAAATAAAAGGCTAGGAACCAGCACGCCCGAGCTTACGTCCAATGAACTATTATGATGGGCTCATGAGGTTCTTCCTTGTAAAAGTTCCGTTACCCTTTCATTGATCAACAAATGAACTATCTTTGGTAATGGCTCTTTGCGATCCTCTTAAATTTGGGCCGCATTTATTTCTCGTTGGATTGAAGTTTCATCGATTTTCTCCCTAATGAACAATATCCACTGACCTCTGACGAAGCAAGTCTTTTCCTTTAGTCCCACCATGTTCGAGTAAAATTCCTTAACTACATCCACAAATCCAGGAGCCTTGTGCTCACAAAATAGGTTCCATCCTTTCTTCCCAATTATTTTTCTAGGAAGGGTGAAATTAATTTGCCAGACCCCTTTTCGTTGATGAAATCTTTATACTATAGCTTATCTTTCCAAGCGAAATACGCAAGCTCGGAGATAAAATCACTTACTTTTTATTTCCTCTGCTCAGTTTCAGCTTCCTCAGCTCCCCTTTTTCTTTTTCTTGTTTCTTCAGTTGGTTACTCAGTCTCTATTCTTGTTTATGGTCTTTCTTCGTCCTCCACTACTCCTAACTTAGCCTCCTGAATAGCTTCTTCCTCAATCTCTATGTATTCTTCCATTATTTCATTCAGGTTCAGAATCAGATTCGATGGTTCAGACATGGTCTAAATACGGCTTGGGGACTTAGGGTTTTCGAAGGAAGATGAGAGAGATATTTGGTGAAGGTAAATGAGTGGTTTGATGGTTTATGAGGAGGGTGGCCTTTCAGATTTCAAAATTCTCTATTTATAGGCCAAATGATTGTTTGTGTTTTTCTAATATTCGCAACATTAAAAATTTATGTCGCAATATAAACTTTAGGTTTTTAGGCTTAAGTTATGTTGTGACATAAAAATAATTGTTGAGACAAACCATTAACCTAGGGTTTTTGGAACTTATGTCATGACAAAGAAGAAGTATGTTGCAACATAGTTCATTCAACTCAAGTAAAATAATGTCGTGACAAAGTATAAATAATGTCACGACATAGTAGAAATAATGTCGCAACAAAAGAAAGTATGTCAAGATAATCCAATGAATTTTCCTCAAAATTACACAATTAACATTTTCCAACCAATTGACAAGCAAAACAGTATGCATTACATTCATACCACTCAAAATATCCTTGTGAAGACATATCTAACATTAAAGAACCTCAATTCAAGTATGAAGCGACATGTTTCTTCACTCAATATAATTTAACATGATGATGGTCAAAATGTCGGGAATGGAGTACAGCAAGCTACTATTCATTACCTTTATAAAAATGCACTCCCCGAGCTTGACTATGCATTATCATTAAAGAACAAGTTAGGGAAAAAGAAAAACTCCCCCTTGTATCACTTTCTGCATAATGAGTTTGAGAAAGAATGCTTCCAAATAAAATCCATCTCTAATACAACTTTTCATTGTCCTGAAAAATAAAAAAAATCATAAAATAAATTTTCAAGAAAAATTAAAAATAAATTTAAAACACACAAAATTTAACAAAATCAAGCTAACTATGAAAATTAAAAATTGCTTAGGTTGCCTCTGAAAAGTACTCATGTTTGAAAGCTAATAACTAGCTAGGCCGTTCTTTAATAGAATTTTCCTTTTGAAAACGAAAACTCTTCCATCTCTTCAAATTTGGAACTAATCTTCAATTATGTTCCCTACAAGATAATGCTTTAATCTTTCGACCCATTCACTTTAAACTCATTTCAGAGCAGGTTTTCAGTATTCTTGCTCCAAAGGTGTAATTGCTACTACGATTAATAAGGACCCTCCATCTTGACTTAGTTTTTCCTAGAAATAGCTTGAGCTTGGGGTGTACAACATGACTAGCTCTCTTTGCTTTTAATTCTCTCTAGGAATTTTAAATCCTGTATTTCTTTGTCTTATCCTTGTAGATTCGGCATTATCATAAGCTTCATTCCTCGACTCTTCAGGTTCATTTCATTTGGAGTAATCTTTCTAGTGGCAGCTTAGAAATCTGGTCAGGTTTCTTGATGGCCCTTAAGCTTTATATTCAAGTTCAAGAGGAATGACAAGGTTTTAAATACAATCTGTGTAGGGACATTCCAATATGTGTTTTGTAAGCAATTCTATAAGCCCACAATGCATCATCTAGCTTTATAAACCGATCTTTTACGCAGGTTCACTATTTTCTCAATTTGTTTTATCTCCAGCCAAATCTTAGTTTGCCCATTTGACGGAGGGTGATAAGCCAATCCCATTACATGTCTGATTCCATATCTGCTCATGAGTTTTGCAAAACCCTTGTTTGCAAAGTGGCTTCCCTCATCACTAATGATTGTTCTAGGTGCTCCAAATATACTTAAAATATTTCTTTGAATAAACCCAATCACTATGTTGGCATAATTTATGGGACAAGCTATTGCTTCTACCCATTTGGATACATAATCCATAGCTAGGAGAATGTATAGATTTCCAGTAGGGATGGGGAAAGGTCAGCAAAGTCTATCCCCATACATAAAAGAAAATCACGCACCACGGAAGGGTTCCTTGTAGGCGTCATTTCTTCTACTTATGTTGCCATTTCTCACGACATTTATCCTGATGTTTTACCATTCAAAACAATCTTTGAATAAGTATGTAAATAAAAAACGATTGGAGAATTTTATGGGTTGTTTATCTCACGCAAAGTGTCCTCCATATGGTGATGCACTAACATTTATCAAAATTTCACCTTGTTCTATTTAAATTTTATCTCGATGATGAGTCTGCTCCTCTTCGAAGTAGTGGAGTGGGTTCAAATATAAAATGCGCTCTCAGGTTCTCCATTTCTTTTATGGCGGTCATTTGAACTCAGAGGTGGCATAATCACGATTAAGTAATTCCATGATATCAGCATACCAAGGTACTTAGACTGATAACAAAAATAACTTCTCATTAGGAAAGTTTTCTGCTATTTCAATTTCCTTTTTCTCTTTAGTAGTCTTTTCTAGTATAGACAAGTGATCACATTGTCACTACCCTTTGTGTCTTTGATTTCTAAATCAAACTCTTGCAGCAGTAATACCCATCTAATCAGTCTTTGTTTGGCATCTTTCTTTGCCATTAGATATTTAATCGCAACCTGATCAATGTGTATTATAACATGAGACCTAATATGTAAGGCCTAAATTTTTCACAAGCAAACACCATTGTTATCATCTCACCTTTACGTGGTAAAAAGTAGTTCTTTTGTACCTCAAAGTACCCAGAGGAGTTTCTTGGCATAGTATATGACGATTATCTTCTAAATTCTTGACCATCTTGCTCCATTGCATAGTCACTAACATCACACATTATTTCAAACTCCTTGTTCCAGTCAGGTGTTACTATGATGGGAGTTGTAACCAATCTAAACTTAAGTTCTTCAAATGCATCTTTGCATAATTCATCAGAATCAAATTTTGCATCTTTTTCCAACAATCTGCATAATGGTCTAGAGATCTTTGAGAAGTCCCTTATAAATCTTCTATAAAACCCAGCATGTCCTAGGAAACTTCTTATTCCTTTAACTGTTGTAGGTGTCAGAAGAGTTTTCATGACATAAACTTTTGCTTGGTCTACTTCTAACCCAGCTATAGAAATCTTGTGCCATAAGACAATACCCTCTATTACCATGTAATGGCATTTTTCTCAATTCAAAGATAAATTCTTGTCTTGGCACCTCTGAAGTACTGTTTCCAAATTTTCTAAGCATTTCTCAAAACTGGATCCGTATATTAAGAAGTCATCCATGAAGATTTCCATAGCCTCTTCCACCAAACCTAAAAACATAGACATCATATGTAACGTCCCAAAAATAGCCTTTTCGTTTTATTATTTTACTTTATAGCATTTTCTATTATTATAATTTTTTTTATTCGATATTTTATTAGTTTTTAGTGATAAAAATGGGGTTTTTAAAGTGAAAATTAGCATAGTGGTTAGTGCACAATTAAGCCTATTAGTTTAATGACTATGTTTAGGGTACATAACCTGAAGTTAAATTTGAATTTTTGAAATTTAAATGCTAAGTGAAAAAATAAAAATAATAAAAATGGAGTGTATCTGATCGAGTTAAATTGGTAAAATATCGAGAGTTAGGGCTCAAAGGCCACCCAAATGAAGAGTATGCCCACCTTTGAGTAGAAATGTGATAAGTTCTTGTGCAAATGAAATAGAAATGAAGGGCTTTGATGCAAAAAAATGAAAAGAAGCCAAAAGGGGAAAGGTCGAACAAAGGGCTACAATATGAGAATACGACCAAATTTGGTCTAGTTAAATGTGATCATTTCTCATTTAGGCAAAAGGGGGGCTAGGGCTACGGTTGAGAGAGGGGGAGAAGCCATCTTTGGACTCTACTTGTTCTTGAATAGGAAGGAAGAAGGAAAGCTAGAGGAGTGTTCAAAAAGATTAAGGCATGAATAGCATCTAGTTTGGTATGGATTACACCCATTTCTTGTTAGAACACTCCTAACTCCCTCTTTGATTGTGTTTGGATTGGTAAAACCATAATTCAATATATATATGTTTGAGTTAAAGTTCAAACAACCTTTTTTCTTTGATTAGGATTGGTTTTGAGGAATTTTCGTATAAAGGAAATGTTGGGGTTTTAGGGCAGATGTTGTGAAATTTTTTTCGAAACCCATGCTTTTGTTTTGGCCATTACTCATCCAAATTGGTGATTCAAATTTATGGATAAACTAGACTTCTAGAAGAACAAATTTTCTTGATATAAGTGTATTCAAATTTGGACCCCATTGGACCCAAAAATCCGTTAAAGTAAAGCCCTGTTTTCGAGCAAATTATGGTTCTATTTTAGTACGGTTTTGGTATTTAGGCCATAAGTTGAGTTTCACTCATCCAAATTGAATGTTTCAAATATTTGGGTAAACTAGACTTTTAGGAGAACAAATTTTCTTGAAATAAGTGTATTCAAATTTGGACCCCATTGGGTCCAGAAATTCGTCAAAGTGAAGCGTTGTTTTCGGGAAAATTTTGGTTCTGTTTTGAAAATAGAGTAGTCCCGGTTGTTTAGGACATGTCTTGAGTTTGGGTGCTCCGAATTGGATTATTCCAATTTCTGAATAAAATCAATTTATAGATGAACAATGGACTTGAAGGAAGTTGGGTAAAATATGGTTCATTTGTTCCCAACAAATTTTACAAGTGAAGGTGTATTGGGTAGAAATCAAACCTAGCCAAAAACACAAGAATGCATGACTAATTTTTCTTTGTTTGTTCTCTGATTGTGATGTATTTGTAATGGATTAGAAATTGTGATAAAATCTTACACCTAAGATCGGAGTTCAAGGATAGGAGACAAGTCGACAACCTTTTTGGTTTTTCTTCATGCTTCTCTTCTTATTTGAGGATTTTTGTGTTGTTCTAAAAAAAATCTAGAATGTTTACTATGAAATAACGTTTTGGTTTGAACCAGTTAAATACGAAATGTTTGAAAAACATGCATATGTGATTCTATTTGAACCATAAATGAATTTGTTTGAGTGATGTTGGTTAATTGATTTACTCAAATGGTATGCGAGTGGCAAACATGATGGGATTCACATATGTATAAACGAATCCGTCGAGAATGTTAATTGTATTGTGAAAATGTGAAAATAGTATTGTAAATGACTAATTATTAATTCCCTTAAGATAATGTTAACCGTCATGCTCAAGTTAGGGATAGATTGGTATACCCGATAAAAGTCGATAGTAGTATTATGAGCGAAATGATTTATAGGGGCATGTCGATCCAAGTAATTAGTAGGAGAATCTTGGTAGTTATTACACAAAATACAAATGTAAAAAATAACCGAGTCTATAGTGACAGGGCGATCTTGAGTTATTAAATGTTTTATACCTTTGCAGCCCAAAGGGACGTGTCGTGATTAGTTATCATATAGAAAGTTTTAAGTTAGATCGTTTAAAGGAAAGCGATTAACATTATTAATGGATTTTGTGAATTGAGTTGTGACAAGTATAATAACACATGGGAGCATGAAAGATGAGAATTATTGTATTTCCATATTTGAGACAAAATGAAGTATGTTAAACTACTATAAAATGGTATACTTATAAATATTGCATGGACCACATGAGTAGGTTGTTTGGAAAATATTTTGAATGTTTTTTAGATGAGTGATGCATATAGGAAAAGTTAATTGTTATGCATATAGATGTGGTATAATTGTTTGAAATGAGAATAGAAATGCAAAGAACCACTAAGCATGAAAATGCTTAGCGCGTTGGCTTTCCACGCGCATATACCAAGTAGATAGTGGCAGGACCAAAGACTGTAGAGCCCAGAGTCATCATCAAATCATGCAAAGTATAAGTAAATGCTTTGTCTCATGTCATTCATACACTTCATTCCATGATATCATGTGACTACTTTGTATTGAAATCAAAAGATGTAAATATCTTCATAAGAAGATTATATTTTTTTTATCATAGAATGTACTTTATGTTGTAGATTTTCAAAGATAAGAGGTGAACTCTGACAGATTTGGAAAGGGCATGAAAATGTTGTTTTGTATAAATATTGTACTAAAATATAGTTATAGGCCCTCTAGAAAAGATATAATGCATACTTCTTATATTAATAAATGTGAATAAGTAGTGATATCATATTCACATATATAAATATGATTAAATGGATATTAAATATCCTATCGAAAACGAGTATATGAAATGTGTTTTACAAATAAATGGATTTAGTGGTCTGCGTCCCTAAGTTCAGTCCAGTAGTCGAGTCGGGTCGGGTTATGGGGGGCGCGACATCATACATCTTTGAAAGGTGGCAGGAGCATTACATAATCCAAATGGCATCTTTCGAAAAGCAAAGGTGCCATAAGGACATGTGAATGTAGTCTTCTCCTAATCCTCAGGGGCTATGGCCATCTGGTTATATCTAGAATATCCATCAAAACGATAATGGAGGTGTCACCTTTAACTTTGTCTAAAATTTGGTGATAGAGGTGAGAGGATAATGATCCTTTCTAGAAGCAGTATTAAGTTTTTTGTAGTCTATGCATATCCTCCATTCTGTCACAGTTCTTGTAGGAATCAATTCATTCTTCTTATTTCTAATCACGGTGAATCCACCCTTCTTGGGAACCACATGGCCCGAGCTCACGAGGTTATGCAGTGCATATGTATTTGCATTCAACCATTTTAGTACTTCTTTTTTGACAACTTCTCTCATTACTAGATTCAGTCTTCTTTGATGTTTAATGAAGGTCTTTGCATTATCCTCCAAGAGGATTTTATGCATGCAGATAGAAGAACTTATTCCTTTCAAATCTTCTATTGACCAAGCAATTGCTTCCTTGTATTTTTTGAGACTCTCTAGTAGTTGTTGTTTTTCAAGCTCAGTTAATGTAGCTGATATAATAACATGTTTTGCTTTTTCTTGTTCTAAGAAAGCATACTTCAACTATTTGGGTAATTCTTTTAAGGTTAACCCTTTTGAACTTGTTTCTATTTCTTTTGCCTTCTCTTCATTGCTGCTTGATTTTTCTACGTTGTTCTCATTCAAACACAAGACTTATTCCTTTAAATCAAAACTTAGGGTGAAATCAATCGAATCATGTCAGATATTGGGAAATTCATCTCATTTTCATTGATTGAATTTTGATAATTTCAACCAAAAGTCAGTTCAAGAATGATGGGAACTATTGTTTCTATAGTCTTACAATATGTACTTTCACATTACCAAGGCATTTAGGCTTTGTTCAAGTTCAAGTGTCTTTGCTTCTTCTCCACTTGAGGAAGTGAGTTATCTTTTTAACATCATCAGAAGCTCAGGTTCACCGGAAAGGTCTTCGACAACTTGATGGAAGAAACTTGTGTGTCTTCCTCTATATCCATAACTACAAAGTCCATAGGGAAAATGAATTTTCCCACCTTGATGAGTTCATCTTCAAGGAATCCCTCTAGTTGTGCCATTTGTTGTTCTGCCGTTTGCAAATTATAGTTATAAAGGTAGCTCCCCCCCGAGCTAAGTCTCTTTACCGGTGATAATGGCATCCAGGATTTGATGCTAGATCCTAAGTCACATAAGCCTTCTTGAATTCAAATCCGTGGTGCGAGGAATGGTGAAGGTACGCGAGATCTGCGTCTTCTCTGGTAAGCTCATACGGATCAACGCCTTGCAGCCACAGTGGCTATCAAATTCACCACTCCTTTTCGACCAATTTTCTCTTCTTACTCAAAATGTCATGAAACTTAGCATAGTTAGGCAATAAAGTCAATATCCTACGCAATGGGTAGATTAATCTATCTTCTTGAAGACATCGAGAATCACAGGCGCTCCTCCGTTTTTGCTTTTACGAAGCCTACAGGGAAAGGAAAAACAGGCATATAAGCTTGTTCTTCCTCTTTCTTTTTCAATTCTCTTTTCTCTACCTACTACTCAGTCTGCGCCTCTTTTTCTTAGTCTCTTCAGCTAAGTCTGAACTACTAAACTTGGTATCTTTTTCAGTTTCTTCTTTCTATACTTTTTCAGTTTTTTTCTTCTCCTCTTCTTTTTTGCTTTCTATCTCTCTACCACTCCTCAGAGTCATCACCATATAATCCTTAGGATTCTTCTTTGTATCACTTGGGAAGGCACCCTTGGAGTATTTCTACATTGCTAGGGCCAGCTACACTACTCGTGTCTCCAAATTTTTAAGAGAGGCATTTGTGTTAGCCTGAAAAGCATTTGTGTTTGCCTGAAATGCTGCTAGCTCAACAAATTTCTACTCATGAATATTCAACAACCTCTTATTTTCTCCCATGAATGTCAGCATTTGCTCTATAAAGGATTGAGATCTCCTTTGTCCCTAATTTACTGCTCTCTGACTCCTTGCCTGCTACTATCCTTGGAACCCATGTGGGCATGCGATTCTCGTTATTCTGGGCCATTCCGTGCTCACTTCCATATGATAAATTCTCTGCATGGTTCTAGTCTTTGGAGGTGTCGTGGTTACAAGTTGGGGTTAAAGCCAAATTTGTAGCCTCTATTAGCATTGACAAATTGTGCCTCCTCAACTTGATAAGGAACCTCATGGGCTAATCCCTCATCAGCACTACTCTTCTGCTCATTTCCATCAATTGTTCCCACTTCATGTGTTGAGTGCATTCTTCTATCTTGGTTTCCCAACTTGTTCATCAATGCATCAATTTTTGCTTCTATGGCAGTCATTTTTATTCCTTCAACTCCTATTACCACTTTCTTTCGATGCCTTTCTTCTCCACGTGAAGTCTCGGATGGAGCTCTATGGTTGCATTTGGAAAGATCTTCAATCATTTGTTTGCCTCTTGACACTCTTGCTCTTGATGCTCCACGGTAAAGAATTTGCATCAGTGCAACTGGAGGTGTAGTTCATAGAGTGATAAAGATGTCCACATGCGGGTGAGTCAAATCCTATTCCATGCATTGGGCGTCTTTTCAGCGATCTCTTATATCTTTCCATACATTCTGAGGAGACTTTCATCCTCTCCTTGTTTAAACACTATGATTTCCATTCTCCTTTTTGAAGTGAGGGCAGGAGGAAAGAATCTGCTCATGTAAGCCTCCACCAACTCTTCCCAATTGTTCACTGATCCATAAGGCAATGATTCAAACCAATTAGTTGTCACATCTCTCAATGAAAAAGGGAAAAGTTGCAGCTTGATCACGTCAGGTTTCACCCCATTCAGCTTTATTGTGTTTGTCATCCTCAAAAATCTTCCCATATGCTCATTGGGGTCTTCATTAGGATGTCCAGTGTATTGATATTGTGCGTAGAATTGATCATTTGGCTTTAGCTCAAAATTGATGGCCTTTATAGCCGGGTTGTTTCACGGTGAAATTCATCTTGAATGGTAGCCTCAAAAATCCTCATAATGATCATTTGCCTCTAAGATGCTCTGCGCTCACTTCTTGGATTTAGGTTGCGGTATGTCTCTACTACTGCCATTGTTGTTGATTCGGCACTTTTTACTTTCTCAAATTTTAGGTGTTCTTTCAGGTTCTATGTCAAAGAGCAACGGTGTAGCCAGTTTTCTATGCATGTAAGATGTTCCTAAAAAAGAAGCACACTAGATCAAATGAAATCGTGAAACGACTATATCGATTAAAACTCTCTTATATTTTGTTAGCTTACTGACTACTATAGTAAAAACTATTTTTGTAAATTTTCTGAATTTTTTTATAAAACAGAGAAAAATATTCAAATTAGCAATTCTCTCTTTGGTTGGAATATTGATATTTAAATTCTTCTTTCAATCCCTGGAAATAGCGCCACAAACATGTTAAGACCAAATTTGACAAAGAAATTCGCACTACCACCAAAGACTATTCAGTCCCTAGCAACGACGCCATAAACTTGTAAAGACCGAAGATATAAAATATGTTGTTTGTCTTATGAGAAACTGTTTAAATGTGTTTTTCTCTAGATCAACTGCAGAGTGCACCACAGTCCTTTAAGTAATAAAAGTGGATTTAAGTCCATATATCATTCCTACGATGGTTGATGAGAAGTCTAAAGATCAATTACCCCATCTAGAGATCTTACTATTGGAATAAAGTTAAGTGATTGTTTAACTAAGAAAATAAATTAAAATTAAAATTCAATATTCTTATAAAGTTAAAATAATTTGATTGAAGTTTACTGTTGATTAACAACGGAAATAGATCAATGTATGATTATCATTTAACGTCTTTACCATAGTTAAATTATTGGATTTGAAATCTTAACTATGAGAGTAAGATAAGTATAGGTTTGGTTCTCATACACACCTTTCAACATTGAGATCATGTTCTTGGAGATCATGTTCATGGTTCATATGAATATCAATCCTTTTCTAAGATGGTATTTTCAGTTTGTTGCCACTTGATTCTTAGGACTGAAGAATTCTAACCCCTATAGACATGATAATTCAACATTACAAATCTTGGTATCTCATCCTTACGAGGAAAGAAATTCTCTATCTCATGATTAAGATCTTTCTGTAACAGGATCAAGATCCTTTCATCGGTGGGGAGGGAGAAGCCTGATCAAATATTGATACATCGACAGCTGTCTGCTTTGTGATAAGTGGTGATCTATCGATATTTTATAACATTAGTTCCATATCATTCATTCTAACCTTTGATGGCGCATCCATACTCTGAAGATCTCATATGCATTGTGCTCAGGAACAAAGTGGGCGAATCTGATCTTTTTGGAGTCTGCTACTATTCGGAACAATTAAATTCAAGAACAACACCAATTAAATAAATTCAAGATTTCTAACTATGAAGTGTTGGAATCCAACGATAAGCGCGATTAGGTAAAATTTTAACATGGCGCTAGTCAAGGGGTTTGTTAAAGCTTCAATAATAAGCGTTAAGAAATCGGATATTATCTGATTAGATCTATTTTGACTAGTGAATTTTCTGTTGTCTTTACCCAATGGCGATCATTAGCGAACTCAGACGATGTGTTCTGGCTTCCTCTAAAGGTATCCATGAGCGGTGTGGATGGATTGTGGCATATCGATGGTGCGCCCACGAAAACCAAGACTGTAGTGTCTTCCAAAACTCTAAAAAGAATTCTCTCAAAACGCCCACATCAAAAGAACCCATTTATTTTAGATGATGACCATGTTTATGTTATTTCCAAACCTTTTATTAAAAGCGAATTTAAACCAGTTGTTTAACTATTCAATGACCCGGAAGCTGGAGCCTCAGGCGATAATCATGGGCTGAGAAAACATTTTTAACATTCTCTGTTAGCATTCTGTGTTTGTGTTTGTGAGTTAAAATCAATGTTAAGACATTTAGACCTATATTCTAAGCCCATAGTTATAATTGATATGAGATATTATGTCTTGATCAAAGTGATTAGGTGACAGAAAGACCTTACTATAATGATGATGATTATTTTATTAGTGGTTTTGATTCTCAGTGGTACATTCAACAAATGATGTTGATAACTCTCTCGTCTCAATTCAAACGACCATGCAGTTCTGATCTTACTTGTCAGGCCATTAGACATCTCGCCCAGTTAAGCGAGACCAGTTCGTAAAACATAATAAGACATCATAGTTTCTGCTGCTGACCATCTGTATTACCATCATGTTCAGGCGTCATTGAACTACGTCAAGACACGAAGTTCCTCTTGTAGGAATCTATGGTGAATTCGGGTCGAAGGATCGAAATACACGCTCACGCAATGAAATTACGATGACATAATCCATGTATGTTTATATGAGGTGATCAGTAACATGAAACAACATATGTTTATGATTACGAGTAACATCTTATGTTCATGACCAGCAAAACGTGGTCTTTTCTCGGAAAACATAATAGTCTTAATTATTATTCCACCATGTGATATTATGGACTATTTAGATGTTGTATTCTTGAGTTTCTTTATCATATCATGATGACATAAAGAGCAGACCAACTATTAAAGGATCTTTATCTGAGTTCAAACTACAATTTAAATAACAGTCAAATAATAATATATCATATATCAATATGCAATAGCGATGCTTAGCCATGCCACTAGATTTAGAGCATATCACTAACGATCTCCCGCTTACCTAGCTGTCAAACTGGCTCGAATGTATGATACAGTATGACTATCATGCTTTGATTGTGGAAGAGGTTTAGTCAAAGGATCGAGTAACATTGTCTCGGCATGAATTTCTACATATCTTAACATCTCTCTCTGATGATCTCAGATGAGTGAAGCGCTGAGTATGTGTTTGGATCGCTGATGTGACACAAGAATATGGCTGACGTAGCCACATTATTGTCCACGATGACATCCATTTGGGTTTGTAATGCTAGGAACAACACCAAATCTAAAAACAATTTTTTTGATCCAAATTCCCTTTCTTATTTACATATGAGCATTTCTCTTATAATACTATTCATTAAAATTAGCCCCGATTCTCATGGAACTATCACGACTTTCACGGCCTCGTTCAAACAAAACACAAAACGAATTATGATCTAAGTCATCTCAGTGGTGCGAAGAACTTTTGTATCGGTGGTATAACCACTTATAACTAGCTCGCCTTCTTGTCCACCATAGATCAAAAAAATATATTTGGTTCTTCGCAAGTCCTTAAGGATATTCTTGGCGCTATCGATGACATTCGCACGGATCATTTGGAGATTTACTTGTCATGATTAAGGCCTGAGACATCGGGTCGGATTGCATAGCATACACTGATATATAATAATATTTGAAAGCATCTGGATTTATCCATAAACTCTCTCTCGATCACCAGTGTTGATTAATACAAGGGTGCTACTTGGTGCAAACCCCAGATACGGTTTTGAGGTGCTTTGAGTACTAATCATATTAACAATTAACATAATG
Source organism: Tetrastigma voinierianum (assembly GCA_016808115.1). Taxonomy (NCBI): domain Eukaryota; kingdom Viridiplantae; phylum Streptophyta; class Magnoliopsida; order Vitales; family Vitaceae; genus Tetrastigma; species Tetrastigma voinierianum. The sequence continues at coordinate 786,557 of JAEQBH010003140.1, read as the reverse complement.
GTCGATTAAGTATCTGATTTTGTTCAGTTGACATGACCAATTTTGCGGAGTTTGTGGTATCTCATCATATCAAGCAGCATCGTAATTGTGATGTTTTATCTTTGAGTTAGTATGAATTCTGTGACGATTTCATCAAGCCTGGGATGAAGAAATGTCGAGCTGGAGAGTGAAAATACAAGGCGATTGGTGCGAGGAGCGACCAAGGTGGAGTGATGATTTTCGTTATGGCATAAGCGTGAAATTTGTGGATTGAAAAATTTATATGTAGAAAATTCATGATCCTGTGAAGAATTTATTCATGCATGTATTATAAATAGTAGAATTTGATCATGGCGAAAATTAGCTATCATAGCGAGATTCACGTATAGCGAAAATTCAAATTTACACTCTTATATGATTTTATACTGATAATTGTGTCATAGTGAGCTATCATGATGTAAAATTCTTTGTGCACATAAAATCTTTGCCCAGCTTTTGTGATCAAACGACTTGGAGTTTTGTAATTCTCATTTTTCCCTCAATGTAATCATACTATTTTGGTATTTTTGGTATTTTCACATCTTTTGTAAGGCTATATAAGCCACCTTATGGACAAATTGTAACCTTAACTTTTTGCTAACTTGCAATCCACGCAGCTTTTCCTTTTTGGTCCCAGTTTTCTCTCTTCTCTCTCTTCTTTCTCTCATTTTCTCAGCTGCCAAACACACCCCTTTGAGGATGACAACTCAAAGGATGTTTGGCTAAGCCTCAGAACCTTGAAGAGGAGGGTTGCTAGGTTGGTTAATGGTGGTTTGCAGGTGATCCTCTATTTTAAATGCAGCAGGTACTGCATTTAGGTGTTTCAAACTTTCCAAACTAGGGTTTAATGCTATTTAATGTATTTCCTTCGGTCAATACTTGGCATGCTTTAGGGTTCAGTGTATTCTTAATGGTAGATACACTGACATTCATTAGATGTCATTCTACGAACCCACTTTGAAATTAGGTTAAATGATGTATTTTCAAGCTAGCTGGAACATTAAATGCTGATAAATGCTTTGGCTCAAATAGAGTGATTTTGAGGTTGGTTTTAAAGTTAAACAAAGATCCGGTTGTGGCTATGACTATATGTCATTTACCTAATGTGAAGAAATAGCAGAGGACTGCCCATAACCTCATTGGACCAATCTAGTGACTGACCCTTGAGGTCTCCATTCAACTTCTTTACTATTACTAGTTAACTGGTGACAACAACACCCATGCTTTTTTAATGCAAATCCAAAAATCAAATGAAAGCCTCACCATTTGAACCATGATACAAATCATTTGTAGATGAAAACCCGTCCCAGTGTTAAGCCTAGACATTTATACGCTGACTATGAGTAGGAGGAAAGTAGAAACAAATTTTGTTGATTCGGGATCCTTACACCGTGGCACGAATCCAAATGGCGCGGATTCTTTAGGGATGGTGCTAAACTCTGAATGTGCAGTTGATATGTACTTGTAATCCTCATTACAAGTAAAGGTGACCTTTAAACCTTTTTTATTTTCATTGTTTAGAATTTCGAGTTTTTTCGGCGATCCTTCTTGCACTATTTTTACCATTACAGTCATTTTATATTTTGGCTAACACTGATCCTTTTTGGCAAGCCTTGTTGTTGTTCTTTGCTTTGTCCCTTTTAGTGTTACGAGGCTTTAGCCATCATTGGGACAGAGATATATCAGGTGAAGCGCAAAGTGTGCATGGCTGATGAAGGTTGTGGGGGTGGTGTTTGCAGTGAACAAAATGGATCTACGAGAAGGCGACAAAGTCAGCTGGCGGCTCCCTATGAATTGGCATATAGGTCGATGAGGGACCACATACACCCTCACGGGTGAGTGCACCTTCCTCGTCATACCACAACACGATGATGTGGTAGTGAGATCTATCCCGGGTGCCCACTTCCCCACATTTCATGGGATGGAGAATGAAAATCCATACACCCATATCACGGGTTTTGAGGAAGTGTGCATAACTTTGCAGGAGGGTGTAGCAGATATGGATTTGAAGTAAGAGTTGAAGGCAACACCCCAACCTCGAGACAATCCAAATATGGCAATTCCAACAGGGACGAGGACATTAGAAGGCCCAGGCGAGTTGCGAGAGCGAGATTTTTAAAAAATTCTTCAGTGCTCACAAGACCAATTATTTGAAGAGGCAAATCTACCTGTTCTTGCCCATGACAATCGAAAGTTCTACCAGTCTTTGGGAGAGGTTCATGGAGACCATCAGTGCTTGTCACGCGTGTGCACGAGCTTGTTGGATGCTTAATGAATCATTTTTGCTGATGGTATGTCTCCGACCATGAAGCAATTCTTGGGGCTCTGTGTGTGGGGACTTTTGAGCAAACACCCGGAAAAGGCCATGGACTTTTTGAACTATGTGGTCGAAACCTCCAGGCATGGGATGAAGCCCAGAATCAAGTTTGAAAGAATGGGGCCTTCGACCCGCGAAAGGGAGGCATTTTATGCACTTTTGAGAGACCACAGGCAAACAAAAGCCCGGCCGCTGTGAAGGTTGGAGAAGGCTGGAAATGAAAATCGGCATGAAATGCGGCAGTAAATGAGTTACTTTGCATCACCGACCCGGCTTGTTTAATTGTGGTCAAAGATAGCCGCCGCAGGAGTAGCGTCGATAGTGCCTTCAATAAGAGACATAATGCAGAGCATGCTCACATGTCTTAGGTCAAAATAAGCCACCTACTCGTGCTCCACTAACACCTACTCTTGATTGGAGAAATCATCGAGCGCACCCGCGTGGAAGCGAAAACTGCACTTCTTGCTGCTAGGAGCACGCGACGGTTTGGCTCCACATCGGCTTCTGGCGACGGCGACCTCCACCTTCTTCTCCTGTACAGCAGGCAATTTTGAATTTAAGCAAAGTAGTCGGCACGTTTGTGGAAAGCAGAGAGGTGTTGAATGTTAATTAATCGAGAAAATTGAGGCGATCGAGCTCGCTCCAAAGTGGGCGGTATGCACTGCGAAATTTCGGGTTGTCGACCGGCGAGGGTTAAAGAAAGAAATTTCCTTCAGGACAGCAAAATACAGAGGGTCGCAAAATAAATATTGATGATCAAATGCAAAGGTGGTAGTGGCTGATGGTGACTTTGAAGTGGTAAGAAGCGAGACGGCGGTCGAGAACCGGCGAGAGCGGCTCCACGGTAGTTGCTCCATCAGAGGAAGAACAATCAGCAAAAGGGGAAGAGGTGAAGCCCAGTCTACCCCCTCCATTCCCACAGGCACTCTGAAAAAAGAAAAATTCAGTCAACCAAACTGAAATTTTAGGGTATTCTGACGAGTGGATTAACATTCCTCTCGCGACATGATCAAACAAGTCCCCACATATGCAAAAATTTTGAAGGACTTATGTACGGTAAAAAGAGGCTTCAATGTGAATAAAAGCCCCTTTGTGGTAGCGTGAGTAAGTGCTATCATGATCTGAGCTCTGTAAATGCAAGGACACAGGGATGTCTGATCTCAGTTAATATTGGAGGCATTAGTGTAGAAAAACTTATTAGACTTGGGAGCTGAAGTGTGAGACCCCTACTGCCATATTCCGTAACACAAGCGGCTTGGTTTGGGAGAACATGAAGCCCACTTCCATCTGTCTCTGGCCAGATGGGTCTATTAAAATACCGAGAAGGAATGATTGAGGATGTTTTAATACAAGTGGACATATTCTACTATCCGATTAGTTTTGTCGTACTGACGGAGAAGCGATTCTGGATTCAAGAGCCAGTGATATATGCCCATCATATTGGGAGCCATTCTTGGTACATCGAATGCCATATCCTTCACTTGGGAATGGGGTTATGCGACTGATTTTGAGATATGACTTTAGAACTCAATATCTTCCATAAAAACATATCACCAGGTGGAGACGGCCCCGTAGTATGCATAATAAAATCTGATTCTTGAAACGACTAATGAGAAACAGGTCACGAATGTGTTAACCAGGATTTATCGAGTGCCTTGTGAAGCTGACAAGAACCTCGATGCATGAGCTTAGTGCGGGGTGTTGGAGAAAGAAAATGAAATTCTACCTCTGTTGGTAGTGAAGACCAAGGAACCTGTGGGTTAGGCTGAAACCCCTACCGGTTGAATTAAAATATGCATTTGGAAGCGACGATGTCAAGTTGTAATATCTTATCCCCTTTCTTGACCACTTCACGGGAGCCTGACCTCTCGCACCTCCTCGAGCAAGCAGCTTTGGTTGTAAAATTTCTGAATTTAAAAGGCGTAAACCCGACAATCTACACTCACCACATTTTATTTAGAAGAAGAATCTAAAGTTGTTAGGCAACCAAAGAGGAGTTCAGATCTCTTACTGGGAGGTAGTTCACATTGAAGTCCCAAAATTCTTTTATGATGGTATCATTTACCCGTGTCGATAGCACTTGGGTAAGCCTAACCCAGGTGGTGCCTAAGAAATCAAGAGTGACCACTGTAAAAAATGAAAAGGGCGAGAATTGTCTGGAGCTTACTAGGTTGGAGGGTATGCATAGATTCTGAGGAGGCTCGATGAAGTAACAAGAAGGATCGCACTTCCCACGCCTTTCATTAGTCGACTTCTTGAGAGGTTTTAGTTTTAATTCTATTGCTTTTGGATGGGTATTGAGTGCTCGGATAGAGATTGCACCCGGAAGTCAAAATCTCTTACCTTTACTTGTCCATTTGGCACTTATGCTACAGGGGAGGATCTGCTTTTGGTCTTTACAACGCCCACACACCCTTCGAGAGATGTATGCTTAGTATCATTGGCGATATGGTGGGCGCATAATGGAAATATACATGGATTACATCCTTATATATGGAGGTGATTTTGAAAGATATGGTAATCTTGAAGCTATCTGAGAGGTGCATTGAAAAGAATGCGGTGCTTAAGCGGGAGAATTCCATTTATGAGTAGACGAATTGTCTTGGGGCATGTTATTTCCGGCGAGGGGAATAGAAGTTGGCCAGTAGTGAACTTATTTCATTTCTTTGTCTCAATAAAATGCAACAGTTAGAAATGATTCCTTGGCGTGAGCTCTATACGGAAGATTCATCAAGGACTTTTTGAAGATTGTTAAACCCCTTTATAAGATGCTAGAGAAAGATTCTAAATTTGTTTGGGAAAAAGAATGTCAGGAGAGCATTAAAGAGCTGAGGTCCCATTTGACCCCTTTGCACGATAGTACGAAACACCGATTAACGGTTGCCTTGCTGAAGGGTGATGTGTGATTGAGTGAATCTTGCTGTGGAAGCAGTTCTTGGCCCCGAAGAAAATGACCTCGTATGATTCTATTATGCAAGCAAAACCTTAGACAAGCACAAGGAACTATACTCTACGAGGAGAAAGAATTGTTGGCCTTAAACAAATTTCGAGCATACTGGGTTTCGGGTCTCGATATAGTCATTTTTACTGCATCATTCTCGCTTTGAAATATCTCCTGACAAAGAAAAATGCTAAGGCAAGACTTATCCGATGGGTTCTTCTCGCTTCACTTAATCCTGCAAATTAAGGACGTGCTGCGTGGTAACGTGGTGGCGCACCATCTTTTCAAGATTAACAATAGCCCATGACACACTCATAGTCTCGCCCATCCACGATGAATTTCCTCGGAAGATCCCACGTACCGAAAGCTCCTCAGAGCTCACACATTGCCAATTTCATGCAACAGAGAAATCCCATCTGATTGAAAGAACGTGATGTGAAAGTACTTTGGCAAAGATCCATTCCTGGTCAGAAGAAATCCTTCTGTTTAAATACCGTGCATATCGTATAATTAGGAAGTGTGTGCCTGAAGAAGAACAAAAGGGAATTCTAAGCCACCACCACGAGAGTGCCTCGTGGTGTCACTTGCTTCCCAAGACGGCAATGAAGGCGCCGTACCGGCTTCTACCGGCCTTCCTGCTTAGCAGCACACACCAATGCAAAGCCGAATATGCTACGCATGCCAAAGGCTTGGGAAATTGTCTCACCGTCATATGATGCCCCTGAACCCAATCTTAGTGGTCGAGCCATTTGATGTTTGGGGCATCGATTTCACAGACCTTTCCCCACGTCTATGGTCATACATACATATCGCGGGAGTGCACTACGTGGTCCAAATGGGTTGAGGTCATCCCCCTCGCAAAACCAACGACCACGTGGTGGTGCTCAAATTTGAAAGCAAACATCTTTTCTAGGTTCGCACCAAAAGCCAAGATATTACGGGGTTCACATTCAGAACAAACCTTTCGAAACCTCATGGCTAAAATATGGTGTGAAACAATGTGAGTGGCCACCCTTACCATCCTTAAACAAGTGTCAAGTAGAACTGCCAACGGTGGGAGATTAAGACCATTCTAATGAAGGTAGTGAACAGCAACAGAAAAGATTGGTCCATCAAATTGTTGACCACCGGTAGCCTGGCCGTAACGCCTTTTCAAAACGATTCTTGGAATGTCCCCTTATCTGGTCTATGGTAAGGCATGTCACCTTCCAGTGGAAATCGAGTATAAAGCATGGTGGGCAATCAAGAAGCTGAACATGGATTTAAGTAGGGTTTTGGGTCAAATTCCTTGATCTCAATGAGTTTGAAGCAGAATACAAAATCGACGCTTACTGAACCGTAAGATTGCAAAGGAAAGATCAAAAAAATGGCATGATCAAATGATAACTAGCAAGAATTTCAACAAGGGGGACCAAGTCCTCTTGTATGATTCCAAACTCAATCTATTTCCGTGCAAGCTCAAGTCGCGATGGACGGGTCCATTCATACTCGCCAGCACACCCCTACCGGTTCAAGAGAGGACCTACTCAATCCAAATGATAATAGGGTGATCAAGGTTAATGGATAGAGAGTGAAGCCCTATGTTGTGCAGCAGACCGTCATGGAGGAAATTCTCCTTCTGGACCCTCCTTGAGGCCCACAGGCCACACATTTAAGCAGGCCCTACAGTTGTTCGTAAGCCACTAATTTAATCGCTAGTTTTGTTTAAGTTTCTTTTTCGTTTAACCATTAGAATGGCATGTTTTGCTTGGTGTTACAAACTCTAGTAACATCAATCACTTCACAAACAAAGACCTCGCCCGCCCGCCTCGGGATGATCCTTCTTCTACCACCACCGATCGAGGAGGCAACCACTCCATCCTCTAACTTTCTCATTCCCCTATGGTGGGATAGTCCGTGCTGAAAGTAATGCTCATACTCTGATTTTAGCTTATCGGGTTCTCGCATACCTCGCAACCCAAATCAAGCTTTTGTTAAAATGGAGGTTTGTCGTATGCTTCTATTCAAACCATTTTTTTTCGGCCTATATTTTTGTGTTTCTCGCTCTACCTTTAGTTGAAGAATTGAAGCCCCAGATGCCACCATAATGTTAGAACAGCCCATGCATAATTAAGTTTTTGGTCGATGGAAGTTCCAAGAAAGCTTTTCAAATTCAGATTTCCATCTTTAGCTAATCACACACGCGTAACATCGCTACCAATAGGTTTGCGGAGCTATATACCTCTTTTTCACTTTGCAAAACCCGCTTAGACTGCTGACTAACTGCATTAGGTTTGTGTTACCCACAAAAGAAGACCAATGAAGTCTTCCAAATGAAAAATAAAGGAAAAGAAAGAAGAAAAAGAGATTTGAAAGCCGTGACGCTTTGCCTTGAAACCCGAACGCGGTCCGAGGGGTATGATAAAAGCCTTAAAGCCCTGCTCCCTAAACCTTCACCGGGTTAGGAGTCATCGAATTTTTGTGTTCGTTACATGGGTGGATGGGCAGGGTTTAGCGAGTTGTAGTGCTGATTCAAGTCATTCGAAGTCCAGGGTGAAGCTTCAGAGCCTGCGGGCCTGCAGATTTTCGCTTCGATGCCCTGGAACCCAATTGCTGGGAGTCATCGTGACCCTCGCTAATTCGACTTTGGTGAAGTCGAAGCTGCCATTACATCCCACACATTCAAAGTATGAAATAAATAAGAGTGTAACTGAATCTATTTAGGTCAGTCATCGCTATGTCCCGGCGCAGCTGTCGTGGTGGAACAGCTTTGCAACTTATCGTTCAAACCGGTTGCCTTAAACACTTAGATTTAGGTGGAAGCCGGTCGACTTCTTGAACTGATGTCCCTAAGACTTGAGTCCGCTAAACTGTTCTCCACATATTTTGTACAGAGTCTGGTCATGCTCCGCCCCCACTCCAGATAGTCACTAACTTTTGCATAACAACATACCTCCATTACAAAGCCATGTGCCCATATCCTCAGAATGTCAGCAACTAAGAACCACCAGCACAGCTCTGGGAAGATTCATAAACCCATGTTATTTGTACGTCCCATTTTCAAGACAGTTTAGGAAAGCTTTTTGCGCATTCAATCATATTAATTAAGCTTCGATTAACATGTGCGTGTCCGATTAGTACTACTTTATTTTGTTTCGAGGTTGCTTTATGTTTTGCAGTGTTTTGTGAGCCTCCATCACTATCACCAGATGTTTTATGCTGAGTTAGTATGAATTCTCGCGCATTTCATCGCTTCCAGATGAAGAAATGTCGAGCTGGAGGTGAAGAAATACAAACTGATTGGTGCAGGAAGCAGCTAAGTGGAACAGTGAATTTTGCTATGCCATATTTTCGCTATGATAGCGAAATTTCGCTATCATAGAGAAAGTTACTGTGCATAGCGAAAATTCAAATTTTCGCTATGCCTTCAATTTTCACTATGATAGCAAAATTTCGCTATGATAGCGAACCACCATGCATAGCTTAAAATAAAAGCCTCTTTGCGGATCCAAATGACCCCGTTTTGTGTAATTCTCATTTTGCCCTCAATGTAATCATATTATTTTGGTATTTTTGGTATTTCATATCTTTTGTAAGGCTATATAAGCCACCTTATGGACAAATTGTAACCCTAACTTTTTGCTAACTTTCAATCCACGCAGCTTTTCCTTGGTCCCGCTTTTCTCTTCTCTCTTTCTTTTTCTTCATTTTTCTCTGCCAAGTTAAACACACCCCTGGTGATGACAACTCAAAGGATGTTTGGCTAAGCCCTCAGAACCTTGAAGAGAGGGTTGCTAAGTGTTGGTGCCAATGGTGGTTTGCGTGGTAAAATTTTGCTTTAAATGAAGTAGGTACCGCATTTATGTGTTTCCAAACTTTCCAAACTAGGTTTAATGCTATTTAATGTATTTCCTTTGGTCATTTCGAACGTTTTTAGTGTTCGTGTATTCTACGAGACCGGACATTCATTAGATGTCATTTACGAGCCATTGAAATTAGGTTAAATGATGTATTTTTCAACCGCTGAACATTAAATGCTCAAGAATGCTTGCTTAAATAGGAGTGATTTTAAGGGTTGGTTTTTAAAGTTAAACAAAGATCCGGTTTTGGCTATGACTATATGTCATTTGCCCTAATGCGAGGAAATAACCCGAGGACACCTTTATAACCTCATTGGACCAATCTAGTGACCCAAGCCTTCAAGGTCTCCATTCCACACCTTATTTTAAACTCTTTCAGTTAGCCTAGTGACAACAACAATCTTGATGCTTTTAATGCAAATCCAAAAATCCAAATGAAAGCCTCACCATTTTGAACCATGATACAAATCATTTTGTAAGATGAAAACCCATCCCCCAGAAATTCCGACCCTAGACTGCATAAGTATCAAGCAGCAGCTTGACTATGACAATAGGGAGGAAAATAGGAAAACAAATTTTGCTGATTCCGATCACCCCCGTGGCACGAATCGCGGTTCGACGCGACTGGCCTGAGCTTAATGCCATGAGACATTGGCAAGAAACCTCTCTGGAATCTTTTGCATGCTGTAAACTTTTAGCTAACATTGTCCATGTACCCACTCTGACTCAGGACGAGTAACAGTTGAGATCTATCTCTATAAATCTTTATGCCTAGGATGTAGGCGGCTTCACCTAAGTCTTTCATTGAAAATCATTTCCCTAACCAAGACCTAACACTCTGCAAGGTAGAGATGTCATTTCCAATGAGAAAGATGTCGTCCATATACAACACTAAGAAGAAAATTTAATCTCACTCAACCTTCTGTATACACAAGGCTCATCTTCTCATTTTTTCGTAAAGCCAAACTCTTAACAAATTCATCAAAACGAAGATTCCAGCTTCATGAAGCTTGCTTTAATCCATAAATGGATATTTGAAGCTTACATGCCCTATTAGGATACTTAGGATCGACAAAACCCTCAGGTTGTGTCATGTACACATCCTCAAGTAAGTTTCCATTGAGAAACGCTGTTTTGACATCCATTTTCCAAATCTCGTAATCAAAGTACGCAGCGATAGCAAGAAGAATCATAATAGACTTAAGCATAACGACAGGTGAAAAGTTCTCATCATAGTCAATACAATGAGTTTGTTTGAAACCTTTTGCAACAAGTCGAGAATTGAAGGTCAAATCATGTTTTATCTTATGAACCCATTTACAACCAATGACCTTAGCATCCTCAGGTGGATCAACCAAATTCCAAACCTAGTTATCGTACATTGATTGCATCTCAGACTTCATGGCTTGAAGCCATTTTTTCTCGCACTCGGGGCTCATCATTGCCTTCATGATAGGTTACGGGCTCACTTAACCGCCAAGCTCTATGGTTTAGTCGTCAGTTATGAGAAATCCATATCTCTTTGGGTTCATGATTAATCCTACCGACCTTCGTGGGCCTTGTGTAAGACGACTCAACAACTGGTTGTGAGTCTTGTAGAACTTCCATGGAAGGATCGGTGGAAACTTGTGGTTCTTGAACTTATTCAAGAGATGTCTTACTCCCATTGACTCATTTGGAAATGAACTCTCTTTTCAAAAAGACTCCATTACGAGGAACAAACATTTTGTTCTCAGATGGGATGTAAAAGTAGTACCCTTTTGTTTCCTTTGGATACCCCACAAATAAGCACTTATCCTATTTTGATGCTAGCTTATCCGAAGCCTGACGCTTTACATAAGCTTCACAACCCCAAATCTTGCGAAAAGACAAATCAAGACGCTTTCCTGTCCACAACTCATAAGGTGTTTTCTCAACCGCTTTCGATGGAATTATTTTATTCAATAAGAACGCAGCAGTCTCTAATGCATATCCATAGAAGGATATTGGAAGATCTGTTCGACTCATCATAGATCGAACCATATCTAATAAAGTTCGATTTCTCCTTTCAGATACACCATTCCATTATGGTGAGTTGTGAGACTATCCCACAATCCTTAAGATGATCATCAAAATTTTGGCTTAACTATTCACCACCTCAATCAGATCAAAGTGTTTTGATATTCTTTCCAAGCTGATTTTTGTGTACTTTCATTTCAATACTTCAACTTTTCAAAAAGATTCACTTATGCCTCATTAAGTAGATGTAACCATATCTACTAAAGTCATCGGTAAAATTAATGAAGTACCGATAACCTCTCCTTTCTAGCAATTGGAGCTTATCGGGTCCACAAACATCCGGTATGTATAAGGCCCAATAAGTCACTAGTCCTCCTCAATTCTATGTCCAAAGGAGCTCACTGCTTCTTTTCCTCCTAGTAAACAAGATTCACATGTTTCAAATGACTCTAAGTCAAATGAATGTATTAGCCTATCTTGATGGAGCTTCAAGATATGCTTCTCATTGACATGGCCCAAAAAGACAATGCCGTGTGTTGGATTCAAGTCATAGGACTTTGAACCTCTTAGTATCGACAAAGAGAGATGTGGGCTTTTTTAGGTTACTTTAGAACTTGGGAGACCAATAGATAAATGAGCATTCCCATAAAAATGTTTGCATTATAGATGGAGAAAATATTATTCTTAATAATAAAGTGAAATCCATCCACGTTTCCAAACAAGAATTTGAAATAACAAGCCGCCAATAACAGCACATAATAACAATTTAATTGGAAACAAGTCCACTGTGCAAAGTCAACATAAACTCCTACAAATTTAATGCAGAAGAACTTGCTCCATTCCCCACTCGTAGGTCCACTTCGCCTTTAGCCACGATCTATCAAGCCGTTGTGCTTGCACATTTACACAAATGTGAGATCCACATCCAAAGATCAATACCCACAGCGTAAGCAGACAGATTGACTTATAACATAAATATTCCAAGGTAGCCTCTTACTCTTCTTCTTTCTTCAGGCTTTGCCTTCTTAGTCATCTTATTGCCTTTTGCCCTTTCCTTTTCTTTTCATGCCTTCCCTTTCTAAACCATAAGCAGACCGGATCTTGAATGTTTGTCTCAACATTCTTTAACATTCCATAACTCAGCAATAGATTTCTCCAATATGGTGCATACAGTTCATAACAATTGGATCATAAGATTCAACCTAGAATCATATCAATAGCCAACTCATGACTAATAGGAGCACCAAGCTTATCAAGCTGATCAATGAAACCCTTCGTCTTTAGGACATGTGCACTTACTGAAGTGCCAGGAGTCATCTTGCAAGCATTCAATGATTTGGTGGTTGTAAACCTTTCTTGACGTGCTTGTTGTTGGAACATTCCCTTGAGATGCACCATCATATCAAATGCCTCCATTTCCTCAAATCGCTTCTGAAGCTCAAAGTTCATGGTTGTAAGCATAAGACGTTACATCCACTCCAGTCATTCCAAATGCTTACTATAAGCATCCTTCTCGACTGTAAGTATTGTTAGCAAGAGGTTCTGGTTAGGAATTTCATTATCAAGAACATACATCTTCCTTCTTGCTTAAGTGACTTCTCAAATTTCGAGACCAATTGAGGAAGTTTGTCCCATAAGCTCCTTTCAAGGACGTATCGCATAGTAATGTTGATGTGTTGTTTGGATGCCATTAGTTTACATACAAAAATATGCAAAGCTTTTAATAATGAGGTCTTTAATACTCCCACTTAAAATTAATAACTTTTTAATTAACACAAAAATAATCTTATAAGTTTTCTAGTGGGTGAAAACTAATGTGCTTGACTTAAAAATTCAAGCTTAGCTTTGGCATGACTTAAACTTAAGCTAACTATGTAATCTCCAAAATATACCCTAGCAGTTTTCTAACATGTTTTAGGGTATTCGTGCCGCACTTGAATGCTTCGTGAGTTGTAAATATGAAACATTGAAACGAGAGACCCTGAAAGTTACAAAACTTAAGCATTGTGCAACACTCAACCGTGGCATAAAGACATGGATTAAGAAGATTTGAGGCCAAAATGAAATAAAGGAAACTTGAAATACAAATGGTCAAGAGTTGGAGGACCAAAAAGAAAATAAATAAAATTAACCCAAAAATGCGTTTTTGAGGGCCAAACAAGGCCTTCCAAGAAATGCATTGATTTAAAGACCAAAAATTGGTCTCATTCGGAAAGGGGAACAAACCGTGAAATGGGAAAGAGTGGTAGTTATAAGTAGGAAGAGGAAGAGGAAGAAAGAGAAAGAGAAAGCAAGGAGGAATCAAGCCAAGGTATGGAATCTGAACTCGGGCATGGATTTCTTTTATGGAATTCTAAAGTTTGTATGAATTTCTCCATGCTATTGGATGGTTATTAGCTGTCCCTAAACTAAATGGTTTGTCGATTTCATCCTAACCAAAGAGGTATTGAAATTAGAGTTGGTAAAATTCAAAAAGGGCACAAGATGGTTATGAATCCCTCCCCTTTGAGTGTTGATTCATGGTTAAATTGTATGTGGATTTGGAGTTGTGGTTTAGAACAAACCCTAACAAATCTCTATGTTCGGATCATATGGGTCAGACCCATATTAGAATTGTTTTGGAAGGATTTCATGATATGTTTTTGAAATTAGATAAGTATTGAAAGAGGAATTGAGTAGAAAAGATATGTCAAGATGAATTTGAAATGGTTTTGAAGTGTATATGGACTATAGAGTTGAATTGGGTGGAAAAATATGGAAAAAATGGAAGAAAAATAGACAATCTGGGCACTTTTCGGTGACATGTACCGGTACACCCCAACAAAAATCGGTACATGTTAGGTTCTGGTCATTTTAGGCCAACATGTACCAATACATGTTAGCGTACCGCCATTACGTGATGCTCCCGGCTTCCTATTTCGACCACCCTTTATTTTTAGCCATAACTTGCTCATTTCTTACCGATTTGAGTGATTCAAGTGGATAATTAAAATAGAATTCAAGGAAAACTAAACATATAGAGTCATACCTCATTCTGACTCTAAGTGGGCCTCAAAATTCACTCAAAGTGGGGCCATGTGCAAGCCACCTCGCAGACGTTTGATCATAAAGTAGTCCGAGTTGTTCGAACGTATCTTGAGTTTCTTCTATGTCTCGAATTGGGTGATTCCAGTTGGAGTAGAACCCTTAGCACCTTAGATTTAAATGAGTACAAAGATCTAGTGTCAAATATGAGGTTAAAACCCCGGAAAAATGAATAATACAAACTGTCCCTAGTGTAATCGGTAAATTGAATAGTTGGCATGAAAATGCCATAACTTATTTTTTGATGATCCGATTGATTGATTCCAATTCTAAGAAAAATAGATTCATCGGAGGGACAAGAATACATGAATGATGTGTGAATACATAAGATCATACTCCAGACAGTATAAGGAATGCCATATATAATAGGCATGAAACAAGAAAAGTATAGGAAATGCAATGTAGAGATGTGTTCAAGAAACATGAATATGATATGAAACATGAAAACGAACTGAAATCTGAACATGAACATGAACATGAAAAGAAAAATGTCATGGACATAGAATGTGATAAAGATGGGTTATAAGTTCTGAAAGTTATATGATCATATGACTACCTAGGACCAAAGAATGAATGAGTGGACGTCCTGTTGGTGCTCCGGCACTCCTGTTGGTGCTTTGGCACTCCTGTTGAGTGGGAAGGCACGTCCTGAATGGTGCTCTACATTCCCGCTGGTGCTACCAAGACTCCTGCTTCGTATTGTACCTTTCGGGTACTTATTATACCGCGGTCCTACCATTTATGATTGGTCTAGGTAGTCATCGCACATATGGATAAAAACACCGAATAATGAATAAGAGTAAAAGATCCGAATGTATCTCTCGTATTAATTAAGTTCTATGGTACCCACCCGGGTACTCCCGTATCTGATAAGTTCTCGTAGTACCCACGTGGTACTCGCATCGCGAACATAAGTATAAGTTCTATAGTACCCACGGGTACTCTCGTACAGTAACATAAGTATAAGTTCTGTAGTACCCACGGGTACTCGCACGCAAATAAGTATAAGTTTTGTAGCACCCACGGGTACTTTGCATCAAGAACATAAGTATAAGTTCTCGTAGCAAATTCACAAAGTACTCGCATTCGCAAAGAAGTACGCTTGTAATATAAGAGTAAGTCCAAGAGTACCTATGGGTACCTTCGAGCAAAGTGTAATCAATATGGTTATGATTTAAACCAATAATCTCTTTGTTATTGGATATGTTCTCAATCTGTAGAATCCGTATATGTGGACTGCTAGATCCGTATTCAAGTACGGGATTTCCACGTCCATATCCGGAATGTATCCCGCATAAGTCTCGATTTGGTCCTGCATGTGATATGATCTGGACTGTTCGACTTATCGCACCTACCGCACCTTCGCCACGCTAACAAGATCCGGTAGCACACACAAGTTATGTAACCCACGTATAAGGTCCGTAAGATAAGTATACGCTCTATAAGACATGTATAAGATCTAAAATACATGTCTAAGTTCTGTAATACCAGTATAAGATCCGTAAGATAAGTATATGCTCTGTAAGACATGTATAAGATCTGAAATACATGCTCCGTTCTCAGAATACTAGTAGTGCGATCCGTAAGATGTAAGTATACGCTCAGGCGAGGCGCGTATAAGATCTGAAATACATGTCCAAGTTCTATAATACCGGTATAAGATCCGTAAGATAAGTATACGCTTTGTAAGACATGTATAAGATCTAAAATACATGTCTAAGTTCTGTAATACCAGTATAAGATCCGTAAGATAAGTATATGCTTTGTAAGACATGTATAAAATCTAAAATACATGTCTAAGCTCGTGGCGTACCTTCAAGAGATAAGATCCGTGAAGATATGAATATGCCTGCAAGACATGTATAAGATCCGGAATATGTATGTTCGCACACACGTATAAGATCCGAAATCCTGCATTGCACCTCAGAATACCGCATAATGCTCGCAATATTTCTAGAACTCCCACGGAGATCTCGAGATAGATATAAGTACCAATACGTGTTTAAGTACCTCTGTATAAGCATACGTTATGTAACTCCTACGGGAGATCGAAATAAGTATAAGCTTGAGATAAGTATAAGTATATGTATAAGCTCAATACAGCATATGAGAAATCTGAATAAGTATAAGATCTGAATAAGAATAAGTCTGCTATAAGTATAAGATCCGACTGTTATAAGTATAAGTTCAGTACCGTAGATGAGAGATCTGAACAAGCTTAAGTTTGTTACAAGAACAATTATGTATGTAAATATGTGATATGAATTCCTGAAGATTCTGATACCTGTTACTTTATCTGTATTTGTGTTTCTGTATAAGATATGTTTCCCACTGCCGCAGCTTAGCACTATTTTTAACTGCGGTGTACTGTGAGAAGACGTCAAAGAAACATCCAGATAGCCGGGCCGGGCCAACACACTAGTAAGGGTTCACTCACATGTAGGGTTCGTGCTCGATTTGTAAATGTAAAAGGGCTTGTATTTGTAAATGGACTCGATGTGTATAGATTTTGATGAACAATCACTTCTAAGTGGGTGTTCTTTGATGTTTTATGATATTTTGAATTGTTATAAGGCCATACCCACGTGCACCAGTTCTGCTTTTAAAAAAAAATCAAGTAAAGATTCTGCCCCGAAGTTCACACCCCGAACTGCTCGATTCGCCAATCAAGCCTGACCGGAAATCCTGGAAGTGTGACAAACTAGGGAAAAACTCTTTTCCTTTTATTCCCTTAAAGCCCAAAACCGTTATGATAGCCTAGTTAATTTTAACCATATTCAATCTATGGATATCAAATTATTATCCATCATAAGTCTTCCTAAGATGGTCTAATACACGTTGTTTAGCATAAACTATATTAAGACGATCAAAGTATTGACAAGTGTTAAATTATGGAAGGCATTTTATGACTTAATATTTTTATGTGACGAAATTATCAAGCCGTTAGCAAACTTTAAAACATATACATGCATCACATACAAGCATATTTATAAGCATAAATAAACGTGACATGTCATGGCCCATTTACCGAGGTGATCTCTCATAAGTTTATGGAGATGTGCATGATTACCTTACCAATACCTTAGCTTTACGGGCTTGTTCCTAAAAACGAATCCGCCTCCATTCTTCTGCTCTTCTTCATTACAAGTAAGTATTAATTGTATGCTATTTTTATGCTGTGTCAATAAAAAGAGACACACATGTTGTGTCAATAAAATAATGCACATCGTTGTGTCGTAGTTAACAGGCTGAAAAGAGACACACATAAACAGGTCAAATTAACGACACGAGGTCGTATTAAAAATTACAACCCATAATTAATACATGCCACACAAATTTGCAAATGAATATAAACATATTTGGCTACTGATAATCAGATTATGAATATATCTTCTAATCAGAAGCAATAGTCAAATAAATAATTATGCACACTGAGTATTTAATGTCCACAATCCAAGAAAATAATTATAAAAATATCTAAATGTAATTATTTTGTTAGCCAGAATGATGAGCATCTGAGATTCCATCACATCAACCACACTGACACTCATCATTCCAGCAATGTCATTACTTTAATCTTAATAAATCACTGTCTATCAACAATCCATTAAAATAACTTTCACACTCAATCTTTTAATGCCCAATATTTAACGTGTAATAATCCCACCACAAGAAATAACTAGTCAAATCCATCTTTAATGTTCAAACACACAATAATCCCACCATCAATAAGAATCAGTAAATAAACCATGTCATATTTATGTAAATGTACCATTATCACATCAAGAATCAGGAATAAAATTTATACTTAATATGTAATTGTTAAGAATCCAGAATGCCTTATACTTAATATTATGTAATTATTAAGAATTTGTAACGGCTATAATTTAATATTATTATATAATGGGTCTCTACTTAATTAATCTTTGTCGTAATAGTCCTAATCGATTAGGAACATAAGAATTACTTAACCGAATTTGATTCTGACCATCAACAAATTTAATCCTATTAGGAGCTTTTCTAAACTAAATCATTTTTCAATTTCGATATGATGTTGCAGACTTCATACGTAAAAAAAACACGCACTAAGATTATACCGATTATAAAACTGATGAACTAATGGACTGCGGCATATCACATATGGCAACAATTACAATAAAACAGATCACGTTATATCACATATAAAATCGCTTCCACTAAACAACAAGCAGCCTGATACCATTGTTGGAATCCAAATGATAAGAAAACTAATGAAATAATAAAAATTTTAACTTTGAACTGCATCAAGATCCAAGAGGTTTGATGAAACTAAACAATGAATCAAGGAAATCCAAATCTTACCTCTTGTAGACCAAATCCTTTTCAACTAGTGCAGATTTACTTGATCACACACACGTTGAAACAGAAACAGGAAACGATCTAGCAGCAACGAGCTAAGATGATGCAATGTGCAAACACCCTCTAAAGGTGTCCACACAAACGGCTAATGGATGGGATGGACAAAGAAGCACTTTATGATAGGTCTTTGTCCCACAAAACCAAATGACACCTTAGTGTCTTCCAAAACTCTAAAAAGAATTCTCTCTCAAAACGTCCACTTCAAAAGAACCCATTTATTTTAGATGATAAACCCCATATTTATATCAAGCCTCCTAAACCCTTTTATTAAAACGAATTTAAACTAAATTCTATTAAATATTAATGGGCTTGGGCTTGGGCTTGGGCTTGGGCTTAATCATGGGCTAAAGAGAGAGTCTTTCTAACATCCCATTATAGCACATTCTTATGTGTGACCCTATAGGTTCACTCAAAGTTAGCAGTGGGCCCAAACCATTCTAGTCTATTGCTATAATAATTGGTCTCTAGTAAGACATTATAACTACTCAAATCATGAATTGATGACTCAAAACCTTACTATAGTATGATATTAGTCCTTTGTCAGACACGATGTCTCATTAAGCAATAAAGCATGGATGAAGTCATCTTTTATACAACTTAATCGCTTTCTTTTGATTCTCAAGTAGACTAACTAAAAACAAATGATATTTTTAACTCCTATCAATCTCTATCTTGTTAACGCTCCATGCATTTCACTCTTACTTATCAAAAGGCAATAGACATCCCACTCACCTCAAGAGTGGGACAAATTCCTTCACCACACCTACATTCCTCCACATGATTTACTACATGCCCAACCATAGCCTCAGATAATTATCTTGTTGAAGATCATTATCGAGCTACGCTACATTACCTAAGTTCCTATGTAGGAATCCATGGCACCCAGGCCGAATGACCTTAAATAATTACTACTCGCAATGAGAATTACTGGCGACATAATCCATGTAGTATTTCATAGCGTGGTCACTCTAATAACATGAACTTAACATGTATTTATGTTCTAAGTAACATCTTATGTCTATGACCAACAAACATGGTCTTTTCAGAAACATAATAGTCTTACTTCATTATTATTCCCACAATAATGATCGACTATGGACTATTTAGAATAGTGTTCTTATGCCTTAAGGTTTACTATCAAGTCACATACTTGATGACATAAAGCGGAGCCAACTATTCAAGGATCTTATTTTATCAAGTTAAACCAAAATTTAAATAACAAGATAAAATAATAAATGTCTCATGTATATAAACAAATAATGACAATGTATATGCCACTGGGCTAGAGCATATCACTAACATGAAGTTCTTTCAAATTATGCAAAAAACAATAATTAACATCGATCCATTCCAAGGGGGAGCTCAGTCTTTCAAAATTGGATTACAGATAATAGTGACTAATTGATCAGGAAAATTCGCTGAAATTGCAATCGAACTGAAATAAATGAACTCCAGAAATTTTCCAAATTCCATTAAAATCAAATAGTAATGAAAACTAAAATTTTTACAATGAACCAAACTCGAAATTTCGCACTAGATCATTGCTCAATTCCAAGAAAAATTAACTAAAAAGCTAAACTAAAACTAAATTGACGGAAAAAGAAATAAAAGAAAAATAAAAGAAAAAAATAAAAAGTAAAAAAAAATAATATATAAAGGAGTCTCTAGCTACCTAAAAGTTCTAGGTTCGGCGGAAGCTGCACATACTGCTCTAGGTGCTTCTATTTATAGATTTTCAAATGATGGGCCGCACTTCGAGGCTGAAATTGTGGATCCCCAAAAATTGGCCCAATTGGTGGCTTTGTCACGACATAGAAAAATTATGTCGCGACATAATTGCCATCTTTGTCCCCAGCTTTGTTGTGGCTTGCAGTGTTATGTCGCGACATAGTTTCTTGCATTTTTCTTGAATTATGTCGTGGCATACTTTGAAAATGTCGTGATAGAGTTTTACTGAATTTGTCTTGTAATTTTCGAGACATGAGTGTCTTGTGTCAAGACATTTCTTTAGTGCCTTGCAGCTTGAATACTCGAATGGTATGTCGTGACATAAAAATTTTGCTGCGACAAAGTTTCCTTCTTGTTGCTCTTGATTATGTCGCGACATAAAATTTCTATGTCGCGATAGAGTTTCTCACCCTTCAGCTTGTTTTATGTTGTGACATAAATTAACTCTTTTGCTCAAACTGTGTTGCGACAATCTTTTGTTCTCTTCTAGGCGCTTCTCTTCGATTTATGTCTCGACATTTTTTCCGATTGTTGTGACAAATATCTCTGCCTTCAACTCTTCATTATGTCACGACAAAAATTACTGTGTCACAACATTCTTTTTGTATTTCTTCTCAACCTTCGTCGTGATAATAACTTCCATGTCACGACAGAGTTTCATCTCAGCCTTATGTTGTGGTTGTCGCGACATAAAACTTCTCTGTCGAGACATAGTCTTTTTGTCTTGCGATGTTGTCTCTAAACTTTATGACGCGACATACTTTGAAAATATCGCTACATATTTCCTGCCTTGATCTTTTAATTTGCTAAAATGTTTGTCGCAACATAAAAACCTTTGTCGCAACCAACTTATCTTGACTTGTTTCATTACTCTACCATTTTCTTTCTGATTATTAGTTTTTTTTGTCGCACATTCTTTTCTTCCTCTTCAAATTTCTTTATGTAACAACATAGGTTTGATTGTCGGACAATTTCTTACTACTATTTTGTTGACTCAATCGCTATGATAGAGTTAGGAACGCCGCAACATTCTTCTTCAAGAACTTCTCAAGCAATGTAATGACATAAAAATCCATTGTCGCAACAAAATTCTGTCTTCTGATTTCCATTATGTCGCAACATTCATTTCTTTGTTGCAACATTTATCATTCAATCCCACTCATATAATGTCGCGACCAAGTTGTGAAATGTCGCGACAATCTTCACTTCTAATTTGAGCTCAGCTTATCTTTATTGTGACATATCATTGTTTTTTTGCGACATAGCTCTGCTGGTTACCTTTCTGCCTTAGCTAATTTTTTGTTTTTCTTGCTGGAATTGTTTCTTTTTCATTCAACACCTACAAAACACAAAGTTGGTGAATATTCCATAATTCAGCATTAAAATGAATCATAAACTTCTAAAAATATTCTAGAAAAATGGACTAAAGATATATGAGTTTAGGACTCATCAATAATGGTCTTGATATTTTGGAGAAATCCTTTATAAATCTTCTATAAAATCCAACGTGTCCCAAAAAACTTCTAATCCCTTTGACTGTAGTAGGTGGCATCAAAGTTTCAATAATAGAAACCTTTGCTTGGTCAACCTTAAGTCCAACTACAGAAATTTTATGCCCCAAGACAATACCTTCAGTTACCATAAAATAACATTTTTCTTAATCCAGAGCTAAGTTTTTTTCTTGGCACCTCTAAAGTATAGTTTCTAAATTTTCCAAGAAATTCTCAAAACTGGATCCATAAACTGAGAAGTCATCTATGAATATTTTCATAGCCTCCTCCACCAAATCTGAGAAAATGGACATCATACACCTTTGAAAGGTAGCAGGAGCATTACACAGTCCAAATGGCATCCTTCTAAAAGCAAAGGTTCCATATGACATGTAGTAGCTACTAGTACTGGGCGGCTATGGTGATATGATTATATCCGTAATATCCATCAAGAAAAACAAAATGAGGGCGCCCTACCAACCCGTCCAAAGATTTGGATCAATAAAAGGAAAAGGATAGTGATCCTTTCTAGTGGCAGTGTTCAATTTCCTGTAATCAATGCATACCCTCCATCCTGTCATAGTTCTTGTTGAAATTAGTTCATTCCTATTATTTCTGATGACTATGAATCCACCCTTCTTGGGAACCACATGAACTCGGCTCACCCAAGGGCTATCTGAGATTGCATAAACAAATCCTGCATTCAGCCATTTAAGTACTTATTTTCTAACAACTTCTTTCATAACTGGATTCAGCCTTCTCTGATGTTCAATTAATGTTTTTGAATTTTCCTCCAGGAGGATTTTATGCATGCAAATTGATGGCCTGATCCCTTTCAAGTCTTCCACTAACCAAGTTATGGCTTCTTTATGCTTTTTGAGAATTTCTATCAGTTTCTACTCTTTGTCTTATGTCAAGTCAGCTGATATAATTACAGGTTTTGATCTTTCAGCTCCTAAGAAGGCATATGTCAAGTGTTTGGGTAATTCCTTCAAAATTAACCCCTCTGAACTTTTTTTCTACCTCTTATACCATCTCTTCACTACTGCTTGATCTTTCTGCATTGTCTTCATTCATACTTAATATTGTTTCCTTTAATTCAACCCTGGCATTAAAATGTTAAGTAAATTCATCATATTTTCATTTATTGAATCTTGATTCTTACAATCTTCAATCAGTTCAAAACTTATAGGAACTACATTTTCAAAATTCTTGCATTCAACTTTTTCAAAATCAGGCTGCTTCAAGCTCTGATTAAGGTTGAAGTGTACTTCTTCATTTCCCACCCTAAGAGTGAGCTCTCCTTTTCTCACATCAATCAAGGCTGCTCTAGTGGCAAGAAATGGCTTGCCTAGCTGTAGTGGAACTTGCTTGTCTTCTTCAATGTCTATCATAATAAAGTCCATTGGGAAAATAAACTTTCCCACCTTGATCAGTACATCTTTCAGGATTCCTTCTAGTTGAGCCATAGATCCATCTGCCATTTGAAAAAGTCATAGTTGTAAGAGTTAACTCCTCTAAACTGAGTCTTTTCACCATAGACAATGGCATCAGATTGATGCTTACACCAAAATCACATAAAGCTCTACCAAACTCATAGTTCCCTAGAGTGCAGGGAATGGTGAAGCTACCAGGATCTTGCATTTCTATGGCAGGTTCTTCTAGATTATTGCACTGTAATTTGCTGACAAGCTTACTACTCCATCTTCATTCAAATTCCTTTTCTTGCTGATGATGTCCTTCGTTAATTTGGCATAATGAGGCACCTTAGTCAATGCCTCAACAAAAGGAATGTTGATCTCTAATTTCTTTAACATGTTCAAGAATTTAGGAAATTGATCATCCAATTTTGACTTTTGCGGTCTCTGAGGGAATGGAATAGGAGGTTGATAGGCTCTCACTTCGTCCTTCTTTTTCAGTTCTCCATCTTCAATTTGCTGCTCTTGCTGTACCTTTGATTTCTTTCATCTGTAAATTCTATTTTGTTCAGCTTATTTTCTTTACCAATTTCTGCATGCTCTTCCTCCTCAGTCAGCTTTATCTCACCTTTTTCTATTTTTTGCAATTCTCTGCCACTCCAAAGTATTATAGCCATACAGTCCTTGGGATTCCTCTTTGTGTCACTTGGGAATGCTTCTCTGGACTAGTTCTACAAAGTTTGGGCTAGCTGCTTTACTTAAGTTTCAAGTTCTTTAGAGAGGCATTTGTGTTGGTCTGGAAAATAGTGGTATTTGCCTAAAATAGAGTAATGTCACCAAATTTTTGTTCATGGATGTTCAAGATTCTCTTATTTTCTTCCATATACCCTAACATTTGTTCTTCAAAATTTTGTGCCCTCTTATGGAATCCTTGATGCTTAGAACCCTAGTGGTGCATAGCTCTACTGATAGTTTTGCACTGGCCTTAGACCATGCTGCATTCCACCTCCATATGACAGGTTTTCATGGTTCCTTAAAGCTAGTGTGTAGTGGGTTGGAAGGTTGTTGTTTGGCTTGAAATTATAGATCCTATTACCATTTAAGTACTGAACTTCCTCCACTTTATAGGGACCTTCATGAGAAAGTCCCTTTTCATCTTCATTTTTTCTTCTTAGTACCTTCCACAATCCCCACTTCATGGGCTGAATGATTTCTTCTTTCCTGGTTGTTGAGTCTGTTCATGATCACATCCAGTTTGGCTTCAATTGCAGTCATCTTATTGAGCTCAATCACACCTCCTCTCAGTCTACCATTGCTCTCTAAAGCTTCAGATGGAGCTCTGTAGTTGTTTTTGGCTTAACTCCTCAATCAACTATGTGGCTTCCTCTACACTCTTCCATCTAAAGACCCCTCCTAAGGCTACATCAACTGTCCCTTTTGAGGTGTAGTTCATGGCATGATAGAAGATATCCATTTGAGTCATCTGCTCTATGCCATGCATTGGGCAGGCACCTCTCTCTCCTCTCTCTCCCTCTCTCGACTGGCCACTTCCCCAAGCATTGTAAAGAGACTCATCTTCCTTCTCTTTGAAGGCAATGATTTCTCCTCTCCTATCTAAAGTGAGAGTAGAAGGGAAAAATCTGCTCAAGTAGGCTTCTATTAGCTCCTCCCATGTTGTCATTGAACCATAAGGTAAAGACTTGAACCAACTGGCTGCAACTTCCCTCAATGAAAATGGAAACAATCAGAATTTACAACATTCGGGGTTGACTTCCATTGAGCTTTGTACAATGCTTCCATCCCTGAAGAACATCCCTAAGTGCTCATTTGATCCCTGCTACTGCGTCTAATAAACTTGTGATGTTGAACCATGGTGATGAGTGCAAGCCAAACCAAAGTTGTTGTTTGGTTTCTTAAGTGGTATCGCTCGACTACGTAGTACTCATCCTTAATGATATGTCTTAAGTCCTCCATTGTTCTTTCGTTTCGTTCTTCGCTAATTCCTATAATCGGGTATATTCTTATTAGTCTCCACTTGCTTTGCCATGACTACTTTTTCTGTTACTTTCACCTTCTTCAGATTTCTCAATGTTCTCTCTAGTTCAGTGTCCATTGGTAGGAGTTGAGCTTCTAGCCTTCTATGCATTTAAGAGATGCCTAAAATGATGATACACATAAATCAAAGTGAGATCAGTAGATAACTTGAATATATCATGACTAGCTCAATAAAAAGATAAGTAGCTGAATCAACTACTACCAATTAAAACTATTTTTTAAAAATTTTCTAAACATTTTGATAAAAGAAAAATGTTCAAACTAGCAACTTCTTTTTGGTTGGAATATTGATCCTTAAATTCTATTTCAATCCCCGGCAGTAGAGCCAAAACTTTGTGTAAAACCCAGGTAAAAATTGAACTCTCAGATGACGAAATGGACCGCACCGTAGGGCTCATCTCGTGAAACCTAGTTGCCTAGGAGAAATTTTTCAAATTCCAAAAAGGTGGATTTTTTTTGTTTTTGAAGGCAACCGGGGTCAGGTGACACATGGCATAATGACACATGCCATGTGGCACATAGCATGGTGACACTTGGCATAACGAGGGCCAAGTGGCATGGTTAGAGACAAGCATGAGGGGGATGAGGTGGTGGCTAAGAGTAAGTGGGGAAAGATATTTTGGAAAATATCTTAGAAAAGATAGTGGGAAAGAAAGGAAAGAAACTCCTTGGCCTTTTGCGGTACAAAGAGAGGATAAGTGAGAGTGGGGGAGGGAATCAGTGGAGAAAAAAAAATAAAATAAAGAAAAGAAAGAGAGAAAGAGAAGGAGAATAAAGGGAGAGAGAAAGAGGGAAATGAAGGAAGACTAGCTGTTCCTCCTCTGATCTCTGGCGTTCCAACGGTTGAAGTCTGTCAGGCTAAGAGTTAAAGTTCGTCTACTCGACGAAGGCTAAGCTCCAAGAGGTAGGGATTCTTCCTACTTTGTTTATTTCCACCCTAAGGGTTATTTGGCCGTGTTTTCTACCCTAAGGGGCTATTTGGCTGGATTTTGGGATTATTGGGAATGCTTCCCTGTTTTGACCCTACATTTTTCCTTTATTTTTGGTACTAGTTTTCGGTTGAGAAACGGAAGGGAATTTGGACTCTTGTTCTTCTTAGAAGTTGTAGCGCATCTGTGAACTTGATGTTAGATTTTTTAATCACCGAAATTGGACCTCTACAGCTTAAGTTAGGGTCCATTGCTTGGGACTGCCACAGCTTAGGCTGTTTATTTGTTTGTGTCCAGAATTTTTGAACTGGTTTTCGGTTGGGAAACGGAGGGAATTTGGACTTGTGATCTTCATAGAAGTTGTAGCTGCATATGTGAACTTGATGTTAGGTTTTTTAATCACCTAAATTGGACCTCCACAGCTCAACTTAGGATCCATTTCCCAAGACTGCCACAACTTAGGCTATTTATTTGTTTATGTCCAAATTTTGGAACAGAATTATAGCTTGTTAAGGGGCTGTTTGGCACTTATTTGCGGCCTTGGTGGCGCTTAGATTGCAAGATCGGGGCTGGCTTACTGCCTATTTTGGTACTACTTCGTGGCTGGTTTCATGGCCTATTTTTATACAGTCTTGGAGACTATTTAAGGCTAGATTTTGGATTGTTGGGAACTGATTCGGGACTTGTCTTGTAGCCTATGTATGGCCTTGTTTTTAGTCTGTTTATGGCTGGTTTTGTGGCCTAACTATGGCCTGGTTGTGGACACCTGATTGAAATCGAAAATCGCTTTTATGTCCCAGGCTAATTATGTAGTTGGTTATGGCTGGTGGTGTGGCCTAGTACCAGCCTATTTATGGCTTGCCTTGAGGCTATCAGGTAGATCGTTTTTGTGGGCATATCCATGCCACAAGCAGAAAAGTAGTGGAACAAGGTTATCATTGCTTGAGTTTGAATGACATGCTTAGGGGTAATTGAATGTTGATATATGAGTGTTGATATATATTGACATTGAGATGGGTTTTATTTGGAAATTATATGTTTTTGATATAATTGTCCATAATACATGGTGAATTGTATTGTTTAAATTGACCATGTAGCATTCATGATATATGTGGCATGATACAACATGCAATGGTGCATTACATTGCATATGCACGAGGACATCACATTGAATGGGTGTGAGTGCATGATTATGATCAATCACCATACTTGATGATTGATGGGTGGGCTCCCATTGGACGATGTCCAACATAGTTGCATAGTTGCATAACATGAAAAAATACGTGGTGGGTAATAGCAAGAAGGGTTAGACATCCCCTTGGGTGAAAGGCCCGGACTGGTTCATACACTCCAACGATGAAAGTCGGAAATCCGCTACCCACGAAACACATAGTTTTGATTATAAAAAGATCATTTGAAATGACGTCATCCATAAAAGTTTTGGTTTATGAACAAACAACTTTTAATTTCAAAGTGTTCGTTGGATGCGATTCATCAATGACAGTTTATCACACATTGGCATTTGCATTGTGTGGTGGGAGTCGGTGAGGACTCGAGGCATGGTACAGGATTGAGTTTCATCTCATTTCATGACATGGCATGTAGGATTCCATAGTAGAAATGGGCATATGTTTCTACTTGGGATGTGAATGTGGAACATCACCATTCCATGTGCACTTAGGTGAGGAGTAACCTTTGTAGGAAATATTTCTACTAGGCATGGCTCACCCTATAAGGGAAAATATTTCAAGTACGAAACAAACACCGGCGAGCGGCACTCATTCGAGGTCGCAATTATGAAGAAAGCCGACATGTGACTTTTAATAACCTTTTTGTAAAACGTTTTGGAACAATCTAGTTTTAACTTGTAATTTTATTATGCACGAGAATTGTAATTTAACCCTTATAGGTCGTTTTAAATTATGACCTTGCATGTTTCAAATGAATATGGATAAATGGAACCAGAGTGGCCATCTAGTTGTTAACTCTACTGGTTCCGGTAAACGGGACATAGTAGTGTGGTATCGGGTTACCCAATATCCACAAGCCCCGTGTGTCGACGGTTGGTCAGACTCCTGCCTTGTGGTGTCACATTGAGACCAAACCCAGTTAGATCAATTCATTCCTCGACACTACTACTAGAGATTATATTCAACTCGAAATAATGTTTTCAAAACCTTGTCGATCGATTTTATACATAGACCAAAAACTATGTCAAGCCAAGTATCCTGATAAGGCTATCAAAGACTAAGGTCAGTCCCTAGTAGTAATGCCAAAAACTTGTTTGACTGAAATGATGTACATACTGTTTTCTGTTGTTGTATATGATATTATGTAATTAAAATTTTTTTTTGTCTAAATCACTGCAAGTGCACAGGTCATACAAGTAATAAAGTGGATTTTAAGTCCAGATATCACTCCCACAAAGATTGATGAGAAAATCTAAAGATCAACTACCCCTACTACTCAAGACAATCACTGTTTAAACCATTAATCGGGAAGTTTGAACTATCTTAAAATAAATTGAATTAAAGAATTTCATAAAATAATCTAGTCCAGCATCAAGTATGACATGAACTCGACTATTCCAAGAGCGTAATTAGTGTAGCCTTGGAATGCCTCTTCTGACACTACATTACTCCCACTATTTAGCTGACCATATTCCTAAGCCAGGTCAATGGGTTTAAATAGTTACTTTTAGGATTTGATCTTCTTTAAGATTTGGTTGTTTTTCCAAAACCAGTACTTCACATCCATCTCTTAGGACTTAAGGCTACTTACCCCCACAGATAGGGTAACACAAGCCTTCTTTAATTTAATTGGTATCTCAGCCATCAATTCAAGTAAAATTCTCTTTCTCCTTGATTAGAATCTTAGCTAACACAAGATTAAGATTATTCTACCAAATTGAGGTGAAATCTCTAAGTATTAAACTGATTTGTCATCAAATGGTCCTTATTCCTCGGGAACACACTTTTGCTGTCACCTAGAAGGGAACCTTGAAGTCAGAGGTTAGAACATCACCTATGATGCACAAAAGTGATACTCATACTACATTAGTTCCCAAAATATCGATGCAATTTACCCCCAAGTCACTGCTCTTTGCTCTCAAGTAGTCAATCTGTATGTCACTTGTCGCAGCCTTCTTGAGTGACATTTCTCTTTAGTGAATGTCGCTAGAAAACATTTATTGTCGCGACAAACTTTCCTTACCTTGTTCCTTTTTTTGTCATGACAAAGCTATGAAATGTCGTGACAAACTTTAGTTGATACAGTCTGGTAATTGTCGCAACAAAGTTTCACTTGTCGCGACATTCTTTACTTGCCTTGTGTCGCAACAATCTTTGCTATATCACGACATTCCTCCTTCAGTATCCCTTTCGCCAGGTTACGCACAAGGAATTGGTGATGTCACGACAAACTCTTTCTAATTCCTCGCTCTTTAGTTGTGTGTCAAAATAAAGAATCTGGCATGTCGCGACATAAGTCAAGTGTTTCTTCATGATTTCTTCTTATCTTTTGTCGTGACATCTTTTCATTGTTGTGACAATGTTTCTTTGTCATTTGCCTTATTCTTTGTCATGACAGAGTTGCAAAATGTCATGAAAAACTTCTTCTGCCTTCTTCCCATAATGTATCGCGACAAACACTAGGATGTTGCGACATTCTTTAAGTTGGGTGCCTTGAGTTTTATCGCAACAAAGGTGAAACTTGTCGCGACAATCAACAATTACCTACCTTAGCCATTTTTTGCTGCTTTTCTTAATGATTTTTTCTTCTTTTACATTAAAACCTTGCAAAACACAAATCTGGGTGAAGATTCCATAATTCTACATTAAATTCAACCTTAAACTCTCAAAAATGCAAGAAAAATAGACTTAAAAATAGATGAGTTTTGGACTCATCAAACGACAACGTTCAGGCTAACGTCGCAGACGATGTTGTGGCCTCCATCGATCCCTCCTTTAAGGTAAGTTCGATTTTTTTCGAATTTGTTTTCCACAAATTTCAAACTTTACCCTCTCGCGACCAGTAACTAGATTTGTCCCTTTTATCATGGGATTTGGCAATGATCTGTCTATATGATCTCTAATCCAATAATCCAAGAAATTTTTCCCAGATTTTGAAAAAATAGGAAGTCTTTTTCGGGTTTTATTGAACTTCAAATCCTTTGTTCTCCAACGAAAAAGTTTTTAAAAAACCAAGAAAGACACTTTTTTGTTTTATTGAACTTCAAATCCCTTGTTCTCCAACGAAAAAGTTTTTAAAAAACCAAGAAATACACTTTTTTCGTTGTTTAGAACTCTAAAACCCTTGCTCCAACAAAAAATTCTTTGAAAAACCAAGAAAGACACTTTTTTCATTGTTTAGAACTTTAAAACCCTTGTTTTCCAATGAAAAAATCAGGAAAGACTCTTTTTTTTCGTTATTTAGAACTTTAAAACCCTTGTTCTCTAATAAAAAAATCTTTGAAAAATCGGGAAAGACTCTTTTGTTTTTTAGAACTCCAAAACCCTTGTTCTCTAACGAAAAAGTTTTTAAAAAATTAAAACTGAGTCTATTTCTTACCAAAGCTTTCCTTCTTTATATTTAGATCTTGGTCTCTCCCGCTCTACTTGATCTTTTCGCCTTGTCAACCAACAGAAGCATCGCAAAGGTAACTTCTCGACCTTTTATTGATGAACTTGAAGATATTGCCTTGGAGAATACAGGTTGGGTCATGCTAGTTTATCTCTTTTTGCTAGGTGGCCAAAAGTCGACCATTGCTTGAGGACTTGCTCTTGAGATACTTGAGTTTCTGTGCTTAGATTGTTGATGGAAACTCACTTGACATCGCACAAGTGCACTCACAAGCATAACATTGCATTAGTGGACCAAGGTGGCTCTAGGCCTACTTTTGGATGTGATGAACTTATGTGTACTGCTTGTGGATTCATTGAACACTAGCACATGTGCAATTACAGCCATGACATTGCATTAGTGGACTAAGGTGGCTCTAGGCCTACCTTTGGAAGTGTGCTTGCATGTGTATGATGATATACTGCATCTATCAGGTACTACTCTGGAGAATTTATGAAACATTGACTAGAAGCCTACTATTTATTTTTGAATATATATTGGTTGTCATGTGTTGGGGAATAATTTTCATGCTTGAGAATTGAAGGTAAGAAGTCAGCTTTGACTCAAAACTAGGATAGTAACATAGATCATGTCGTCACCGTGGCGAATAAGTTCGCCATGACGAGCAGTATCTTCGTCGTGGTAAATGTCTTCGTCGCGACGAAACACTTCTTAACTGTGGTGAACCTAAGAATGGTATTTCCAGCATTTTCCTCTTCGCCACGGTGAAGGGCTTCTTTCCCTCGACGAAGGGATTCTTCACCTCGGCAAACCCGAGGCTTGTTTTTTCATCAAACTTCCTCTTCGCCGCAACGAGAAGTAGCCTTCACCTTGGAGAACCTCTTTGCCTCAACGAAGGGCTTCTTCGCCTCGACGAACCCAAGGCTTCTCTTTCTTCTTAAGGGCTTATTTCTTCAAGGATGATTATGATACCATCTTCTAAACTCGTCTAGATTATCTGTTTGGGGAAAATTGTGTATCCATTGGCCTGAGGCCTACCCTTTTTCACTTGGACATTTCCACTCCTATTTCCCTAATCTTGAGATAGTCAAGAAGTCTTCGTTCAAGAATCATTAAGGAACCTTGAATAAGATTGTGTTTTTAAGGCGAAGTGGCCAAAGGCCATCTTTACTGCCTCAAATCCTATCTTGGAACTTGTCTCATAACTATTTCTCCCATGACATTAATAATCTTAGGACCTATCCAGAGAGGGAACAAAAACATCCTTGGAGAAATCAATGTGTTGATGAATGCAATGGCCAAGAAGCCACTTTATCATTAAGTACTCCCATATTTCTCCAATTTTAAAGTGGTCAAGGAACCCACCTTTGGAGAATTGATAACACTACAAGCCCATTCTTGGGAAAAAACCTTTAGTTAGGATAAATAGAGGCCATAAAGCCTACTTTATCCTTCTAATCAAAGATCTATATCTACTTCCTTAGGTTTAAAGTGGTCATGGGACCTACTTTATTTATTCATAAAATAATTGAGGGTATAACAAGTATGACATTAGGGATACAAAAGGTTTAAGCAGTGAGAGGCCAAAATAGCCTACTTTATCACCCAAAGTAACTACTAAGAATAATTTCCCCAATACAAAATGGTCAATGAGTCCTATTTTTGCTTGTTATTCCTTCATTCTCCATCTTAGTTTTTCTTGGTAGTATCCAACATTTCCCACATTGTGGGAAAGTATTTCTTGAGGTACTTCCCATTTATGAACCTTTTGTGTGGCTCTCCTTCAAGGCTTGATAGCCAGTAGCCATTTTCGGGCAATACTGTGAACCTGAACGGGTCCCTCTCCCAAAGAAGACCACTTCCACCCTCTCAGATGGCACCAATAGGTAGCACCACTTACCAAACGAGGTCCTCTTCTTCAAAACTCTTTCCCGACCTCGCTATCAGCCCTACTTCACCTTCTTTTCGATCATGACATGGTCAAGCGCTCATAATCTTTTCCCATCAATGCCTCGAGTTCCATCATCATGGCCTCACTATATTCTTGAGGATTAAGGTCATTCTGTCTGGATACTCTTAGAGAAGGAACTACCACCTCCATTGGAAGCACTGCATCCTATTCATAAGTTAGAGAGTAAGGACTTACTCTTGTAGAATCTCTTTCAGAAGTTCTATAAGCCCATAAGGTCTTAGATAAAATTATGTGCCAATCTCTGGGATTATCTTCTAGCATCTTCTCCAGGATATTTATCAACACCTTATTAGAAGCTTCTGCCTACCCATTTGCTTGAGCATAAAAATGAGTATATCTAATGAGTTAAATGGTATAGCGTCAAGTATAAAATAAGCCATCTCATCCCCAAAGGAACATGGTGCTCGGGTCGGGTTGTAATAACAGGAATTCCAAACCTACGAATGATTTGTTCCTTGATGAATTATATCACATCTTTCTGCTCTGCTTTCTTCAAGGGTATTGCCTCTACCCATTCGGTGAAGTAGTTTGTAACAACTAAGATGAAGTTGTGTCCCTTTGATGAATCTAGGTAGATTTTCCCAATTAAGTCCATGGCCCATCCTCTAAAAGGCCCCGATTTCACAATTAAGTGGAGTTCCACAGCAGGTATCCTCTGTATGCTACCATATTTTTTACATTATTGCGTGTGTGTGTCACGATTGACCTAGCAACAACGCCAAAATCTTGATTGACTGATTTTTAACATAGACCAAAATTTGACAAAGTGATTGACTCAGATACCAGAAACTATTTCAAATCCCCAGTAGCTATGCCAAAAACTTGTTTGACTAAATATATAAAAACTGTTTTATGCTATTGTTTGTAAAAATATGTATTTAAAACTCATTTTGATCTAAATCACTGCAAGTGCATAGGTCATATAAGTAATAAAGTGGACTCTATAAGTCCGGATATCGTACCCACAAAGATTGATAAGAAAATCTAAAGATCAACTACCCCTACTACTCAGGATCATCACTATTTGAACCTCTAATTTGAAGTTTGAACTATCTAAAAAAATAGTTTGAATAAAAGAATTTTTGTCAAAGGTTCTCTTAAAGAAATAAACATCTAATCTAATAGAATTAGAGATCTCACATAATAGAGATAACATTGGGAATAAACTAAATGTTATGAAAATCTGTTTGCAGAGGGTTAAAAAAAACATGTAATGTAGAGGACTACAATTCTAGATCTGTCCAAAAGCAAGATAGTATAGCCTTGGAATGCCTCTTGACACTACACATTTCATTGTTTAGAACATCATATTCCTAAACTAGGTTAATGGGTCTAAATAGCTACTTTTAGCATTTGATCCTCTTTAAGATTTGGTTTTTTTTCCTTTCCAGTACTGCACAACCATTTCTTAGGACTGGAAACTGTTTGCCCCCATAGACAGGATAATACAAGCCTTCTCAATGAAATTAGCACCTTGGTCCCCGTAATCATTGAGAATCTTTCTTTCTCCTTATTAGAATCTATGCTAACATCGGATTGAGATTATTCCCAGAAATTGAGATGAGACTCTAAACATTAAACTGATAGATCAGTCGGGTGATTCCCATACCTCAAAGAACACACCCACTGCCACCTAGAACCTGAAATCGTGAGGTTAGAACCTCACCAGTGATTTATCAAAGGGATCTTTAGAGTACATTAGTTCAATGAATATCAGTATAATTTACCCCCAAGTTACTATTCTTTGCTCTCGGGTTGTCCATCCCTGTGTTATTCAACGGGATCCTAAAAATAAGAGCAAAGATAAAACTCTTTCTTGGTACAAAACACTGATATTTAGAACAGCTCATTGATAGAGCACTGCCAATTAAATACATCTAGTTTTCTGCCCAAAACAACATTTAAATCTACAAATGAAAATCAAAACAGCACATTCATTCCCAGAGGGAGCTCGTCCTTTCATAACTAGATTGCAAATAACAATGACTAGTTAATAAAACAAATTAATTGAAATAGAAATCAAACTGAAATAACTGAAATCCAAAAAAATATCTAGACTCCACTTGAATTCAGACATAAATGAAACTAGATAAAAAATAAATTCAACTCGGAATCACTTCTCAGATCCACTACTCTAATCCTAAAAGAAAGATAATGCTAGAAAAAGAAAAATAGAAAGAAAATAAAATATATATATATATACAACGAGAATTCAACTCCTCTAAAAGCTCTAAAACCTGCTGAAAGCTGCGCACTCCTCCATAAGAGCTTCTATTTATAGGCTTCAGACATTGAGCCCTAAAAAACGAGGTGAAAATCACGAATTTTGAAAAGCCCAAAAAAATCTACCCTAATCGTTGATGTCGTGGTCAATGTCATGGCTGATGGCGAGACATCGAAGATGCAATGTCGTGGTTCGAATATGATGTCGTGACATTGATATTTGGTGTGGAAATTCTAAACTCTAAATGACCAAGCAATGTTGTGGTCGATATCGCGACATTGTTAGACTTCGTTCTTATCCTTTTCAAATTTATGTCACTCGGAAAGTCTTAATGTCGTGGACATTGGGTTGATGTTCTCAGTCTTTTTTTGTTAATGTCGCGTATATCGGGTCCGTTAATACTTCAACAACCTCGTTGCTCGATCTGATGTCGCGACATTTGGCGCGGATGTCGCGGACATCGCAAGTTATATCTTACCGCTTAAGTTAGTCGCTGTCGCGATACTGCACTTTGACCGCTAGAACGCACGTGATGTCGCTGGCATTGCTTTGATGTTGCACCTTATGTCGTGGATGAGGCTTTGTTCTGATGTCACGACTGAGTTTCGATGTCACGACATTACTCAAATGATGTTGCAACTTGACTGCCTTTTTGATGATGTCGCAACATTGGATTTTGATGTCTTCGTTGATGTTGCGACATTGATCTTTTCTGTTCCACCCACTTTAGCCGATGTCGCAACATTAAAATCATGTCATGACACTCTCCACATGATGTCGCGACATTGATCACCCGATGTTGCAACATTGCTGTTTTTGCTGCTTTTCTATTGCTTTTTGCTTCTTTTCTTCAAATTCCTGTAAAACATAAATCTGAGTGAAGACTCCACAATTTCACATTAAATTGAACTTTTAAGCCTTAAATATACATAAAAAAATGAGCTTAAAAATATATGAGTTTTAGACTTATCAGCAACCCTTGGAGTAATTGATGTAATCACTTAGGATGGTTGGCCAAAAATAGCCATGTCTCCTAATCAGCCATCGCAATTTTATCCCGACTTGATGTGCTCCACAGACCCCTTCATGAACTTGTTTCATCACTTCCATACTGTATGGGAAGGATAGGCATCTGAGCAGTAGCCCATCAAGCCCCTTTTGTCCCTTCCATTAGGATGAGTTCGTGATCGAGCTTTCACCCCATGGGAACCCATCATAGATCTTCTAAATATTCTCTAATCATAATTCTCCATTCTCCTGCAACATTTTCATATGTATTAACGACTTCTAATATGATTCCCCTTTCATAAATTGAAGGGTGATTCTTCTTTCTTATCATAATAAGTTTATGAGTCAATTATTTGCTCTTCTTCACACCTGAAGCCACTTGTGCTAGCTCATCCACCTCCCAATTAGATTCCCTAGGCACATATTCAAAATCCACATAATGAAAAGAATCTAACAACTGAGTGGAGGCAGTATGATAAGGAGCCAGCAATAAGATGTAGCATTTATATTCCCGGTTAGTTGTCGAAGTACTAATTGAGAGTCCCTAATAATGTGTGCCTCTTATGCTCTAAGTTCCATCAAGATTTCCTAGCCAATCACTAAAGCCTCATATTCAGCTTGATTGTTGGTGCACCTGAAGGCCAAGCTGTTGAAAGATAGGGTAGTCTTTATCCCTTTTGGTGAAATGATTATTATCTTAGCTCCAGCGAATTTCTCTGTGCTAGAGCCATCAAACTTCATAATCCATGGCCTCCTTTCTACTTCATGTATCCCTAATTCAACATTATTTTTTGGTTGGATTTCTAATAAAGGATGATCAGCCATAAAATTAGCTACTTGCCCCCTTAACCCATTTATAAAAATAGACTTGTGGTGAATCCTTGACAGCTGGGTGGACCATTTTCTAATTCGTCCAAAGGATTAAGAGTCAAGTTTGTGTTATTCCATCAAGTTGGTTTGAGAAACCACATGCACTTGAGACTTGATCAAGTTATATCTCAATTTCGTACATGCAAAGTATAAGGCCAAACACAAATTCTCAATTGGTGTATATACCTTGTCTCTATTGAATTTAGGACTCTACCCAAATAGTAAATAGCCTACTCATGGCTTTCAACATTATTTTATGCCAGAAGGCATCCTATAGACTCTTTTGCAGCTAATAAATAAAGTTTGAGAGGCCGACCCTTCAATAATGGCATTAAAACAAGAGGGTTAGAAAGGTAACCTTTGATTCCATCAAAAGATATCTGGTGTTGTTTCTCCCATTTAAACTTTTCCACTTCTTTTATCTTGATCAGGTTAGAGAGTACCTTATTCTTCCCTGCCATATTCAAAATTAACCTCCTTAAATAGTTCACTTGACCCATGAACTTCTGAAGTTCTTTCTTATTTTGAGGAGCC
Source organism: Tetrastigma voinierianum (assembly GCA_016808115.1). NCBI lineage: Eukaryota > Viridiplantae > Streptophyta > Magnoliopsida > Vitales > Vitaceae > Tetrastigma > Tetrastigma voinierianum. The sequence continues at coordinate 749,153 of JAEQBH010003140.1, read as the reverse complement.
CTAACCGAAATGATGGCTCTCAGTTTATTTCAATAATTTCACTCCCTTTAATGAACCAAAACCCTAGAAAATTTCCATTAACCTAAAAGCACATTTGGAGTGGGATTGAGTTTCAATTGATGAAGTCTCATCCTTTCAAAACTTTTTCTTAAATGATTCACATGTTTTGTGGCCTTCTTAGATTTAACCACAATATCATCGATATAAATCTCCATGAGGTAGCCTAACTAATGAGTCTAAAACTCATTTATTTTTGAATATATTTCAGGCTTAAAAGTTCAGTTTAATGCGAAATTATGGAACTTTTACCCAGATTTTTGTTTTGCAGGAACTTAAAGAAAATAAGCATAATTCAGCATAAAAATGAGCATAAGTCAGCACCGTGCAGAGAAAGGGCCAATGTCGTGACATTGCTTCAGCAAATTTCCAATGTCGCAACATTATGTGGAGAAAGTCTTGATACTACTACAATGTCACGACATCATAAATAGCTCTAGCAGTCAAATTATGGCAGCCCTCTAATGTCACGACATCACACCAACATGGCTATTACATTGCTTGTAGTGGGAAGGACTGAATTGTTTAAATGTCGCGACATCAAGACATTGTCGCGACATTAGCCAAGGCTTTAACACTGGAGACTTAAACTCCAATGTCACGACATCGGATCAATGATGTCGTGACATCATATCAAAGCAACCAGGGTGATGAGACAAGTTAATTATCGCGACACAGAATAAATGTAGTGACATCAGCTAAAACATTGGTAGGGGACTTCAGAGCAATGAGATTCAAAGTCGTGACATCGGGAAAGCAATGCTGCGATATCAGCTAACAAGATCAGACTTACTGAGGCAATGTCACCACATCAAAGCAAAAATGTCAGAGCAAAAGCATCAGTAAGCAATGTTGTAACATCAACTAACAAGATCAAACCTGTAGAGGCAATGTCTCAACATCAACAGGTAAGCTATAAACAATGTCGCGACATCAGCTGAAAAGATCAGACCTGCAGAGGCAATGTCGTGACATCAACAGGTCAGCTATACAGCAATGTTGCAACATTAGAGCAAAAATATAAGAGCAAAAGCATCAGTAAGTTATGTCGCAACATCAGCTAAAAAGATCAAACTTGCAAAGGCAATGTCACGACATCAACAAGTGTGCTATAAAGCAATGCCACAACATCAAACCTAAACATCCAAGTTGAAACACTACAAAGCAGTCTCGCGACATCGATTCAGTGTCGCAACATCAACTCAATGTCGCAACACAGCGAAGGTAATGTCGCGACATCGAAATTAATCTACAACAATGAATCTCAATGTCGCGACTGTTGGGTTCCTACTGGCGATTAAGCATGCATACATACATAGCGAAAAATTATAAAATTTTGCCTTTTTCTAACCCGACCAGGGATCCATGTGATCCAATCAAATGATTCAGGGATAGAAGAATACCTTATTCTCATTGGAATATCCTTGTTCCACAGAGTCATGTGTGCGTCAAACCCTCCTTTTCGAACTAAAGGCGTAGTGATCGCTTCCACCCTTGATCTCAGGCCACAAAAGAGGTAAGTGATCCCGAATCAACAAAATTTGTATCCTATTTTCTCCCCACTGCAGAGCCAAGCTACTGCAGTATAGTGGTCTAGGGTCGAACACGGGGATGGGTTTTCTTCATACAAATGATTTGAGTGAAGTCAAAATTTGTGAATTAAATTTGGATTTTAAGGTTTGGGTAAAAACAGGGGATTGGTTGTGTGCAGATTGAAAATAAAATGAAGAAAAATATAAAAAGAACTCCTTGAACTTTCAGGCTACTGGGCATGGGATTTTACGGCAACTGATGGTTTCCAGGGTTCATTTCCTCCCGTTGGGGAGGATGACATATAGTCTCCCGAACCGGATCTTCATTTGGCTTTAAAACCTAAACCCTAATAATTTTCCTTTTTGATAGAAAGCAATTATTTAACATTTGGTGGTTCCTACAAGGAAAATCTATCACTCGACTCCATCCTACTGACGCCCCAAACCCGAGGGTCCATTGACTACCTGTCAACCCACGCATCATTAGTGATGCCCAAGCTACCCGACGCCAATTCAGAAAATCGGGCATTGTCTCCTTTGTACGAGGAGCTCTACCCAATTGAATCACCTGCATGAAACCTGTCCCAAGCAGTCCAATATAGTCACAATGATACAAATATGGATAAAAACGGCCTCTTGGGCCCATACTACAATATCCATAGAAACATACCAACTATGTCCAATAGTTCTAAGAGTTCAAATATTTACTCTTATACAACATATATTAAAATACTCGAATTCTAATACATGTAAACCACCAGTGCCCACATTCCCGCTTCTTCTGTAACTCAAATCTCTAGATTAGCCGCCTCTCGCACGCTCCATGTACCAGAAAAGGGGTCCCACACTGTGGTGAGCTAATGCTCGCAGGAGAATCGCCCTAAGTGGGCTACTCACCACCTATGCAAAGGTAATGTTCCAAATTAAACACACATTCAAGCAAATGCATGATCCTACCTTGAATGTCTACATGACAAACTCGTGATCCCGAGTCCTCATCGACTTCACACTCTAAGCCTCAGACATGAGAATTATTAATTTGTTTATTTGTGATAACCCTCCATGTATATATCAATTGGGCCATTCCGACGATTGATATATTATTTGTTTTCGATCTAATTCTCGATGAATATATATCAATCAAGCCGTCCGATCATCGGGATATATTCTTTGTTTGTGGACTATCCATGAATATCAATCAAGCCACTCCGACGATTGATATTTTTAGTTTGGACTACCCTCCGATAATTTATGTTTTCTAGACAACCCTCCGAACCATTTTCTCGAGACTCATCTCATGCACTCACTCCTATAATCCTAGGTGTTTCAAGCAGTATACTGAATGGCTGTATGCCGCCTAAGGCCTAATCACATGCAAATATATAAACTGAATATATTACTCACATAATTCAAATCATATAATCATGTTATGTAATTATACAACTCATACATCGAAATTAGCTCACTGGGCTAATGATCAAAAAAAAAAAAAAACAATATAATTTAATTTAAATCACTCGACCCAAACACATATTCACACAAAATACATTTTCGTGACACTATTCCTAGGAACAGTAAAACCCTAGGGTTTACGGTTCCCACACTCAACAAGTCATCGGTTCACTTTATGAACCCGCATCTCACGGCCATTCCCGGCATTTTCCAAACCAATACATGATTTAATACCAAATCACCCACCCTGACAACCTTAATCAGCCGTGGCAACTACTACCGCTCCAATGGGAAATCAAAAATTCATATCAATTCGGTCCCAAGGTTTGGGACCGATCAAACGGCCTCTCACGGCCTCATTTAGCTCAAACATTTGCAAAGTATTTAAAAGAGGGAATAAAACCCAAGTAGGGAGAAACCCCTACTTCTCGGAGTTTGAGGAAACTCCCAACTGCACCCACGCGGGCCCCTCTCCGCGTGAGCAGCCTCCTTCTTGTCCGAAGACTCGCCGACGGCCGGATGTCAGGAATTCCAGAGAGAAGCCGAGACCTTCTTCAAAAAAAAACCTCCATTTTCGCTTGCAAAGAGCCACCGGACCTCTCCTCGCTTTGCCTTTCACGCTTTGCTTTATTTCAAATCGAGGTGCCACACTCATTCCATTATTTTGTCTCTCAGAGTGACTTAAATTAATTAATTCCCTCTTTCCGCCACATTCTATGACTATCTCGGCCGCCCATTTTCATCATTTCCTCACTCATACCACTTTATGGTACATGAGTACTTGTTATTATGTGACTTCGTCGCATCAAAATCGCTTTCTTTACGCAGACCAAACGCGATGTCTCGAAAAACATGCCAACTCCGACTGTCTCGGAATATTACGAAATTTTATGTGATAACTAGATTTTCGAGATTATTCTAACGGGTATGGAACCGCTGGTCATCTGAGAAATTAGAGAATAAATTACGGATTTTAACCGAATTTCAATTCTCAGAATCGAAATTGCATTTTATTCTTATTCGGTAATTGGAATTTCTGCCCATTTCCTTCAGAAAGGAATTTCAGCCCAAATTTCGACAATTACAATCACTACATGCATATGCAACGTGCACTCTACCATGATGTAAATGTCATTTAAATCTTTAAACGACAACTACGCACTCTTCATCCCTAAACAAGAAGTGGATAGGTGGCCCGCATCATGTCCCCGCACTCCCAATGCGTACTCCTTCCACTCCATACGCCATAGCACCAACACTAGCTCGGTCTCGTCGCTGTAAACCCGATCACGGCTATCAACAATGCACACTGGTCCTCCTCGAAGGTCCCATCCGTGTCAATCTCAATCCGTCCCCAATCCACCACATGAGTTGGATCTGGTGTACTTCCAGAGCATGGAGACGTGAAACACCTCGTGGACACCTGACATGCTGGGCAGTAACGCTAACCGGTACGCTATGGTGCCTATCCTCTCGAGTATCTCGAAAGGTCCAATTAACCTCGTTGATAACTTCTCTCGCTTGCTAAACCTGACCACTCCTCTCTTAGGTATCACCTTCAAGAAGACGTGATCCCCAACCTCGAACTCTAAGGGTCGACGTCGCACACCGCGCATAGCCTCGCCGCCTCCGAAACATGAGAAGACGCTATTGTATCGAACCTACCTCTCGCAGGTGTCTCTAATCGATCAGACCGTTGATGGAGCCTCCCACTCGGGTCCAACATAACTGATCCACATGGCTCTACAATGCCTCATGCGGTGCCATTCAGATACTACCGATAACTATTGTTGTAGGCGAATTCCACTAAGGCAAATGCTCTTCCCAGCTACCTTTATGATCCAAGACACATGCTCGCAGCATGTCCTCTAACACCTGTATAGTCCGCACAACGTATAACCCTACACAACCCTTACTTTGTGTGTAAACGCTGACCTTCCCAAGGTCACTATCGCTGACAATCCAATGGACCGTCAACCTAGTCCGTGTCATGAACGACATCCCTATACCGAGCCCTTGCCGGCTTAACAACACCCAATGTAATTGACAAAGGGGTATCCAAATCTCGAGTCATTCCCGACTCTTATCATTCAACTTTAAGTCCAGAGCGTCCGTCCGCTATCATCAACATCAACCTTTCGCATCTAGTCTTTCTCAACAACGTAATTTCGATATCTCCACGGTCTCTTACACCCAATACGTAAATTCCGGATATCTCCTGATCTCTTACACCCACACAGACCTTTGATACTACCACTGGTCTCCTTCACCCATAACTCCGTGCTTCACCTAGGGATTAACGGCCCCTTTTCGCTCGCTTCAACACACTTTAATTACTTTTCATTTCTTGGTTCGAACTATGAGTCTCCAATGGACTTAGTCCTAAAGACAAACTCAACCCACACTCACCAAGAGTGGTGAATGACCATACCGTGCACCCACACTCGACTCGACGCGATGTTACCGTGCACACGAACACAACAATGCCATATTGTGACACCCTATCACGGGTCCACCATGAGCAGAATCTCGGAGATCTCACACTCATAATCTCGACCTATCAGGTCAACTCTCACCCTATACCCCAGTAAGAACATCTATACATGGCTTCTCTAAAGCCTTAACCTCTGCCCCAAATCCAATGTCGTGCCTGCATGACAAACTTACCAGTCCCACCATCGACAACCCGATGGTCACAACTTCATCCATGTCAAACCCGACATCAAGAACCAATAGGTCTACACACCCTAAGGTCCACCACGCCCATCACAAGAACTCTGATCCGTCCCCGACTTCGACTCCACACCTTGGCCCTCCGTCTATCTCAGGTCAGCCGGGAGTGCTTGTATAGCACTCAAACCGAAACTGCCCCCAACCCTCACTAGGGTGTGGAGGAATGAATTGCGATACTCTCCGCGCTCTATGCCAGCCTAATCGGGACCGTGCTGTCCCAAGTCCAGATCCCTGTCTCTGTGGCAATCCCACATCATGCTCAACTCGGCCCTAGTCTTGAAACTACAGAAGTGTAAGTCTTCTACCTCTTCCCCGAACTAGGAGAAAGCTGATCCTCCCTCTTGTTACAAACACCCGTATCTCGAGTGTTCCAAGTATCCTCAATCTCTCTCTCTATGGTCAAGGCCGCCCCGACCATGGAGTCCATGTCCCGTAGGAGAAATCCTATAATCCTGCCCCGAATGGACAACTCAAACCCATTCGAATCTTGTAATACTCCAAATAATCCCAAGAAAACTACGTGATCTCAAGATTGACATTCGGCCCTCCCAACTCATCACTACCTCAACCTTCTACACTTCCCGTGCCGACACCACATCCAAAATCTCCCGTTAGCTAAACCTCGCACCTCACCGAACTTAGTGTGCCAAATGGATGGTTTCTCAAGAATCGTGGAATAATAATCCCCGGGATACTCATGCCTCCCACTGACCGAGATCAAAATGTCATCCACGTAAGACTACGCCAACCTGATTCAGATAGTGGCTGGGAAAGATCCATGATGAGATCCATGGGAATGCCGCGAACGATTCGCCAATCCAAAGGGTATCACCGTGAAACTCAGTGCCCATAACGCGCTCTAAACGCCTCTTAGGGATATCTCCGCTTCAATCCTCACGATGGTAACCAGCGTTAAGGTTCATTCGAGTAGACTCGCTCCTCTCAATCAACAATAAATCATCAATCCTCTGTGAATAAAAATTCGATTCTCGATCATAACCCGTCTTTCAATCGCTATAGTCAATGCACAATCAAGGTCTTGGCCCTTCTTCTTCGCAAATAGGAAACGGAGCGCCCGTGGTGAAGTGTCATGAGGACCTCACCATAGTCTGACTGATTCGAGTTCCGCTAACTCAATCGTTAATCCCATGAGTCACAGAGACAGTATACCGTGGTGTAACCTACACCAAGTCCCAATCTCTCTCGCGGAGGTCCGTAGCTCATCCGAAAACATCCACATACTGCGACACTACCGAGGTAGATCCAGCCCAGGGGCTCTCCGTCCTTCTGTGGCAAGGCTCGCTAGCCAACCCGCTAACCGGTCCCTGACATCTGACCTCGTGATAATCGTCCGGGGCAAAATATCGCGGCTTGCCCCGAAATACAACACGAGTACCGTCCTACGTGCAAAGCAGAACCCTCAAGGCCACAATCGATGCAACAACCCCAAGTCACAAATGCTAATCCATCCCAAGGATGACATCGAACTCTAACATGTCCATAATCCTCAGGTCCACTGTGAGTAGAGTCCCCGAGATCTCCATCTCACAACCTCGACATATCATCCCTAGTCTCGCCCTAGTCCCTAGGGGAGAACTCACATATAACGGCTCCTTTAAGGTCTTTAGATGTCCTCGCCCATTTCTACCATACTTGGCCTCACTCTCTAGCTGGAACAAGAACTAGTCTATCCGGTCGTGTCGAGAGGTACTTCCATAGCCTCTAACACTTTCTCGATTCGAATAAACTAATGGTCTACCACCATCTGGATCTTTCCTCAGAATGCCTGAGGATGATGCGCCTTAAACCTCTCGTAATGTTACGATCTTCTCAAGGTTTACTGCTATACCACTGGTGCGATACAGCCTGTTGTAACATCTACGCTCAACAAAAGTTCAGATCAAACACCGACGGTGCCTCGACCAATATCTTTGTGGTTTCACGCTCCCGCGTCCCTCGACTAGCCATCTATACAGTTAACATGGAGGTTAAATCTCAATACAGTATCTTTAAGGCATCATCACAACCCCGAGAAACTAATCATACATAAATCGCTAGATACACAAGTCCTTTGCATTTACTGTGAATGCAAGAACCATTGCATTTAAAATATTGTTTTCAACAAAATTTTATTTTCGAAAATTTATCAAATTTTATTTTATTTGATTTTTCAAAAAAAAAAATTTCAAAAATTACTGTTCACAGTTGACCGGTCAACGTTTACTATTCACGGTTTACAATTCACGGCGATCGCTCATGATTACCGCTCATCGATTACTATTCACGGATATTATTGGTCACAATACAAAATTGTATCAGAAAAGACTCAGCTTTGCAATGTTGCAATACAAAAATTCCAATCTCTTTTCATACTGCTTACACTATATCAAGTAATACAAAATTCCAAGTGTATCTCAACACTAACATTCCAAGTGTATTGTATTGCAATACAATTTCAAAGAATACAAATTCCAAGTTGTTTGTTTCACCACTATATCAGAATATAATGTCAGTATCACAATCCTTTCGCCGCAATACAATCCTTGCTCACAATACAATACCTCCAGCCTACACAAGCCTTAGTCACAATACAAAATATTGTATTGCAATACAAACAACCCTCAAATCTCTCTCTCTGCAATACAAAGATAGTGTATTGCAATACACTCTACCAACTACCAGCCCTCTTTATATCACAATACAAATGGACCCTTGCAATACAATTTTTTTTTCATTAATATAAGTCAAGCAAGAGCCCAAAAACTATTTATGCACTGGGAATTTTATTTATTTTTTTTCATTTGTTAATACTCAAATAAATTTCTAAAAATTTATTTTCTTCATTTTTTTTCATTTTTTCCAGAATACACAAATAAATTTCTAAAAATTTATTTTCTTCACTTTTCTTCAGTTTTACACCATATAAAACCTTAGAAAATTATTTTCTCACCTCATAACCAAATAAATTTAAAAAAAAATTATTTTCTTGGCTTTAAAATTTCTTCTCATTTTCCAACAACCCAATAAATTTTTAGTAGTCTTCTATTTTATTTGACTTTTCTTCGCCTTACACTCCAAAACCTGGGCACTAAATTTCTTCACCTCTAAACCAAATAAATTTATTCCAATTTATTTTATTTCTTCTTTTTGTTCCAGTTTTCACTCACTGTAAAACTTCACCATTTTTCTAACACATCCATGTGCTAAGTACTAAGCACACAACATTATAACACATCACAAACCATGCTCTAAACATCAAGTCTACATAATATACACTCATGTTATGCACAATCACACACCAAACACTGCCATGCATGCAAGGTTCTATTCCCTTAGATTTCCTAGGTAATCTCATACTAAACTCGACATCAAACCACCTAGTATACAGCTCTATCCTCACTGGGGTGGCCTAAGCCCAATTCCTCAATCTTTAGGTTTCATATACCAGCTCACGATCAAACAACGTTGGTGGTGATAGATTACCTCAAACTAGCCCTCAGTGATTTCAGATACCTAAGCTCGATACCTCGCCGTGACGCCCAAACTCCGGGTCCGCGACCACCGTCAACCCGCCGGAATGGCGCGATGTCATACCACGCCCACTCGTAAAACGCAAAGTCTCCTTTGTACCGGAGCTCACCCACTGAATTACCCCGCATGAAACCCGTTCCAAGCAAATTCAATATAGTCACAATGATACAAATATGGATAAAACGCCTCGGGGCTCCATACAACAATATCCATAGAAACATACCAACTATGTCCAATAGTTCTAAGAGTTCAAATATTTACTCTTATACAACATATATTAAAATACTCGAATTCTAATAAATGTAAACCACCAAAGCCACATTTCCATTTTCTTTCCAGAACTCACCCCAGACGAGCCGTCTCACGCACATCCATGTACCCGTAGTGCTGGGGTCCCACGACCAAGTGAGCTAATGCTCGCAGGAGAATCGCCCTGCTGGGCTACTCACCACCTAAGTGCAGTGCAATGTTCCAAATTAAACACACATTCAAGAAAATGCATGATCCTACTTGAATGTCTACATGACCAACTCAGATCCCGAGTCCTCACCGACTCTCTCACACTCGCCTAAGCCTCGTATGAGAATTATTAATTTGTTTATTTGTGGACAACCCTCCGATGTATATATATCAGTTGGGCCGCTCCGACGATTGATATATTATTTGTTTTTGGACTACCCTTGGATGAATATATATCAATTGGGCCGCTCCGACGATTGATATATTCTTTGTTTGTGGACTACCCTCCGATGAATATCAATTGGGCCGCTCCGACGATTGATATTTTTAGTTTGGACTACCCTCCGATAATTTATGTTTTCTAGACAACCCTCCGAACCATTTTCTCTAGACTCATCTCATGCACTCACTCCTATAATCCAGTGTTCCAAAGGTATGGAATGCATGTATGCTAGTTCCAATACGCCTAATCACATGCAAATATATAAACGTGAATATACTGCATAATTCAAATCACATAAATCATGTTATGTAATTATACAACTCATACATCGAAATTAGCCTACTACTAATGATCAAACAGCCATTTAATTTAAATCACTCACCCAAAACACATATTCACATAAAATACATTTGTGACACTATTCCTAGGAACAGTAAAACCCTAGGGTTTACGGTTCCCACACTCAACAAGTCATCGGTTCACTTTATGAACCCGCATCTCATGGCCATTCCCGGCCTTTTCCAAACCAATACATGATTTAATACCAAATCTCTCTTAACTGACAACCTAATCGATTGCGGTAATAATATTGCCCAATTGGAAATCAAAAATTCATATCAATTCGGTCCCAAGGTTTGGGACTGATCAAACGGCCTCTCACGGCCTCATTCAGCTCAAACATTTGCAAAGTATTTAAAAGAGGGAATAAAACCCAAGTAGGGAAACCCCTACCTCCTGAGTTTGAGGAAACTCCTAGTCTTCAAAATTCCACGCGGCTCCTCTCCGCTGCAGAGCACACTCTCTTCCTGCCCAAGACCGACTGGTCTGATTTGTCATAAATCTAGAGAGAAGTCAGAGACCTTCTCTCTAAAAACCTCCATTTTCGTTTGCAGCAGCCACTGGACCTCTCTGTTTTTGCCTTTCACATTTTGCTTTATTTCAAAATGAGGAGAAGACACTATTCCATTATTTTCATATTCAGAAAGTGACTAAATTAATTAATTCCCTTCTCTTTCTCCGCTTTGACATTCATCATCTCTACTGGTCCATTCATCATTTCTACTCATACCACTTATGGTACATGAGTACTTGTTATATGAACCTTTCGTCGCATCGAAATCAAGCTTTAAGACCAAATGCGATGCCTCAAAACGTGCCAACTCCGACTGCCTCTAATATTACGAATTTCACACACCAGATTTTTCGAGACGATTCCAACGGTACAATCCGTTTCGTCATCTGAGAACTAGATAATAAATTACGGATTTTTTAGCTGAAATTTCAATTTTGTAATCGAAATTACGATTTTGCCCTTATTCCATAATTTGGAATTTCTCGGGTCTTACACCTACAATGACTCGTAGTGCACTGATTCCATGACTAATAATAATAATCCACCGAACCCTAAAAGATTGGCCAGTATTGATCAAAGAGTGTTGTATTTACAAAGGAAAATAGAACCCTTAACCTACCTCGGCTCGTGAATGGCAACTAATGGATATCGCTGCATCTAAAGCCAAAAATACACTAACCCTAAAATCTTGGCAAGTATTGGCCAAAGAAAAGTAAATAAAAAGCTTAAACCTAGAGTTGAAAATTTAGGGAACCCAAATGTCAAACTCAAGGTGGAAAAACAAACCACCAGTTACTTTCGATCCTACTCCCACCGCTTTTCCTTTTCCAAGAGAAGTGAGCCTAGCAGCTCATCCTCCAAGTTGTCATCCTCGAGGATGCTCGCAACCAAGAAAGCTGGTGAAGCAGGAAAGAGAAGAGAGAAACCGGAACAAAGAGAAAGTCACAAGGTACGAAAGACAAAGTTAAAGGCAAAGCTATAAGTCGTTTATATAGCCATACAAGAGGTGTGAAATACCAAAATGCCTAAAATATGTAATTGCCAGATAAATGGTAATAATCAAAACGAGGTCGTTTTGGAATCAAAAACATCAAACACAGTAGCAGAATTTCATTATGCAAGGAATCCTCACAGCACAATTAAAATATAAGGTATATAAATTCAAAATTTTCACTATGCACAGTAATTTTCGCTAAGCTAGCGAAATTTTGCTAGCTTAGAGAAAATTTGTGCATAAAGCAAAATTTTAAGTATGCACAAAGAACTTCGCTATGCCAGCGAAAACCGTGCATAACGAAATTCACTGCCCTCGCATCCCGCGACCACCGCTCCTACGCATCCCGCAACCTCGCCCAAAGATCCTCTTCTTTCTTATTTCTTCTATTTTCTGGCTTCTTCTTTTCTCCCTGCCTCGGATCTATTATGTTGAGCTCGATCGACTCATGTTTGGATCGACTCAACAATGTTAAGTATGACAGCTCGCAAAAACTACAAAATGTCACAAAATGCATCGAGAAACAAGAGAACCCTTGACTGTGCAAATCGGTTAACAGAATATTTGTATACAAAAAGCGCACTCAAACCTATAATAAATGTGGTTCAAAATAGCACTTTACACTAATCACTTTCTACAAATTATCCACACGAACGAGCCTCTCTTCGAAACCGAGAAACGAGTGTAATAGCACTGGTCGAACTCTGAAACCCCAGTCGCCTCTCACTGTGAAACAAATGAACCAATCCGCATAGTGATCCCTTGGGTTTAAATACCAATTTTAGGCCCAAGGGTTGGTTTCCAACCCATTCTATGTGTGACCATGTAGGTCCACATAATGTTGGCAGTGGGCTCAAAAGCCCATTTCAAGCCCATGGATCATAAGTGGCCTCTAGCAAGGCATTATGACCACCCAAATTATGGTCAATAGCCCGACATAACCTAATCCATAATAAATGCTCAGTCCTTTGTCTCATGATAATCTTAACAAACACATCGTCATGACTATGTCTCCTTGTGTGTTCAATCATGGTTCTTCAATTCCATGTAAGAATTTATAATGAACATTAATGTAACTTTATTAATTCATTTAAGCAACATGCAATTTCAGTCTCACATGTTGAGGGCCCAAACACATCTTCAAAATGAGGACAGTCCTTTCTGGTCCACTCACGTCCCTCTACATGATTTATTCTATGTTCAAACTACAATTGTATTACCAATTCCTGGTCACAGATGATGTTGGATCCACAAAAAAGATAAAGCTCGCTAGGGACCTATGGTAGGCAGGTCTGAAGGACAAAAAAGAAGACATTATTATGATGAGCTACTTGACTTATAATCCATGTAGTATTCTCATGATGGGTCGATCCAAAGATAATACCATCAAAGATCGTGATTTTATGAGCTAATTTACATTCATATATGCATGGGATCAGTAGAACATGATCATCAACAACCTCCATACTAGTCTAATTCACTATTACTCCACAAATAATGAACCATCAGTGAATACCCGAATAGCATTCATTTGAAGTCCGTAATTCTACTATCAAGTCACACTCTTGATGACCATAAGTGGAATATGGAGCAAATCACCAAATCTATAAACAAGATATAACGAGAAAATGCCTTATTATTGAAATATGAAAGCAATAAATACCATAATCTACGTCTTCTTGGTGGTACATAACCAACAAATCCACATCACACCATTGACTTACCATTGCACTGGGGAAGAATATATAAGAACAGAATGCCCAAGCAATTTTTTTTAATGCCACGACAGATGTGACCACTATCGATAATTCTAATAAGTCATACACATCACCTCCACACTGTGCGCTAGGGCAAGCACTAAGCCGCAGGATTTCACCGCTTTTAGCCCAAGACCTAAGCCTATAAATATGAGCCCAGAGTAGCACACACCTTCAAATGCATTATAGTATCTTATACAAAAGCTGAAGTCTCATTGTATATCTTTTTCTTTTTCTTTTTCTTTTTATTTTATTTTCCTTTAGTTATTTTTGGATTTAGTTTCATTGATTAGAAGTGATCTAAACTAATTTACAAGATTCATGTAAACAAGCTCATTTCAGTTCCAACTCAATGAATCTAAATGCTCGAATTCATTATTTTCACAGATTGCACCGAAATGAATTTGTTTGGATCAACTAGTCATTTATGATTGCATCCGTATTTGAAAGGCTAAGCTCCTCTAGGAAGAATCGCTTGTAAGGATTATTGATAGGAATATTAATGTCAAAAGAAAATTGGAGTGATTTAACTGCATTAGTCCTACATTGTTGTTCTAACATGAATGAAACTAAGAGTTGTATCACAGTTCGACAAGAACCCTCTATGACACAGAGTAGAGACTACCTGAGAGCAATGAGCAGAATCAGGGGTAAAATTATACTTAATATTATTTAATCTTAATACCTTGGATTACTCGATATATCACTAGTGATGATCTAACCTTTCGCTTTCTTCAAGGCCCTCCACGTGACAGTATGTGTTCCTGAGGCATACGACCCTTATCATCTAGCAATTTAATTCTGAGGTTTCACCTCAACTGAGAGGAATGCACCCCAACCCCGTGTTAGCCGAGATCCTAATCAAGGGAAGAGGAAATTCTCGTCAAATTAGATGATGATTACTTTTATTTTGAGGCTGAAAACATCCTCTGTCCATGGGGTACCCCACCCTAAGAAACAGCCAAGTAATGGTAAGAAAATAATGATCTAAAAGAGTGAACAAATCTACAAGTAGCTCTTCGCACCCACCATTCAGATAGAATGTGAGTAGTCTGAGAGCAACAAACAGAGTTAGAGAACCATTTCACACTAGTCCCGCTCTGAAAATTCCAAGGTTCATCCTCGATTCGTACACAAAGAGGTGATCCAATTCAACAAAACTTGACACTGCTCCCATCAGTAGAGTCGTGTTTTCACCGCAATATAGTGGTCCAGGCCAAACACAAGGATGGGTTTTTTTCAGTGATAACGACTAAGTGAAGTCAAAATGGATTTGAGCTTGATGCCAAGGTTTGCAAAACTGGTGGAGCTAAGATCATACACCAAAACAAAATACAAAGAAAATGTATACAGAATTCCTCAAGTAAAGGTTAGGTCATCGCTGTGGTTCTAGGCAACCGAGGCCCTCCTAATACTTTTCTCATGGCTGGGGAGGATGACATATAGTCATCTCCTAAAACTGCTTCTTCATTTAATCAGAAAACCGACTCAACAACTTATCTTGAGTACCATTTTCTCCCATTTATAGTCTCTGCATGCTGAATAACATCACCTTGATTCACTTTCCAATGTGCCTAATAAATGATAAATCATTGAATGTCACCGTATCTAACAATAAGCATACAAACAACCCCAAAGCTACTAAGTAATTAGCCGCTTATAGAACCAAAGATTCAAACTTAAAATTTGGGGAAAATAAAATATCCTGAATCGCTCTTCAATAACCTATGATGATAAATTAACTGGTGTCATTTGATTCAATCGATATGATCCAAGGAACTCAAAAGCTTATATCAAATATTGATCATTCAAAGAAACCGGCGGATTAAAGCACACGTCGACCGGGAACCACATATGGTGAAAACACCCAAGTTAAAACATGGAAAAACCCCGCTTGCCTTCTCTCTCGATTCCCATTCAAAGGGCCGTCCACTCCATGAAAATGGTTTAGTCAGCCATCCTCCGAGTTGTCATCCTCGAGAATGTTTACAGCAAGAGTGAGAGAGGCGGAAGAAACAGGAGGTTAGGAGTAGTGATGGAAAACTGGAGAGAAAACTGCTGAAAGCTGGCCCAAAAATTTTATCTGTCGCCCTTAATAAAGGCTTCGATCAGATTTCAGAGCCAACCCTTTACTATATTACAAAATAACCTCCAAAATATTCTACACCGGTAAAAAAAGGAAGAAAACAAAAGAGACCAAAAAGCAAAACAAACTAAAAGCAAAGAGAATTGTATGTGAACAAGCATGCTAGGATGGAGAATAGTGGCAACTGGATGCACTCGCACTGCTCCATTTTTCTGCATTTTCACTCTTCTTTCCCTTCTCCGGTCTCCGACCGCAATGCCGAGTTTGACTCGACTCTTCGTGCTTGATCTCCTCAGCAATTTCCTCACATAGATAGCTTGCAAAACTGCAAAATTTACTACAAATGCATCGCAGAATAATATATCCTAATGTGTAAATCGAGTTAATTAGAATGATTAGTATACAAAAGCACTCAAAACCTATAGTAAATAGGGTTCAAATAGCACTTTGGGCACTAATTACACTTCAACCTACACATTGCTAGTCTTAGCAATGAAAGAAAGAAAGAAAGAAAGAGCATACTACGATAACAAAATAATGTTCACAAAAATTATATTTCAAAAAGGTTGTGAATGAGCAATGCCTAACCCTAAGTAAGAATCATCAAAGTCATCCATAACTATCATGAGAGAATGAATGCCATACAAAAATTGGAGTATCAAAAGAGCCTCTTATCTCTGAATCAAACTTAAACTTCCAATTAAAAATCTAAGTGTTTGTTTGATCAGCTCTCAACAATAAACTACCAAACTGCACTCTCCCCCCAACTTAGCTACTACCACGACCTAGCATGCTAACCAACCTAAATACATAAGGACCCACTTTTTATCTGATAACTCTTTGTGTTAGTAGTGGTGCAATGCCGAGAATCGACCTCACTAAAGTCCATGTAACGGATCTACCGATGACTCCCAACCACTAAGGCTTAGGCACACAAGTCACATAAGGATCTTCGACTCACAAACTCCTTCAAAGTTTCACCCCGACTTCAAATGATTTCGAGACTCAGCACCACAATTTTGCTAAACTCTACCCATCCACCCGTAACGAACACTAAGTCAGACTCCCAACCGTTGAAGGTTTAGTGGCACGGCTTTAAAGGCTTTCACATATACCCTGACCATGCTTTTCTGTTTCAAGGCAAAGCATTGCAATATTTATTCTTTTTCTTTTCTTTTTTCTTTCTTTTTCTTTTTTTTTTCTCAACATTTACTGGCCTTCTTTCCACATGGGTCCTAACTATTAAAGGCAAGTAATGAAACTAGGTAGGTTATGCAAAGTAAAGAAGGTTGCTAGCTTTTTCTTGTCATTGAAACCTAATGTGTTTCTATGCAAATTTAGCTAAGCAGTGGAAGAAATAAATCAATAAGAATTAAACTAATCATTCACTCAACCAAGCATGGAACCAATCTAGCATCATGAATCGGAGCAGTTTAAATTTTCCAACTTGCAAAGTTAGGCAAACCACAAAAATTTTGATTGCAAATGGGTCCAGATTAAAGTAAGCTGTGGCGGTATAACGTTTTATAGAAAGGGAACCTGCAGCCAGTCGAACATCAAATGGGCTTCTGTACAGTAGTACAAAAGAATAATACAAAAGCCACTTCCTTTGCTAACTCTCCCCCCCCAACCCAAACATCTTAGCCCAAATGGGCTCGGATTAAATTAGAGAAGGAAGTGTTACCTCCTTGATGAGATGTGATCATTTCTGGATAGGAAACTTTGCAAGCTTCCATTAGATATCTTTTTCTAATTCATGGCTTCAAATAAACAAGTTAGAGAAGAAAAGAGAGGAAAAAGTGACCAGTTGGAGCATTTTTAAAATTACACATGCATACAATCTCAAAATATTCTTTCTAGCCATTTGGATCTCTACACTCTAAGCTCTTAACGGTACCAAGAACGCCTAAAACGGAGTTCCTATTTAAAAGCTTACGGAAATAAACAAAATCGGCGCCAAAATCAGACCTATAGCGAAAATTTTCGATAAAGAAATTTCATAAATTTACGAAATTCGACATGCTAAATGAAAATTTAAAATTTCGTTATAGCCATAAATTTTCGCTATGTCTAATATGAAATTTTTTGAATTTTTTTTGATTTTTTTTTTGAAAAATCCTCAACAAAATAAATAATATAATAAAATAAAGAAAATAATAAAATAATAATAATTTTTTTTATAAATAAAACGATTTTTTTAAGTAGACAATTTTTTTTAAACGATTTATATATATATATATATATATATATATATATATATATATATATATATATATATATATATATATATATATATATATATAAAATTTTAAAATAAAAATAAATATTTTTAATTAAAATTTTTTTTTGAAAATTAAAATATAAAATAAATAAAGATAAAAATAAAAATAATAAAAAATAAAACCCTTTTTTCTTTTCTTTTTTTACCTTACCTTACTGTTGACTATTTTGTTGTTTTCTTCCATTTCGCTAGGCTAGCGAAATTTCGCTAGCTTAGCGAAAATTTCACCAAATTTTCGCTGTAGCGAAATTTTCGCATTTCGCTAGGATTGCGAAATTTTCGCTAAGCTTGCGAAAATTCCTGCTGCTCCAGATTGCCCTGATTTTCAATCCAAGCTTCAAAATTTCACGAAAAACTGCAAAAATTAATGCAAGAAAAATTATGAAAATTTCGCAGGCAAAATTAATCTAAAAACAAGGATGAATCTAAAATATAAACCTAAGAAGAAAAATTAATGAAATCAACATAAAATACGATAAAATAAAACAAGATAAGAAAAAATGAAAACAAAAAGTGGGGGAGACTGTGCTCCCCCTAAACCACTTCCTTAGGCCTGAGGTCGCCGGAACTCGCGGCTCGAAATGCCTGTTCGAGTGCTCCAAATCCGAACCGGCACCCGAACCACCCACTATGCCATGGTACGCAAATTTTTATTCTTCGGTGTAGTGGCAAAATTATGTACAAAGTACAATTAACTTTCTAATGTTTACAAAGGTGATATGGTGGCCTTTATGGTGGGTGTTTCACTATTATTGTGCCGTTGCGTATGGATGTTTGAAGATTGAGTCGTAAGTGCCGTTGAAATGGTTGTTGGTGGCTTTGTTAGTGAACTGATGGGGCTCTTCCATTTCTTCCTTTCCATTACCCCTCCTCACAAGATTGGAGGTTTCTTCTTCCCTTTCCATGGCCCATATTCTACACATAGTCAGAGGGCACCTCTGTAGTTCCTATGATCTTCGCGGTTCTTCTTTCAATTCCTCCCGGCCGCAATCGAGCTTGTTCACCCACAATAGTGTCAGCCACACTCTTCCTCCTGATTCTCCTCGATGAACAAACTGATTGCAGCTTACGGATTCCCAGATGTCCAATTTTGGATCATTTCTATTGAACCCATCCAATTTTAGCCTGGGGTATTTCACTGTCTCAATTCTCCCCTATTAGGCCTCGAACATTCACCGCCTATTATCCCCAGAAATTGTCCACTTGCTCAAGCCAAATTCGTGGATGGCTTGCTCAACAGGATAAGGGTGGTGGCAAGGCCGTCGGAAGTTGAAATAAACGTGGTACAGATAGGTGGTGGTTGAGGTTTACTATAGATATGCACCTAATCTTACTGCCCTATTCCCTCATAGACCCATATGGGCTCGATTTCTTCTCACAAAAGTCATCGCTTAACGCCATGGAAGGTCTCAGATCCTCATAGAGTATATGCACTGTATACCCGCCACATGCTTAACAGAGTCGGCCCCTGCTCCACACGGGTCCAAATTCACCTTGATTACAATCTCTAACCCACTAGAATACTAACCCCGCAACAAGAACAGGCAACCTAAGACAACACAAATAATCCCAAAGATCGTTTTTTTTTTTTTCGAAATGAAAATAAAATAGAAAAATGACAATGAAATATAAAGAAATTCACCAAAGTCAGACGAGGATCACAATGTTTCTATGCTTCACTTGTATTCAAGGCACCATCCTGAACACTACTGATTCGTACACAAAGAGGGTGATCCGAAATCAACAAAATTACACTGTTCTCCCACGCGAGTCAAGCCATCACATGGTCTGGGGTAGGTCAACACAGATGGATTCTTCGCATAAATGATTTGGCGAAGTCAAAAATGGTGAATTTTGTTTGGATTTTGGCACATGGTAAAACAGTGTGTAGTTGGTGGATTCGCAAATTAAAAAATAAATAAGTAAAGAAAATTTGTAAAATAGAATTCCTTGTTAAATATCAGTTAGGTTCAGGGCAACCGAGGTTCTGTGGTCTTTTTTCCTCGCTGGGAGATGACATATAGTCATTTCAACTGGCTCTTTCATTTAATCAGAAACTGACCCTAAATAACTATCTTTGAAAAATTGCATTTCCTCCCATTGATAAAGCCCTGCATGCTGAATAACATCACCTTGATTCACTTTCCAACAACTAATAAATGATAACTACTAAATGTCACTGTATCTAACAATAAGTATACAATGAACCCTAAAGCTTACCAAGTACTGGCCGTTTACAGTGAACCAAAGGGATCAACCCAAAATTCGGGAAAATAAAAATATCCTTGAATCGCTTCAATAACCCAGATGATAACTAACGGGTGTCCATGATCTAATGATAAGCATCCAAGCGAACTCAAAAGCTTATCAAATATTGATCATTCAAAGCAAATGAAGGGATTAAAGCTCATCGTTTCAATCAAAACCATAAATGGTAGAAAATACCTCCGTTAAAAAACATGGAAACCTCGCTGCCTTCGGCCCCCGTAAGGGCCATTCACCCAATGAAAACATTTAGCGTTGCTCATCCTCCGAGCTGTCATCCCCAGACAGTTCGCGTACCGAGAAAGTGAGAGAAAAGGGAAGAAAATGGGAGAAAAGGAGAAGACGGGAAAACTGGAGAGAAAAACGGGCTGAAAGCTTTACCCTGTAATTTATCCCATATGTCCTTTTTAACATCGCTTGGCTCGGGATTTTTGCAGCCAACCTTCTACCTTAGGCACACAAAATAACCTCCCAAATACTTTACAATCTAAGTAAAAATAAGAAAAACAAAGAGAGACCAAAAAGCAAAAACAAACGGTAAAGCGTGAATTCGTATGAACAAGTATACAGATGGAGAATAGTGGCGAGAGATGCACAAGAATGCTCCATTTTTCTTGCATTTTCTGCTTTTTCTTTCCTTCTATCCCCTGGATTCGCACTGAGTTTGGACTTTAATTCTTCAGGCTTTGACTTTACCAGCAATTTCTGATAGATAGCTTGCAAGAACTACAAAATTTGCCACAAAATGCATCGGTGAGAATAATAAACTTAACAAAATCGAAAGCACTAGAAATGATTAGTATACAAAAAAGCACTAAAACCTATAGTAAATAGGTTCAAAAATAGCACTTTTGGGCACTAATTAATCCCATATTTTATCTTATTTAGTCCTAAAAGTGATTGTCACAATACTATTTTTCTTCCAAAGTTGTATTTGTGTCCGCTGAACTCTCTAACTTCGTATTTTAGAAAATTCAGTATTGCTTTTATTCATTTTACTTTAGAAGATAAATCTATCTTGAAAATTGGAATTTCAAATAGTAAGGATCTTTAGTAGTGAGGGTGGTTAATCTTTAAAATTTTCTAATAAATCCTCGTTGGAATGATATCTAGACTTAAAATCCATTGTATTACTTGTATGATCTGTGCACTTGCAGAGAATTAGACCAATGATAAATTTTCATTATTACATCCACATTAGAAAACATTTTCTTATACTTCACCAAGAATAAGTTTCAGTATTCCCGCGAGGATTGAATAGCCTCCTCGGTTGTAATGTTAGAATCTGCAGCAAATTTTGCATCTGAAGACAGAATCAATCAATATCAAGTTTTTGGTACCACTGCAGGGGACTAAATAGTTCTAGGCAGTAGTGATAGGAATTTGGGTGATCACCAATTCTGGTCTAAACACTAATATATCATGAAATATGGCATTCATAGCCCTTTGGTAAGTTGCACCAACATTCTTCAAACCAAAAGGCATGACCAGCCATTCAAACGTTCCTAAGGAACTAGGACATCTGAAGGTGGTCTTAGATGTATCATCAATAGCTATTAGGATTTGGTTATACCCAGAGAAACCGTCCATGAAGGACAATAATTCATTATTTGCAGTATAATCAACTAACATGTGATTAGTACCCAAAAAGTGCTATTTTGAGCCCTATTCAAGATAGGTTTTGAGTGCTTTTTGCGCACTAATCATATCAATTAAACCAATTGATGTGTGTGTCCAATTTAGTTTCACTAATCTCCATTTCGAAAGATTGTTTCGATAGTTTTGGTGTGTTTGAGAACTGATCAGCAAGCATAGTTTCTTATTTGTGTTATCAAGTAGAATCTCGATATTTCAACGAAATGAGGCGAAGAAATATCAAGATTCTGAATAATTGAAGGCAAAGTGATGAATAAGAAGTGCAGAGAGGATGTAGTGAGCAAAACATGAAGCAGAGTGAACTGTGATTTGCCATGATTGCGAAATAAGAATCATAGCTTAAAATTCATAATCCTAGCGAAATTGAATTTTCTGCAGGGCTAGCGAATTCTTCGCATTGTACAAAAATTCATCAGGTCTAGCAATTCTTCCATCATATCTCAATGTATTTATTAGGTTAGTTAGCTCAGCAGCTAGCTTAAACATCTGATAAATGCAACTTCCATTTTCGCTATCTCTCAGAGAATTTATTAAATTCGTTAGCATAGTGAAATTTTCATATGCTAGCTTAAATTTCCCATAGCCAAATCTCAAATTTCTGTGTTTTTGGTATATTTTGATCCCAAACGACCACGTTTGATGTAGGGCTAATGCATTTTCAACACCTTATGTAATTTCATATTTTAGGGTATTTTTGTATTTTCACCTCTTCAAGGTTGGACTATAAACCCCAATTCCTTTGTAACCCTAAGCAACTTTATTTAATGTTTTCCAAGAGCTTCATTTTAGGTTCTATTTTTCTTTCTTCTCTCTCCTCTTTCTTTCATTTTCTACCGCTAAACACCCCTTAGGATGACAATCAAGGGATGCTTTGCAAGCCTCATAGCTTTGAAGAGGAGGGCTGCTGCATTGTTTGGGGTTGTAGGTTGTCCTCATGCTTTGAATGTTACAAGTACAGCATTTATGGTTCCTGCTTTCCAATCTAGGTTTAATGCCATTTAATGTCCTTCCTTGGTCACTTGTCATGCTTTAGGTTCAGTGGCATTTCATGTTAGACACCGACATCCTTTAGATGTCATTTACGAGCCACCGAAACAGGTTTAAACATAGGGTTTAAACTGAATGTGGGACTTCTGAATGCTTAGTACTTGGATTTGACTCAAATAGGAAGTAGTCTAGGTTATAGTTTTATAGCTAAACAAAGATCCTATTGCTTTCACTATGTGTCATTCGCCTCTAATGCGAGGAAATAACCCGAGGACATTTTAATAGCCCCATATTATCAAACTAGTGACCAAGCCTCTTCAAAATACTTCATTTCACACTTTACTAAAACCATTACAAGGTCAAGAACATATGCTCTAATCGCTTTTTAAATAAAATCCGAAATCCAAACAAAAAGCTCCTACCATTTCAAACACTGGCACCATAATGTGGGATGAAAAACCCATCTCGTGTTCGAATTCTAGACTAATTATACCGCAAAGAGCTCGATCACGGCGAGAGGGAGGAACTTAGAATATAAATGGTTGATTCCTCGCACTACCCTACCGTGCACCATCAAAATGGCGCGTCGGATGGTAAAACTACGATGATGAGTTGATGTACTTCAGAATCCATTACAAGTGTCGCGACCTGGCAGCCTTTGATTAAGTGTGCGTGAACCGCAGAAGTTTTCTTCACTCTGGGCAACACGCACTGTTTTTGTTTTAACTAACACTGACCTTTTTTCCAAGCTTTGTTTGTATTCTTTGTTGTGTCCCATTTTGTGTACGTGTTTTGCGCAAAGACGACAGAGGGACATCGTGTGATCGCAAAGAAGGAGTGCACCAATTGAACAAAGCCGTGAAATCGGGCAGCATGCTGACCAAATGGATCCTCACCGAGAATGTTGTGTCAACAAGCACCCTTATGAATCCAAACAAGCGATACGTGCCGATGAGGAACACATACACCCTCCTAGAGGAGTGCTCCTTCCGCATCATACCTCCTCCCGCGAGGACGTGAGAGCAAAGAGCATCTCTACCTAGTGCCCCGTTTCCACATTTCATGGTATGGAGAATGAAAATCCATATTCACACATACCACTTGAGGAAGTATGCATAACTTTAAGGAGGGAATAAACTGCCATGGAGCTGTTCAAGATGAAAGCATTTATCGACACTCAAGGACAAGCCACTTGGGCCTCAATCTAATCGAGGCTCAGAACGATTAGAAATCTGGCCATTCTTTCTGCTTTCGAATTTTGAAGAAATTCTTCAAGTACAAAGACCAATAGTTTAAGAGACAGATCTATACCTACTCAGCCTTTGACAATGAGAAATTCTACCAATGCCGGGAGATTCATGAGTACCATCGTTGCTTCATTCACATCATGGCTTCGGCTAATCTGATGTTAGTGAATCATTTCTATAATGGTAAGGTCCTCGCCATGAAGCAATTGCTAGAAACCATGTGTGGAGGCGATTTTTTGAGTAAAAATCTAGATGAAGCTATGGATTTCTTGAGTTATGTGGCTGAAACTTCCAAGGGTTGGGATAAGCCAAACCCGAGAAAGGTGGAGAAAATGAGGCCCTCAAAGACACCAAAGGAGGAATTTACACTTTTAGAGGATACAGGCACTAAAGAAAATCTCAATCTAATAGGAAGCGGAGGACAGAAGGAAAGAGGCTCCATGGCAGCAGGATCGAAACACGTACGCCCCACCCCATTCATCGCTTGTCAACCTACCGTTAATCCAGAGAACATCATCCGACCGCCCTCGATCGCATGAGGATTTGATGCCGACTACAAAATGTTGGTAGGTCACATAAGCCACAACCCAATGCCCCATATGGTAATACCTACAATTCCAATTGGAAAATCACCCTAACCTCTCCCGAAACCTAACTTCGGGCCATGTGTTCTCTGTGCCAAACAACAACACCATTCAACCACACCACCATCGTCCATTTCCCAGCTGAACAAGCCATCTTGAATTCGGCGTGGCAGTAATTTGGAAGAGCAAAGGGAATCACGCACAATCGTACGTAGAATTGATAATTTAGGAAAATATACTTCGAACAAAAAGAATAGATGGGCTTGAGAGCAATCTAAATCAGAAAATTGATAACCTGCAGTATTCAATCACAAAGATCAACAATATTCTGGAGGTACAGGAGAGAGGAAGGTTCCCTTCCCAAACATTGCCAAATCCAAAAGGGGTCCATGAGGTAGGTTCATCCAGCAATTCAGGGATGGATGAAGTGAAGGCCATAATCACTCTGAGGAGTGGAAGGGAAATGAGCAACCAAGGCCCACCCGTTGAAGAGACATGCAGCAAAAAGAGTTATCAAGAGGTAGTCACGTTGAAGACCTGAAGAGAAGCATGCCCTCCATTTCCCAAGCACTACGAGGCAAGAAAAAATCCCAAACCAAGCCGTAAATTGGGAGGTGCGCAAGCCAAGGTAAACATTCCATCATCGACATGATTACAGTCCCAACTTATGCAAAGTTCTCAAGGACCTATGCATACCAAGAAAGGATCGGGCATTGAGAATGCGTTTTCCTAACCAAGCAAGTCGCCATAATCCAAAGCAAGAACCCATCAAATATAAGGATCCAGATCCCCGCCACCTTCGGGCCAACATCGAGGGATCAGACAGATAAGGCATTGCTTGATTCAAAGGCAGTAAACCTCGTCGCCATACTCGCTATAAGCAGCTAGGTTTAGGAGAGCTTAAACCACAACATCACTTTGTCATCGGCTGATAGATCAGTGAAAATTCCTAAGGGAATAGTTGAGGATGTTGGTTTGCAGAGACAAATTCTGTTACCAAGACTTTGTAAGCCACACGAGCCACTGCAAGTGGGCCCAATCATGTGCCGATTATCTTGGGAAGACCATTTTTGGCCACAGCCAACGCAATTATCAATCACGAAATGGAGCCAATCATGATTTGGGCAACATGATATCAGAGCCAACATTTTTCACTGAGCCACAAGCACAAACCAAATGAGGTGACGAGGAAGGAAGAAATGAAGTATGCTCACTGGTCATAATGCAGTAGGCTTCAAAGATCCATAATGCAGAATCACAATCAAGATAATGTTTGTTTGGGAGTTGTCATCGCCTGTCCATGCATAAATTGGTCAGCCAAAATCACCCCAGAAGAAAACCAACATATGGACCATTTACTTAAGGTCGCGAACACAAGCATCACGGAGTTAAGGAGCCTCCTCCTCGACTTCATGAATGGAGTTGGTAAATTGAGCTGATTTAGGTCAATAAAACCAAATTGAAACAAATCCTTATTAAAATTCACAATTTAGTTTCTATTTCAAGAACTTTCCCTTTAGTAGTCGTCATAACGGTAGCTAAAGATCCATAATCATGAAGAATTGGCTAACCAAGATGAAGCAGTTGATTGGGAGTTGTCATCAGTCGTCCATGCAGAGCAATTGGTCAGCCCAAAATCACCCTGTGAGAAGAAAACTCAACACATGGTTCACACCAAGGTCGCAACACAGCCACTCGCCGGGTTAAGGAGCTCTTGACCCCCGCAGTTGGCAAATTATTTGATTTTGGTGTCAAATGAACCAAATTGCAGCTCAAACTTTTGTTTAAATGGTTAATTTCAGTTTCTATTTTTTAGTAACTTTCCTTTTTAGTAGTTTCACCTAGCAAACCTTTCCTCTTTAGGCAGGCCTATCAATTTTATTTATTTAGATCTACAAAATAATTAATTTTGATTTTTGTTTATAATTAGCCTAAATCAAATTTTTGTTTCTTTTAATCATTTATTCATAGTCGAATGCATTTCACACAGTTAAATTGCCTGTAGGTTATTCTACGTCTGGGGCCAGCCTTATAAAAAGGAGGAGGGACTTTTCCAAATTACTTCATCCTTCCCCCACCCCTTTCCCTAGCCACCTAAGCTCCCGTGAGCCCTAACTAATTCTCGAGTCACAAAGCAGTTCCCTCCTGAGCCACAAGCCTCGCATCACACAAGCGCCTCTATCGAAGGCACTTACCTGCGCTCTCGGTCCGCCATCCCCACAAAGAATCCTCGAGCCACCACCGTCGGCCACCGAGCAAAGCCACCACCGACCACCGCACGCGTGCCCTGGGCCGACTCTGGGGGCCGCTCCGCCCTCGCTCTTAGCCACCGCCTAAGCAAATCCCGTGCCCGATCTGCCATCAGCCTCACGGTGCGGCCAGCCCCGGTCCAGCCTCTGCAGGCGCACCAGACCGCTTTCCCCTAGCGGAGCCTCGCCCGCTTCCTCGTCACATCTCTACGCAGAGGGCGGTACGCATCAGGTGCGCCCCGCCTCAGCCCCATGTGGCCACCCAAGACTAAAGGGAGACAGGTGTCCTGGTATATCACACTAGGCCGCCCGGTGCCCATTCTCCGCTTGGCCTAGCAGCAGGCCACAGATCCAGCAAAGAATTCCGGGCGGAGCCAGCAAGGTCTGGGGGAGGTACCACGAGATAACTCAGCCCTCCCATGCCTCAAAGACGATCCAGAGGGCTCGGCCCCAAGCGGCCCACACGGGTCCGGGGAGTCCTCATCACCTGTGCCCCGCTGCCGCTTCCACACAAGTAGTAGAGAGACCTCATCACTACGCTGATCCCGCCGCCAAAGATCACCATTGTTTGTCGGGGACCCCGATTCTCGGGGAATGCTGGCTCCACCCCGTAGATTTCCATGGAGAGTCACACATGGCCACATGACCGCGACCCCGGCTCGTGGACTCCACGCACCGACGCATTACTCCTCGCTCATGACACCGCAAGAGCGCTTCTATTACTCCCGGTGGTACTTCGCCTACCACTCCATGACTTCCGGGAGCGCCGAGTCCGCCTGAGCCCGATTCATATATTGATGATCGATCGAGTGCCCGAGCGCGGGACATATCGCTTATTTAGTCTGCGTTGCAGCAGCCACTGGAGGCATCGAGATTTGGTCTCAACCGACACAGAGGGAGATGGTCCGCATTCTCGCCCGTGACACTACAGCAGGACCTGTACTCTTCCGGAGGCAGCTCCCGCCTCAGATGCTTCTCATTGATCACCTGCTCCAGACCAGCCTCTCTTCCCCTACACAAAGACTAATGCATACTGCAGGGGAGCCATACTCGAGGCTCAGACGGATCTCGTGAGGATCGGTTCACTCCCTCCTGAAAGCTGGTGATGACCCCGCACATTTTGAAGATAAGGTCCACCGCAGCGGCCCGGTCGAGTAGCTCCACCTTGTCGATGCCATCGACCGCCGGCAGCCAGTCCTGAGCACTCAAGTTTCTGCAGGAGCCCCAGACGAGAGGAGGACCGGGAGGCCAGTCTCAGAGGCTGGAGCACATAGATGCCACTTTCTTCTCCAAAGCAGCCAGATCGGGAGAAGGTACCTGACGAGGAGGCGTAGGACTCCTGCAGGAGAGATGATCCGCCCAGGTAGAGATGGAGGAGCCCAAGGCTGATTTATCTCCTCCATCTCCTCCTCCACCTCGTCTGGGCCACAGCCCCTCGACACCCCACCCATCATATAAAGCGCAAGATTCTCCGAGCAATGCTCATGTCGCTGAGAACTCGCAACCAAGCATGATGATGTCCGCTCACGGGCCACTACACGTGCATCAGCCGATCCCGTAGATCGACTCCAAGCCGAGACCACTTTAGCATCACATACCATGCTCCGCCAGATCATGAGTCCCTGCCTCCCGCATGTTCCCCACGAGACGAGCCCACAAAGCAGGCCGGCAAGCAGCCTCCTTAGATGTGCCGCCAGCACAGCCAGCCCCGCATCCACCACTACCGCGCGAGATTGAGGTGGTCACACTCCGTCTCTAACTTTCCTACCCCCTATGACATGCTTCACTTTGGTCGGGAGGAAAAGTTATTAGAGTTAGGAGTGTCTTCTATTATGTTTTTGTACGCTGCTTTATCAACTCCGCTCTACTCATTCAGATAGATTCATGTATTAGCCAATAGCAGTAAAGGATACTTTTGTTATGTTTAGCTATTATCAAGCATGTATTATCCATTTTGGCTATATCAAAAGCTTTATAGCACTATTTACATTTTACTACACTTTTGCAATTCATTTTTGTGTCTCCATTTTGTGTATATTCTCTTGCCTTTAGTTGGAGGATTGAAACCCTGTATGTTACCTTAATGATAGGACAATTCCATGCATGATTTAGTTTCGTCAATTGAGATTTCAACATGGGGTCAACCTTGAACATTCCCCTTTAGCTAATTCACACACTGCACACCAGGTTGCGAAGCTATATACCTCTTTCCACTTTGCAAAGCCGGCCTTAAATTTGTCGACTAATCTACACAGCTCAGGAAACATACCCATGAATGAAGACCAATGAAGTCTTCCAAAAAGGAAAAGAAAAAGCAAAAGGAAAAAGAAAATAAGAAAAATAAAAATAAAAGCCGTGACGCTTTGCCTTGAAACCCGAACATGGTGCGAGGTATGGTGAGTTTCTCAAAGCTCCTGCGGCCCTAAACCTTCACTGGTCGGGAGTCACCCCACTTAGTGTCTGCTACTGGTGGATGGGTAGAGTCGCTGCTGTAGGTGCGACTCGGTCGGCCTGAATCTGGGGTGAAGCTCCGCAGTTTGTGGTCAAGTGATCCTTTCGCTTGATGCCCTAAACCTTAATCGTCGGGAGTCACTTGGACCCGCTACACCTGACTCTCTTGCAAGCCGAGCTTTGGCATTGCACCCTACAATTTAGTCAAATAAAGAGAAACACAAGAGTGTAGCTAATCCTATTTAGTTGTTTAATGCTTTATGCCATGAAGTGTGAGCTGTCGGGGGAGGGAATAACTTTGCAATTTATTGGCTCAAACTAGTTACCTTAGGAACAATTAGATTGGGCGGAAATTGTGTTGATTTCCTTGAAATCGTATTGCCCTAAAACTTGTTCTTATATGGTTTTTTGTTCTCTCATGCCTAAGCCATACGTGGTGTAAATTATTCATGCTAAATGTGGTAGAGCTAATCCGTACATACACTTTTTTGACTCAAATACACTTTTGTAAAGCACAAAGATGTATCCCATTTTTTGCTTTAACATCATAAGGACTAAAGAACGCTGGCCGGTTTGGGGGCAGGATTAAGACTCCAAAAGTGATATTTTGAGCCCTATTCAAGATAGGTTTTGAGTGCTTTTTGCACACTAATCATATCAATTAAACCAATTGATGTGTGCAGGTCCACTTAGTTTCACTAATTCCATTTTGAGATTGTTTTGGATAGTTTTGCAGGTTTTTGAGAACTTCGATCAGCAAGCATAGCTTCTTATTGGTGTTGAATGCGAGAATTCTCGATGATTTCACCGAGCCGAGGCGATGAAATATCAAGATTCAAAGGAAGAATTGAAGGAAAAGGATGAATAAGAAGTGCAAAGTAGAGTACGTGAGCAAATCAAAGAAGTAGGAGCACCAGATGCAGATTTTGCATTTGTTCATAGCTAAAATTTCACAATCCTAGCGGTTAGGGAATTTTCGCTAGCAAAATTTACCGTGCCTATAAAATTTTCACTTCAAGAGTTCACAAAAAAATTTCGCTAGGCTAGCTTAATTTTTATAGCTAGCTTAAATTAATGCTGATAAATTTCCCATTTTCGCTATTCTCGTAGAATTTCGTTAGTTAGCTAAATTTTCGCTAGCATAGCTAATTCTTTTCGCTATGCTAGCGAAATTTCCTGATATAGCTAAATTCAAATTGTTTTTGGTATACTTTGATCCCAAACGACCAATGCTTGATGTATTACCATTTCACCCTTATGTACTTCATATTTTAGGTATTTTGTATTTTCACCCTTTCTTGTTTAATTATATAAACCCCCACCTCTTTTCAGAATCCTACAACTTTTCATTTAATACGCTTTTCCCCAAGAAGCCATTTTAGGTTCTATTTTCTCTCTCTTCTCTCTCCTCTTTCTTTTCATTTTTCTACACAAACACTTCTTAGGATGACAACTCATGATAAGCTGCTAAGCCTCATAGCTTTTAAGAGGAGGGTTGCTAGCTTGGTTTTGGGGTTGTTGCAGGTTGTCCTCATGCTTTGAATGTTACAGGTACATCATTTATGGTTCCCAGCTTTCCAATCTAGGGTTTAATGCCATTTAATGTCTTTCCTTTGGTCAATACTTGTCATGCTTTTTTAGGTTCCGGCATTCCCTAATGTTAGATGCACTCGACATCCTGTAGACGTCATTTACGAGCCACCGAACAGAGGTTAAATGCTGGTTTTAAACTGAATGGACTTTGGAATGCTTAGTACTTGATTTGACTCCAAATAGGAGTAGTTCTAGGTTAGGTTTATAGCTAAACAAAGATCCTGGTTGCTTTCGACTATAGGTCGTCTGTCTAATGCGAGGAAATAACCCGAGGACACTTTAATAGCCCCATATTATCAAACTAGTGAGGACCCAAGCCTTCAAAGCTACGTATTTCATTAATTTCACTTTAAACCATTACGTTAGTCGCTGAACATACACTCCCACCGGCTTTTAACAAAATCCGAAAATCCAAACAAAAGCCTCACCATTTTCAAACACTGATGTTAATCATACGTGGATGAAAACCCATCCCGTGTTCAATTCTAGGACTGCTATACTGCAAAGTAGCTTGACTAATGGCAAAGAGGGAGGAACTTAGGAATATAAATTTTGTTGATTCCGCATCACCCTACCGTGGCACGAATCAACATGTCAGCAATAGGCATTACATACATGTCTTTAGGAGTGGCAGCATTTAAATCCCTAAAGCCTACACAAACTCTAAGTTTCCCATTCTTTTTCATCACAGGGACAATATTTGCTAACCACTACGCATACCTTGTAGGTCTGATGAATTTAGCCTTCAAAAGCTTCTCAATCTCCTATTTCTTCTTTAGCTCTACCTCCTTGGACATTCTTCTGGGTGGCTGCTGAAAATGGTGAAATTCCAACTTGATAGGCAAGCGATATTCCACCAAGCTTTTGTCCAATCTTGGCATCTTGTCGTAATTCCAAGCAAAGTAGTCTTTGAAATCCTGTAGTGTTGCAATAATCCGTTCTTTGAAGTCATAAAGGAGCAAGGAACTAATATAGGTAATCCTCGGCTCTTCCACGGTGTCGAGGTTCACTTCCTCCATGGGGTCGTGTACTTGAGGCTGCGTGTCTTCAAACTTAGGAGGGGCTTGCTCCAAATCCTCCATTTGTATTTCTTCACCTTCTTCATATGCATCCTCTTAAAAAATTATCTCAGCCCCACAAGTATTCTAGAGGTGTTCTTTTTCAATCATTTATGTAGTCTGTTGCACTTTCATTTTGAATATGGCAGTTGCAACTACTGCCTTTTCTTCTTGAGAGTAATCATTCATCATTAATCTCCTCAATGATTAGGTAACTCATCGGCCTATAAGGCACGATTGTAGTCACCTTGAGGAGTTTGGCCGCCTCCTTTCAGATTTCCATAGAACCCTTTGAGTCCATGTATGCTTTTCTTGGGACCCCATCTTTCTTTCTTCTAGTGAACTTGATAGGACCGAATTCTTGATCATAACACTTGGCTTCCACAGAGCCTGTAGCCGCCATGAAGGGTTTCTTATCTGCCTGCACCACTTCTACTTCATTACCTTTCCAAAACAGTAAGAACTGATGAAAAGAGGACAGCACACACCAGCTGGCATGAATCCAGTCCCTCCCTAATAAAATATTGTAATTTACAGTAGAGTCTATCACCAAAAAGGTAGATAGTGTAGTTTTTCTGTCAATGGTGATATCTATAGGTAGTATCCCCAGGGTCTTGGATACTTCTCCAGTAAAGGCAAACACAACCACCTTTGTTTCTATCAAATCATTAATACTCATTTCCAAAGCTCTCAGCATTCTCAATGGCATTACATTTACCGCTGATCCATTATCTATCAGTACCTTGGATACCGGTCTACCATTGAGATGGCCTCTTACATACAAAGGCTTTATATGCCCACATAGGGTTTCTTAAGTATCACCTTTTAAGGTCTGCATTCTTCAGAGGATTCTATGGTAACTTCATCGTGGGCCACATCTTCCTCTCTGGTCGGGTACTTTCCTTCTACCTCTACTAGGTATTCCTCTATCTTTTTTTACTTGAAAATAGTTGGCAATGTTAAAGAAACAGTAGAACAATTTAAAGAAATAGGGATTTCACCCATCATTAAGGCCTCCGAGTCCAGCACTTCATCTACACTGCTCATTGACTCCACATCCTTAGTAGCTTTCCTCTCAAACTTTGTTTTTTCCAAGCTAGGAATAATTCCTTCCTTTACTTTCTCTAAATCCATGGCATCTTCCTTTTGGATTTCTACAAGTACATCAATGAGCTGCTTCTATCAACTGCTCTTTGCCTCTATATCCTCTTCTTCTGGGTCCTGGACAACCTTTGGGGAAATTTTTTATGTTGTAACATATGCCACCTTTGACCAGGAGAAACCACATGAGGAATGATACACCTCACATGATTTTCCTTCTCTACAACCTCCTCCCTTGGAGAATTGGGTCTACCTCTTAGAAAAACAGGTCCGACTGGAGAAACAAGTCTTTCCCCTAATAGATTCCTTGGAGAAGTGAAGTTGTCTGCAATCTTCTCTTTTAAGGAAAAGAATCTACCTCTTGGAGAAGTGAAGTTATCCCTAGTGAACTTCATTTTGTACCTTGGAGAAAGGGGTCCACCTTTTGGAAACATAGGCCTAAGGGGATAAACATGTCTTCCTACTGCATCTCTGAGAACTGACTTCCCGCAATCTACCACTTAGAGTATAAATCCACCCCTTTGGGAAAAAGCTCTTTTTCTTTATGAACATTTTCTAAACCTGCCTGCGTCATTATCCCTTGGGGAAATGAACCTACCCCATAGAGGAGTGGGCCTTTCTACAATCTTTTCTATAGGAGGAACGAATTCTTCTAGGGAATTGGTCTTACCTCTTGGTGAAAGTTTCCTTTCCTTAGAGAATTGGTTATGCTTCTATGTTCCCTACTTTATCCCCTTCATTAAATTTCTCCCTAATGGATGATCTGTACAAACTACAGCCCATTCCTTTTTCAACCTATCAACATGAACCAAGCAATCTTTAAGGACCCATACCTTTCTTGGAGATAGTTATCCTGCCTTCTTAGATTCTATTAATGCTCTTAGATCGAAGCTAGTAGTGTTGGTTGAGGCCACTGGTGGGAAAAGATCTTTATCGATTTCGATAGTCTCATTTTGTCAAGGAACTTGAGTATCCCTTTGTTGATCCTATCCTGTATGACATTTCTGAAACCTCAACATGCATTAGTAGTATGGTTCCATGAATTTTGGTACTTACAGTAAGTCTTTCCCCTTTATTCGTCTTTTCTAGGGATCCAATGGTCTTTAGGGAAGGTAATGAATTTTTCTTTCACTAGGAAATCAAATATTTCTTTATTCTTCGCTACCTCAAAAGTATATTGGACCTGTGTGTCAAGAATTTGTGTCTTCTTCCACACATCTGGTTTCTGTTCTACCAAAAGAGGACAAGTGAATGTCCCTGTAACATATAGATCTGCCACTGCCACCTCCTGATTCACCTCTTGACAATAGGTTCCCATGGACTTCTTCCTCTGGTAACTTTCTTCCTTGAGTAGTTCTTCATATTCTATCACCTTAGCTGCAAGTTCATAAAAATCTCTAAATTTCATACCTTGGAATTTCTTCCTCAACTCAATGTCCAAACCTCTTTAGGCCATTTTCACGTACTCTGTCTCTGAAAGATGGATCTTGCATCTGTTTCTCATCTTCTTGAAATGGGAGATAAACAAATCAGTGGTCTCCCTATTTCTTTGAGTCACTCTGGACAACTCTGCGATCCACACTTCAGGCTCAACCCTAAAGAACTGAGTGTGTGATTCGTGCCACGGTAGGGAGATCCGGAATCAACAAAATTTGTTTCCTATGTTCCTCCTACTGCCGTAGTCAAGCTACTGCAGTATAGCGGTCTAGGGTCGAACACGGGGATGGGTTTTTGATTCGTTCCACAGTAGGCTGAGCTGAATCAACAAAATTTATATACCTAAGTTCCTCCTAACTGCCAAAAGTAGTCGAGCTCTTTGCGATATAATGGAGTCTAGAAATTCGAACACGGGATGGGTTTTCATCCTAGGAATGATTTGCATAAATGTAAAAGGTAAGGCTTTCTATTTGGACTTTTGGATTTTTGTTTCAAAAGCAGTGAAGTAGTTTAGCTGTGGCGAGAAATTGTAAAAGCGAAAGTGATGTGTGAAAAGTTAACTTTGAAGATTTAGGTCACTAACTTGGCAACTTAAGGGCAAACAAATTGTCCTCGGGTTTTATCCTCGCGTTATAGCCAAGCAACCTATAGTCAACCCGCAATGGGATCTATGTTTAACTAGCAAACCCCTAACCCTAGAAACTACTCCTATTTGAGTTAACACGGGTAACATGCATCACATGGCCTTTACGAGTTTGAAACACTAGCATTGACATCATTTCGGTGGCTCGTAAAGACCATCTAATGAACCACAGTGCATCTAGCAATAAGTATGCACTGTATCCTGAAGCATGGTAAGTATTGGCCAAATTAATGACATTAAATGATATTCACCCTAGTTTGAGAAGATAGGGGTCATAAACCACGATTACACGTAACTTTTAACATAGAGGACAACTGCGCTATGCTGGCGAAATTTAGCTTCCTTCCTCTTCCAAAGAAAGAGCATGATCATCTCTTGAGTTGTCATCCTCAGAGGGTGTTTAATGACGAAATAAGGAAAAGAGGAGAGAGAAGAGAGAAACACCAAACTCTAACTAAAGCTACAGAAAGATATTTACAAAATAAAACTTGCCAAAAATTGCTTCCTCGATTTATTTGCTTTTGGTTACAAATGGGAGGGCTTATAGGCCACCCAATGTATGAAAATACCATAAAGCCTAAAATTTTTGCTAAATTTAGGGACAAGGGTAATACACCAAAATTGAAGTCGGTTTGCATTAATTACAAAAAGTGTGACAAGGCGAGTGAATTTATTTAAGGCATACAATTTCATTGGCTTGGCGAAAATTTAAGCTAGCTAGCGAATTTAGCTAGCTAGCCGAAATATCATAAGAAGATAGCGAAATCAGAATTTTAAGCTGAGCGTGCAATTTCGCTAGCTAGCCAGGGTACACGCTAGCTGTAAATTTTTGTGAGTAGCGAAAATGCAAAATTTCGCTAGGAATAGTGCTTTAGCGAAAATTTTGGGTCTAGCGAAAATTGACAATTTCGCTAGGATTGCAAAATTTTCGCTAAGGTTGCGAAATTTTTGCAATCCCAGCGAAATTTTCTCAATCTTGACGAGAAATTCCACTGGAATTGCGATTCTTCCTTTGCTTTGCCTCTTTTGCTCCTCTCACAGTGATTTCCATCGCTGCCTTCATTCTTTCTTTGATTTTTGGTGTTTGATGGCTGACAATTGAGTTCCAATCTTCATGATTCAATCATATGTCTCGATATTGAACTCCCAAGTGAACACGCAAAAGAGCACAGGCAACCTCCTAAGCGACATTAGTGATACTAAGAAGACTTGAACACTTCAATTGGCATAAATGACATGATTAGCGCGCAAAAAAGCACTGAAACCTATCACAATATAGGGTTGAAATAGCACTTTTTGAGTCTTAATCACACTTTAACCCAGAAGCGTTGCTAGTCCCTTAGCAATGCAAAAACAAAAGGAGATGCATGTAGTGATTTTCCAAAAAGTTTATGATTGAAAGGTTTATGTACATATAAACATTACCTTTAAGGCGAAAAATTGACACCAAGTTTGAAAGCGATTGAAGAACGAAACCATACAGAACAATTTTATAGGTCGATATTGGTTCCATGATTCTCAACTTGAATTTCCACCTAAGTCTAATGGTTCTTTATATACAACAAATTACCTTGATAAATTGCAGAATTTGTCCCTGCTGACAGCATGACATGGCCTTAAGTTGTTGAAACGGCTGAATGGGGCTAGTTACTCTCTTCTTTCTTTATTGACTACAATGTAGGGTGCAATGCTTGAAATCAGGGCTTCACGAAGTCAGGTGTAGCAGAGGTCCACGATGACTCATAGCCAATTAAGGTTTAGGGCATCAAGCGAAAAGGATCAACGGGCCCTGAGCTCTCACGGGCTTCCACCCTGGGACTCAGGGCTGGCTTGAAAATCAAAGCACTACAAGTATTTAGACTCTACCTATCCACCCGTGCCAACGAACACTAATCGATGACTCCGACCCAGATTAAGGCTTGGCCCCTTCGGGCTTGAGCTTCGCCATCCACCCAGCGGGCCAGTGCTTTCGGGTTTCAAAAGCGAGGCTTCCACGACTTTATTTTCTTTTCTTTTTCTTTGCTTTCTTTTCTTTTCCTTTTTGGAAGACTACATTGGTCTTCAAATGTAGGTAACAAAAACTATCCTAAGTTGCCGAGCATACTGGGTAAATTTATCTGGCGAAAGGAAGCGAACAAATTTGGCAGACTATTGAAATAATGCGGTGTGCAGTGTGTGAATTAGCTTGGGAATGTTCGAGTTGACATCTTAGAAGCTGTGATTGACCCAGCATTTCAAGCGTGGAATTTGTTAACATAAAGGTGACAAACACGGGGTTTTCAAATTTTCAACACAAAAACATTCAATTGTCCCGATTGTATCAATTCAATTGTTGATTGAAAATAAAGCAAACTACACATGGTGGAGAGTAAGAAAACATAGTATACAAAAATACGTATATGGCTGAATAGCTTTGATATAGCCAAAATATAAAACAATACATGAATACAAAGCTAAACATAAAAGAAATATCACTATCCCTTTACTATGGCTAATACATAAATCTAATCGAAATCGGTGGCGGAGTTGATGGCCCGGTAACTATACAAAAATCATAAAGAAACCTAACCACCTGCCATTTCTTTGTGGTGGTGGTAGTGCAACAATCTTCTTCTTCGCGTGATACATCCCGAATAATTTGCGTCGTGGTGGGCTCCTCTCACGATCGGAACATGAGGAAGACCCGGATCGTCGCTGATCTGTTGAAGCATAGAGTGACAGGCGACCTGATCTGCAGATTTGCTGATAATAGCTGCTAACCTGAAATCGCATCCATCACCCTGTATCTCTCATGTTTGGCGTGAACATACTCAATTAGTGGTGTCTTTGAGATAAGATGGGCGGGTGTCTGGCTGTTGCGGATGTGGTGTGTGGAGGAGGAGATGGAGGTGACATGCAACGGCTGGGCTCCTCGCTCTGGGCTCGAGGGCGGGACACATCGTCTCTATGGAGTCCTCGGCCACACAGGCCCCGGCCTCCTCCCACCCCGAAGTCCTGGCTGTCGTAGATGGAAGATACGGGCGTGGTCGTCACAGCTCAGTGAGAATGAACCGGGGCATCGAACTCTCATCTCAATCCTCGGCTCCTCTGGGAATCCCATATGCTCGAGAACCTGACAAAGTAGTCTCGGCATCAGTAGTGGAATGCTCTCTGCTCGTACTAGGTCCTTCCGATGGACTTTTTCCTCGAAATGCATCAAGGAGGGTCATCGCCGACTCGGAGAATTTGAACGATATCCCTCAGAGATACGGTAAGAACCTCAGAGATGGCTCCCCTCCGTACATCTTTGTAAGCGGGAACATACTGTCCGGAATAAATGGTCGTCAGTAGCATCGAGGCGGGAGCTGCTCTGTAAAATGCGAGGTCGGTTGTAGTGTCTGCGGCCGGTGCTTAGACCTTCTCTCGGCCCAGGTGGAGTGGAGCCCGATCTCTATAACCCTCTGCATTGGCCGGCGGTATACAGCGAGGCCCAAGGCCTCTTTGAAATATCGGCGCTACGAGTACTCGCGACGATCATCGATAGAGCCCCGAAGCTCACGCGGACCATCTTGCTCTCGAGATGTCATGGAAATGATAGAAGCTGCGGCACCGCTACAGTGGGTAATAATGCGCCTCGAGGTCATGAAGGCGGTAGTGAATAATCTCGATCAATCATGAACTCTAAACTGAGATCGGCCCTCGGCAGGACATGTAAATGCGACTCGATGAAAATCTGCGATGGAAATTGTTTGTTCCACCAGAATGGGGTTCCTGAACAACGGCCTCGATCACGGAGGCTGGGCGGCAGGTGAGGGCGTGATGCCGCCTGCGCGTGAATGTATTTGGTGGCTGGGAGGCCGGGAGGAGGTGGCTCTTTGGGCTGGGTGTGCGAGCCAGCGGAGGCGCCCTCTCCTAACTCTCCTGCGAGGCACGTTGATGGGGCCGGGGTCCCCGTCAGGTGTCTGGTATCGGTGAAAGCCACGGGGCTCCTCGGTGCGCCTCGGGGACAGGTGATGAGTGCGGAATGGGACCGGGCCCCAGGCTGGGGCCTCGCTCAGTGTCTTGAATCGACCGCGGTAGAGAAAGCGGGATACCTCGATACGAACCATATCGAAATCTGAATAAAACTGCGAAAGAGGGCTACGCTCAACGAAAATGCGGCTAAGGCCGAATACTGAGCGAGGCTCGACGGAGGTGGCTGGAGTCACTCACGAAGCAGGTAGATGAACGGGAGCTCAGCAGCTCTGACTCACGTACATTCTGGAATAGCCAAATAAGGCCGTGGACCAATAGTGGAGCGGTGGAAGCTATAGATGCGAGGCGTTTGTGTGAAGGCGATGCGGCTTTCAGCTGATGGCGGT
Organism: Tetrastigma voinierianum; assembly: GCA_016808115.1. Classification (NCBI taxonomy): domain Eukaryota; kingdom Viridiplantae; phylum Streptophyta; class Magnoliopsida; order Vitales; family Vitaceae; genus Tetrastigma; species Tetrastigma voinierianum. The sequence continues at coordinate 709,584 of JAEQBH010003140.1, read as the reverse complement.
GAACGGATGGGTAGACAACGAGGTGGTGACCGGGGCTCGGTTGTGGTCTTGTGGTTGGTGCGGGCGGTAGTGAGATTTAGCCCGGCTGCCTCCCTGCTGATTCAAAATTTTTAGATTAATTATTAGTCTTATATGAAATAAAATTATTATATAAAAAAATTATTATATATAAAACTATAATTAAAATTGAATTCAAAATACTATAGTATATAAACAAAGTACTAAAAGAAATTCTTTAATTTAGGAAACTTTTCGAAAAATAAGCTGAAATTATCAAAATTAACTAAATTAAGACAAAAGAAAAATTGTTGAACTTTGCAATCCGGTTTTGAAAACAGGACCAGGTCGATTTCAAAATTACTCAAGGAGGTCAGGGGTAGTCTCCTGACCTATGATAACTGGGTTGACTCCATGGTGTTGGGTGTCAGATTGTTTGGTAGGTCCTCGCATTGGCTTTGGTGAAATTTAGCTGGAGTGGGTGTTGTTGATATTGAACTGATATCTCTTCATACTCCTTGGTGATTACTCGCCTTGCAATTTCACGAGACCTTGTGCTTCCTGCACATACGACCATTTGAAACAACTTCATCAGTTATTTGATTTTTATATTCTAGCAACTTTTGCTTGTTGTTCAAATGAAAGATGTTTAACTCCAAGGTCATGTTACCAAAGGTAAGTTGCATGACTCTGTCCGGCGATTGTATTGCGTGGTGTGGCGAGAAATGGTCTTCTTAAGATGATTGGAACATGATTGGGGTTCACTTGCAATTGGCTCAGTGTGACGCAAAATCCTCTTGGGTAGTAGAATTTGTCTATCTTCCACTAAGACATCCTCAACTATCCCTTAGGAGTTTTAAGCGTCTATCGGCTGATGAAAGTGTGATGTTGGTAGGTTTAAGTTCACCTAAACCTAAGCTGCTTGCTATGCGAATGCGACATTAGGTTCACACTTGCTCTAAAATCGGCAATGATTTGTCTATGCACTTCCACCCGATATTGGCCCCGGGGTGTGGGAGATCCTGGATCCTTGTATTTGTGGAATTGTTGCTTTGGATTATGGCCTTGACTTGTTCAGTGAGAAATGCCTTCTTCTCAATGCCTAATCCCTTCTTGATTATGCAAAGATCTTTCAGAAATTTTGCATAAGCAGGGACTTGTTTGATTATGTCCAATAGAGGTATGTTAACCTTCACTTGCCTTAGGACTTCTAAAATGCCTGCTTGTTTGAGATGCCTTGCTATTGCTAAGTGCTGTGGAAATGGGGTGGCATCTGAGTGCTTCATTGAATCCTCTTTTAGGAAAATGTGTTCTGACTCCAATTCTTCTCCGTTCTTGGTTTCTTCAACAGGTTTAGGCATGAGCTGATTAACCTCTTTTCCACTCCTCAGGGTGATTACAGCCTTCACTTCATCCATTTCTGAATTGTTGGATGATCCTACCTCATGGATTCCCTTTGGGTTTAGCCTTTGTTTGGAAGGAACCTTATGCTCCTTGCCTCCAGCAGCTTGTTGATCTTGGTGATTGAATACTGTAGGTTATCAATTTTCTGGTTTAGATTGCTCTCTAACCCATCTATTCTCTTGTTCAGTGTACTTTCTACAGTATCAATCCTTTGTGCCAGTTGCACATTAATCCCTTTTTGCTCTTCCACAAAATTACCCACCACCTCAAATTTAAAATGGCTTGTTCCACGGGAGTGGGATGGTGGTGGTTGTGTGGACGAGTGGAGAACGGCTTTGTGGTTTGGCACGGGGTATAGGCGGGGGTGGTCGGGAAGATTAGGGTGATTCCTCGATTGGAATTGTAGGTATTGCCCGTATGGGGCATTGGGTTGTGGTGGCTTATATTGTCTCGCGGTATTTGCACATTCGACATCCTTCATTGGAAGGGCCATAGGACCTTTGTTCTGCTTTGGATGTACAGGGGATTGGAAATTGGTGCATGGATTGGCTTGTGCAGGATTTTCAATCACTGCCTGCACTTCATGGAGCCTTTTTCCTTCAAGCTCCTCTACTTTCCTAGCTAAGGTTGAAATTCTAGCTTTCATTTCTATATCCTCTGGCAGTGTATAAATCCACCACAGGGTTGGGCAGAGCCTCGTTGTTTCATTTCTACAGGGTTAGGCTCATCCCAACCCTTAGAGTTTCAGCCACATAATTTAAGAAATCCATGGCTTGATCGGGATGCTTACTTAGAAAGTCTCCTCACACATGGTTTCCAGCGCCTCGTGGCGGGAGACATACCACCATAGAAATGGTTTACCGGCATCCATGTATCGAGCCCGTGATGTGGGCATGCATTGATGGTCTCCATAAATCTTTCCCAACGCGTCGGAACTCTCTCACCGTCTTGAGTTGCAAAGGTGTAGATTTGTCTTTTCAAATTGTTGGTCTTATGAGCCTTGAAAATTTCTTCGAGTGCACTGTAGCTGCATTGATTTCTTATGGTTCCTAGGCCTCGGTGGAGTTTAGCCAAATCTTGGCCTTGTCCTTTAGGTCGGTCAAAATGCTTTTAACTTAAGCAAATCCATGTCCATCATTCCTTCCTTAAAGGTTGTGCGTACTTCCTCGAAATCCCTAATATGAGTGTGGATTTTCATTTTCCATACCATGGTATGTGGGAGAGTAGAGTGCAAGTAGGGCCTCCTTGCTACATCTTCAGCGGGAGGTATGATGTAAGAAGAGACCTTAACTCTAGGAGGGTGGATGTGGTCCCTCATCGATCTATAGGTGCATTGGATTCATTGGGGTGCACAGTGACTAGTGTTCTTGACCCGGTGGATCCGTGGTATCGGTGTGTGCGACTTCAGCGGCCCAGGTCGAGTTATTGTACTGATTCTATGTAATCACACCTGATGTGTCTCTATCCCGGCAGAGGCGTAAGCTTACTGTTACAAAATTTGTAGAGACAAGAGTACCAACAAACTTGCAAAAGGGTTATTGTTAGCTAAAATAAAAGCGATTGTAAAAAAGAACAAAAAGCGGTCACGATTCTTGCAAAGTGATGAATCTCACGGCAATTCTGCAAGCCCAGGTTACAAAAGAGGTAAAGGTTACCTTCACTTGTGATGTTGATCACAAGTACACTGACTTATCAAACATAGTTTGGCACCATCCGACAACGGCGCCATTTGATTCGTGCCACGGTAGGCTGAAATGCAGATCAACAAAATTTATATACTAAGTTCCTCCTCTTGCCGTAGTCAAACTCACTGCCGGTACATAGCGATCTAGGGTCGAACACGGGGATGGGTTTTCATCCCCAAGAATGATTTGCGCCAAGTGTAAAAGGTAAGGCTTTCTATTTGGACTTTTGGATTTTTGTTTCAAAGCAGTGGAAATGGATTTAAATCTTTGAGAAATTGTAAGCTAGAAGTGATGTGTGAAAAGTTAACGAAGATTTAGGTCACTAACTTGGCAACAGAGCGAAACCATTGTCCTCGGGTTTTATCCTCGCGTTATGTGTGACAACTATAGTCAGTACAACCGGATCTATGTTTAACTAGCAAACCTAACCACAAAAACCACTCCTATTTGAGTTAACACATGTAACATATATCTATGGCCGCTTTCTGATTTGAAACCACACAACATTCGACATCATTTGTTGGCTCGTAGAATACATCCCAGAACCCCGCAGTGCATCTAGTAATAAGTATACATTGTATCACAAGAAGCATGGTAAGTATTGGCGAATTAATGACATTAAAGCAGTATTCACCCTAGTTTGAAGATAGGGTCATAAACCGCAGTACACAGTAACTTTTAACATAAGAGGACAACCTGCATATGCCCCACCACCAAGCTAGCTTCCTTCCTCTTTAAAGAAAAGAGGCAGCCAATCATCTCTCTTGAGTTGTCATCGAGAGGGTGTTTAACTGACGAAAATAAGGAAAGATATGAGAGAGAAGAGAAGCACCAAACTACAACTAAAGCTACGAAAGATATTTACAAAAATAAAAACTTGCCAAAAATTGCTTATCGATTTGTTGCTTTTGATTCTGAAATGGGAGGGCTTATAGGCCACCCAAATGTATGAAAATACCATAAAGCCTAACAATTTGGCTAAATTTAGGGACAAGGGAGTAATACACCAAAATTAAAGTCGAGTTTGCATTAATTACAAAGTGTGACAAGGCGTGAGATTTCGCTAAGGCATCTGATTTCGCTAGACGTGAAAATTTCGCTATTCGCGAAATCACCAAAGATAAGCGAAATCAAAATTTTTTAAGCTGGCCGGTGCCTTGTTCGCTAGCTAAGCGAAATTCGCTAAACTTTCTTAATTTTACGTAGTGGCGAAATGCAAAATTTAAGCTAGGAATAGTCTTTAAGCGAAAATTTTGGGTCTAGCGAGAATTGACAATTTATTTAAGATTGCGAAAATTTTTAAGCTAAGGTTCTTGTGAATTGCAATCAGTGAGTACAATCTTAGCGAAATTCCACTGCAGAGTGATTCTTCAACTGCTTTGCCTCCTGTCCTCTACTGCATTGATTTCCATCACTTTGCCTTCATTCTTTCTTTGATTTTGAAAGTACATTTGATGGGCGTAAATTGAGTTCGATCTATGATTATCTATATGTCACGATATTGAACTCCCAATCTATAAAAACACCTTAAAAACAACCACAAAATAACCTCTAAACGGCATTAGTGATACTAAGAAGACTTGAACACTTCAATTGGCATAAATGACATGATTAGCGCGCAAAAAGCACTCAAAACCTATCTAATATAGGGTTCAAAATAGCACTTTTTGGGCACTAATCAGTTTTCTTCGTGAAATGAGAAGTGAAGTTGAGTTGAAAATGGTATTTCTCTTTGGATTTTGGGTTTTGTTCAAAAACAGTGGGTTGGATGGTTGTAAACTGCATATAAATTAAAGGAAAATTTAGAAAGCGGAGCTCCTTGAAGTCTTGGAGTCCTTTGGATTGGATTTTAAGGTGTATTCATGCCCTCGAGTTTGTTTTCACGCGTTGGGGATAATGACTTATAGTCGTTTCCCAAGCGGGATATGATTGGCACTAAAGCCTAAACCACAAATTACTCCCTCATGAGATATGGCGTTGATAGGCATTCAAGTCCCTAACGGTGTGCATATGGCCTCGAAAGGGCAGCCTCTGACAGCTAATAGAGCGACTAGGTGGATGACGGTGGATCACAGATTAAGCATCCTTTGCGCTAAGCTTGTCAAATACACATTGGCGAAATTTGGATCTAGGAGGTTTCAACCTAGGTGAAGTGCGAGGGCTTAAATGCTCATAAATGCGATGTGATAAATGAGAGGGGCACTTGAGAACTTACCTCGAGCCTCCACGGTGACCCTCTTCTTGAGGAAAGGGGGCTAGCCAAACATCCTTTGAGTTGTCATCCTCGAAGGGGTGTTTGGAAGCAAAATGAGAGAAAGAGGAGAGAGAAGAGCGAAATAAAGGCCTAAAATGAAAAAGTGCCAGAAACTTATAAATTGAAAAGTTAAGTTTACAAAGTTATAGGGTAAACTATATAGCCAACTTCGAATGTGGAATGGAAAAATGCCTAAAATATGAGATTACAATAGGAATGAAAAGTAATTAATCGAAAACATAGTCGTTTGGAATCAAAAGATCCAAAACACGAAATTTGAGTTTCGCTATGAGGGAATTTAGTAGCATAGCAAAATTTACATCTAAGCTAGCGAATTCGCTAGCATAGCGAAATTCTGAGATAACAAAAATAAAAATTTAAGCTATAGACAGTGAATTTTTTCGAAGCTAGGCTAGCGAAATTTCGCTAGCAGCGAAATTTATATAGCGAAAAATTTAGACTAGGATTGTGAAATTTCGCTATGATTCTGGTATTTGTCAGTTTCCTCCTGCTTTGCTTGTTTTGCCACTGCATCACTTCCTGCATGGTTTATTCATCAATTTGCCTTCAATTCTTCAATTCATTTTGACATTTCATCGCCTCAGCTTGGTGAAATTACCGAGGATTCTCACATTCAGCATCAATAAGAAGCCAAGCTCGCTAACTGAAGTTCCCAAGATCTACAAAACTATCCAAAACAATCTCGAAAACAAATTAGAAGCACTAAGTGGACATGCACATGACAATTGGCTTAATTCATATGATTAGTGCGCAAAAAGCACTCAAAACCTATCTTGAATAGGGCTCAAAATAGCACTTTTTGGGCACTAATCAGTGTGAAACTGCCTTTCCATTTCTTACCAACTTTGTATGGAGTTCCTTGGTAATGTTGTATACCAAGTGAATGTTTCCCTTGTCAAAGAGTTAGGAAATAGTCTAAGCTTAAAATGATAGAAATTCTCATAGTTAGCCAATGCCCCACATTGCATAGTGAATCTAGCAACATGTTCCAGGGTTGATTAGCCATCTTCTCTAGAGAATAAAGAGAAATCAAGGATCTTGTACCCCCTTGGGTAGGGGTTTTCCCCATCTATCTCTGGATAAGGTTTGTAGAACTTTGGGTGGCCAATTTGCTTAAGGCCTTACCCATATAATTATTGTACTACCTCTTTGATTGCCAATAAATCTGGCACTAAAGTTGGTTGTATAAAGTTCTTGAGGAACTTCTTTGTACTGTTGAGGAATACGAGAGCTTGCTGTATTGTTGTCCCCGGTTGCCATTTACTCCTAGCGGTGGTTGCATGATGCCTCGGGTCTCCATTGAAGAAAAGCCTCTGCGTATACTCGAGTTGTGTAGCGGATTGAGTACGGCGAATCCTTTGAGGGGCTATGGTTCTAGCTGCATTACGTCTTTCCCTTGCTATGTTCTCCAAAGTACCTCCCTATCTTCTGTGGGGAGGAAGGTATCTCACCTCTGCCTGCATAGGTAAACAATAAAATTCACCAACACCCCGTAGGTTATCAGAATCCTACCCCCAGAGTTCATTAGAAATTTGCCTTTCAGGCTTTGAAGCAACTGTCTGCCTTGGTTACCCCATTTCTCTAAGGTTCTCCAGGTTGGATTGAGATTATTCCTTCATTTCTTCCATAAAGGCAATCATGATCACTCGTTTTAATTCTTACATAAGAGCCTGAAATTCATTAGAATTAAGAGAGAAAAGAATAGGCACATCCACATTACATGCACCTCTCCCTTCCACTTGTTCAATTGGGTTGTTGGATGGATTCCCCTGTTGTTGCACTGGAGAATTCATCAGGTTCTCTTTCTATTCCACCAAGGCTGGAACTCTTCCTTCCTATGCTGCTTTTGCAACATTAGATCCTAAGTCCAGAGACTCTACAATTGTCATTCCTCAATTTTGATGGCATTCTTCAGCAAAAAGCGTGTCCCACAGTGGAATATGCACAACTAAACATACAAAACAAAAAGATGTATCAATGTTCCACAAATATGTGTCCCACCAGGCGTGAAAAAAATATGTTTCTGCTGGATTTTAGTCCAGAACATACAAAAGCACGAGAATTGGTGAATGTGCAAGCATGCCAAGAAATTATAATATTTTTGAACTGAAATGATACCGAATCTAACTTCTGCTCAAGCAAAAAATGGATTCCGTAGTTCCCTTAACAGTTCCCTAGAATCTTAGTGGAAAATGTTTTGAAAATTGGAATGTATTGAAAGCTGAGAGAAAAAACTATATGAACAAGCTAAAAAAGTAGTAAATTTCATTGTAGAATCTGACTATAACTGGAATTGCTAAAACATGAAAGCTTTGCAACAAATGCTTGGAAATAAAATAAGATAGAAATCTGGAAATATCGCTGATGAACTTGTATAAACTATTAGAAAATGTTGAAATGCTCTATTGAGTGTTGGTTGATGATTGATTGGTCGGGCTTTTGCTCTGAAGTTGAGTCTTCCTTTTATATGACATTACGAATAAACTGTTCCATCCCGCCTTCTCAATAGCTTGCTCATTCCCACAAACCTTGTTGTCTAAGTCATTTACCCACTAACAACTTGTTCTCCAAGTCACTTTTTCACTAATAATAACCGCTCACGTTCATGACTTAAGTTGGAGAAAAAGTCTCATTCCACTTGCTTTTGAGACAAAGTCTCACCATTTTGAGTTAACACTTTGACAAATTCAAAAATGTCCTTAGACCATTTCATGGGTTGATTATCATGGAATTGGGCTTTCTCGGACTTGGTTAGGCTCGGTTTGGGCTTGGCCTATCCAGTCAGCCCATTCCACTACCTTTTGGGCCAAATAATTATCCAAACACCATTTAGGCCCAAAAAATTCATTTTTAGGGTAAAAAAATTATAAATGTTAGTTCAATTGTTTTTTAAAAATATTTATAATGAAATTGTACAATAATGTCTATGTTAGGATCTAAGGAAAATTAATTTTATTATTTTATATAAATATTAAACAAAATATTAAATAAAATAAACTTTATTGAAATTAAATAAAATAGTTTTATCAAATATAATTAATATCCAATTTTTAGTTCTTCGTTTGATGGGATATTAAAAAAAAAATTAAATGGTTGTTTGTTTTGAGATTTTTAAATATTTTGCAACACATTTTACAATGATAGTTAGCTCCTGTTTGGTAGTACCTCTTAGAAGTGTTTCTAGACCTAGACACTTTTAAGTGTTTTTTAGAACAAAAAAAGGCGTTTGGTAACATTTTAAAAAGTGCTTTTGAAAGTTCAAAAAGAAACTTTGAGTGTTTTATTGAGAAGCACTTGAGAGGTGTTTTTTTGAAAAAAAAAACTTTAAAAGTTTTGGATATTCCTAAAATACCCTACTTGTTTATCCTTAAATATCTATTTATTTTTCCTTGAAACATCTATTTATTTTATTTAAAAAATCCGGATAATATCATATTCTATTAAAAATTAAAATCTTTTTGTAAATATTTTAAAAATATATATAATCATAAAAAAATATTTTATAAATATAATTGTTTTAAGTTTTTATTAATACAAATTTTTGTATATGTTTCTTAATTAATCAATTTTTTTAAAATATTTTTTATAATCATATGAATAATTATTTTAGGTTTTTATTAATACAAATGTTTATGTAAGTTTATTAATTAGTTCAAATTTTTTTATAAATATTTTTAAATATTCTATAATCGTAAAAATAATTATTTGAGGTTTTTATTAATGCAAATATTTATATATGTTTATTCATTAATTCACTTATTTACATAAATATTTAAAAAATTTACAATCATAAATTAGTTAATTTAAGTTTTATTAATATTGAATTTTATATGTATTTATATACTTTTTGTAATAAAGTATTTTATTTATTATGATATCCTATTTTATAACTAAATATTAAATATCCTTTAGTAATTTTAATTATAAGATGTTTTATATGTATGCGACATGTTACAAAAAACATTTGTAGAATCACTTTTTCAGATTTTTATAAAAATGTTTCTGATAGAAACGCTACAAAGAAAAACGTTTTGACTATAAGCGTTGTTACAAGAAGCAGTGTCAAACTGCCCTTAATGACTAGATTTTCGGTAATTACTCAGTATTAATTGATTTGTATTACTTTCTTAGAAAATAAATTTTATCGAAATTAATTATTGATTTTTTATCCTTTCATAAAATATTATATTTTTTACCTATAAAATTTATTAAATTTTATGAAAATTGTAAGACCTTGAATTTATTGTTTCCATGAATAGTAAATTTCGTTTCGATAAGTTATGTATTTGACTCGAAGCGGTCAAATGAATAATAATTTCAACGAGCGAAAATCGAAAAATGTTCACTAATAATGTATTAAGTCTAAAGCTGAAGCAGTTCAGCAGAGTGTTTAAGGGTTTTAGGCGTCCAGATGATTTATAACGAAAATGCTCTTTTTATGAAATAGTTTTAAAAAATATTCCTTGTAACCCTAGAATTTTTTCTAAAGCATGTTCATGATAGGAAATAAGTTTAATTAGAGTATTCCATGGTCAATTTTATGATTGGACAATCATGGAATATTTTTGGAGTTTTATCGGTATAGGGGTATTATTTTCAAGAAAGGCATTTAAGTCATTTAATGAGTAAGCCTAATTTAAGTAAGCAAAGAAAGAACCAATAGAATGGTGTCATGTAAACTTGGTGATCCATGTGATTAAGAATGGACCTATGAGAGCTTGCCATTAACTTTGATATTTGTCATAAAGTAGTTAACTTAACTTTGGTTAGTTGATGAGTTAAAGTTAACTAAGGTTAAAATGATATTTGTGTTAGCTAACCATGAGAGTTAGTTAAGCCTAACTATGGTTTAAGTTAGTGAGATTTTATGGAACATAAAGTAAATTTGGTTGCTTTTGGACTATATGGTTACATATTGACCAGGTAAATTGAGATGCTTTGTGACACCCTATCAGGTCAGGTTGACAACGAATCAACTTTGAGAAATACTGTAAATATTGGGTATACGATATCACACTCATTTGTCTCATATATTGAGACCCATTCATGCATATTTAATTCATAAATATACAAAAATATATGATAGACTATTTAACCAACAGTTCATTTAACAGTCCTTTTTTATACAACAAAAATATACTTGTTTTGGTTCTGCTCGAATATAATAAAATACAAAAACAAAACAAAACAAAACAAAGCCGCCTCCAACTCTCATCCCATATGCGGGTTAGACGCCTGCATCGGACTTGTACACGAAGGGGTTCCTGATAGGAGGAAGCGATATGCCAGTAGAAAGTTTTCCTACAAGAGTTTACTCCCGCTAAAATTCACATGCAATGGTGTACATAAACATCAATCACATTTCATACAATTTATGCGACATTATATGAAATGTTAAGGTGTCATGCATGAGATCGCGACCCTCGTACTCCTGGCTTTGAGTCCAAACAATGTCACTTACACACCGCAATTGCCAAGTGTGGAAACTAGCCCATTGTTTGCTTGATGACTTAAACCATTGGATAACCCTCAAATTTTAATTTATCAAATCATGATTTTCTTTTCTTTTGTGGCCACGGATTTTCGGATTTTCACTACAGGACACTGCACGCCTTTCTAATATTTTTGCAAACTTACATCACCGGGATTCATGTCTAACCGTGAATAACATTTGGGTGATCTACCCCAACTTGCTCCCCCCAAAACATGTAATTTATCATTTTGATCAATTTACACATCCATGAGTCTCAACCTTGGACTTTGTCCATTTGGAAACTCGGCCCATTCACGAAACGAGGCGAATGCGCCGATACCATGCACCCGACTCGGCGCGATGTGGCGGAATTGCATATGAAATGCATGATGCCAATGCATTTTCCTTCATGTTACATGAAACATTAATACACCATGGACAATTATAATTTTTACATATAATTTACATCAATGCAATCCATGTTAATACATCAAATAGCATATACTAACTTGATACTCTTCACCTGACTATATTGCTGTGATATCTCACCTGACAAAGTCTAATTTTGGACCCATCCAACAGGGTACCTCACGGTCCCTCCACAAACAAGAATCCATACATCATTTCCTCACAAAACAAGCAACCCAAACCCATAGACATCAATCTCGGGATCAAAACCTTAACACGATTAGGGTACTTGAAAATAGTTCCAAAAATCTTGTCTAGGCAATAAGAAAGAGTCTCAAAATTTCAGCCCGATGCATTGAAACAATCTAGAAATTCAATCGATTTGTCAGAAAACCCCAGTCCAAAATTCCTAAAAATTCCTACATTCAGTCCAAAAAATTTGGGACTAAAATTTACGGCCTCTCATGGCCTCTGAGCAAATCCCAGGCCATTAAATGACCTTAAGGCTAGAAATAACACAAGTAGGAAAATTACCTACCTCGTAGAGTTTGACGAAACTCCAAGATTTTGGTACCCATGCGTAGTCCTCGTTGCGTAGATCAACTTTGCCTTTTGCTCTGACAAAAACCTACGGTCTGATTTCTGTAGATCTTAGAGATAAGCAAAGAAAAGAAAAAAAACATTTCTCCCTCTCTCTCTTCACGCTCTCTCTCTTTTCGCGCTCTCTCTCTCTCCCTCCTATCGTTTCTTCTGCCAAAAATGGCATTTTCCATCTTTTTATTTGACTTTTATTTATTTATTTATTTTATTATTATTATTATTTTCTTTTCCTTATTATATATTTTTTTTCTTGTTTTATCTTTCCCATTATTTCCTCCACTTGACACTTGGCTCAATGTGAGTCATTCCTCTGAGTGCACCACGTAATCATGTCATGTGTTGTCACCCGATTAATCTCGATGCCCGAAACATGAAATTCCGATTGTCTCGGAATCCGACGAAATTCGACGGGGTAACTAGATTTCGTGAGACGAATTCAATTATGAAGTCTGTTTCGTCATCCGAGATCTAGAAAAATTTCAGTTTTTCGATCGAAATTACTGTTTTATCTTTTTTCGAAAATTCGGATTTTCTACGGTTTCACACTCTTCCCCCCCTAAAAGAATTTCATCCCGAAATTCCAAACACATACGCATCACTCACATGCATATGCAACCTTACACAACTCCAAGACCGTGTCATGTATGATAACCCACCTAAGGTCACAATCACTGACAACCCGATGGCCTGTCAACTCATCTATGTCAAAAATGACATCAAAACCCAATATGTCTACCACCCAAAGGTCCACCATGAGCAGAATCCCTAAGATCTCTAACTCACAATCCTGACATATCTGACCAACTCTCACCTTAGATCCTAGGGGAGAATTTTCCCATACAATGGCTTTTCTAAAGGCCTCAACCTCCAAGCCCAAACCTATCACACAAGATGCAATAATGAACATGATGCATCGCACAACAAATGCAGTGTATGAAACGCACTCTCGCATATCCTAAGCATCCGCATGTCACCATGGTACAACGGCGTAGACACGCCCCAGGTCCCCGGCCCTAGTTCGTGAGCCCGCCCATGACCTCGACTCCATAACCGCCCTTCGGCCGTCTCAGGTCGCCGGCGCTGCTTACATAGCACTGCCGATCAAACTGCCTTGACCCATACCGCGTGGAGGAATAAGTGTGCTCACGCCTATCCCACTAATAACTGGACCGCTACGCCCAAAGCCCTCGATCCATGCCTCCAGGCAATCCCGCTTCATATTTCTAAAGCTGCGGCAATAAAGCATGTCATCGAATTCCCGGGCCGGCCCCGCATCAGGCTCGTGATCAAGTCCTCTGTCTCTTTCCCAAACTTGAAGAAGGTTGATCCTCTTTCCTCTCTCCCACCCCCAAAGACTGTGTGATCCCGACGCCCCGCGGCGTCCATTTCTCTCTCTATGGCCGCAGTTGTCCCGACCATGTAGTCCGTGGTCCTCAGAAGAGGAGGCCCATCGCCGCCCCGAATCGGACAACTTCACCCATTCTCAATCTTTAACTGCCATGTCCGTGGGCCATTAGTCATTACCAAAATGTGCCAACTCGGTGAATCTGGCCACGTACTCCATCACTGTCATCGTTCCCTACTTAAGCTCTAGGAACTCTTGGGTCTTTACATGTCTAGTAGTGGCCGGAAAATACTTACTCATAAAGAGCCCATGGATCTCTGCCCAAGTCATTGCCTCTATGTCTTTAGAGGTCTTAACCAGTCCCACCATACTTGGGACTCACCCTCTAGCTGGAACGCAGCTAGTCTGATCTTGGCCGCATCGAAGGTAATATCCATAGCCTCCAATACCTTCTCGATCTGTCGGAACCAATGGTCTGCTACCATCGGATCCCCGTAAACGTCGGAGGATGATGTGACCTGAACCTCTGAGGTTACTCGAACCTCCTTGACTACCAGCTGCACTAGCTTGTACAATGGCAGCAGCTGCAACCCTAATAGCCTCAGCAAAGGCCTGCTGGTCAAATACAGGTGGTGCCTGGCTGGCACCTCGTGGACCCGTTCTACATCCTCGGCCTCTACTTGCCATCTACACATGTCAAATGGAAACAAACTTTATTTAATCCCATTTCTTTCTAATTAGTAATCCACATGCCAATTACTAATAGACTTAACAACCATGAACTGACCCGTTCATCACCTAAGTGGTGCTAATTGTCAACCACTCCTTTTATTTATTTCAATAAAATTCAACACTTTCAGGTTCATTTCATTTTCCAAACCCCTAAGGTTATAGTTCCTAACCTTAGCATTCCACTTTTTCCTATATACATTATGCCATGCATAGTACCTTTTCTCGCACAACCACGCAATCACATTTCCCATATACATCATACTCCTGTATGTTTTTTCCAATACCAGTAAATACACAATCACGCAATCACAAACATGGAACACATATCCGAACACAACATGAAACACACCATGCATGCAGTGGTCCAAACCCGTCTCATGAACTCCTAGGTATTCGTGTACCTAAACTCTGATACCAAGCTATGATGATGGCATCAATTTCACCGCAATAGCCAATGACCTAAGCCCATGTCCCTCAAGCCCTAGGTAGTCGTATACCTATGCTCTAATACCACGTTGTCACAAGGACTATGCCTATCAAGCCTTGGGTAATCGCAATCCTAAGCTCTGATACCACGTTGTGACACCCCTATCCCGGGGGTGTCAACCCGTTGACAACCCATCAACCTGAGGAAACCTATAAATATCGGGTGTCCCGATATCACACTCATTTGTCTCATATATTGAGACCCATTCATGCATATTTAATTCACAAATATACAAAAATATATGATAGACTATTTAACCAACAATCCATTTAACAGTCATTTTTTATACAATAAAAAAATACTTGTTGCTCCCGTCGAATATAATACAAGACAAAAACAAACAAAGCCTCATCTAGCCTTCAATCCCTATGCGGAATATGCGGGTCGATGCCCAGACCGGGACCTGCACTAAAGGTCCCACAATCCGGTGAGCAATGCCTAGTAGAAAGTTTTCCTACAAGGGTTACTCCCACCTAAAATGCACATGCAATGGCACAGATAAACATCAATCACATTTCATATAATTTATGCAACATTATATGAAATGTTCCGTGTAATGCATGAGATGCGACCCCTCATGCTCACAACCTGAGTCCCGATCGACTCCCCTACACCTGCAATTGCCAAGTGTGGAAACCAACCATTGGTAATTAACCCAATGACTTAAACCATTGGACAACCCTCCAATTTTAATTTATAAAATCATGATTTTCTTTTCTTTTGTGGCAACGGATTTTCGGATTTTCACCGTAGGAAGCCGCACGCCTTTCCAACATTTTCGCAAACTTACATCGCAGGGATTCATGTCTAACCGTGAATAACATTTGGGTCTTTCACCCTAGGGGGGATCTACCCTAACTTGCTCCGCCCAAAACATGTAATTTATCATTTTGATCAATTTACACATCCGTGAGTCTCAACCTTGGACTTTGTCCCATTTTCCAAGCTCACGACCCATTCACCAACACCGGTGAATACTCAATACCATGAAGGCACACCAGGCTCGATGCGATGTGACCGTGCATATGAAATGCATGTTGCCAATGCATTTTCCTTCATGTTACATGAAACATTAATACACCATGGACAATTATAATTTTTACATATAATTTACATCCATGCAATCCATGTTAATACATCAACAGTACATATACTAACATGATACTCTTCACAAAGCATGTTATTCATAGAAGCAATAACACACAACATGGTCACAATTTTGGACCCATCCAACAGGGTACCTCACGGTCCCTCCACAAACAAGAACCCATACATTCCTCACAAAACAAGCAACCCAAACCTGGAGACATCAATTTCGAGATCAAAACCAAACCTCATCACGCCCCGTGATCGTCAGTAAATAGTTCCGAAAAATCTGTCACGGACTGGGTTTTAAATAGTCTCAAATTTCAACCCTATTTGTCCGAAATGGGCCTGTATTCAGTCCTGACCGTCCAAAACAGTCCCGAAAATTCCTGTACCTACATTCGCAAAAAAATTTTGGGACTAAAATTTATGGCCTCTCACTCCCACTAAGCAAATCCCAAGCCATTAAATGGCCTTTAGGTTAGAAATAACACAAGTAGGAAAATTTCCTACCTCGTGGAGTTTGACAAAACTCCAAGATTTTGGTACCCATGTGTAGCTCTCGTTGCGTAGATCAACTTTGCCTTTTGCTTCAACGAAAACCTACGGTCTGATTTCCATAAATCTTAGAGAGAAGCGAAGAAAAGAAAAAAAAGCATTTCTCACTCTCTCTCTTCACACTCTCTCTCTCTCCCTCTTGTCGGTTCTTCTGCCAAAAATGGCATTTTCCTCCTTTTTATTTGACTTTTATTTTTATTTTTAATTTTTTTATTGTTATTATTTTATTTTCCTTATTATATATATATATTTTTTGTTTTATCTTTCCCATTATTCCCTCTACTTGACACTTGCGAGTAATTCACACAAGTGCACCACATGTCATGCCATGTGTCACGCGACACCCGATGCCTCGAAAAACATGAAATTCTGACTGTCCCGGAATTCGACAAAATTCGATGGGATAACTGGATTTCGTGAGAAGAATTCAATTGTGAAGTCAATTTTGTCATCCGAGATATAGAAAAATTCCGATTTTTCGATCGAAATTACCGTTTTACCATTTTTTGAAAATTCGGATTTTCTAGGGTTTTACAATGCTAACCAATGGCATGCTTTTTATTTAAGGACAATTGGAGGGCAAATTTGGCATGCAAAAGGATCATTAAAGTGCATTTGGCTTGGTTTTTGGGGTGCATACGGGTGAAACAAATTGAAAGGCAAAAGGGAAGCAAAAAGGAAGCAATTTGAGGCCATGCAAGGGAGACCACTTCGGTAGCCCCTTTCCAAGCCATTCAAGTGATTCTCATTCCATTTCAAGTGTTCATCATGTCCATGAAGTACCCTAAATCAAACCTTAAGTGAAAAAGCAAGTTTTTTAGGTGAGATCACTCACTAGTTTATGTGAATTTGAAGGTTAATAGAGGAAATGGTTATATGATGGTGTAAATGAGTTTTCGCCTGGTTTTTATAGATTTGAACAAGAGATTTCATTGGAATTAAGTTAACACCAAGACACCAAACTATTAAGGTAAGCAATTGTATTTTAATGATGCCTTTTTTCAACCTGAATCGGGCCGGAGCGCACCGGGTCGCTGGGGCCTTAACCTGGACCGCCGTTAGCTGGTCCGTTGTGCCTGATGTCGGGACTCTCCGCAAGAAAGAATAAAGAAGGAGGGTCGGCGATGGCTTCGCCATGCCGCCCGATGCCTAAGCCGGGCCTACTTGAGAAAGATAGATTGCTTGTAGGCTAATGATTTTTGCTACATACCTTTCTCACCGAGGGGGTGGCTTGATATATATAGCGTATGTTTTCCCAATTGGATGGTAATAAGGATTCTTCCCCATTGGATGGGATATTTTATGTCTTTATCGATATCGGATTTAATAGGGGATATTGAAGGAGCAGTTTATTGAGAATTATCCTTCTCCCTTACTGGTGAGATCCGGTTTGATTTGCAAGATAAGTTGTTTATCGTGCATTATCCTATTTTCCTTGCTGGTGAGATTTAGTTGGATTCACAGGATAAGATGTTATGGGGGATTATCCTACTTTCCTTACTAGCGAGATTTAGTCTGATTTGCAGGATGTGGGCTTTCCTAATTATCCATGTTATCAACTCAAAGAGCTTCGACTAGGCTGCTTTGGGCTACGCCGTAAGTATTGGGTGTTTTATCGGGCTTGCCTTCTTCGCTTTCGCAAGGGCTCACAGACCTATTTTTCAAACCCTATCGCTACTCCCAAATTTCAGGTAATGGTAAAAGGAGCGGTCAGAACGCTTCTCAGACGCATGATTTCCACGTGTATGCTCTGGTTGGATTAGTTAGGCTTTTGTCGCCGCCATATGTCTTGTAGATAATGATAATTTTCGCTTCACGCCATTTCTTCCAATTCTTTCAGTTTCTTTTTGTTTCTTCCGTAGATATCCTCTGACCATTCGCCTTGTGTTTCCTTGATCCTGAAGTTTTTTCTTTGCTTTTTAGTGAGTTCGAACTTCCTTTTCCCTTAGTATTCCGTCTGAACCTTTTGTGCAGAGTCCTTTTTCGGCGTCTTGCTTGAGATAGTTTTTTTTTTTTTTTTTTTATTCCTGGGATAGGTGCGTCTTTCTTCCTTCGGTGTCTTTTCAAGTAATACAACGAGGCGCTAGGGCTAGATTGGCTAAGTTTGGTTCTTACTACTTGTTAACACCATGGGTCTGGGTCGCTCTTCTTCTTTGCGCATTGGAGGTGACTCCTGCTGCCGCCGATTCGTAGGATCATGGCGCCTCCGACCGCCTTCAACTCGGAGTTGGATCTTCGAGATCGCCTGGAGCCCCTTTCCTCGAACAAGGGTACAGAGAATTGACGAGATTAAGTATCCCGGGGGATCGGAATACCTAAAGTCTTCCGTGTAAAATGCTTTGGCAGTGGGACCTAGCAAAGTTGGTCCCTTGTATGGGGCCACTTTGCCGTGCATTACGCACTTCCTTCTGTCCCGTCTAGTCCTCGACGCTTTGACCTTCTTATGTGGTTCCGCATCTAAGATGGTGTGCTTCTTTGAAGTGGCCTTCGACAACGGTCTCGCTTCTCTTCAATCTCTTTATAAAAGGGGTTTATAGGCACTTCAAAGTCCGTCCTTCAACTCTCTTCAATTGTCGGGTATTCTGTCAGTTATTGGTTTTCTTCAGTGACAAGGGCCTCTGGCCCCAAGAGATAGCTTTGTTCTTGATCTTTTGCTATGAAGGAACTGGTCGAGGGCTTCCTTTATTTTTTCCAAAGTGTCTGGTCTCTTGTAATTTTCGATCTTCCATCTTCCTCCCATAGGCTTTGGAAGTGAGCGCTACTACACAACGCAATTGGGAGTAAGACCCTCTTTGACAAGGATGACACCCCATGCTCCAATGACCTGACTAATCCCGAGAATCTACGTGAGTATTGTTTTGTTTTTGGTATAGTCTTGGTGAGGTCATGGGGTATCTCTAATTCTGCATTGACCGCGTGCCTCTCAGGTGTTCGACCCGATCTCAGCCCCGAAGATAATGTCATAGCTCAAGAGTTGGCTAAGTGTTCCCCGTGTCCCTACTAGGAGCTTATCAGGTCGGATATTTCTCGGACCTCGCTCGAGGTCCACCCGCCCGTCGCTTTGAGGCCTTCACCCCTTCCGCTAGAAATTCTCTCCCGTCGGGCTTCCGCTGCCAAGCCCACAAGGAGAGCTTTTGCTCTAGTGGAGACGCTGTTCGAAGTCCCTTGAGCGCAGTTTAAAACTTCGAACCCATTGAGAAGGACCGCCCGTACTAGTAAAGGGTTCAACCTGGGGGCCTTCCCTCTTCCCCTTCTACCCACGTCCGAGTACCGAGGTAGTGTTGTTGCTTCTACGAGGTCCCTAGTTTCTCGAGTTCGCAGCCCCGCTTTTGGTTCTCACGCAAAGGTAAAAGACTCCTCTGAAGGGTCATGGATGTACCTGGTCGAGGTCATGCCTATCATTGTTTGGAATCCCCCGCGCAAAGTGTTAAGCCACCTTCCTCGAGGGCAAAGAGTTGAAGAGGAAGGGCTTTGACCGACGAGATGGAGATTCCCGTCTTCACGTCGAAAGCTTGTAAGGGCGCAAATTCGCCCATCCTTAAAGATTCGACCTCGAGGCTCCGCGCCCTGCCCGTTGAAGAAGCTTTAGCTCTATCCTCCAGGCGATCGCCTCTGTAAGTTCTCGTATCTTGCCGTGCCTGATTTTAAACTTGAGTTGGGTGTGGGCAGGTGGCTACTCATTTGAAGAGTTTAACAAAGCTAACTGCCGAGGGGCCATGTCAAAGCCGCGAAGCCATAAGACAATGGTGGCTTCCCCTTACTTCGAGCTGTTGTCGCGAGATCAGTACATATGACCGAGGAGGCGTGAAGGAAACCGATTGAGGCATACCTTGTCGGCGAGAACTCAGGTCGAAGGTAGAGAAGATGAGGCTAGAAACAGCTTAAGAGCGGCCGAAGTTGAGCTTCGAGAGGTTCAGGATGGGCTATAGCCTGTACCAAATGACTTGCTAGAGGCCAGGGACGGGCTGTAGTCTTCCTAGTCTAATCTTCAGATGGTTAGGGATGAGTCACACGCCTCAAAGGAAATCATGGGGTCTAGAGAAGAGCCATGTCACTAGAGACGAGCCTGTGACACAAACTAATGCTAGACGGTGTTCTCAAGCCACTAGGCTTCCGAGGCTATAAGCTCTGTGGAACGCCTGACCGAGGAGGCAGCGGGCTGCAGGGACCTTCATAAGCAAGAGACTCTGGTCGTTCAGAGGGACGAAGTTATAGCGAGATTGAGGGACGAGGCCTATACTCAATGGGCTTCTTGGTGGCTTGCCTTTTAGAGGAAGGCTGCTAATGCCAACCCAGGTCTGGACTTCAACTTCGACATCCCTAGCGATTAGGATGCGGAAGAGTCCCTCTCTGCAGACTATTTTGGAGAACTAGATACTCCCGCTGAGGCCCGCTCCCCTTCTTCACCCTCTGCTCTTACCTCTAATGTCTGATCTCTCACACATATCTTTGCTTGCTGGTTGTTGTTGTTTTTTTTTTGTTAGGCTTGGGACCCAGGACATATGTAGCCTTTTCCTTAATGAACATTCATTTTTTATCTCACCATTTTCGCCTCTACTTGTACTCTCCGCGTTGTTCTGCATGAACCGAATGGCCCGAATTGAGCGCTTGAGTTGAGCAATTGAGCTCTTCAAAACTAAGCTACTGAGGTTTTCAGGGTCAACGTCGACCCAGCTGGCCCCCGGCCGCATGGCCCCGAGATAGCAGTTAAGCCCTTCGGGATCGAGTCGCCGCCCGGTACCGAGGCCCACGGGCTAAATTGCCTTAGCCTAACCGACTTCTCGGGGCCGCATGGCCCCAGGAGAGTAAATGTAGTCTCTTCAAATCGAGCCGATCCCCGCGCTGAGGCCTTATGGGCTAAATTGCCTGAGCTGAACTGACTCTTGGGCTGCATGGCCTGAGGAGAGTAGTTGAGCTTCTTCAAACTAAGCTGCTGGGCTCCTGGGCGCTGGGGCCTTATGGGCTAAATTGTCTGAGTCGAACCGACTCTGCAGCCATGGCCGAGAGAGCAGCTGAGCTTCAAATCGAAATGGGGATCTGCATGCTAGCCTTATGTGGCTAAATTGTCCGAGCCGAATCGACTCTCGCTGTATGGCCTATATAGCTGAGCTCTTCAAATCGAGCCGGGCTCCTGGAAGCGCCGGGTCCCATGGCTAATCACTGAAATGAATCGACTCGCCATGGCCCGAGTAGCAGTGCTGGAAGCTCTTCAACCGAGTCATTGCGATTAGCACCAAAAAGTGCTATTTTTTAGTCCTATTTAAGATAGGTTTTGAGTGCTCTTTGCGTACTAATCATATGAATTAAACCAATTGACATGTGCATGTTCCTGCTAATATCACCCATTTTTTCATTTCGAGGTTAGCTTTGTAGCTTGGGAACTTCCAGCCATCATTCTCCAAGCTCGTCAGATTGGTGCTACCATGACTCTCGACTATTTCATCAAGCCGAGATGAAGAAATGTCAAGTGGGAAATGAAGAAATGGAGGCTGAAATGATGCAAGTAGCTGAATGATGGATTATTAGATTTTCGCTATGGCATAGCAAAAATTTTCGGTACATTTGCGTACTCGCAACCATAGCGAAAATTTCAAGTAATCCCTACTTAAATTTCATAAGAGGCACAGCTTTTCGCTTATGATAGCTAAATTCGCTATGATACGAAAAATTTGGCGACAGATATTAGGCTCGCTGATACGGCGGGAATCGCCATCATAAATACAAAAAATTCGCATCATAGTTTAAAATTACTATGCATGTTTAATTCACTACACAGCCAAACTTGGTCATTTCGATTTTTATCCAAACGACCCCGTTTTGTGTAATTCCCATTTTGTCCTCAATGTAATCTTATTATATTGGTTATTTTGGTATTTCACACATCTGATGGCTATATAAGCCAATTTTATGACATTTTTGTAACCTAACTTTCATTAAAGCCAAATTTCCGCAATTTTTGCTTTAGGTTATAGTTTCTCTTCTCTTCTTTTCTCTCATTTTTGGCTCTGAAACACCCCCTTTGAGGATGACAACTCAAAGGATGTTTGGCTGCTTCAAAACCCTCAGTTATGAGGGGTTGCTAGGTTGGTTAATGGGGTCCCTTGTGTGTTCTCCTCGCTTTAAATGAAACAGTATCAGATTATGTTCCAAACTTTCCACACAGTTTAAATGCTACTTAATGTGTTTCTTGGTCAATACTGTCATGCTTTAGTACCAAGGCATTCCCTTAATGGTAGATACACCGACATTCTTAGATGCCATTTAGGAGCCAATCGGGGGAATTAGGTTAAATGATGGCTTTTCAAACCGCCGGGAACATTAAATGCTTAGTAAGTGTTGAGACTCAAATAGGAGTACCCAAGGGTTGGTTTTTATAGCCAACAAAGATCCGGTTTGGGCTATGACTATTATATTACGTCATTTGGTCTCAATGCGAGGAAATAACCCTGAGGACACCAATGCAACCTCATTTTATCAAGCTGTTGGACCTAAGCCTTCAAGGTCTCCCTATCACACCTCACTCGTTGTTTCATTTAGCCTAAAGTGACAACAACACCCTCTACCTTTAAAAAACTAAAATCCAAATGAAAGCTCTCACCATTTTGAATCATGATACGAATCATTTATGGGATGAAAACTCATCCCCGTGTTCGACCTCAGACCGCGATATCGCAAAGAGGGCCTCGGGAGTCGAACCGACTTTGCCGCATGGCCCGAAAAAGAGCAGTTGAGCTCTTCAAACCGAGCTGCTGGCCTCCCCGGGTGCTGGAGGCCTATGGCTAAATTGCCCGAGCTGAACCGACTCGTCGCATGACCTCGATGGCAGTAGTCAGCTTCTTCAAACTCCGAGCTACCGGGCTCCCCGGGCGCCTGGGCCCCATGGGCTAAATTGCCCGAAATGGAATCGACACTTCTTTAGGCCGTATGGCCTCGGAGGAGAGTAGCTGTTTCTTCAAACTGAGTTGCTGGGCTCCTGGGCGCTGGGGCCTTATGGTCGAATTGTCCGAGTCGAACTCGACTCTCGGGCTACATCACGGTCCGAGCAGGAACAGCTCTTCAAACTAGCTCTACGGCCCTCGCGCCCCGGGCCTTATGGGCTAAATTGCTTGAGCTGAACTGACTCTTGGGCTGCATGGCCCGAGAGTAGAGAAGTTGAGCCTCAACCGAGCCGTTGACCCCGGCGCCGAGGCCCACGCTATAGTGCCCCGTTGAAATCACTCTCTGGCCGTATTGCATGAAAGAGTAGCTGAGCTCTTCGAACTAAGCCGGGCTCCTAGGCTGAGGCCTTATGGCCAAATTGCCTGTTGAACCGACTTCGGGCCGCATGGCTCGAGGGAGAGAGAAGGGGAAGGCTGAGCTCTTCAACCGAGTTGTCGCCTCGGCGCCCGAGGCCTTACGGGCTATGCGTTTTGGTGGCCGAATCGACTCTCGGGCCGCATGGCCCGAGTAGAGTAGTGGAGCCTTCAAGCTTCGAGCTGTCGGGCTTCGCGTTGAGGCTTTGCGGGCTAAGTCATCGAGCTGAACTCGACTCGATGCATGGCCTGAGGAGAGTAGTCGAGCTCTTCAAACTGAGCTTATCGCCCCGGCGCTAAGGCCTTATGGCTAAATTGCTTGGAGCTGAACTGAATTTGGGCCATGGCCCGAGGAGAGTAGCGGAGCTCTTAAACCGAGCTACCGGGGCTCCGTGGCGCCGAGGCCTTCCTGTCAAGAGCTCTGCTCTGCTTTTGAGGGTACGCATTCAATTTCACCTTTTCGAAGATTTACGTGTCTTTAATGTTGATTTACGGAGAATCGAAACGACACGCGACTTCCTAGTGCTTTTAGCCTTCTGATAAATGGCGTCTTTTCTATGGAGCCCATACTCCAAATCTCCTTCCTTCTTGGGGCATAACTAGAATCTGCACGCAATGAAACGTCGAGGCTTCGTCGTCTTTGCAGGGGATCCGCCTGGGATTATGTGTTTCGGCCTCCGATGAACTCCTCCCGCCTCGTGGGAGTTGTGCTTTTCCTAGTCTCCCTGAGTTATGTTATTCTCTAGCTTCGTGCTAGGGAATGCGCTCGGAGAGGGCGGTACACTTTTTGTACCGCTTTCTATTTTCTCCTCTTCTTCCTTTCTCTTCTTTCTTCTTTCTCCTTCTTTTCATTCTCTTCCCTCTTTTCCTTTTCTTCCCATCTCATTCTCCTTTCCTTTCGCACTCCCTCTTCTCTCTTCCCCTTCCTTTTTCTCTCCTTCTTTTCAGCTTGCTCTTCCTTTTCCCCTTTTCCTTCTTCTTCTCTAATCCATCTCTTTTTCCTTTCCTTTCGCCTTTCTCTTTCTCTCTTTCCCTCCTCCTTTCTCTCTCTTGAGGTTTTTTTTTTTTAAGGGAACTGCTTGTACTATTTGTTTCCAAGATGTAAGGAATGACGTTACTGATTGTAACTAATTGTACCTTTATTGAAATAAAGAGATATTTTATTCTTTGAATCTTGAATTTGCGAATTCTGATGTATGTAATCATCTTATACATTATGACGTCTTACCAGATAATCAATAAACACACAATTCGTCATCCGAAAACTGATAATACTTGATTTAAGATTACAACCAGAGGTCTATTGATAAAAACGCTTAAGATGCCTCATTCGGCATGAGTGTAGTATACTTCCCTTTCCCATCCGAAGCTCAATCTGTCCATTTGCTGAGCACGATATGTGGGCCTTCCTAGCTAGGCCCTAGCTCTACAAGCCGGATTTTCCTCACGCGTGAGCTTTAAGACTAGGTCACTGTGCTTATAACTCCTGGAAGACTTTTGGGTTGTAATACTCACGCCCTCCTTTAGTAATCTTCCATGCGCTTTTAGACTCGCTTCACGTCTTTTCATCTAGAGATCTAAATTTAGTGATCTCATGGTAGAATACCCTCAGCCATTGTGCTTAAATTCGGGTTACCGACTTGCACGTAGTCCCGAGCTCAACACCTCCGGAGGTATTCTACCCATTTGCCTTTAAGATCTTCCAATTTGGTCTTCACGCTTTCATGGTTCGGGATGGTGACTTATGTTTGCCCAGGGCCAGATCGCGGATGCTGGGACGAGCACAATTCTTTGATCCCGGGAAGCTCTACATTTAAATCCTCGAACCTGCATTATCAAACTCGCTTCATTGTCCGACACCGCAAAGCTCTCGGATACCAAAACGGCATATTATGGTAATCCACACAAAATGTACAATTCTTTGTTCTGCAGATAGTAGCCAAAGGTTCGACCGTACCCATTTGGTGAAATAATCTATTGCAACGACGAGCACCATCGCCTTCCCAACGGGCAAAGGTCCCAATATGTCCAAACCCCACTATTGGAAAGGCCAGGCTTGTGGATCGACGCTCGGTGGCCTGGATGGGAGAGAGATTTAGCGTGTCTCCGCAAATCTCGCATTTCCGACTAGGTCTGCCGCTGCCTCACATCAGGCTAATAATATCCCCGCGCCTTTAAACTTTCCCCCTCGCTAATGTCCTAGTCCGATGATTTCCGGTGATGGCATCCTTCATAAAATTTCCTTTAGTACATAGTCAGCGTCTTTCCCCGCAATGCACTTAAGGATGGGTATGAAAAAACCTCGCTTGTAAAGGCTTCCCCTATGATTAGTGAACCTGGCCGACCTCGTTCTAATCTTAGAGGCCTCTTTTAGGTTGTCGAGCAGACGTCCGTCTATTAAGTAATCCCAAATGGGATCCATCCAACTTGGCTTGGACTCGATTGGGGCGACTTCCTCGCCATAGAGATCTATAGAAGGCTTTGCAAGGTATTCGACAGGCTTTGATCTGCTGAGGTCTTCTTGTGAGGTTGTTGCCAGTTTTGCTAAGGTATCTGCTCTGGAGTTCTCCGCTCTGGATATGTGTCCGACTAACCAAAGATGAATTTCTTTCGTAGTTCTGTACCTTTTTGAGGTATAGATCACTTTCACCTTTGGCCTCGTAGTGTCTTCATTTGTCTTACTACCAACTCGGGAGTCATCAGACTTCAAGCTGGGGTCAACTTCCATCGAACGGGCGAGGTCGGGAAAGCCTGAACTATGATCGCTTCTTCATACTGGGCTCCTCGTTGTTAGAGGCTTGAACCGAATCTGAGCGCATACCAATATCATCCCTTTGGGGAGGTCGATTGGGATTTCCGGCCCGCTCTCGCACTGCGCCCCGGTCACGCAGAGCCTCTAGATGGGGAGGTCAGTTGTTGTTTGAATATTCTTGGTGGGCTCTGCCGAGGTGAATTCCATGATGAAGTCCGCTAAGACCTGCCCTTTTATTGTAGTTTTCGGCTTGTATTTGATGTCGAACTCACTTAACTCTATTGCCCACTTCATCAACCTTCCTAAGGTCTCGTTTGCAGCACTTGTTTTACTCCAAGTATTCTCATTGACTTCAATGGTATGAGCTTGGAAATAATGGCAGAGCTTCCAGGCTATGGTGACTAATGCCATGATTAATTTCTCCATCCTCGTACCTCTCGCAGCTCTACGCAACATTAGTAGACTGGATGTTGCACTCTACTTTACCCTAACGAGGACGACGCCGCGAAACTAAACCGCCGCACAGCAAGGAGCCCTTCGACGGGCTTACCGTGAATTCGGGAGAGCTCAAATACGTCTTCAATGATGAGAACGCTTCTTCGCAATTTGCATCCCATTGAAAAGCTTTCTTTAGAACTTGGAAGAAGGGCTGACATTTATCGCTAGCCCTGGATACGAATCGGCTTAGAGCGACTATCCTTCCTGTCATACACTGGACCTCCTTTATGCTTGATGGTGGCAGCATGTCGAGCACAGCCTTTATTTTGTCTGGATTTGGTTCAATTCCTCGGTTATTGACTATGAATCCTAAGAATTTTCTGGCTAACACTACAAGTAACATTTACTTCCTGATTCAGCCATGTTGTACTTGTAGATTTGGAAATTTAATGCATGAGCTAATGTGGAGCTCAATGTGGTTGACTTGCAATTAACATATCATCTATATATTAGAATTCCATGGATGTTCCTATTTGCTTTGGAACATCCTGCTTACCAAATTCCTCTAATAAGTAAAGGTCTCTGCTGCTTATCTAAAGGGCATCACACCTATAGCACAGTTCCTCGCTCCTATGATCGACCGAGGCTCCTTTCGGTCATCCGATCCATGCCGATCTAGTTGTACTGAGAAAGCATTCATAAACCGAGGAGTTCTCATGGTTTACCGTGGCATCTACGATGAGGTCGATTCACGCAAAGGGAAACGATCCTTAGGCATGCCTCGCTGACGCTGAAGTCGATGTAGAGTCGCCACTTGCTGTTTGCTTTGTTGACGAGTACAATGTTGGCCAACCATTCAAGATATTCCACCTCTCTAATTGCCCCTACCTGGAGGAGTTTGTCGACTTTCTCATTGATCGCTTTTTTCCTTTCTGGCACGAAGCTCCTTCTCTTTTGCTTGACTGGCTTGAAGGATGGACTGACGTTTAGCCTATGAGTGATTATCGGGCGGTCACCTTCCCTTTATCTACCGCTTCCATGCGAATACGCCTCGGGTTTCGCCTTAAGAAATGGGTAAGGAGGCTTCTAAGGTCTTCTGCAAGCTTGGAACCGATGTAGGTGAGGTGTTTAGGATTGTCGTGCAACGGTACAGGTTCCAGCTCTTCCGAGGGCTTAGGTCGGGTGTTCACCTCGTCTCACATGTCAAGCTCGTCCAGGTATATGTTATCGACCGTTTTTTGCTTCATGGATGCTGAGTAGCACTCCCTGGCCATGCATTGGTCTCCTCAAACCATTCTGGCTCGCCAGGGAATGATCATCATGTGTAAGCAGAGGGAATAGCCTTATTACGTTGAGAGAGGGTCCGCTCTAACAACATATTATAGGCTGGGAGCATGCCTACAATGAGGAACCTTCGCCAATATCAAGGCTCACACTGTCCCCCAAAGTGAGCACCTAGTCAGAGTTAGCCCAAGTATAACACTTTTGCCCAGAGAATCCTCATGCGGGGTAGCCGATCGATTCGCTTTCTCCTTCCGAGCGTTCATCTTATCGGCGTCGAGGCTAAGATGATGTCAGTTGAACTCCCTTTGTCGACTAGGACCCAATGACCGCTTTTGTTACCACAACCCGCCCTATTACCAAAGGGTCGCCATGGGGTGCCGGCACTCGTGTCCGAGTCGAGAATGAAGTTATACGGTGCCGAGATTCCAGGCAATTTGGACACCATTGTATTTCCATTACCTCTCTGACCGATGTCGCGCAGATGGGCCTTCCCGGATGAGCCGATTCTCCTACAAATCCTCCGAGATCACATGGATTTCTAAGGGTCGCTGCGTACTTGCCGCTGCCGCCGCGCGCAGGCCCGAGCCCGAGCCTGACTCGAAATTAACCTTCGCGGCTATGAAGCCGCCTGAGATACCACGCCGAATCAAAGACTTCGGTTTCTTTCCCCGAAATGTATGCAATCATCCGCATGGTCTATAAATCCTATGGAACTCACAATACCTAGTGTTGTTCTCGCGTGGTCTCACCTCATCTGGGATGCCACCTAGAACCGTTTCATGTTGTACTACGTAAGACCCGGCGATACCGTGGCCAAGAGGTAAACCGCCGAGGTGAATAATGCTGTCGACACTGCCGAGGTGGACCCGCACGATCTCCGAGGCTTCCACGCCGGGACCGCTTCTCCATCTTTTCGAGACCTTCCTAGTCATTTTGTCTTTCGCCCGCCCCCGCCGCCACGTCCCGCTTATTATGGGTTGAAGAGCTCTTCGATATGAGGCTTTCTTCACTATTAATGTACTCGCTTTTTTAGCGAGCACCTCAGCCATGCTTGCCTAAGGGTTTTTTGAGATGGAAAACATCAAATCTTTTGACTGGACACCTAGCCCAGCGATGAATGCGGTGATCGCAAACTTTTCGTCTAGTATATCTACCTTCAAAGACCATGATTGAACCTTCAAACATAGGACCTCGAAGCCACAGCCCGCGATGGTCGCTGAATGATAACTAGCTTTCAGATGTTCTAAATCCAATGAAGTGGGAGACTAACGCACGGATACTTCTTCCGAATGAGGAGATTGGATGAGGGCGAAGCCCTCGTTAAACCGCTGCTGGGTCGGTCCTTTAACGTGATAGCGAAAAGTCAGATCGCATGGTCTTGATACCCATGTAGCTCCATTTGATTCTTGTAAGTGTTAAGATGATTGACGGGATCTCTAGCACCATCGAACGCTTCCACTTACGGCATTCTGAACTTTGCTGGAATAGGGAAGTGGAGCACCACGGCTGTGAATGGTGACTCTTTTTGTTGCACCAGGGTGTCCATAGAGTCAGGAGCTCGTCCCTTTATAACTTCCTTCACACGGCTGAGTTCCTGCTGGAGGCTCTTGAACCTCTGTTCCCATGATCGCCTCCCACCCTCACCGAGGGGTCAGGAAGTTCCGCTTGACATGCCCCGAAAGCGTCGCTGCCCCCTCTTTCCTGGCTAGTGTGGTCTCTGCGGCCCTTGGCCTCGACTCAGACTCCCCGCCTCTATTTCAAAGACCCTGAAATGCCGAGATTATGTCAGCTTCTTCATAAGGGGTGATGTTATGGCTCTCAGTTTGTCGCGCTCCCGTGGTCGCTGTATCTTCCTAGCGAAGTTGCCTAATTCTCATCGTGCATTATCGGGTGAGCGAGTGCCTCCACCTCATCCATGTTGGTCAGACGCTCTAACGCGTCGGAGGCCTACCGCTTCACGCCGCCTCGGGCTGATCCCGCATCCTTGGTGGATCGGGCGCCGCTTCCGCCTGTTCTCGAGTTGATACCATCAGTAACTAAGAGATCAACTTTTACTGTAAGGAACCGCCACCCATTGCATTTACGCCAACCGATGATGCCTTTTTTTCAACCTAATCGCTGGAGCTGGGGGGGTCTGGGCCGACCGATCACATGGCTGGTCCACGTGCCTGATGTTGGACTCCTTTTTACAAGAAGAAGAAAGAAGGAGGGCCTGGCAGGCCTCTCGCCCATGGCCGCCTCCGATTTCCAAGCCGGCTCCTCCTTAAGAGAAAAGATAGATTGCTTAGAGGGCGAATGATTTTTTGCGTACCTTTCACCAAGGGGGTGGCTTGATATATATAGCATATGTTTTCCCAATTGGATGGTAATAAGGATTCTTCCCCATTGGATGAGATATTTTATGTCTTTATCAAGCATTCCGATTTAATAGGGGATATCAATATGCAAGCTTATTGGTAAATTATCCTTCCTTACTGGTGAGATCCTAGCTTGATTAGAGGATGTCGCTTATCGTGAATTATCCTATTTTCCTTGCCGGTGAGATTTTAGCTGATTCACAAGATAAGATGTTATGGGGGATTTATCCTACTTTCCTTATCAAGCAGATTTAGTATGATTTATGTGGATGTGGGCTTTCCCACCATCCATGTTATCGGCCTTGGGGGTGAGCCGAACTAGGCTTCCGCTTTCTGGCCGCTGCCAGGCTCGGGTGCTTCATCGAGCTGTTCCTTCTTTTCGGGGCTTGGCTGAGTGGGCCTACGCATCTATTTTTCTCAAACCCTACTAGGTTTTATGGATTTATTTATCTAACCTTCAATTGATATGTTAAGGCTTTAGCTATTAAATTGACATGATTTATGTTGATTTTGCAAGAAATTGAAAAGAAAGAGTGAGATTATAAGGGCTGTAAATTCATGCCAAGAGAGGGTTTAATTGACATGCATTGTTTGATTTAGTTTCATTGAATCAATGACATTTGAGGAATTGTTAAATGTGTAATTGCTGAAAGAAAGGAAGAAATTGAAGAAATAATGATGAATGTGTGACATATAGGATTCGGCCACCCTAGGAAAAGTATGGAAAAGTTGAATTTCAATTGATTTTAATCAATTGGAAGGTATTAAATGCCTAATGGAAAGTATTAGAATTAAAGTTTTAAGAAAAAGAATTGATTAAGGTATAAATGTAATTTTTCCTAAGGTGAAGGGCATTATGGGTTTTTCACTTTAACCATGTTAATGGCTTGATTTTAAGGCTTGTAATGATGTTGTCATGAGCCTTGATTTAATTGGAAATGAATTGGTTAAGTTGAGATTAAGTTGAATAAGAAAAAGCTTAAGGGTTGCTTTCTAATTTAATAGAAAGTATATTATAGCTAATGGTTTATAATTGAATATTGTTAAGGTATGAATGTTAATGGATTTTATGATAATGTGACTTGTAGGAGGAAAGTGATTAAGGACAAAGGCGGAGTTTTTAAAGGAGGAAAAGGCTTGAAATAAATAAGGTGAGGGAAATGTAATGTTATTTGTAATATATATAGATATAGTAGAGAGTATATATATATATATATATATATATATATATATATATATATATATATATATATATATATATATATGTTTACAAATATATATATAAGTTTTCATATCTATGTTATAAATGTTTAAATGAAAAAGAAATGTATTTTCTTTGACTTTTAATTTCATATGTTTTCTTTTGAGAAATGTGGAATGATTATAGTTTCCATAGTTTTATAAAGCATGATTTATGGTTTCCATATAAATGAAATGTTTATGAATATATATATATATATATATATATAGTATATATATATATATATATATATATATATATATATATATATATATATATATATATGTTGAGTTAAGGAAATGTTTTTATGATTGAATCCATGGTTACCGATGAGTCTTAAACTCATCTATTTTTAATCCATTTTTCTGGCTTATTTTTAGTATATTCAGATCTGTTTTAATGCCAAATTATAGATTATTCACCAACTTTATGTTTTGCAGGTTTTAATTCAAAAAGGAGAAAAATCCAGCAAGAAAAAAGAAAAAAAGAGCAATTGCAGCAGTTGATGTCGTAACAGAGTTTTGTGTGTCACGACAAACGTCCAAACAAATGGCTAAGGAAAAATGTCATGACAGTATTTCTTTTGTCGTAACACAAAGGACTGAGTATAGAAGAAGAGCTGAGGTCAACATAAACATTAAATTTTGTCGCGGATGCAACATGAGAAAGAATGTACAAGCAAGTTGAGACAAAGAGATGATGTTGCGACAAGGTTTGTCAACCGGATGTCGTTAAACAGAGGAATTTGTCGCGTACATAAAAGCCCCTCGCCATACACTCAACAGAAGAAGTTAGATTCCGGTCACGATTAAGGTATCTTATGTCGCGACAAGAAATTAAAAGGCAATACGGGGAAGAATATCACACAAAGGTTTATGTTGGCGACAAAAAATATATGTTGACCCAATGCGACAAAAATTCCATTATGAATCAATTGCAACTTCAAAACCTCTCGAGGACACTTCAGAAGAAGAAGTTATGTCGCGACAAAGTAATGAATGTCGCGACACTAGAAGACAAGTTTCAGTGTCTCGACAGAGAAACAAAGTCACCATGTGTGATGCCGACTTCAGTGAACTCACCTCGTTGAAAATGCGAGTTCAATGTTGCGACATACTTAAGTCGAAGAGAATTTTTGATGTCGCGATTAGATATGTCGTGAACACAAATAATCTGAACACAGAGAAACAAGGTCGTGAAAGACTTTTCCATATCGCGACAAAGATTCCAACAAAAAGAAAAGAAGTCTTGTCGCGACATAACAGAACTGGGTCGCGACACAAAGATGAGCTGAAGGCAAAAAGTCTTGTCACGACATAAAAACTTGGTCGCGACAGAAGGCATCTACTACACCAATAGACTATGTCGCGACATTCAAATGAAGTTGCAACAAGAAATCAAGTTAAGTGGAGACAAGATCACACAACAGATTTTCCCGGGTCATGACAGAATGCTGATAATACAAGAAACTTTGTTGCAACAAGAACTAATAGAAATGTTGTCGCGACATATAAATTGGGTCGCAACACAATTTTGAAGAAGCTACACAGAAACAATGTCGCAACACAATTATCAATGTCGCAACACAATTGTTTCTGTAAACACACATGACAATGTCGCGACATGGAATGGACAGAACGACAAACCTTGTAGAACAAAGTGTTAAAGAGCCAAAGAAAGACCTGTCGTGATAGAATAAAATGATGAAGAAACAACACTGTCATGATAGAATGTCAAGCATCGCAATGTGAGAACCGCAACAAAGAATTAAAACTCGTCGTGAATAAACACTTTAGAAGTAATTACAATGCAGAATCTAGGCCAGAATTTTGGGGATCCACAATGTTGCTCCTCGAATTTAGTACCAAACGTGGGGCTTTATAAATAGAAACATTGAGGAAAGTTAGGCAATGTAAGGCCTACAAAACCGTATATCCGGGGAGCCGAGACTCTTTTTGTTTTATATTTCCTTACTTTTATTTTTTATTTTCTTTCGCCGCCAATTAGAATTAGCGTTGGATTTCAATTTGTTTATCGGGACTTAGAAACAAAGGAATTGTTCAGAAGTTGCGAAGTTGAGCTATTTTGTTGAAGATCAATTCCGATTACTGCTTCAATCTAATGAAGTCTAGAGAAAAGCTGGAATTTATTTCTTTCAGTTGATTACAGTTGCATTGGAAATTTCCTGATCATTATTTCAATGTTTACTAAGATTAAGTTTTCTGGAAACCCAACTTCCGCTAGGAAAGATCTAATGTTAGTTATGGTCTTTCCTGTATAATTAGAAAGAGATTTCTTGGATTGAGAATTTCGAATTTATGTGAATGGTGTTGTTCATTAAGTGAATTGTTCCCAACATTAGTAACTTATACCCAATTAAGGACTGTTGTATACTCGATTTCCGTGAGACCTCGAGTGACACACAGAAGTTGAGAGATTCTTGAGAGCATGGATGCATTACTTAGGGGTATGCTAGACTATTATTGAAGAACTAATGAGCTCAAAAAGATTACTTTGATAAATCATCAATTTACTCATGGTTTGAGAATTAGTTGAGATATCTATCAATTTAATCAATTAGAGATTTCTCCTTAGTATTGAGGAATGATCGTGATCCTGTGTTTGCTCATATCTAATCAAGGAAAAAGATAACTCATTCAGATCTCAAGGATGAGACATCATTCATCTTGTAGAGATCTAGCAAATGGCCATGTCTTGGGAAGCAAGAAATCTGCAGTCATAAGAAATGGGTATGAAGTATTGGAAAAGAAAAATAATCAGATCTTACAGAGAAAATCTGATTACAAGTAATTTGTTAGATACATGTTTCAGAAATGAACATGACTCTCTAATTAGTGAAATGTATGGTTAAGGGAGAAATCCAAATTATACTACCTTGCCTCTTTGACATTTTCAGATTCCAATTCATGAACGACTAGAATTAGATTAGGTTGCATGAATTGATAATTTCACAGCAGTAAAATTCCAGTGTCTACTTCCAACAATAATATGGTTCAGTCCAGTTAGGTATAGGATTTTAAATTTTCCTTTTCTTATATAGATGTAGAAATTTAAACAGTAGAATTCTAGTTAGGTTACTGAAAATTATATGAAATGGAAGTTCAAATAGTGTGGAACTTGAGTAGTTAGGGTAGTTGAACTGTAAATTCTTTTTGATCCCTGTGGGAATGATATCCGGACTTATAGGTCCACTTTACATTTGTACTAATTGCAAATAGCAAGATTTTGACCAAAACTAAATCTTTCAATGAATTCAATGACAAATCATTTTTATTATGAGCATACATGTTCTATTTTGGTCAACAAGTTTTTGATGCCTTTACTGGGGATTAGATAATAGTCCTTGGTAACAGTAGCAGAAATTTGATCTATATAAAGAAATTGGTCAACAGTTACCCTATGTTACAAAGATAAAGTTTAAAGGAAAGTCGACTAAAGTGGTTTAAGCGTGCATGGTACATGGGAAAGTGATAGGATTCTTATAGAGGGAAGGGACGTGATTAGTGCCCAAAAAGTGCTATTTTGAGCCCTATTCAAGATAGGTTTTGAGTGCTTTTTGCGCACTAATCATATCAATTAAGCCAATTGATGTGTGCAGGTCCACTTAGTTTCACTAATTCCATTTCTCGAGTTTGTTTTTGCAATTTCACATGCTTTTGAGCGCCTCACTAATTAGTTCAATTTTTGATGTCAAGATATGTGCCGACGTCGAGGGATTCACAAGTGTTTTCAACCAGAAATGTGAAGTGGATGTGAAGGAAGAAGGATGCAGAGAAAAGCCGGAAAGTGATGATTCATAGTCGATTTTCGCTATGATTGCGTAATTTTCAATCATAGCTTAGTAATTTCTACTCTAGCTTAAATTTCATATGTTGTACCATAGTTAGCGAAATTTCATTTAGTAAATTCTTCGCTAGCTAGCGAAATTTACTGTGCCTAGCTAAATTTTCCATTTTCGCTATCTCACACAAATTTCGCTAGGCTAGCGAAATTCACTGTTCCTAGCGAAATTTCCTAATTTCGCTATCTCTTGTGAATTTCATTAGGCTAGCGAAATTTCCTGCATAGAGAAATCTCAGCCCCTGTGTTTTTGGAATTCTTGATGCCAAATCCACTGCTTATTATATTACCATTTTGTCCCTTATACTTCATATTTTAGGCATTTTTGTATTTTCACACTGGGGGCTTGACTAAGAAGCCCCTTAACTTGTAACCCTAAGCAACTTTTCATTTTATAAAAGTTTTTCCCCAAATTTTCATTTTAGGTCTCATTTTTTGCTCTTTCTCTCTCCCTCTTTCTCTCTCTCATTTTCTCTACGCCAAACACACCCCTTGAGAATGACAACCTGCGGATGCTCGGGCTAAGCCTCATGTACTTTGAAGAGGAGGGTTCCTAGCTTGGTTTTGGGGCTGCAGGTTGTCCTCATGCTTTGACTGTTCATGGGTGTACTACATTTATGGTTCCCAAACCTTCCAAACTAGGCTTAATGCCATTTAATGTCTTTCCTCTTTCGTCAATACTTGCCATGCTTTAGTGGTTCATGCATTCTTAATGGTGTATGCACCGACATTTTAGATGTCATTTACGAGCCATGAATGAGGATAAACAAGTAGTTTCAAACCTAATGGTACTTTGAATGCTTAGTACTGCTGACCCAAA
Source organism: Tetrastigma voinierianum (assembly GCA_016808115.1). Classification (NCBI taxonomy): domain Eukaryota; kingdom Viridiplantae; phylum Streptophyta; class Magnoliopsida; order Vitales; family Vitaceae; genus Tetrastigma; species Tetrastigma voinierianum. The sequence continues at coordinate 673,490 of JAEQBH010003140.1, read as the reverse complement.
TAGAGTGGTTTTTTGTATAGGTTTTATACTAAACAAAGATCCTGCTTTTGGCTTGAATTATATGTTAATTCGCCTCTAATGCGAGGAAATAACCCGAGGACACCTGTGAATACCCCCATGTTATCAAGTTAGTGACCCAAGCCTTCACAAGGTTGCTTCATTTCACATTTTATTTAGTTTACGCTTAACCAAAGGAATTGAACTAACCTCCCTCATTTAATAAAATTCAAAAATCCTAAACGTAAAGCCCTCACCAATTTTCAAACACTATTGCAAATCATTCGTGATGAAAACCCATCCCCGTGTTTGACTAGGACCGCCATATCAAGAAGAGCTTGACTACCCGGGCAAAGAGGAGGAACTTAGAATATAAATTTGTTGATTCTCAGACATCCTACCGCGGCACGAATCAAATGGCGTTGTCGGGGATGGTGCTAAACCACGCTTGATGAGTTGATGTACTCTTGTGATCGACATTACAAGTGTAGGTGACCTTCACCCTTTTTTACCCTAGCGTGTGAACTCGCAAGTTTTCTTCAATTTCAGCGCAGTTGCACCGTTTTGTTTCTGCAGCCATTGTTTTGGCTAACACTCGACCTTGCAAGTTTGCTTATGTTCTTTGTTGTCTCATTTTTTGTAATGGTGTTTAAAAGAAGACTCAGACGTATATATCAGATAGATTGGGGAAGATTGGAGGCACCAATTTAAATAAGGCTGTGAAATCAGTGTGCACAAGTGAACCAAATGGATCCTCCGAGGAACAAACAGAGCTGCCAGGGTACTTATGAATCCAACAGATAATGCCGATTTAGGATCACATGCACTCTAGGGTGGAGTGCACTTTCTGCATCATACCACCAGCTGATGATGTGGTGGTAAGGCCTTATTTGGTACCCCTGCTCCCCACATTCCATGGAATGGAGAATGAGAGTCCTTATACTCATATCTGGGAATTCGAGGAGGTATGCACAACTTTTAAGGAAGGAGTGTCCGACATGGATTTGCTCAAGCTGAAAGCATTCCCCCTGACACTGAAAGATAAGGCCAAAATATGGCTTAATTCATTGAGGCCAAGGACAATTACGAATTGGGCCGAACTCTAAGCCAAGTTTTTGAAGAAATTCTTCAGTACAACAAAGACCAACAGTTTGAAGAGACAGATCTACACCTACTCAACCCTTGACAATGAGAAGTTTTATCAATGTTGGGAAAGATTCATGGAGACCATCAATGCACGCCCACACCATGGTTTTGATACATGGATGCTAGTGAATCATTTTTATGATGGTATGTCTCCAGCCATGAAGCAACTATTGGAAACCATGTGTGGAGGTAACTTTTTGAGCAAAAACCCAGATGAGGCCATGGACTTTTTGAACTATGTGGCCGAAACCTCAAAGGCATGGGATGAACCGAATCCAAGGGAAGCCGAAAGATCGAGGCCTTCGAACCACCAGAGGGGGGGCATTTATGCACTTTCCAAAGACACGGAGATGAAAGCAAAACTGCCTACTTTGACTCAAGGTCGAGGAGTCGGAAATGAGAAGCTAACGAAATTCAAGCAAAGAACCGGCACTCGGTGATCTCATCCATTTTGTTTTGACTGTCAGACAAATAGTCATCCTGGGGAACACTGTCAAGAGCATGCCCATGTCCTGGATCAAAATAAACCACCCACAAACGCTCCGTATGGAAACACCTATAACCCTAATTGGAGAAATCATCCAACTCCGCTGCGGCCAAAGCCCCCTCGCATATATTCCTACAAGAGTACAGCAGCGCTGCTCCACTTCAACACAACAAAGAGTCGCCTCCACCTTCTTCTCCTCCCCGCTGAGCAGCAATCTCGACTTAAGTAAAAGTGGTAGGCCCTTTGTAGAAGAATAGAAGGTGCTGAATGTGCCAGACTAATTTAAAATTGAAGGGGCCGAAAGCTCACTCAACAGAAATCGGGACAAGGTGCACTCAGATTTCAAGGTTGTGCAACCACAAAGAAGTGTTCCGAAAGGACAATTTCCTTCCACACAAGAACATCGAGGAATGCATGAAATACAGGCTCAACCAATGATCCAAATGTAAGAATTGATGAAATCACAAGGCAGACATTAAGAAGTGGAAGAATCGAGACCAAATAGCCCCAGCCTTCAGATTAAGTCGCCTCACAAAGAGCCGACCCGCCACAAGAAGGAAAATAGGAAGAGGTGAAGACCCGATTATGCCCCTCCCGTTCCGCGGGCTCTCGAAAAGAAAAATTACGGTAACTTGACAGCGAAATGCTAGAGTTTTACGGCAAGTGAAAGTTAACATTCATCTCCTTGACATGATCAAACAAGTCCCCACCTATGCAAAATTTTGAAGGACTTATGCACGGTAAAAAGAGGTCTCAATGTAAATAAAAGGCCTTTTTGGTAGGCAAGTGAGTGCTATCATTGAGTGCAAGACTCCAGTGAAATATAAAGACCCGGGATGTCCTACAATCTCGGTTAACATTGGAGGCATTAGTGTGGAGAAAGCACTATTAGACTTGGGAGCTAGTGTGAACCTTTTGTCGTACTCCATGTACAAGCAACTTGGTTTGGGTGAACTGAAACCCACGTCCATCACACTGTCACTAGCCGATAGGTCTATTAAAATACCGAAGGGGACCATTGAGGATGTTTTAATACAAGTGGACAAATTTTACTATCCGGTAGATTTTGTCGTACTTGACACAGAGCCAGTTGCAGTAGGAGCCAATCATGTGCCCATCATATTGGGGAGGCCATTCTTGGCCACTTCGAATGCCATAATAAACTGCCGGAATGGGGTTATGCAACTCACATTTGGAAATATGACCTTAGAGCTCAATATCTTTCATTTGAGTAAAAGGCATATGCATTCAAAGGAAGATGACTGTGAAGAAGTCTGTATAATAGATGCAATCCTAAAAGAACAGATTAATGAGCAACAGGTGCAAGATGTATTAACCCTCGAGTTATGTGAATGCCTCGGAGAGCAAGAAGAACCTCAATGCATGAGCTTAGGGCAGGGGTACTGGAGGAAAGAAATAGAAGTTCTACCTCCTATTGGTAGTGATAGACAAAGGAACCTCAACGAGTTAGAGCTCAAACCTCTCCCGATTGAGTTAAAGTATGCATTCTGAAGAGAATGGGCAATGTCAATTAGTGATTTCATCGCTGTTGACCTCGCAAGAGCATAACCTGCGCCTTCAAAGAACAAGCAAGCATTAGGGTGGAAAATTTACGATTTAAAGGCATAAACCCATCAATGCAGACCCATCACATCTACCTAGAAGAGGAATCTAAAGTTTGTTAGGCGGCCACGGAGAGTTGAACCCCACTTACGGGAAGTAGTTCGCGTGAAGTCTAAGAATTGCTCAATGGGGTATCATTTACCACATTTCTGATAGCACTTAGGTAAGCCCAGCCAATTGGTGCCCAAGAAGTCGGGAGTGACAAGCATGTGAAAAATTAAAGGGTGAAAGAATTGTCTACGGAGCTTACTGCAGGGTGGAGGTGTTGCGTTATAGGAGGCTCAATGAGGTAACGAGGAAAAGATCCTTCGGGTGCCATTCATCGATCGGCTCCTTGAGAGAGTTTACAGGCACCATTCTATTGCTTTTTGGATGGTTATTGAGGGTACTTTCGGATGGGATTGCACGGAGGATCGAGGAAAAGACTACCTTTACTTGTCCATTGGCACGTATGCTTATAGGAGAATGCAACTTCGGTCTTTGCAACGCTGACCGCACGGATATGTATGCTTAAGTATGTTTAGCGATATGGTGAGCACGTAATGGAGTATACATGGATGATGTCACTCTATATGGAGCGATTTTGAAGAATGTACGTCTAATCTGGAGCCATCCTGCGAGAGGTGCATAGAGAAGAACACAGTGCTCAAATTGGGAGAAGTGCCATTTATGGTTAACGAGGAATTATCTTTGGGGCACATTATTTCAATGAGGGAATAGAAGTTGACAAAGCAAAGTTGAACTTATCTCCAAACTGCCATCCCCAACAAATGTAAAAAGCAGGTTAGGCAATTCCTTGGTCATGCGAGGCTTCTATAGAAAGATTCATTCAGGAACTTCTCGAAGATTGCTAAGCCCTATACAAGCTCCTAGAAAGATGTAAATTCGTTTGGGAGAGAATGTCGGAGAGCTTGAAGGCGAAGTCCTATTTGACTCTTTGCCCCGATAGTACGAGCACCTAGCGCGATTACCTTTTGAAGTGATGTGATGCAAGTGATCTTGCTATTGGAGCGTGCTTACAATAAGAGAGGATGAAACCTCGCTGTAATCTACTATGCAAGCAAAACCTTGAATGAACCTGAAAGGAATTGTACTACTACGAGAGAAGGGTGGTAGCGGTAGTCTACGCCTTAGATAGTTTCGAGCATGCTTGGTCGGGTCAGAATATAGTCATTTTCTGGACCATTCCGCTGAAATATCTCACGACCAAGCAAAATGCCAAGCAAAGGCTTATCCGATGCTGGGTTTATACTAGCTAAGGAATTTAACACCATGAGTCAGACAAAAGGGGTAGAGAATGTGGTGGTAGATCATCTTTCTAGGTTAACGATAGCCCATGACACTCATAGTCCACCCATCAATGATGAATTTCTTGAAGAGTCTCTTATGCAGCTGGAAAAAGCTCCCTGGTATGCTCACATTGCCAATTTCCTTGCAACAGGAGAAATCCCATCTGATTGGAAAGAACAGGATAGGAAGTATTTCTTTGCTAAGATCCATTCATATTATTGGGAAGAGCCCTTCTTGTTTAATCTTGTGCGGACGGATAATCGAAATGTGTGCACGAGAAGAAACGACGAGGTCGAGTCACTACAAGAGTGCACAATGGTGGTCGCTGCGTCTCGGGAGACATCAATGAAGGTTGTCTTGATCCCCAGTTTCTACTGGCCCTCCTTGTTTAAAGAAGCACACCAAATGTGCCGTGTATGTGATAGATGCCAAAGACTCGGGAAATTGTCTCGCCGTCATATGATGCCCCTAAACCTAGTTTTAGTGGTCAAGCTATTCGATGTTTGGGGCATCGATTTCATGGGACCTTTCCCCACATCCTATGGTCACACATACATATTGGTGGGAGTGGACTATGTGTCCAAATGGGTTGAAGCAATCCCCTGCAAAACCAATGACCACAGGGTGGTGCTTAAATTCTTGAAAGCAAACATCTTTTCTAGGTTCGGGGTCCCAAAAGCTATTATTAGTGATGAAGGTTCACATTTCTATAACAAACCTTTTGAAAACCTCATGGCTAAATACGGTGTGAAACATAGAGTGGCCACCCCTTACCATCCTCAAACAAGTGGTCACGTAGAACTTGCTAACAGAGAGATCAAGACCATTTTAATGAAGGTGGTAAATAGCAATAGGAAAGAATGGTCCATCAAGCTTTGCTTTCGATTATTTGTGGGCTGCGAGCGGCTCAAAACAATCCTTGGAATGTCCCCTTATGGTGGTCTATGGTAAGGCATGTCACCTTCCAGTGGAGATCGAGTACAAGGCATGGTGGGCAATCAAGCTGAACATGGATCTAAGTAGAGCGAGATCGAGAAATTCCTTGATCTCGGCGAGTTGGAAGAAATACGAAATGATGCCTACTTGAATTCGAATTGTGCAAAGGAAAGATAAAAAAAAAATGGCATGATCAAATGATAAATGGGAAGAAATTCTTGAGGACCAAGTCCTCTGTGCGACTCCAAACTCCATCTATTTCGAGGCAAGCTCGAAGTCGCGATGGTGGTCCATTCATTGTTGTGAGCATACCCAGTAGTGCAGTGAACTGCATGATCGAATGATAACGGGGTGATCAAAGTCAATGGAATGGTGAAGCCCTATGTTGTCGTGACCGTCGGGGAGGAAATTCTCCTTCTGGACCCTCCCTGAGTCCAACGGTCCACACGTTCAAGGGTGGCTCCTGCTTAGTCCCAAAGCCAGCAGTCTTATTCTTTTAATTTTGATTAAATTTCTTTTTGTTTAAAATTTTGCTTGATTTCACTTTACCCCATTGATGCGCTGCGATAACACTAACAAATGCGAAATGACACTTTTCAACCACTACATTGAGGAGAGTCTGATTCCATCTTTTGGTTTTTGCATTCCATGCCAAGCCGAGTTAAGGTAATTTTCATATTTTGGAATTGATTTCTTAGTTCTTCGTATCTGGGAACCAAATTCGTTTCTCTTTAATTTTTAAATTGCATTTTGTGTTTCTACTCTTGCCTTTAGTTGAAAAATTGAAGCCCTGAATGTTACCTTAATGTTAGAACATTTCCATGCATGATTTAGTTTTTGGTCAATTGAGGTTTCAGCATATTCAACCTTGAACATTCCCCCTTTAGCTAATTCACACACTGCACACCAGGTTGTACTAATAGGTTGCGAAGCTACACACCTCTTTCCACTTTGCAAAGCCGGCCTTAAATTTGTTGTGACCCATAATGAGTTTGTATTTACCCTTTATGAAGACCAATGAAGTCTTCCAAAGAAAGAAAAAGCAAAAGAAAAAGAAAAGAAAAAGAAAAATAAAAGCCGCTGACGGTTGCCTTGAAACGAGAACAGTCCGAGGGTATAAGCGAAAGCCTTTAAACTAGATGCCCTAAACCTTAATTAGTTGGGAGTCATCGACTTAGTGTTAGCTACATGGTAGAGTTTAACGTGTTATGAGTGCTTAATTCTCGAAGTCATTCGGTCAGGGTGAAACTGTGAGTTTGTGGTCAAGTGATCCTTTTGGCTTGATGCATAACCTTAATTGGTTGGGAGTCATCGGTGGACCCTAGATTACACGGACTTTGGGTAGTAGGTTTTAGCATTGCACCCTACATTGCAATCAAGGGAAGAAATAAAGTGTAACCTAGTCCTATTTAGGTTGGTCGTGATTTAAGGCCATGGCGAGTAAGCTAGGTTAGGGGAGAATAGCTTTGCATTTTATTGGCTCAAGCTTGTTACATTAGGAACAATTAGATTTTGGTGGAAATTCAGGTTGACATTCTTGGAACCGATGTTGCCTTAAAACTTGTTCTTATATGGTTTTTGCTCTTTCATGCCGGTTTTCATACAGGATGTAAATTATTCATGCTAAAGGTAAGGCTTACCTGTACATACACTTTTTGAACCACATATACTTTTTGAGAAAGCACTGCATACGTCCCTTTTTTTGTTTTAGCATTGCTAAGGGACCCCAACAACATGTCGGTTAAGGGGTGTGATTAGTGCCCGAAAATTGCTATTTTGAGCTCTATTCAAGATGAGTTTGAGTGCTTTGCGCACTAATCATATCAATTAAGCCAATTGATGTGTGCGGGTCCACTTAGTTTCACTAATTCCATTTCGAGTTTGTTTTGAAGTAATTCACAAGTTTTGCGTGCCTCGGCCAATTAATTCAATTTTGATGTCAAGATATGTGCCGGTCTTTGAGATTCACCGGTGTTTTCAGCTTGAAATGTAGTGGATGTGAAGGAAGAAGGATACGTAGGATACGATGAAAAAGGTGGACGGGATCATATTTGGGATTTTTCGCTATGATTGCGAAAATTTCGCTGGGATTACGAAAATTTCGCAATCATAGAGAAAATTTCGCAATCCTATCGAAATTTCGCTAGCTAGCGAAATTTGGCTAGCTAGCGAAATTTACTGTGCCTAGCGAAATTTTCCATTTTCGCTATCTCACACAGAATATCGTAGTAGCAATTCGTAGCTAAGCGAGAGTTGTTCCTAATGAAATTTCCTAATTTTGCTATCTCTTTGTAATTTCGCTAGGCTAGCGAAATTTCGCTAACATAAGCGAAATTTTATTATCTTCTTGAAAATTTCCTATGTGAAAATCTCGACCTAATGATTTTGGAATTCTTGATGCGAGAAGCTGACCACGTTTTGATATATTACCATTTTGTCCCTTATGTAATTTCATATTTTAGGCATTTTTGTATTTTCACACTTTGAATGACTATATAAGCCCCTTTAGCTTTGTAACCTAAGCAACTTTTCATTTTATAAAGTTTTCCCTTGAAACTTTCATTTAGGTCTCATTTTGCTCTCTTCTCTCTCCTCTTTCTCTCATTTTTCTCGGCTGCCAAACACGCCTTGAGGATGACAGCTCAGGGATGCTTGAAGCTAACCTCATAGCCTTGAAGAGGAGGTTGCTAGCTTGGTTTTGGGGCTCACTGCGGGGTTGTCCTCATGCTTTGATTATTCTAGTCTTGCATTTATGGTTCCCGACTTTCCAAACTAGGGTTTAATGTCATTTAATGTCTTTCCTTTGGAGTGATACTTGCCATGCTTTAGGGTTAGTGCATTCTTAATGGTAGATGCAGACATTCTTCTAGATGTCATTCTGAGCCATGGGAATGAGGTTAAATGCTAGGGTTTCAAAGCCCGAGATAGGACTTTGAATGCAGTACTTGGGTTGACCTCAAATAGGAATTAGTTTTAGGGTTAGGTTTTATAAATTAAACAACGATCAGTTTAAGCGACTATATGTCAATTGCCTAATCATGAAATAACAGGGACATTATAATACCCCCATGTTATCAAGCTAGTGACCCAGGCCTTCAAGGTTACCATTTCACACTTTCATTTAAAAGCCACATTCTGATTAACAGTAGACCTTGACCTCCCACATTTTTTAACAAAAATCAAGAAAAATCCAAGCGAAAGCCTCACCAATTTTCAAACACTAATGCAAATCATTCGTGGGATGAAAACCCATCCGTGTTCGACCCTGGGCAGCTATCTTGTAGTAGCTTGACTACGACGTGCAGGAGAACTTAGGAATATAAATTTTTTGATTCCGCATCACCTATCGTGCTTACGAATCCAGGGCCCAGTGATGCATATCACCATACACTTGAAAAGTATGAAAAGATTCGCGCCTGATGTGATTTATTCGTGAGACGTGTTATTTAAAGAAAGACACGATTTATGGGAGAGTTCCTTTCTGGGCCATCGATGATTGTAAGACTGTTTCATCAAAGGTTCTTTCATGAGCCCACTTCGGTAGTTAGCATTGGCCCGAGGTTAGCATTGGATATGACGGATTCAAAAAGGAAAATAAAGTAAAGTAAATGTTTATTGAAATGAGATATTTATGCAATTGTTTTATACATTGTATTTGAACTATATCTGGAAACATTATTTTCTATATCACTGACCTCTCAGGCTCCTTGCTCACCCTCTTTCCAAATGTTTTATAAAATGTTTTTAGGGGCAGAGACGGACGAGCAGTTCGAGCATCCTCAAGCCCAGTGACACTTACGCCTCATGCGACGGCTACTTCTTGAAAATGTATAGACCTTATTGTAAATAACTACTTGTGTACCTTTCTTTTGTAATGTATATATGTTTTAAAAATGACCTCTGAGCTCTGATCCTACGTGGTAGAGTGCGTAGGTGATTGAGGTGTAATCCCGGCTTGACAACCCGATTATAAAATATTGTTTATATTTATGTGGTGTTCAGAAAATGATGTTAAATTTTGATTTGAAATTGCTTGGGTGGACTTGATGTCCCGTAGTTGGATGTGGAGTAAATGAACATTATTGGGAGTGTAAAATGTTTTATTACAAGTGTTGTAAAATTGGGAAATGTCCGAAAAATTGAGGAAACTCTGCCCGATTTTCTGCAAAATGTTTAATCGTATAAAAAAAGGGTTTAATGTTTAAAAGAAAAGAAAAAAAAATTCCCACCATGTTTAATAAGATTTTAATGGAAAGCATAACTGTATAAATGGGTTAGCTCCATGGATTCACTTTTAAAAGGGGTTTAAAAGAAGTGTTTTCTCAAATCCGTAGGAGTGCCGGGAGGGTCCCTCGAGTTAGGAAGAGGAAATCCGTTGGGTCCCTTCAAAAATTTTCTAATGACAACTCTTGCTAGTTTTATAAACCCTTCTAAAATAACCCTTTCAAATATTTGATGCATTAAAGTTATTTCATATTTGATTTAATGAATGTAACTGTTTGTACTCAAATTTAACTTGGCATGGCCTAATGTTTATTTAGGCATGAGCACAAGCCTAAAATTAAAAATCCAAGTGCAATAAACCTAAATCTAATTTAACCAATGTAAAAAGCATAAGGTATTTTTGAGAATTTAAAATTTTTGAAGATTGGCCAACGGAAGATAAATGAGACTTTTTCAAGAGATAACAAGAAAATAGATAAACTTGGGGAGCTTCCCTAATGGAGACATGGGCAGTTAGTTACTTGAGGTGGTGGAGAAAACTTGGGGAGCAACACTCCCTAAGGGAGAAGTAGAAATACTTGAGGAGGTGGGGAGAGTACTTGAGGAGGTGGGGAAAGGTTGAGAAAAACTACAAAAAGAATGTCGCGACACAGTAATTTCTGTCGCGGCATAATGAAGAGCTAAAGGCAAATATATTTATCGCGACAATCACATAAATTGAAGAGAAGCGCCTAGAAGAGAAAAGAAAACTGTCACGACACAGTCTAATCAAAAAGGTTAATTTATGTCATAACATTTCAAAATTATGTTGCAACATAAAACAAACAAAAGGGTGAGAAACTTTGTCACGACACAGAAATTTTATGTCGCAACACTATCAAAAGCAGCAAGAAGGAAACTTTGTCACAACAAAGCTTTTATGTCGCGACATACCATTTGAGTATTCAAGCTACAAGGCACTAAAGAAATGTCATGACAAGAGATACTTATGTCGCGACAATTACAAGAAAAATTCAGCAAAACTCTATCGCGACACTTTCAAAGTATGTCACAACATAATTCAAGAAAAATGCACGAAACTATGTCGCGATAGAACCGCTGCCGACCCGACAATTGGAGGACAAAGATGGCAGCTATGTGCGACATGAATTTTCTATGTGCGACAAAGCCCGCAAGCCCAGACCAGTGCGGGATCACGATTCGATATCGAGTGCGGCCCATCATTTGAAAATATATAAATATAAGCACCTAGGGCATTGTGCTTAGCTTGCTTGAACCTAAAACCACGGGTAGGTATGGAGAATCCTTTGTATATTATTATTTTTTTATTTTTTCTTTTATTTTTCTTTTATATCTTTTCCGTCAATTTAGTTTTAGTTTATATTTTTAGTTAATTTTTCTTGGAATTGAGTAGTGATCTTGTGCGAAGTTTCAAGTTTGGTTCATTGTAAAATTTTAGTTTTCATTACTATATGATTTCAATAGAATTTGGAAATTTTCTAGAGTTCATTTATTTCAGTTCGATTGTAATTTCAGTGAATTTTCCAGATCAGTTAGTTATTGTTATTTGTAATCCAATTTTGAAAGACTGAGCTCCCTCTTGGAATTGGTCGATGTTAATTATTGTTTTTTGCACAATTTGAAAAAACGTCATGGTTAGAAATCTTGAATTTAATTAATTGGTGTTGTTCTTAAATTTAATTGTTCCAAATATTAGTAGTGTCTTTTAAAAAATATTGTATCTTACTTTCACGATTTCGGAGGCCCTCGGGTGACTTGCACATAGATGGATTCTGAGAGTATGGACGGAGTTACTTGGGAACATATTGGGCTAATATTATGGAACGAACTCGAAAAGATTACGCCCGATAGATCACTAATTTACTGATGGTGTGAGGATTAGTTGGATGATGTATCAATTTAGTCTATCAAGGGTTTCTCCTCTTTCTGATGAAAGGATCTTAATCCCGTGTTAGCAAAGATCTAATCAAGGAGATAGAGAATTTTATCAGATTCGAAGTGTCGTGCCCCCATACCTGACCCAGAGGCCGAACCAGATCCAGGGACGCGAACCAGTTTTACCATATATACATTTTCAAATATTGTAGAAATAAATGTCACATAATCATTTCGGTTAAAGAGGGCCCACCGTTTTGTCAATTAACACTTTCATTCAATATGGCATGTTGCCCTTTCAACATTATCATTTACAAAACATTATCGAGTTAATATACAAATAAATCAAATATGTTCTTTCCATTAATACTTATACATTTTTGGTTTCATTACAAAAAGGATCAAATAATGTCATGGGATAAAATGTATGCATGAGACGGAGAGTTTACTTATACTCCACACGATTCAACGATGACTCTAAACTCTGCTATCTTTGCTCTGGTCCCTAGTCACTTTCGATACTTAGATGGTAAACAACCGCGCTAAGCATTTTCCTTCTTAGTGGTTCCTATACAACTCTCTTCATTTCAATTAAACCTGAAATATACGACTTTGACTTGATGTTTTTAGCCACAGTTTTCAATAGTCCATGCAATATACATTATATATATTTGCTTATTTCACATACTTTCATTTGCAAATCATTTGATCACTTCAAAGTATACAATTTCATATGCAATATTTCATTCGAAACTCAAATCATTCATTTCACACATTTACTTAAAATTTCGCCCTTAAACGAATTTAACCATTTCCTTCGGTGCCTGAAATAACGGAATCACCGACAAGGTTTCGTTGGGCTACAGGTCGGTAGAAAAAACATTATATGACACAGTACGGTCCCACTAGGCTACTGACTGGTTATCTAAAAATAATTGTGTGTACACTACCGGTACTGTCCCGCTGGCTATGGATCGGTATGCCACTATATTTCATTTCGTTCATAGTCTTTGCTAGTTTCACCCCATGATGAGTATACCAATCCTATCATAAACTTTCGAATATGACCCGAATAACATTCTATTAAGAGGCATTAAAACTTCGATCCTTAGTAATTTACAATATTGTATATACATTTATACCCAATAATACATTTGATGCTCATAAAATTTTATGGCGATGCATTTTGAAATCAATTTTCTCAAATCGCTTAAAACAAATCACATATCTGATTTTCATGAAAATCATTTCTTCTAACCATCGAGAAAGATGAAAAATAAGAAGAGGGGTATGGAGAGCGACCCCGAAAAGGTTGTCACTCCTCGGTCCTATTCCGGAATCCCGTTCTTGGGTCGAGCTTCCTGATCACCAACCCACTAATCCATCACAAGTTAGAGAACAATATTGGTTGGCTTATTTGGGTTTCTAGTTAGGGTTGTTTTCCACCCAACTTCCTTAGTAAATTTTTTTGGAACAAATTAGCATATTTTATGACTTCCTTCAAGTCCATTGTTCCCCTATAAATCTATTTTATTCAAAAATTGGAATCATCCAATTCAAAGTACTGAAACTCAATATATGTTCAAAACAACCAGGACTACTCTATTTTCAAAACATAACCATAAATTGCCCGAAAATAGAGCTTCACTTTGATGAATTTCTAGGTCTAATGGGGTTCAAATTTGAATACACTTATTTCAAGAAGATTTTTTCTCCTAGAAGTCTAGTTTACCCAAAAATTTGAATCACTCAATTTAGATGAGTGAAACTCAACTTATGGCCTAAATACCAAAACTGTTTCAAAACACAAAAACTATACCAAACTGAACCAGAATTTGCCCGAAAATAGAGCCTCATTTGACAAATTTAAGGTCGATAGAGTTGAATTTGAATGCACTTATTTCCAAGAGTTTTGTTCTCCACAGAAGTATAGTTTACGCTTAAATTTGAATCACTCAATTTGGATGAGTGAAACTCAACTTATGACCTAAATACCAAAAGTGTTCCAAAACACCAAAACTATACCAAACTAAACCAGAATTTTCTCGAAAACAGAGTCTCATTTTGATGATTTTCTGGGTGCAATGGGGTCCAAATTTGGATACAATTATTTAAAGAATATTTTTTCTCCTAGAAGTCTAATTTATCCAGAAATTTGAATCGCTTAATTTGGATGAGTGATGGCTAAGTTATGGCCAAAACAAAAACATGGGTTTTGGAAATTTTTGACAATATCTACCCTAAAACCCCAACATTTCCTTTATACAAAAATTTCTCAAAACCAATCCTAACCCAAAAGCACTTTGAAACTTAACCCAAAACAACCTCAAAACTTATCTACAACCATTTAAAACACTTCTATTCTGATTTGGGGTTTTCATCAAACTCAAACACAACATTTAAGGGAAGTTAGGGTTAGTTCATACCTTAAATATCTTGATTTCTTCCACTACCTTGACTCTAGCTTCGTTTTGCTTAAACAAATGGAACCCAAGATAGAGAGAATCACACCAACTTGGCTCCCTCTCTAACCGTGCTCTTCTCTTCTCTTTTACGTAAATGAGAACTCTCTCATTCTAAGACCAAAATTTGGTCATAATCCACATCCTTCATAAAACCATGATTGGCTCTCACATTTTTGCTCATTTTCCAATTTTTTTTGTACTTTGGTCCTTCTTTTGTCTTTCATTTACACTTCATTTCATCAAATTTTCCATTTTGGCATATACACTTACTTATTATGATAACCAGATTTTCGTTTGACATTTACCAATTTAACCTTAATTCTTATATAATTTCAAGGTTTTATCATTTTTTTTTTTGTTCTTTGACAATATAAATTCTGGAAAAATACATTTTAACTTATTTTATACCCTAAACATATTATAAAACTATTAGGGTATTTTAGGAAATTCTTTCCCTCCTTAAAAAAAGATTTAAAATTCATGAATTTTGACATTGAATAATTTGTGAATCTGTGGCCTTGAGTTTACTTCCCACTTTCCTACGTGGCTTCCTCTGTCTTATGGTTTCTCCACAATACTTTGACCAATGGGATTCGCTTGTGTCGTAATTCTTTGACTTCCCGAGCCAAGACCTATCTGACTCTTCTTCATTATCATTTAAGAAGTGCGGTCTAAGCAATAACTTAGAAGAGACCCATGTAATGGGTTTTGACCTATACCTCCTTAACATTGAAACATGGAAAACATTATGGATCTTTTCCAACTAAGTGAGCTAGTCTGTATGCCATTGGACCCTTTCTCGTCACTTCATACGACCCAGTGAACCCTAGGACTCCAGCTTGCCCTTTTTCCCCCAAATCCTCATGACTTTCTTCAAAGAAAAAACTTTTAAGAACACTTTCTCCACCAATCTCATAGTGAATGCCTTTTCCTCTTGAGTCGACGAAAGACTTTTGTCTATTATGTTCTGCTAATCTTTCTCGATCCTTTCACCCTTTTCCTCAGTCTCATAGATAATCGGTGAGTGCTCTTCTCCTTAACTCTTGTCCAATGTTGGTGTTCTACATTTCCTTCCATAGAGAGCCTCTCGTAAGGTATGGTTCTGCCTCATTTGGGAAGCTATTGTTATACACAAATTCAACTAGATGAATATGTCTATCCTAACTACCCTCACAGTCGATCACACAACTTCAAACATATCCTCTAAAACTTGACTAACTCTCTCCAATTGTCCATCCATTTGCAGGTGGAAAGATGTGCTGAAATTCGATCGAGCACAAAGCGATTTTCCCCCCGAAATCTCGAGTAGAAGCACCGGATCTCTATACGAAATGATGGAGCACTAGAATCCCATGTAACCAAACTCTTTCCTTTATGTAAGCTCGGCCCGACTTATCAAGTAAATAGTCGGTTCTTACTACAATGAGAAGTAGGTTGACTTGATCAATCGATTCTGCCATGACCCCAGCTTGAATCATGTTTCTCTGTCAATGGTAACGACCTGAAATCTGTTGTGATTTGGTCTCATTTTCGCAAATTCTAATAGAACACTGACAGTATGAGGAACTTAATGTTCCGCTTTCACTTTCTGACACACCATACATTTGGTCACAAATTCCTAAACATCTCTCTTCATTTCAAACCACCAGTATGAAAAATTTAAATCCACGATACGTTTCGTGCATTGGGATGCATGTGAGGATCAGTATTTTTCTTGAGAATGGATTTCTTCAACTCATCATCATTAGAGTACACAAACTGAGTCTCTATATCTGAGTCCATCCTCATTCTTTGAAAACTCGGTTTCTTTTCCCTCTACATTCTAACACAATTGCGAAATTTTCTCATCTCTCTTTTGTACCTCTAGCATTCGATTTAACAAATTTGGTTTTTTACTATCAATTATTCTTATTGTATCATCGTGCGATAATGACAAATGAGCATTCAATGCTTTCGTAGTGTTTATGCCGACTTTCTACTCGGGCGTCTGCCCCTGTATTAAGCTTTCGGGGATGTGATAGATGCACAATCCTCAATCATAATCAATTCCATCCATCTACATTGTCTCAAGTTAAGCTCTCGTTAGGAGGGCAAATAATTAAGACTTTTGTGATCAATGTGAATTAAACGCTTCTCCATGCAAAATTATTAGTGTCTCCATATTTTCAATGCAAACACAATGGTAGCCCGATTCAAATCATGTAGGGTAATTCTTTTCATGCGGCTTCCAACTGCCTTGAGCATAAGCTACCACTTTACCCTCTTGGTCAGGACACATACGTCATTTAACGAAGCATCACTAAATATCACATATTATTCTGAAGTAGGTTGGCTGGAGATAAGGACGAGCCTCGATCGAATGCTTTCAACTTTTCAAAGCTAGCTTGACATTTTTTTACTCCTCCAAATCTCACATTCTTTTGGAGTGAAATCTCATCCTCCAGGGCCATGAGTCATGAAAACACCTTATAGACCTTACGCAGTATTTGCGAGCTAAGATATCACGCCCCGACCCTGGCTAAGCGGGGCAGAGAGAGTGCGAGACTATCTTTGGGACTCTTTACATATTTTTCGGACATTGGTGGGCCTGAGTCTTATAAGCGAATCAAAATATCATATCTGAAGATACAAAATAAAACTACCCACGTAGTAATTGTTACGATTAATCATCTGTCTGATCACAGGTCCCGTTTACATATACATATACAAAAACTGTACATTTACATTTTACATAATCAGAGCGCAAAACCTATTTTGATGAACTCCTACAAGTGTGCTGGCCTAGTAGTATGCGGAAGATCACGGACGTCGTCCTCTGTACCTACACGGATTAAAACTCGTGCTAAGCTTTACGCTTAGTGGGAAACATATGACTTATACGTATATACATGCACTAATACTCATTTACAGTAAGCATATAACAGTAACAGATATCATAATTTTTCTTGAATTCATATAACAAACTTATACACATACTTGTATTTATAGCAACCTTATACTTATTCAAATCTCCTGTAGGAGTTACAGAGATTATACTTGTACGGATGTACCCTTAGGTACATTTAGAGTAGAATGATGTACATTACTTTACTCTTATTCGTTATTCGGACTCTTATCATATAACTGTTTGACTACCTAGACCAGTAATAAAGAATCGTAGGACCATGACACAATAAGTACACAAAGTGCGGTGCGGTACTAGGTGCTATAGCCTGGCGAGTGTCGAAGCACTAATGAGAGTGTCGTCCCTTGCTTAATCAAAGAGTGCAGAAGTACTAAATGCGAAAGCATGGTGAGTGAGTAATAAATCGCACTAATCGAAAATGCAAAGTACTATATGTGCATACATGCTTGAGTGTCGTGTCATTTCAATATCGGTCTTAGCGAGTCTGATTATATGTGTTCAAGAACTTACTATCTTATCATAGAGGCACTCCAATAGACAAATCCTCGGAATAACAAAATAGCAAAACAAAACAAAACACAAAAATCTACAAGTTGTGAATAGTAGCTCTGGCGGCGTGTGGCAACATCTGGCAATGGTATGCTTTGCTTCTGTGGCGTGGCAACTGCTACGCTACTGGCATTGCTAGGGGAGCAATCCGAGCCCTCTCGATACTTGTAGCGTCGTGGACATATGCCTTGGCATGGGACTCTTATTCTTGCGTGCTGGGGATCCTCATACAACGTGGGACCTAGACTTGTTACCAATTTTCTTGATTTAGTCCCTTTTCCATAAATCCAACCAAAAACCTCAAATAATCCAAAGCATCAACGAAAATAACTCCCGAATGGATTCTAACCTCACGAGCAAACATGGAGATTAATTAGGGTTTTTCCAAACACAAACTCAAATACTTGTAAGTTAGGTTAACTTCCTAACACCCAAACATATATCCTTACATCATAACCATGAATCCATACTCAAGGGAGGATTCCATACTCATCTTATACAAACTAGGGTTTTACCAACCTAACTTTCAACAAATCTAGGGTTATGATGAATTCCTAACTAAACCTTAAAAATGGAACAAACTAATATCCATACAAATCCATACAAAACCATTTCCATCCATACTTATCCATACACAAATAGTTTTCATACCTTTCCTCTTCTTCCTCTTCTTCTTCTCTTCTCCTTTCTCTCTTCACGTTTGGCTCTCCGAATGCCCCGAATGAGAGACCACACAATTGGTGTATTTGAGTGCAATTTCCTTTGTTGCACTTTGGTCATAGTTCCTTCTATTTGCACCATAATTTCCCATTATTCCAACTTTGGCATATAATCTTATTATCTTATGACTTTTAAAATCTCATTTTGACAAATTCCACTTTTACCCTTGTATCTTGTACAAATTCCGGGTTTCTCAAATTTCACGTTTTGCATTTAAAAAATTCAAATTATACCTACAAAATACCCTAAACATGTTAAAACGACTAGGGTATATTTTGGGGTGTTACATAGGAAACTACGAACTTTCGTGACACTTCTCGATGGTTTCCATTCAAGAATCACTTCTATCTTCCTTGGATCCACTATAATTCCTTCTTCTGATATAATGTGTCCAAGAAATGACACTTCTTTCAACCAAAATTCACACTTTCTCAATTTTGCATACATTTGTTCCTTTCTCAAGGTTTCTAACACTACCCAAAGGTGAGTATCATGATCTTCTCGATCCTTTGAATACAAGGATGTCATATATAAACACCACGGCAATGGAATCTAAAAGCTGATCGAAAATCTGATTCATTAAGTCCATGAAAGCCGCTGATGCATTTTTCAACCCAAATGGCATTACAAGGAACTCGTAATGTCCATACCGCGTTCTAAACGTTGTCTTATTCACATCCTTTCCGAACCATCGTTCTAGTAGTGGAGGCGGATATCACATTAGAGAGGTGGTTTGGCCTCTCACCAATAAAAGTCACTTCCTCGCCACTCGGTGTCCTTAAGGTCACTCGTTTCATTCTACAATCAACTACCACTTGGTGTCGGGACAACCAATCCATCCCTAATATCACATTGAACTCTCTGAATGATAACTCGATTAAGTCTCTCGAAAATTCATACTCTCGTATTCTAAAGGGACAATATTTGTAGACTCTATTCATAATGACAATATCTGTCACCAAGATATCATACTCGGTTTCACTCTTCGATAAACTACCCAAACTCGGAATGGAAGTACAGACATAGGAATGGGTTGACCCTTATTGGGGCCTTAACTTTCCATGCTTAACCTATTAAGACCGACAAGATCCGCATCAGAGTCACACCATCCTTTTATATGCAAATCGTGCATGTCACACCTGATTTCAAAATCATTTTATAGAATCGCCTAAACCCTAAGTTCACAAATCTTTTAAATTAAATATGTAATGCGCATTACTTGGCATTAAGAGGCGAGCCGGATCAGGGGACCACCGGTTGATTTATCATATATACATTTTGAATACTATAGAAAATAAATGTTGCATAATCATTTCGGTTAAAAGAAAGGCCCCTTGTTTTGATTAACACTTTTATTCAATATGACATGTATGCCCTTTCAACATTATCATTTACAAAACATTATCAAAGTTCATCTCCACAAATAAATCAATATGTTCTTCCCATGAAAACTTATACATTTTGGTTTCAATATAAAAAGGATCAAATAATGTCATGGGATGGAAATGTATGCATGAGGCCAGACGTTTACTTACTCGCACGATTCGGCGATATTTCACAGACTTTATTTGTGGCCTTTGAGCAGAAGTCAGATTGTGATCTGTCGACTCGCGGAATACATGTAGCCATTTAGTGTCTCAATGTACCCACAAAAATGAGTGTCTCTCTACGAGACTCAAACATAAAGCAAAATAAGCCCTGTCGAGGCCCATACATCCATACTCACTAAATATAACCAACTATATTACAGCGTTTCAAGAGTTAACTACGCTTTAATGCAGACATGTATCCAATGAAGATGTTTCCTTTTTATATTTTACAAAATATAAAATCAAAGCCACATGTTGGCTTTCTTCTCCATGACCTTTAACGATCGTCTTCTGAATACTCCTGTGCACGAAGAGGATCCCGCGGCCGGGGTGAAGCGATGCCCGATAATTGAATTTTTTCTCGAGGGCTCTCCCCACCTAAAATGCGCATGCAATGGCACACAACAACCATACTTATTCCATACAAGTTTTAAATTTCACACATTGAATGATTTATATCATGCATGAGATGAGACCCCCCATGACATACCAGAGTCGAAATGACTCCTACCGCACATGCCATACCAAGTGTGAAAAATAGTCATTGGTGTTCCACCTAGTGACTCACTCATTAGACCAACCTCCAATACACATTTGAATCGGTTGTCAAATTTCGTTTATTTATTTATTTATTTATGGGTATTTACTTTTAGGGTCACATCGCGGGATCGTACTCCTTGAGCATTTTATGGACTTTCAGCACAGAAGATCATGTCCTAGCGCATGTGAATTTGGGACTTTCACTGCATGGGGATCTACGACTTGCTCCCATTGACACACGTGATTTTATTATTTATTTCTTTATTTCTAATTATGGATCGTGGGTCCTCGGCAGCGGAATGTTGTCCGTTTAAGGCGAATCACACCCCATTCACCAAGAATGGTGAATTCAACTTATCACAATTCTCCAGCACCCATCTACGTGCGATGCTACATGCCTATGAATGCAATTATGCCAATTCATATATTAGGTTCGTGGTTGATAAATTATATTTCACTCAATTCAAACAATCATGTTAACACATGTTTAGCAGCATCAACCGTCTCATTCTCCACACATTAAACATGCTATTCCTTATCCAAGCAATAGCATGCAGCGATTTCACATGGACAATTTCGGTCAAAATCAGTTCGATTCTTTAAACGGTCCCTATACAAGCGTGGACTTTCGGACGAGTCCCTCATCAAAGCATTGATCTATTTCTTTGGGAGGTGAAATACATAGTTGTTCTCGGCTACAACTCCCAGGCCAATTTTTAATGGCATTTTAAACAAGAATAACCGAGTAGGAGAAAACCCCTACATCTTGGAGTTTGTCGAAACTCCACAACCGGTCTCTATGCGAAGCCCTTGTAGTGAGGATGAACTCTTCCTCTTGCTCCGCTTGAAACTGTCGATCCGATCATCGGGAAATCTAGAGAGAAGGTGGTGTCTCTCTCTCTGAAACTCTCTATTTTTCTCCTTTTCTTTTTCTGTTCCCTTCCCCTCTCCCTCTCAGCCTTTGTTTGGTCGAGTTGGGCGAGTGGGAGAAGTATCTTACCACATGTCAGCTTATCATTGGCTCATTTGGATTACCTTATCCCTTTATCCATCTACTTTGGATTTTCATCCAATCCCATGGTGCCACATGTCTCCTATGGCCCCACTTGAGCTCATTGTTTGAGGCATCCTGCACTTGACACGTGGCGCATTGCCGGACCGCTCATCGATGTCTGAGTTATGCGCTTTCGGTCTTTTCAGCAATAAATTGACTATCTGAATTGTGAATTTTTATGTGAGCTAGATTTGTGAGATGAATTCAGCAGTGAGTCCATTTGTCACGAGATCCCCAGAAAAATTCTGGATCTTTAACCAAAATTATTGTTTTACCTTTTCTCAGGAAATTTGAATTTCCTCGGGTTTTACATTTGTGGTCTTTGCTCTTGTCCCTAGTCACTCAGTACCTGCGCGATGATAAAAATAACGTGTTAAGCATTTTCATGCTTAGTGGTTCTATGCAATTCTTTCTTCATTTCAATTAAACACAAATATACAGCTTTTTAGAAACAATGTTTTGGGCACAATTTCAATAGTCCTTGCAATATACATTATATATATGTGCTTATTTCACATACTTTCACTTGCAAATCATTTGATCACTTCAAAGTATACAATTCCATATGCAATATTTCATTCGAAACTCAAATCATTCATTTCACACATTTACTTAAAATTTCACCCTTAAACGAATTTAACCATTTCTTACGGTCCCTATGATAACGGAATCACCGACATGGTCCCATTAGGCTCCAGGTCGGTAGAAAAAACATTTTATAACACAATACAGTCTCGTTGGGCTGCTCACTAGTTATTTAAAAATCATTGTGTGTATACTACCGATATTGTCCCGCTAGGCTATGGATCGGTATGCTACTATATTTCATTTTTTTTCACAGTACTGCTAGTTTGGCCCTTATTGGTATACTAATCTATCCTTAACTCAAATATGACGGATAACATTCTATTTAGGGCATTAAACTTCGATCCTTAATGAATTACCACAATATTCTCTATACATTTATACCCAAATAATACATTTTGATGCTCATGCAATTTTATGTTAATGCATTTGAAATCAATTTTTCTCAAATCGCTTAAATGATTCATATATGCGTTTTTCTTGAAAATCATTTCAGCAGCCCGATCACAAAGTTGAAATAAGAAGAAGTATGAGAACAAACCCAAAAAGGTTCTCACTCCTCAATTCCTATCCTCGGAATCCCGTTCTTGGAGTCGGGCTTCCTCGTCCCCAACCCACTAATCCACCATCCTGATTGAAACGATATTAGTTGGCTTATTTAGGTTTCTAGTTAGGGTTGTTTTCCACCCAACTTCCTTCAAGTAAAATTTTCTAGGAAATAATGAGCCATATTTTACCCAGCTTCCTTCAAGTCCATTATTCCCCTATAAATCTATTTTATTCAAAATTTGGAATCATCCAATTCGGAGTACTGAAACTCAAGATATGTTCAAAACATCCGGGACTACTCTATTTTCAAAACATAACAAGAATTTGCCCAAAAATAGAGCTTCACTTTGACAAATTTCTGGGTTCAAATTTGAATACACTTATTTCAAGGAGATTTGTTTTCCTAGAAGTCTAGTTACCCAAAAATTTGAATCACTCAAAGATTTGAATAGAGTGAAACTCAACATGGCCTAAATACAAAAATTGTTCCAAAACACCAAGCGCATGCGAGCTAAACCCAGGGGTACCAAAAATAAAGCCTCACTTTGTAATTTAAGGTCGATGGGGTCCCGGAATTTGAATCTCGCAACTTATTTCAAGGATATTTGTTCTCCTAGAAGTCTAGTTTATGCAGAAATTTGGATGAGTGAAACTCAAATTATGGCCTAAATACCAAAACTGTACCAAACTGAACTAGAATTTGCCCGATAACAGAGCCTCACTTTGAGGAATTTCTGGGTCTAATGGGGTCCAAATTTGGATACAATTATTTAAAGGAGATTTGTTCTCCTAGAATTCTAGTTTATCCATAAATTTGAATCACTCAATTTGGATAAGTGATTGCCAAGTTATGGCCAAAACAAAAACATAGGTTTTGGAAAATTTTGACAACATCTCCCCTAAAACCCCAACATTTCCTTAATACAAAAATTTGTCAAAACCAATCCTAACCCAAAAGCACTTTGAAACTTAACCCAAAACAACCTAAAAGCGACCTCTATTCATTTAAAGCCCTTATATTCGGTTGGGGTTTTCAACAAACCCGAAACACAACATTTAGGGAGATTAGAGTTTGGTTCATACATAAATCTCATAATTTCTTCCACTAGCTTGGCTCTAGCTTCCTTTTGCTTAATCAAATGGGACAGATGGAAAGTCATTTTGACTTGGCTCCCTCTTTACTTAGTGTCCTTCTCTTTCTTTTACCCAGATGAGAACTTTCTCATTCCTAAGACCAAAATTTGGTCTTAATCCACATCTTCATAAGGCCATGTTTGAAGCTCTCACATTTTGCTCATTTTCCCATTTTTTTGCATTTTGATTCATGCTTTTTCTTTCATTTACATGTTCATCAGTGCCTGTTTGGCATATACACTTACTCATTTATGACCATTGGGTCCTCATTTTGACATTTTACCAATTTTAATTCTTATATAATTTCCAGGTTTTATCATTATTTTTTGTTCTTTGACAATATAAATTAGGAAAAATACAATTTAACTTATTTTATACCCTAAACATGTTATAAAATTTGTAGGGTATTTTTAAGGCGTTACATGAAGGATGAGATACCACTTAGATTGAAAAAGGTTTGCATTAT
The DNA here is from genome assembly GCA_016808115.1 of Tetrastigma voinierianum. Classification (NCBI taxonomy): domain Eukaryota; kingdom Viridiplantae; phylum Streptophyta; class Magnoliopsida; order Vitales; family Vitaceae; genus Tetrastigma; species Tetrastigma voinierianum. Next base: position 649,335 of record JAEQBH010003140.1, on the reverse strand, counting down.
CTTGTCATGGGGGCAAAAATTCTTCAGTCCTAAGAATTGGTTGTGAAGTACTGGAAATGAAAAATACTCAGATCTTAGAAAGAGGATTATATCCTACAAGTAACTGATTAGCCTCATGTATATGGAAGGAACATGGATCTCTAACCAATGAAATATATGGTGTATGAAGGAATCCAAATTATACTACCTTACATCAATAGGTTAGATTTCAAACTAAAGGAAATTTCTTATGTTATAAAATGATCACGAGAAATTGATAATTGTATCTTGATCTATTTTGATATTAACCTCATTCAGTGAACTTTCCAATCCAATTATTTGGGATTCTTTATGTATAGTTATAGAATTTTAATTAGTCTTATTTTCCTTTTAGTTTAAACAAGTCACTTTTAAACTTTGGAGTTCAAATAGTAAGGATCTTGAGTAGATGGGGTAATTGATCTTTAGATTTCTTATCAATCCTCGTGGAAATGATATCTCGACTTAAATCCACTTTTATTATTTGAATGACCTGTGCACTTATAGTGATCTAGACCAAAACACATTTTTAAATGGGAGTCATCTTCTCATGCAAGGCGAATGACATATTTTATATCTTAGTCTTAACAGTTTTAGTCATTTGCCGGTGAATAAATCTTTGATGTAGTGCCATTCTTGGTGTTGGTCTTAATGTTTCTGCGAAGCTTAACACGGGAGAAATTGTTCGATACGATAATTGTGAAGTAAAGAAATCATTTCTCTAACAAATTTGATGATTTTCAAGCATTGATAGAGAATTGAATTAAACTTGTTAATACATACAATGTTTTGAACGACTTGGAAGCCTGAATGGTTGAAGCGGACCAGTTAAAAGTGAAACGAGGCTAAGGTCAGTCGGCAGTGAACGGCGTGATGTGTATATATGTCGCCTATGTGCGCAAGTGCACGTGTAAGCCTCAGTAATATGACCAATTAAGTAGTATCGTTCCCATGGGGGGTGGGTTTACTAAGTGCAGGCTCTAATCTAGCCTGTAAAACACATTTGGATGTTGGAAAATCTATAGAAAAAATTCAAAATACTAATCTAGGCATGCGAGGCCAATTGCCACTAAAGGCTAAAAGCCTTAAGAGTATAGATTTCACCTAAACAATGATGTATGAACCTCTAACCCAATTAATCGATGGTCAATTTCATCATGAAGATGTGATTTAACTAAATGTATATTGAGATATCTCAGGCATTCATACTTGCTCTATAGAAAGGTTATCTGAAATCTACGCCTCAAACCATCATAATTAAGGATGCATTGAACCTATAAATCTTAATCACCATATCTAATCTACTTATATCTCTATCTCATGATAATTAGATGGTAAATCATCCATAGTCTAATTTAACTCTCATAAGTTTTGAATCAAACCCTGATTCATGAATATTGGCCAAATATCCACAAGCATTAAGATCTAAATGAAATATAACATAAATATGAAATAAAACATCAATCAATATAAATTGGAAATTTATTTTAAATATGTCTTTAGCTGCATCTAAGCCTAAATGCTAAACATAAGTGGAAAAGTAAATAACCATCAAAAAGAAAGAAAAAACGAAGGAAAGAGAAAGCAAATTTGGCGATTGTTTCCCTTTTTCTCCTCCATTATCTTTTTCTTCCTCAGTGTTCTTCACACTCTTCCAGGCGACTGAAATCCTGCTCAGAACAAGCCCTAGGTGTTTCACCAAAGACTTGTTCTCTATAACGTCAATAGTTCCCGATGGTCACTTCCCCCTCGATCCACAGTTTGAGCTTTTAAAATCCTCCATTATGGGCTCAAAAATGGGCTAAAAATCCATCAAAATAGACCCTAATCTTTGACGTCAGTTGTGACATCGCGGCGGGATCTTTGCGTTCTGCGACTCTTATGTGCGCGACATTGCTGCAACTTTCTTTATTTTGCTCCAACTTAGTAAGACCATAACTTTGTATCGAACTCAGGTTGGAATTCTGTTCTTGAGTACGGATTAAAGCTCTTGAAGTGAAGAATCATCCATGTATGTATTGATTCAATAGGGCTCTGTATGCAGAAAACATCAGCCACAGTAGCCCTCTCACCACTGAAGGGTGCTGCAATGTTTGCTGATTTTCTTCAAGTTTTGGAGACTTGCCTTCTTTATTCGAACTCCAATTTTTGTGTTCTTGGTAATACTGGAAAGCTCTTAGAGTATAAATTCATAAATATAAAGCTTGCTTCAATTGGAGCTCATATGATATCTGAAAGCGTCAAAATACAGTAGCTGCTTCTGTAGTAGTTTTTCCACCAATTTTGCACAATTCCATCAAATGGATGACCTGATCAACAAGCCAAGGTCAGGGCCGATCAGACTAAGGATAGGGCAGAGCAGACTAAGACCATTATGGAAGAGTAGGCTGAAGTCATGGCCAAGCAAGCCAAGGCCATTATGGAAAAGCGAAAACAACAAACTCAATCCCAAGTGAAACTCTTGGAGGCAACCTCGGGAGTTATGGGAGAAACAAAACAGCACAAATAGTAAGTTGGTTCTAGACTTACAAGGCAACAATCTGAAGAACTCAGGGAGCAGCACCCCGAGAATTTTTGTGAAGCTAGTGAATTTCACTGCTCACATGTGCAGGTTGACAACCTAGTGAGTGTAACTAGTGGACGTCCTAATTCTATCAAAATAGTGACTCCTTCAAATGTCTTTTCTCACACTAACCCAACTACACAACCTGGAGTCAAGAATGAACCATACGTCACTGACTGCCTAGGCGGATGGAAGAAGTCGGCTATACTATGACTCTTACTTGCTTTTTCAAACATTGGTGGGCTCGAGTCTTATAAATTGAATCAAAATATCATATACAATCTGATTAACTACCACAGGTGATGTTTGCAGTGTCAATGCATACAATCCTGAGTCCTATTTACATATACATATACAAAAGCGGCCCCATTTGTTCACTAATGGAATGAAAACCTGCATTGTGGACTCATACTAGTTTGTTGCTTTAACGGTGTCACGGAAGATCACGGACATCCTCCTCTACTACAAGGGAGATAAAAACCCATGTAAAAAGCAACGCTTAGTAGGAAACATATAAACTTATCACGTATACATACTAATATACATTTATATTAAGCACCTTGTTACTTTCAGTCTTCTGATGCTTCGGATATCATAGTGCAGCGATTCATATAACAGACTTTTCTTTGCGCATCTGCCACAGCAGACTTATACTTGTTAGGATCTCGAAGTAGGAGTTACGGAGCTTATACTTGTGCGGAGTACCATAGATTTTCTGGAGCTTATGCTTGTCTGGAGGTGCAGTGGGGTACTCTGGGATATTCTTGCCATAAATTTTAGTAGGTACATTCAGAGTAGAACGATGTACATTACTTTACTCTTATTCGTTACACAGACTCCTATCAAATAATTGTTTGACTACCTAGACCATTAATAAGAAATGAGTAGGACACAACACAATAAGTACTTGAAGGTACGATACAGTATTGAGGTGTCGTAGCACAAAGCAAAAGTGTCGAAGCACTGACAGAGAGTGTCGTCGCACTAATTAGAAAGTACTGAAGTACTAAATGTGACGAAGCACGACCATAGAGTGTCATCGCACTGTCCCGGAAATGCGGAAGTACTATACGTGCTGCCCATTATAGCAGTGTCGTGTCCTTGATATCCGGTCTTAGCGGTCCTACAATTATAAGTGTTAGGGAACTTACTATCTTATCATAGGGGCATTAGTTTTCCAACATCAAACTTATGGGTGATGCTTCATAGTTTCTTCTTTATTTAAACCCTCATTAGTCATTTATTAGGGTTAAGCCATTCTATCGGTGTGCAATTTGGGCTTAACAATCTGGAATTTACTAAAAATCGGAGTTTGTTGGAAGCATCGATGCAGGTACCACTTTGTCGGTACCGGTACCACTTTGACTTTTGTCTAATGGAGTGCAGAATTTACCACTTAACACAGTATCAGTCTTAGGGTGCATGGGTTCTACCGAAATGGCAGATTTTGCCATCTCTAAAAACTCACTTTTCTTCAATCTGACCTCCTAAATTCATTTCTACATCAAAACCCACCATGAATCCACCCAAAAAACTCAGGAAATAGTTCACTTAGCGAACATAAACACAGAGAGGGAAATTAGAGGATTCCTCACTCGACAAATATTTATACACCCCAATCAAATAACTTTACATGATTCTCCACGGAAGTCAACGAAATTCTCACTTCCAAACTTATCTACATATTCCTGCAGTTCAGCTAACTGACTTCACAAACACTTGCCTTAATGGTGGTTTTATAACTATATAAAGAGCCTGACGAGAATTAGATCGAAGTCCATACCATACAAATCCTTACAAAACCATAGCAATCCATACCTGAAATCCTCTTCTCCTTCTTCTTCTTTTCTTGCAAAACCCTAGCTTTTCTCACACTTGCTCACAAAAACGTTTTTGGCACAATGTGCCTTTCAAGACCAAATGTGGTCTTAAGTCACTATTCTCTTAAGGCCCGTGTTTGGCTCAGAAACCATTTTGGGTTAAGTTCTCCCAAATGACTATATAACCCATACTTATTTCTATTTTCACTTCAATCCCCATATTTACACTTTGACATATAAACTTATTTACACTTGACCCTTAGGTCCTCATTTTACAAATTTCCATTTTTGTCCTTGTATCTTGTACAAATTCCGAGTTTCGAAATTTTCTCACTTAGCAAAATAATTATAATTGTGAAAATTTTCAAAATGCACTTATAATATACCCTAATTATGTTTAAAAACGACTATGGTGTATTTCGAGTTGTTTGACTTCCCTGCTACTAAAGGCTCGGGGCGACGTGCTTGGCCTTTGGAGTAGGTGTTAATAGGGGGACGGCAAGTTCCTGACTTGTTATATGATCACCTGTTTGACCTAGGAGATAAATCATAAGCCTGTGCTGGCCCATTTACATCGATGTAGCAAAGATTGAGTTATTCCTTGTGAAAGAGAAGTTCATCATTTTTCCTCAGGATCACCAACTCCCTAACAAAGAGGAGTTTAGACAAAAAGTCTATTGTAAGTATCACAACTCCTGGAATCGTAGTACTATTACTTGTTGGAGTTCCAGAAATGTTATCCAAGACAGGGTTAACAAGGGAATACTAAAGTTCCCTAAGGAAAAGGAAGTCATGGTGAAGTTCCCTGGAGAAAATGAAGTCATGGTAAAGTTCTCTGGAGAAAAGGAAGTCGTGGTTAAGTTCCCTTAAGAAAAGGAAGTCATGGTAAAGCTCCTTAGAGAAAAGCAAGTCATAGTAAAGTTCCATGGAGAAAAAGAAGTTGTGATGAAGTTCCCTGGAGAAAAGGAAGTCATGGTGAAGTTCCCTAGAGAAAAGAAAGTCATGGTGAAGTTCCTTGGAGAAAAGGAAGTTGTATTGATTGATGAACACTCATACCCACCAATAGCTTCATTCAACACAACTGCTTTTGACTTCAAGGCATTGATAGATTATGTAATACCCGTAACCCAAAAGAAGGGCAAATAAGGAATTTTTATGAAGGTTATTTTTGGTAATTTCTTAGGGGAAACCCTAGGTATAAAAAGAAAATTAAAATAATAAAAATATAGTTTATTCATCATATCTTCTATTTCTCTTTGCGTAGGCTCTCCTAATCGTAGAACTCCATAAGTTAGGGTTGAAGAAGGGTTTCCAATGCGAGTTGTCTTGTAGATTTCACTCTAGATACAAGAAAATAACATTATTAAAGAAAATAAAAATTTTTTTTTTCTTTGAATAGTTTTCTTGTTCATAAGAATTCCAGGAAAGCCTAAGACGTCGGATCTAGGGTTGAAGAAGACGAAATGTAAGATCTTGGTATTTTCATATTATTTTTCTAGATCCCCTTGTGTAGATTCTTTGATTTCTATAGGTTTGTATCAACCTGGAAAAGTTTGATTTATATTAAGTTCAAGAAAAAAAATCAATATAGGATGATCTTTTTGTTGAGGAAGATAAAGATTTTATTTGGAAAAAAAATAGAGGAAGGTGGAAGGGGACCACCGTAGAAATAAAAAGAATGAGAGAGAGAGAGAGAGGGAAGTGTGGTGGGGAGACCATAGTGAGCTCATTAGAAAAGAAAATCCAAAAACAAGAGTAGAGATGGACATGTACTATGGGAAATTTGTGTATTTGTATGACATGTGACTTTGAAAAGTTAAAGTGGGATGGTCGAGATCTCAATAAAATAAAGATGCGGCTTAGTATTCATCAGAAACAGGTATGGTGGAATGGATGGAATAGAAGAAAAAAAAGAGGTTCTTTTGATCATGACATGAGTTTTCGAAAAGTTAAAAGAAGATTGTCGTATTTGGGTGAGCGTGGGTGAAAAGACCCGAAAGAGTCGTATCTTGAAAAGCACCGTGTGGAATCATAGAAAATTTAGGTAATGATATATACTTAAAAAATGATGAAAACGTTAATAATAATAATAATATCATCAATATAACAATAAAAAAAATATCATAAATAATGGAAGCTAAGAATAAAGGGTTCGTATTTTAAAGGTTTCTGATTATTATTCGTTTTAGGTGGTATTGACTCTTAGTTTAGATATTTTCAAATTTATTCAGGACTTCCAAGTTTGCTTTGAGGTAAGGAAAAATTAATGCAGTTTTTTTAAATGTATTTTTATACGTAAAGTCTGAAAATTTTTGCTCTATTATTTGCTTAAAATGTGAATCAAATATATTTTGGGTGAAAAGTAGTCGAACTTTATGTTTTGTTAGGATATGAATTATGGAGATATTTCGTTTTGTGAATGGAATTTTTGGAAACTATGTTTTTTACTATGATAGTTCGGCTCTGTCAACGGAAATAATAGTTGACACATTCGGCCCATTGTCAACGAAAATAATAGCTAACCATTACATTATTTGGTGGGGAATGTAATTGATTTGAATCTCAACCTCTTGGGGTTTCGATTAGAGGTTACTAGTACTAGTAGTGTTTAGTTTCGTCCACCTTAAAATGAACAATTTGAGTCTAGCCACCCATTTGAAAGTCCCACATGGCTGGGCACCATTCGATATTTGTGACCAAAGTAAAAGTTTCGATTTGAATATTTGAATGAATTTAATATAAAAGAGTTTTGATTCGAAATGAAAGGACTTTGTTTAAATATTTGAATGTATTGACAAAAAAAAAATATGAAAAATGACTGACGATAATATCTCTTATTTTTTCCAGTGTTTTGAAAATGTTTGATCCATGAACTGCATTAATCTACCTTATTAGGCTTCCAGCTCATTCCCCCTTTGTTGACTATTTTTCAAGTACTCCTAGTTTTGGTGAGAAATGATTGACTAGGATGGAAATTCGTCTTTATTAGGATTTTTTATTTTGAATTTCACCATGGACCTTGTTTAGTTGATGAATTTTTGTTCATTTAGATTATTTGGTTTCAGAGTTGTTAGAGTGTTTGGATAATTGTTTTTAGACTTTATGTTAGTTTATACTTGAAGATTGAGGTTTAGAAAGTTTTTATTAATATGGAATTTTGGAATTGGTGATATTAGACTGTTCCGCTTTTACATTGAACAGGTATGTAATAGTGGATTGGCAAATTCTGAGAGATAAAGGTTGTATCCTTTGGACTTAAGTATAAGTAACTTAATCATGCCCTTGAATTGAGTTTTGGCGTGGCGATTAAAGAAGACAGATGAATTCACGAGCCTTAGGATAAGAAAGGTATGAATTCTTAAGCAATACTTGACTTATAAAAAAGATATGGTTGTAGAAAGAGGAGTGTCTGTAGTTTGAGAAAAGAAAAACGAGGGCATCAAAACCATTCATCTGGGAAAAATTCAATGGGACTCGAGGAAGAAGAAAATAATGAGAGATTCTTAAAGAAAAAGAATGTTTATCCAAAGGAGAGACATGTTTCTCCAAGGAAAAAAGTCATAGAACAGAAGGAAATCCTCTTAAGGAGAGGAAAGCGATGAGTTTATAATTCTCATCTGATCTCACTTGAATGAGGAATGGCATGTGGTTGCACCATAAATTTCCTCAAAATCTCACTAGGGCACAAAAGAATCTGAGCCCGAGCTATGGAGAAAGGCAACAATGAAAGGCACCCGAAAACCTTTAGAGAGAAGACGACTAAGGAATCGAGAAGAGGTGGAAGGAAAAGCAATGTCCCAGTACAGAAGACTAAATTTCAAAGGAAGGCTACAGGGATGTAAAGTCACATAAGACCCGAGAAAATTCTAATTTTCTGAAGAAAAAAAAAAGGTAAAATGGTAATTTTGGTCAAAAACTGGAATTTTTCTAGATCTCGGATGATGAAACGGACTTCACTGTTAGAATCGTCTCGCGAAATCTAGCAACCACGTCGAATTTAGTCGAATTAAAGACAATCGAGAATTTCCACGTCTTCGAGGCAAGATTAACCGGTGCCATGCGTGACAATGAGGAAGTACACATGATACTGAAGAGAGTAGGTGGTGTGTGAAAATTAACTCTTAAATGTCAATGGCAGTATAACGTGAATAATTGAGGATAAGAGATAAATGGTTTACATTAAAGCGAAAGTATGCAGACCGTGTAAGTCGAATAAGATACAAAAAGGGAATAAAATGAAAAGAAAAAAAAAGAACATCTTCTCTTTTTTGCTTTGAGTATCCGATAGTGAGGGAGAAAATAGAGTTTAGAGAGAAGAGAGTCTACCTTCTCTCTCTAAGGTCTCTGACGTTGACCGTCGATTCTCGCTCGGAGGCAGAGGAGAGGATGGTCTACGCTTTGCAAGGGCTGGCGTGGGTGCGGTTTTATGGAGTTTAGACAGCGAAGGTAGGTTTTCTCCTACCTTGATTTATTCTTTGGCTAAAACCATTTTAATGGATGGGGATATCTTGAGGAGGCTTGGATAGTGTTTCGGGTTCAAAGTGAGGCCCAAGTGAAATCTCTAGAGTGGTCGTTGGTCATTTTTGAGACCTAGGGTTGTATTGTTCACGTGATCTTGTGTGTGGTTTGTGTTGCTTAGTCGGTTCAAAATGAATTGCTTAAATTGTTTACTAGCCCATGTGAGCTAATTTTGGTGTTATTGCCAAGAAAGAATAATAGGTTGTTGTGTGTTAAATTTTGTTAATATATGCGGCGATATTAACATGTGTTATAAATGGCATAATGCATTTCATATGCAGAGCACCTTAGAACAGACGGAAGATTGTGAGTGCATGACCTTAAAGTAAGTGGAGGGTTATTAAAATAATAAAGTGCCTATCGGAAAGTTGTCTAAAGAAAGATTGCTGGGAAATCGTCGATGCATTCACATCGGAGAATTTTGTGGGTATTTCGAGAGAGTTACTTGACAAATTCACCTTGAATGTCAGCGTATTTATATGGAGGGTTTCCCACAAATAAACAAATATTTGTTTGGAAGCGGTTTTCTCATAGCATAGCATGTGTGAGTCGTGGGACTCGAGGCGTAGGATTAGGCGTGGGCCCGGTAGGAATCGTAGATTCACTTGAATGTGTGTGTTTTCCATTACATAGACACCTTAGGTGGGGAGTATTCGGAGGAGCGGGCGCTCCTTGGCGGAGTGAGTGCTAGACGGGCTGGAATTTGTGGCCTTGATTCATGTTTTATGTATATATATTAGAAACAATAATTCATCCTCTCTTTTGTATTAAGAAGTGATGTCGTATTTAAACTATTTTAATATAGTTGATTATATTTTGTGATATGGATGTATGACGACAGCTCTCTCCTCCATGTGGTCTCATGATATGAGACTCACGGGTTTGCCTTGATTAATGTGGTCAACAGGACCCCCGGGAAATGGGGCGTCACAAAGTCTATTTGCAATTCAAACGAAGAAACAAATTCAGGAATTATTCTCCTAGGTACAATTCCTATTTCCTTGGATCATTCTACTACTACTTTGACTTTCTCCTTCACCCAGTCGAGGAGATGAGAAAAGCCCCTAGTAAGTGACGAGGAGAAACAAGATGAAGGCCACATTTACAGGGTTATCATTGAATCCTTTAAAGTAGACCCAGGTGATATTGGGAAAGCTTTGTTATTGGAAATAAAAACACATTCAATGTCAAATCTACAAGGGAGGCACCACGAGGTTTATCGATAGAGATACCTTAAGCGGTATTTCTCACCATGTGTGAATGTTGGGCATCGCGAATCATACGAATACTACTGACTTATAAGGGCTGACTCCCATGACCCAAAGTAATAATGTTAAAAAACATGGAGAAATTAAAATAGCCTAAGTTATGAGTTAAGAAAGTAAGCTTTTTAGCCACTGTTTTCTCAAACACATACATTTCTCTTATGGGCCCCACCTGGCCTCAGACGAGGGTGGTCAGCTCTGAGCTATCCCAGCTCCACAGGGGTTTCTTTCGCCGTGGGCTCGACATGGGTTCATGAGCTTAGATCTGAAGATTAAGTAGTTCAGCTACCAAGCTGGGCTAGTAGCTCAGTTGGTATGAAACTACCTCTGAATGGTGCTCTAGCTCATGGTCCCGGAGTTCGAGCCGAGGCGAAAGAAGCCCTGAGCTAGGGGATAACTGTGGTGGGACCACCTCGATCGGAGTGGGCGGGTGGGGCCCTTACAAAAGCGCCTTATATCACGGTCCTCCACCCACACGGCCTCAGACGGAGGGTTGGTGTCGATTATAGGCTATCCCCCCAGCATCTGGGGGTTTCCTTTACCTTTCAAGTGGGCTCGGACACAGGACACAGGCTTAGGTACCCATTAGGAGTAGTTCAACACATTTAGAGCTCATAGGACCAGTAGTGTCCGAGAGAAAGTTGGGTCTTTGACTGTGTGGAAATTTCGGTATTAAAATCTGTGTGATATATCAGCAGGATTAGACCTTGATCGATCCCAAAACATGGGGTGAAATTGTAGAAATTTGGAGACTTTTGGGACGTAGTAGATAAGAAGCTGTTGTGTGGAGGGCTGTTGTCAAATTTATTAAAACAAATTACCTTTAGTGATGGAGATCGAAATGGGAATGGAAATCGGTTCCACGAAGGCAGAAGTGTAGGAGAATATTAAATTTGTAGGTAGACGATAACCTGACTTAATGAGGATTAACATGAGGTCTGATATACATGAATATAATTTGTGTATGTATAAACCATTAGAATGAAAATTGTGATTTGCTCAATTATATGGAATATGAGTAATTGTGAGCATGGAAGCCGTGGAGATGAAATTATTAATTGCTTTCAATTGAAATTCTAAATTGGGTGATGCTTGATGTATTGAATTACATCAAGGTAATTATAGTTGATGAAAATATGCATATTGTCATATTGTGTAATGGTTTTGAAAACAGCATAATGCATTTCATATGCCTTTGATAACCTAGAGAGTTAGAGTGTGAGTGCATGACAAGGTGTTTCTCTAAAATGGATTCTTAGTTTGCGAAGGAATTTCAAGGATGATATTCAGGAGGTGGGTTAGGAGAGATGGGCAGCGGATCACTTGGATAAGGACCATGGCCCCATTTGAGCTACTTGACCAATTCACCTCGGAGATGATCCACGTATTTTCTGGCCCCCGGTGGTATGTTTTGAAGCAGTTTTGTTTTGAAAATGATTATTTTCTCATACATGGCTTAGGCGAGTGTGAATTGAGTCGGTGAGGACGCTCGTGGCATGGGGTGATCATGTAGACATTCGAGTAGGATCATGTATTTACTTGAGTGTGTGTTTACTTTGGGTATTGCCTTTGCCGTTGGTGGTAGCCAGCAGGCGATTCTCTGCGGCTTTTGGCTGCCGTCCGTGAGACCCCGCTATATTTAAATTGCTGACCGAAGACGATCCATTTCCAAAGCGGGTTTGTGGCTTGATGGTTTTGAATAACATGTATTAGACTTGTAGATGTTAATATATGTTTGTATAGAAGTGTAAATCAATTATCGATTGTGGGGAGAGCCGTGGAAATAGTTGATATGTTTTATGAGTATTGGTTTATATGACCCGAAGCACTCATTACTCATCGGGGTTATGACCATTTGTGGATTGTTTGGAGACCGGAGTAAATCTGGAGTTGTTCTGAGTTTTGTATTCGGTGGCTCCTGGGTACAAAGGAGGCTGGGATTTTCTAAAGTGTCAGTGCTTGGGCCTTCCACCTCTTCATGGGTGGCCAGACGTGGCGGACACGGGTTTGGGCGTCACGAAGCAGTATCCCGAGCTTAGGTATCACGAATACCTAGGAGCTCGAGGTTTGGGTATCCATCACCCTTAGGTGGTTGATGTTCTGGAACAGAGTGGTGGAGCTTGCTGGATGGAGGATTTGGAGCTTAGGCCGCAATCTTTAAGAGATAAGAGCATCAGCTGGGTGTGGTTCGATGTTGAGAATAGGTATGAGACTACTGGGAAGGCAGGAGCAAAGCTAGGGCGTGGCATGTGTGTTTGTGTGATCATGTGGATTGATGAATGGTTGTATAGCGTATTTGTCTGTGTGATGTAGATGTTGTGTGCTGCTTAGGTGCGATAGCATAGGCATGTTGGAAAATGAAGCCTTGGAGTTCTGATGTGTAGAGGTGGAGCAGAAAATAAGAAAATAAATTTAAGCAATTTATTTGGTTTGTTAGAGAATGAAAAAAAAATAACCTCCAACTAATAATATAGATGAAATAAATTTAATAAATTTATTGGGATGCGCTGGAAAATGAAAAAATAAATAAATATATTTTTTTGTATTTTCAGTGTTGCATCTCAAAAAAAAATTTGGTACGGAACACAGTGGCTCTGCCCCTTGATTGGGCTTAAAGGAATTTGGCTGGGCGTCTTGGGGCGGCTGAGGTAGCGTCGAGGCGCCCAGTGGCTTGATGGCGTTGGGAGCGTGAGGCGCATGTGTGGCCCCCAGGGCGTTAAGGGCGCGGCGGCTTTGCGCGAGTGCTTGTGTATGGCTTGAGGCTTGTGAGGCGCCTGTGAAGCAGCGAGGCGCCTTGGCAGAAAGTAGCCAGGCCTTGGCCCAGGCGCCTGCAGTCTCTTATGTGTTCTGGCCAAAATGACGACCACGTGTGACACACAGCAATGACTGGCCGTCTTGGGCGAGTCAATTTAGGCAGTCAGTGCAGTCTTTGGCTCGATTTTGACTCGGTTTGATGTTAGGTTCAACTACATTTTCTTTGAGTCACACAATGAACCTTGTTCATTGTAAGAAAAAAAAAAATTTGAAAAAATTATTTATTAAATTTATTCCAACTAAATCGTCAAATAAATTTGATAAAATTTTAAATAAAAATTGCAAAAATGAAATTTTTGAAAGTAAAATTTTATTGAAAACAATATTTTAAACAAAAGTGATTGCGTATACTTTGGGTTATGTGTATGATTAATGTCGAAATTTGTGTTTGTACGATCTGATGTGTATATTGGCCAGTACATAGGCGAGTCGGAAGCGTGGAGTCGAGTCGACCACAGGTTCTGGAGTCGAGGGTTCGGGGTCGAGAGGCTGGGCGGATGGCGTGTTACCATTGCCTTGACACTGGGATATGAGGCGAGATTGTCGCAGGAGGCGAGAGATCTCGTGGTCTGGGCGGCGTTCGGATTAGTCGGATGTATAGAGTCGATCTACTCTTGATTGTTGACTAGCGTAGTGTTTAAATTGGATCGTGTTCATTCATTAATGCATCTTGTTGTGATATGTTTAGTCACGTCTGAGCTTCACGGCAGCGGAGAGGTTGAGGCCTTCAGAAAAGCGTAATATGAGTGAAAATTTTTCCACTAGAATGTAGGAAGATTTGACTAGAGGTCGAGGAGTTCTTGTGAGGACGTGGTGGACCATAGGGTGGTAGACATGTTGGTGTGATGTGGGTTGACATGTGAGTTGGCGTATCCAGGGTTGTCGATAGTAAGGACATAGCGGGTCATATACAGGCACAGTCTGGAGTTAAGTAAGGTTACATATGCACATGGTTGGATGTGTATGTGCGTGGAATTTCGGGACGAAATTTTTAGGAAGGGAGAATATAAGACCAGAAATTCCCGATTCACGGAATAAGGACCTAAAATCGTAATTTTATTAAAGTATACATATTCGGTTAAAATCGTAGTGAAATTCTACAGATGCCAGATGATGAAACAGATCATACCGTTGGAATCGTCTCGAAATCCCGATTCACTGTGCAATTACAGTAATTTTAGAGGCGATTAGAATTTACACGTTTTCAGGCATCGCTTCTCGGATGCCCAGTAAATCGGTTCGATGTGAAAATGCATCTGTATGTCTTCGTATCTGCAAGTGATATGAGTGAAATGATGAAAATGGGCCAGTAGAGATAGTCTGAATATCAAATCACAGGTAATGAGGACTGCGGTCATTTAGGAAAAGATTTTAAAGTCGCATCAGAGTGAAAGATTGGAGATAGTATCTTGCCTAAGACTCAGCAAAGACTAAGCGTGAAATCTGAGCAGTGGTCAATGACCGATTTTGAGAGGGTGTTAGAGAGAAGCCTGCAAATGATGAATCAAATGGTTAGGCGGGCTCCGGAACAAAGGAGAAACGTTCTACGGGCCATTCTGCGTGGACCCCGGAGTGCGGGTTTTTGACAACTCCAAGGGTGGGATTTTCTCACTCTTGCGTTTATTAAAATTTTAAGGGTTTTTCCATGTTTAGGTTGGTTTGGTAGTGAGTAGTTTGTTGATCAACGGGGTGCAGAGTGGTCAATTTATTTGGGTTTTGGGATGTATTTGTTGGAGAAACTCACCCCGACCGATTACCGGGAGGGTAGTCCCATTATTTTCAGAATATTTCGGTAGCAGTATATTTTGAAACGAAGTTTTGTTTTGAAAGTGATTGCCTACTCGCCTTGCCTGGCAGGCGAGTGTGAGTGAGTCGGTGAGGACTCGTGACAGGGTGATCATTGTAGGCGTTCAGTAGGATCGTGTATTTCTTGAGTGTGTGTTTACCCCAGGCATTGCCGCTGCCCAGGTGGTGAGTAGCATGAGGCGATTCTCCCTCTGCGGGCTTCCATTCTGTCGATGGGACCCCCTTTATATTTCGGTGCATGGGCGCTCGAGAGACATCCATTTTGAAGAAATGGGTTTGTGGCTTGATGGTTTTTGGACGTAACATGTATAGACTTGTAGATCATTAATATGTTTGTATAAAGTATAAAATCAATTATGGAGCAGGTCTTGGAGCAGTGGGAATAGTTGATATGTTTTTATGAGTATTGGTTTATGGTAGAGAATATTGCTCATGTTGGGATTATATTACATTTGATGGATTGTTTGGAGACCTGTGAGGTCGTCACCGGGTTGTTCTGAGGTTTGTAGTCGGGTGAGCTCAGAGTACCAAGGGACTGCGTTGCACCTAAAGTAGGCGTCGGGTAGCAGGCCTCCACTTATGTCCAAAGCGGAGTTATTGGGTAGTCAACGGACCCCCGGGTTTTGGGGCGTCACATCTCTAGTGTTGTACATGTTACTAATATCCATTGTCAAAGAAATAAAGTACGTCTTAGGACCACTTTAATTCAAATTCAAAACAATACATGTAGTGACTGAACATTGGGCCTCATAGTAAGAATGAGGCCAAGAAAAGGATATTCGGGCTTTTATACATTCAATATGGCCCTTGGCAATAATGTATGTGGGGGGGGAGATTGTTTGTACAAATTTAATTTGCCTTATTGATGTTTATTTTGGCACGAGCTGAAGCCTAGAGTTAAAAATTCCAAGTGGTAGACTAAAAACTATAGTTAAGCCATATAAAAATCCCAATGTATTTTTGAGAATTTAAAATTTTTGAAGATGGCCTATGGAAGATAAATGAAACTTTTTCAAGAGTTGGGAAGAAAATAGAGAAACTTGGGGATCAAGCCTCCATAATGGAGACGTGGGTAGTTACTTGAGGTGGTGGAGAAAACTTGAGGAGCAAGCCTCCCTAATGGAGAAGTGGGCAACTACTTGAGGAGTTGGGGAGAATGGAGAAAATACAAGACTTTGAAGTAGTTTTGAGCTCTATAAAGATAGCTCTTTGAAAGGATGAACAACGATCGATCGACAACGATGGATTACTTCCTGTGGTTTAAGATACTTCAGTGAAATTTTAAGTTTTATTTTATTTTACGTAAGCCTTTGTCATTTTAGTTTTCTGTAGTGAAGTATAATTTCTCAGCAATTCTTTCATTTCAATTTTCCTAGTGAAATACAACAATCCAGCAATTCCTTTAGTTTCATTTTATTTACTTTAATTTATTTATTGTAGTATTTTTACTTAGATTATGGGGGACTGTCAAGGGAACTAGAAACTTAATTTTCGTATGATTAGAAGTTTGATTTTCGGCACAATATTAGTTTGGAAACACTTTAATTTCTATGCCTTGCACATTTTTCTGTCATTATATATATTGAAGTGAAATTAAAAAATCGCAACGATAACATTTCGCATTTTGGAAGTGTAGTCATTTAAAAATTTAGTACGAAGTGGTAATGATTTAAGCTTTGTTGGTTTATGAACGACATGGTTCTTGATAAGAATCATAATAGAGGATGATCTTCTATACTTCTCCAACAAAATCATCTGCCCATATATATTTTTTGAGAAGGCAGCGAGGGAAAGAAGTTAGGCCGAGTTCTTTTTCAATTTTAAAGCGGGCGGGCCGTGGTCCAGCCGGCCGGGCCAGTCGGCGCCTGGCGATGCAGTTCGATCTGAAAAACCATTTTGATCGAGCCAGGGTGGATTTAGCCGATCGAGCAGATGAACACGGTCGAGCCAGGTGGGTGAATCATTGAATTTTATATATATCATTTTTGTTTTCAGAAGTGCATGTCTCCGTTTGATCGCTTTTTACAATGGCGATGTTGTTCCTAAGAATTAGAAAACATGGGTTAGAGAACACATCTTAAAAAAATTCATTAAATCGTGGGGCTTATGGTCGAACATGAAATGAAAGTTACAAGAACCACTCTACCACTTTACCATGGCTGTCATTATAATTATTTTTAGATATTAAAATTATATTTGTTTAAATAAGTTTATTCCCATTTTTTTAATATCTTTGTATTAAACAATATCCCACTCTTTTAAAATAAATTTGCATCACTTCTTTATATAAAAAATAACTAATAATACTATCTTAAATTATATTTAAAAATATAAATAATATATTTATTAATCATGAGTTCAATGCAGTTCGACCATCGATTAAGACTGATGAAGCAATGCAGACCGATAACTTTCAGGTCGGTCGTTGAATGGAGTTTTAAGCATTCTTTTTATGTGGTCATGACTACGAAATAAAGCGATGGTTGGAGTAAGTCTTGGTTATGTTTCTCTGATTACAAACATGTTTAGGTTGATGGATGTTTTATACATCTGGTACCAGAGCATGTTAAACCTCTGCCTTGATATATTTATTACGAGTTTCACACTCATAAAAGTTTTTACAAATATCAATTTTTTTAGAATGATGGATCTTTTGGTTTTGAAATTTTACCTGATTTTGATGCATTAAAGCTATTTTATATTTGATTTAATGTATTTTGGGATTCAATATGACATCAAACTGCATGAAAAACTGATGCTTTTGATTCGCAAAAGATGACCTAATTTTGTTTTTATTTTTATTTTAAAAAAATTAGGGTTGGACCTATTTGTAAAGCTCTTTTTGAAGGGTTGGACTTAGTTGAATGACTTGAGCCTGTATTTTTAGGAACATTGTTACACTTTAGCATTAGTGAAATAAAAAATTATTATTAATATATGTATTTCACCAACTTGAACCTAGACCTTCAGGTTCAACATTTAGATTATATGTAATATGCCATCATTTGATATGCTTTAAGTCTTTACATATTTTAACCTTTTGAATTAATTAATTACTAAGAACTTTATATTATATTATTCAAATTATGTTTATGCATTAAAATATATGTAATTGATTTTAATGCTTTATTGTGCATGAACATCATTTTATATTTTTCATGAATATTATTAGGTGAAATAACTATATTATCCTTTTTCTCACTATAACTTCTAATATTAATTTGTTAGAGTAAAAAAGAAATTCATAAATTGAATTTGTAAAATTAAAAATAAATATAACTTTTCTTTAAAAATTACAATTTTTTTCTTGAAACAACTTTTAATTATCTTCCGTATTACTTTTCCAAGCATCATGAAAACAAAAAAAAATAATTATATATGAATAATTAAAAATTACATTAAATATGGAAATTATTTTAGATAAGTAATATGTTCTTTTATCTCATTTCATAGTTTATTAATTTCTTTTTTACTACAACAAATAGATAGTAAAAATCACTAAATACTTGAAAAAGATGTAATACTATAGAATGTGAGTCGTTTTCTTGATTGCTTGTGATAAACTTTGGATTCAGGGAAGCACTTTATTAGAAAAAATTAAGAATTTCGCTATTATTGAATAAAATAAAAGTTAGAGCCCATTAAATAAAAAAAATGAAGAGTTCAAACAATTAATTGAAAAAATTAAAACTTTGGACAAAAAAATAGAAAAAATCGAAGAGTTTAAACACTTAATTAAACAAAATAAAAGTTATGATAGTAAAATAGAAAAAGTTGAAAAGTTGAGACACCATTTGTGTAATTAATCCTTCAATATATTATTATTTTAAAATTTTACATTAATTATAACCACTATCTGATATAGTAATTCTTTTTAGCCACACTCTTACCTTTATCAATAGATATAATATAATAATGCTGTAATATTTATAAAAAATTAAAGTTAAAATATTTTAAATGAAGTTTAAGATTAAAACCATAATTATCAGCATATAATCTAACTTTAAACTTAAAGCGATTATTAGTATTGATTTATAATATATATTTGGTGTTTAAAATTGTAATCCCAATACAAATTTTAATTTCTACTTTTAAAATCATAGTTCATGACTATGGTTTTAAACATTATAATAAATTTAGAAAGCATAGTTCCCAATTCTCAATTGCCGCTTTAGGGTCCACAACTATAGTGTGTAAATTAATAAGACTGGCTAGTGGTTTAGAGCGAGAAGGCTCATTTCTCCTTTGGGAGGGAGGGGTCAAGGTTTACATTCAAATTTATGAGGAATAAAATATTACGATCTAATGTAAAGTGAATAAATGTAAAAGAAAAAAAATCTAATTAATAACTTCCTGCTGTATGTTAAAAAACTGAAAAAAAAAAATATCAGCATCCCATGCGAGACACATTAAAACCCTCCTTGGTTGAGTTTGATTGGAGAACAATCGGGAGGCGATAGACTTTGTTAACGTCAGCTCTTATAAGGTGCTTGATAAAGACACATAATCAACTCTTGATAGTTCATTATGACTAATGAGAAGCTGATGAAAAAAACTACAGATCGTATTTTTTTAAAATGTTCCTATAAAAATATTACATTTTCCATTTTTATCCTATAAATTTTCAAACAAACTTTTATTTTTATAAACTCTTTATGTTATCTAATTATTTTATAATTTTGAGATAATATTTTTATTCACCAAAATTTTAATAATAGTTGTATCTTTTTTTTATTTGAAATTTCATCACTTATGTTATTTTATATATAGATAAATATTTTAAATAAAAATTTGTTTTAGTTTATTTGTATACAAATTAATATTTTAAATACAAATTTGTCTTAATTTATTTGTATACTGATAAAATCTTTTAAATAAAAATTTGTCTTAATTTATTTATAATAATTATACAGATTCAAAATTCATTTCCAATTTGATATTAATTTTTTAATTTTATTTTTAGTTATTTAATATAATAAAATCATAAATCAAAATAAACTTTGCTTCAAAATCAATTTTTGATGACATGATTTATAAAGATATTGACATAGAAACAAAATTAAATTAAAAAAGAAGATGAAAAACTTAAATATTATAATTAATTTTATTTATCATAAATTATATATTTAATAAAATATGGTTTGCTTAATGGCCTAATTATTAATCTATAACATCATACTAAAAATAATAATAATAGATCTCTAATTATTAAAAAAAAACAATTTGTTAGAAATGTGATTAGAATTATAATTGTAATTTATTTTTTATTAATATTGGGTCTGAAAAAATAGGGGAATCGAAATCAAACAAAAGGAGAATAAAGTCTCATGTTATAGATAGGAAAAGAAAGATTATTTTGACCTATGTAGGGTGTGGTCTTACGTTTTTTTCTTCAACAAAATTTGAAAATCCTACTTAGGTCTTTGCTTGTGTGTGCAGTGTTTTTATATTTTTTTATCATATCTATATAGGTAAATTTGTTAGTTGGCTTGCTACCTTGATAACTTATAATTATATCAAACCCCGGCTACCCAAATTCTGTCTCCTTCTTGATTAAATTATCATTCTTAGGTTATATTGCTCCATTTATCGATTCTTATTTATTAATTCAAGTACTCATAAAAATAAAAGCATAATTTAAGGGTGCGTTTGTGAGAGTTTATTTACAGCTTATTTGAGTTTATCTTCTTGCATAAGTACTTTATGTAAAAATTATAGGTGTTTGGAAGAACTTATAAAAATAACTTATGAACCCCTATAAGCTCATTTTAGCTTATTTCAATAAGCTTTATGAAGAAACTTATCAAAAAAAACCTTAAAACAACTTATAAGGAAAGACTAAAAATTGATAATCTTAATGACAAAACTATCATTATGACAAATTATGTAAAAAAAAAAGAATTTTTTGAAAAACTGAAAGAAATTCAAAAAAAAGGTGTGTGAAATCTCGATAAAATTTTGAAAAAAAAAAACATATGGATAGGAAACAAATTCCGCATATATTTAAAAATAGAAAAATTTATTGATGATGCAGGAAAGATATCTATTAAGTGATTATTTTCTTGATTTAGAATTTGATTCAGATCTATAAGTGTTTTTTTTTTAAACTTAGAATTTTTGTGATGTTGGGAAGCATAAATAATATTTGTTATTTTGTTTTGAAAATGTTAATTTGTGATGATGGAAGCACTAGTGATGTTTGATTTTTATGTTTGATGTTGTTTACTTAATTGTATTTTATTATTAGATAAAAATTATAAACAATATTTAGTAAGATATATGATTTTTATTTATATTAGATGCGGTCTCTTGGCATCATTAAAAATGTCGAATGCTCAAGTGCCTTAGCGCCTTAAGGCTCGAGGAGCTTTTGAGAACCCGAAGTCAAGCATACTCAGGCGAAAAGCTTTGCATGATACGTATTAAATAGTATGGAGTTCGTAGTGCAGTCGCGTTCGATTTATAGAAAGTCTTAAAATCCTTTTAATAAGAACAAAGCTTTAGAATATTTTAGTTTTATAATCTCTTTTGTCCTTATGAAATAAAAGTGAAGATGAGAGAATAATTAATTAGCTATTTTTTATATTAAAGATTATATTTGAATGACAAATGTTTTCAGTATATAACGAATATTTACTTTATTTTTATTTATTTTTATCATGGTTTCATGATATATATAATATTAATTTTTAATTATTTCATTTTTTTTAATTTAAAAAAAATTATGACAAGTGTTTATTTATTCAAATACTTCAATTTTATAAGTTTTTATGATGGTCATTTCACCAATTTCAATTGTTATAAGTGTTTATATAGTAATACAACCAAACACTTTAAAATAAAACATAAACCCTTTTTAAAATATGCATCCAAAAACAAATAACTTATTAAATAAAATACTTAGGATATAAACTCTCATCTAATAAGCTTTTATAAAATAAGTGCTTAATTAAATTGTTTACCCAAACATAACTTAAATCTTACATTATTTTGAAAGAGAGATTAGTTTGAGATTTTTTTTAAAAACATTAATTTAGGACAAAACTCCCCCACATTGCTATTTTTTTTGTAAAGCAAAAAGTTATTATCTTACAGAGCGACGCGTGGCGAGAAGATATCCCAATGCCTGCGAATTTCCAGAAAGTCGTGCTTGTTTGCCGCAAATAGGCTCCTCTCCCTGTGCTTTCAACTGGTTCTACTCATATGAAATCGCTGATTCTAGAAACATCACCCCGTACTGCCCTGTAAGTTTCTTCATGTATATTTCTGAGTTGAAAAGCCATTAGACTTTCGCGCTTTCAATTGCTGTATGGATTGGTATTGATTTCATATTATTTTTTAGGTTGATTGTAATTGGAACTTCAGGATGGTTTACTGTATGTTTGAATAAATGCCGATTAAAGGGTTGTAAAGTTTGTACCAATGTGACAGGTTGTCAAAGGAGGCGTTTCACGGAGGTCCTTTCTGAGTTCTGTTCATAATTGGAGAGTCAAGATAAGTTCTTTGAGGAAGAATGGGGTGGGACTAGTGCGAACTAAGGCCTAAGGGAATGTACTTTTATTATTTTGGCCTACCTAATAATGGGGTTTCAGCCTATTGTTCATCTGCCTGATTCACTTCAGATTTAGTGCATCCCTTTGGTTCAAATAAAATTAGAGGGAAAATTCAAGCAGAAAGAAAACAGAGATATAAGGAAAAAAGTGAAGAAAAATAAAATATAGTAAATTATTTTTATTCACTACTTCGAACGACTCATTTGAACTCATCAATATAAAGATCAAATAATTTGAAAATATCCAAAATTTTGAATAGTTTTAATTATATTTGATCTTTCTTTTTTTTTTCCGTATTTTTTGATAGCACAACCACACATGAGAAAATTAATTTTTAATCATTTTCTTTGCATTACTTTGTAGGAAGTAGGAACCAAACAAGACCTTAGAGTTGAGAATTCATCTTGAGTTCTTATCTTGGTTGGGTTTCTTTGTATGGAGTTTATCTTTATATCTGGAAAAGTTATTCTCTATCTTCTAGTGAGTTTCCAAGGACGGGGGAATTTATCTGGTCAAAATGATGGGTTGTTGCCAAAATTTTAAGTTTTTTTGAAGGACCATGTTTCACCCTTTCTTTCTTTAATTTAAAATTGTTGCACCAACCTTTTTAGTGGTTTGTGTTGTACATTCCATTGCATTTTCCTCTTCATTTTATTCTTAGTATTATTTTTTCAATTTTCTCCTTGTTGAAGTTAATGCTTTGTTTTTTTTCTTTTGAAATGCACTAGACAGACCAAGAAGCAAATCTTGAACTCTCTAGTTTGGTTTGAAATGGAAAATATCGAGGAAATTGAAATATAATTAAAGTTTTTTAAAAGCTTTACATTTTCATTAAGCTTGGATAAGGATTAAAAAAAAAAAATTGAACTTAAGATTATCTCTTTATGTCCTTCACACTTGTTTTCTTTCATTTTTTCTTTTCTTCATTTTCAGTATTATAAATTTTGTGATCTAAATTTTAGCATGAAGTCGTTATCTTAGCATGCTGTTAATATACATGTTGACCATTCTTGTTGTATTATCAGAAGTCAATGCTGTATAGGTGTTCAAAAGTTAACAACTTGATCCTATACTTCATGGATTTTTAACCTGTATCTCAATTTTGGAAGGAATATACTCTTGGTTTTAGATTGGGTCCCCATCATAGAATCGTGGACTCTATCTAGGTGAATTTCTCATAAATCATTAAGAAGTGTTACGGAATAACTCCTAACATACTTATTTTATGGTTCCAGGTGCAAGTCCTGCGAAATCTTAGTCATGTTTGAGAGAAAAATATTCTAACTAGAGGATGAGGTCAATATATATATATATAATACTTGTTTTTGTAATGTTATGCATAACCTGTATATTGCCTCATGTCAAATTACCACATAATACATTTATGGTACAATGCTATAAAAAAAATTACAATATTGATGAATGCCCATTTTACCTCTTCTCACCATATTGTCTTTTAGGAAATTGATTATATCTTTTTGTATAATTGTTCTTTTCTTGCATGTCTTGTGGTTTATATATATATATATATATATATATATATATATATATATATATATATATATATATATATATTGTCGCGATAAGAAGCTAACAATACATGATAAGATATAATTCTTATATGACAATAAAGACCTTGATTAACGTAGTTTCTTGGAGCATGAATTGATTACTCAGTTTCTTCACATTCGATATTAGAAAATGTTATGCTATATTAACAACTTCTCTTTGTTAAGCATGGGTTTGTCCACTTCAGTGGTCTTCCATCCTCGATCATAGTATTGTTTATGCTATCAATCAGTTGAATTTATGAGATTCTAATCCATTATGTTCACTTTCTTTGGCAGGAGCAAGTTTTCAGTATGGAGTACCATATGATAGGTATTTCAAGGGTTAACATCTTCGATGAGCACTGGAGAACTGAATTTACTTGCCTTTTCTGCTATATAAAGATATTATACAAAAGCGTTGGAAATCCCATTTAGGAAATCGCATAAATTCAACCAAAAAAATATCAAGACATCATCAGAGCAAGATAGATCATTCATCCTTGGCACCTTGAATTCTATAGTATACATAGAGTTATCTATTCCTTATAACATGCTCGAGACCAAAGACCTTCTTCTATTGCTACTAATGAACATATTATAGCAGCTTTTAGTCACCTTTCTGATCAATGTCATATTCTTTGGAAATAACAAAAGAGCACCAAAAGAAGCCCACAAGTACCAAGCAAGTGGACAATGTATCAAAATATTGCTTAACTAACTTGTTGCTCGATTTGCGCATACACATGTGGTTTTCCATGCTCCATCCACTATGTTAAAAGAGGTCAATTGTCAAAATCTTCTCTCAAATTGTTCTTCAAACAAAGAAGAAACTTTTTGGAGGGATTACAAATCTCATATATTTGATGCTGGTAGTGGTGCAAAGCGTGATCTTTAGAAGCTTCCAATCTCAAAAAGCCTTCCTCCCCTACTTGGGGTAGGCTGAATGCCATATGTAGCATTTTTTTGCATTTCTTCACCATGCTCAACTCTTAATCCTGAATTTCTCTCACAGAATATTGATTTATGCAAATAGCCCTCATGCTTCTTGATTGCATATTGTTACAAGTTTGTGAAGTCTCGGTAAGATTTACTTGATGAAGCCTAGGACAACCTTGAGAAGGCAAGTAGACGCATGAAGAAATATGCGGATAAAGGCAAGAGACCTTTGGAATTTGAGGAAGGGGAGAAGGTTCTGTTGAAGCTAACTCCTCAAATTTGGAAGAAAATCTGAAATAAGTAGTTTCAAAGAGGCTTGATCCCGAAGTATGATGGCCCCTTTGAAGGAATTGTGAAGCGCATTGGGGCCAGTGGCCTACAATTTGAAGCTGCAGAGTTGACTTCACTCGACATTTCATGTAAGCTTCTTGAAGCCTTATCATCATGATTCAAGTTCGGACAAAGTGCAAGCAAATCGATGTTGGAATTCAGCGATAAGAAAACACAGCGGAAATAAAAATTTTATATTTGACGCATCGGGATCAAACATTTGATGAAACTAAACAATGAATCAAGAATCTAGATATATTACCTCTTGTGGAGCCGAATCCTTTTCGGCTAGTGCGAATTTGCTTGATCACACACACGCTGAAACACAAACGAGCTTGATCGGCTACCAACGAAGACGAGACGATGCAATGTGCAAACGCCCTCTAAGGTATCACACGAATGACTAATGGATGGGATGGATGTGCTAGCACCATATGATAGGTCTTTGTCACAAAACAAAGACACCTTAGTGTCTTCCAAAACTACAAAGAATTCTCTCTCAAAAGCACTTCAAAGAACCACTCTCTTTTAGATGATAAACCCCGTATTTATATCAAGTCTCCCCTGAACCCTTTTAAAACAAATTTAAACAAAATTAGTTAACTATTAATGACTTGGGCTTGGGCTTTGGCTTAATCATGGGCTAAAAGAGATCTTTTTAACATCCGAAACCTGTAAGCTCATTCCATGTGTGACCTATAGAGTTCCTCAATGTTAATGACCAGACCCCGAATCTTATTCTAAGCCCCGCAGTTATAATTGGTCTCGACGAGACATTATAACTACCCAATCAAGTGAATTAGATGACTCGAAAAACCTTACCATATTATGATGTTAAGTCGCTGTCCACCTGATCATCTACGATTACGGCACAAAGCATGGATGAAGTCATCTTTATACGACTTAATGCGTTTCTTGATTCTCAAGTGGTATTAAACAAATGATATTGATAACTCCTATCAATCATTTACGAACGCGACCATGCATTTCTCGACCTTACTTATCGAGGCGATAGACATCTACTCAATTAAACGGGACAATTTCTTCACTTTATCCATCACATTCCTCCACATGATTTCTTGCATGCTGACCATAACATATTACCATCCTGTTAAAGACGCCATTGAGCCTATTCGAACCACGAAGTTCCTCATGTAAGAATCCATGGTGAATTCGGTCGAAGGACTCGAATACCACTCTTGTGAGGAATTACTAATGACATAATCCCATGTAATAGTATTTCTCATAGCGGGTGATCGATAACAGCTAGACTTAACATGTACATTTATATTTATGGAAGTAGTACATCTATGTTCATAACCAGGTAAAACATGGTCTTTTCTCGAGAAAACATAATAAGTCTTACTTCATGATTATTCCACGATAATGATCTATTATGAGACTATTTAGAATAGTGTTCTTATGCCTTAAGGTTTCTTATCAAGTCATACTTGATGACATAAAAAGCGAGCTGACTATTGAGGATCTTATTTTATCAAGTTAAACCACAATTTAAATAACAAGATAAAATGATAAATGCCTCATGTATATAAACATATAATGACAATGTATATGCCACTGGGCTAGAGCATATCACTAACAATCGAAACCCACCTATGATTACAAGCATCTTGCAGGATAGGAAGATGGGCAACTAGAAGAACAAGTGGACCGAGTACTTAATTCATTGGAAGGGGATGCCCGTTAGTGAAGCAAGTTGGGAGAAGGGTGTTACTTTGTGGCAGTTTGAAGACCTGATCAATGAGTATGCACGGCTGAAGTCGACGAGGATGACGACTACCTCTAGTGTGTGTGTGTGTGGGGGAGGTGGTGTGAGGGTTTGTTAGCCTCGACTAGATGACCCCCAATTGTCTGGCGTGAGGGTGTTGCCTTATTTTGTCTGCCTTGTCGAGAGGTGATCAAGGCCGTCAGGAAGCAAGTCTTTGGCACGGGATGAGAAGCTCGGCAGCATAGTGCGTGAGCCAAGCATGCACATGAGGGAAGGCAAGCAAGCAATCTAATTGGGACACATCCAGTCGTGAGAGGGAGCTTAGGACGCGTCACTTGAAGGAAAATGAGACCAGAGTGGTAGGAGCACGCCTTATAGGCACGGGGAAGCCTTGGGCGACAAATCTGCAATTTGAGTGACAACGAGGAGTCCTACTGGCTGGGGAAGGGGGTCACGTAGCGAGGAGTCTTATGGCGTAGGAGTCTTGATCAGAAGGCTCCTAGTCGAAGGATTAATGTGGCTGTGCATAGGAGTCTGATCGAGGCGGGGCTCCTAAGTCGGAAGAAAGGGATTCCGTTGGTTTGCAGAGTGAGAGGCTTAGGTTAGAGGTAAGATTTCTTAGTCGATTTGTACTAGGACTACCCTTGGCTTGACCTATGTAAAGGCTGTGTGTCAAACTGGCTATATAATTGAGAATTGGATCTATAGAGAGCATTGGGCATCTTGAGATGTGGGAGCCTTTGCAAAAGAGTATTGTATTTTAAGAATTAATAAAATACAAGTTGGGGAGAGAGCCCCGTACGTCTTGTGTTTAAGAGAATGTGAGGCATTGAGAAGGTTAGCCTAGCGTGTTCCTGATTAGTGCTCAAAAAGTGCTATTTTGAACCCTGTTTATTTAAGGTTTTGAGCACTTTTTGTGTACTAATCGGCATGTCTTTCCGTTGCACACTAGGTCCACGCTATTCTATTGATGCATTTTGTAGTTAATTTTGTAGTTTTTGCAGAAAATCAGCCCCAGTATGAGTCAATTCAAACAAAAAGAACGAGTTGAACTCATGGTGTAGATCTCGGATCCGGAAGGAAAGAAGAAGCGAGTGAAAAAAATGGAACCTTTGCGAGATCATTTTTCCTGCGCCACTTTATTCATCCTCGCCATTGTTCCTTCCTTCTTTGCCGTTTTTGCTTTGACTCATATGGTTTTTCTTCCCTTTTTTGCTCAGGTGTAATAGATTTTGGGGATGTTATTTTGTAATTTTGTAAGGGGTTTGGCTATAAAAGCCCACAGTGAACATTGTTAAAGGTCTTCGATTAATAAAGTGGTGGCTACGGTTTTCTCCCTTTCCTTTTCTCCCATTTTCTTTCCTTTTCTCTCCACTCGGCTGCAAACACTCCTGCAGGATGACAACTCAAGGATGGTTGGGCTGAACCTCTTTTCTCCTTTAAGAGGGAGAGTGGTGGCTAGTTTCAGAGTACAACTCACGGTTCTCATTTTTTAACACACATTTATGGGTATTTATGTTCCTATTTCTCTGATCTCTAAGGTTTAAATCTCTTAAATGTACCTTGATGGACCGTGTTGGCAATCTTTGGAGTTCGGTGGATGCTTGTGCTAGAATCCTTTGAGATTCATTAGTTGCTCTCTATTTGTCCTTTATAGAGATTGGATTTGTGGGATATGTGTATTCCTTCTTGGGGAACATTTATGCTTTGTAAATCTTTGTTTTGCGGGAAAATCATAGGGTTTAGTTTTAAAAATGAAATGAAGATCAGGTCGGGAAATGACTATAGGTCATATCCTCCCACAGAGAAATAAACTGAGAACCCCACGTGACGCTTTTGAATGAATCCGGCTGACACTTAGGGATTATTCTCTTTTACATTTATTGTATTAATTTCAGTTTCCAAACAATACCCTCCTTGTTTTTACAAACCTTAAAAATCCAAATTAGATTCACCATTTTGAACTTCACTACAAATCATTTATGCAAAGAAAAACCCATCCCACAGGTTTGGCTTTAGACGTATCTTTGCGGTAGCTTTGCTACGGCGAGTAGGAATCACTAGGATAATTTTGTTGATTCTTATACCACCTGGCTATGCATGAATCAAATGGCGCCGTTGTCGATGGTGCCTATGCGTATGATGACTGATGAACACTTGTGATCCTCATCACAAGTCTTGGTGAATTTTTTTTCATGTATATACTTTACTGTTAATCTTCTTAGTTTTAGTTCACAGTTTATTTTTTTTTAGGTAGCCTTAACCTTTTAGGTAGGATTGTTTCTTGGTCGTTGGGTGTTTTCCATGTTTTATCATAGAATTTCCAAAGGATTAGAAACTATAGGCGGTGTTGATCAAAGTCAATTTTCCACAGAACCTGGATCAAATTTGAATACGCACTAAATGGAAAAGGGAGAGCAAGGCTGAGTACTTGAGCGGAGAGAAACTATGGCGCTATATGTCAATGAGGGATTACGTAAACCTTCCATGGTTAATCACAACCCGTGAGAGAAACAACCCAACAGTCCATGAGGGAATTATACACCAATGGATGAGTGCACCCTTCTACAAGAGCCCCCAACTTATGCACCTCCGCCTCCATATTATGCCTCAACTCCTCGCCCACCACAACCACCACGCTTGACATCTTCGCTGAGTAGGCATATTGAACTTGAGCAAAACTTATGATAATTTCATATAGAGGAGCAGAGGGCAAAGGATTGTCTGAAAGCAACGTGAAACCGACACAAAGAGAGAGCTCCCCGGTCAAGGAATACGGTGTTCTGAGCGTAACTGATCAGAATTTGACATCCGCAAAGAATCCATCTCTGCCATCAAGAGGAGGAGAATCGGGAGGAAGAGTGCTTGATCAAACAATTTGGGTGAATGAACAATCAGCCTTCAGAGGAATTGAAAGTGAAACTAATGTAAGCTCTTATGAACTAGACGCCCCATAATCATGTGTCATTTGGCTGGCCATGGAGGAGAGAAGAAGAAATCCTTCCTTGTTGACTGAGGAAGGCAGTGGAAGAACACCAACAGCACTTACCTCGCCCCTATTGACTCAAGCAGATATCTGTCACACTCGCAACACACTCGAACCTTGAAACACCTACCACAAAAGCCAACCCATCACTGCCTATACTGCAAAACTTCAAGAAATTAGTAGCCACTGTACAAGCTTTTGCCACTACATCAAAAACATTGGCGCTAATTAAGAATCGCATGATATAGGTGATGGTTCAGGCCGTTCGTGATGATGGAGCACTCGGACCTCATATTCTCAAGAAGCTCCACTAGTTCCAAAGAAATTTCAAAAGGCTTGAAATTGCCTATACGCCCTAATTTTTAGTTTTCAATTTTCTTATTTTATTTATTTTGATTTCTTTAATTTTTTCTTTAGATTTTCTCTAATTTTTTAGTTAATTCTGTTTCTAGCTTTTAATTTGCAATTTTCTGCAATTTTTCTTAATTTTTCCTGTGTTTATTTTGTGGTTTGGGTCAAATTTTTATAAGAGGAGTTTCAGCAAAAACGCAAATCTTTAATTTTTGCAGTTCCACACCGCAATTTTCGCAAGATGCACTGTTCCTGTGAAATTTCGTAGCTTGCACTATTACAGGTTTGATTTCTTCTGCGAACTGTTCATTGTTTTATCCTCACGCACTATTCTATTATATATATATATATATATATATATATATATATATGATTTTCAAAAAAAAAAAGGTCTTCAAAAAACAAATAAAAAATAAAAAAATTTTGCAGTGCGAATTTTCACAACCCCTTCATTTTTCGCAGCCCAATTTTGTTTTGACCATAACTTTTTCATCCGAACTTCGTTTTGGGTATTTTTGGTAGGTTGGAAAGCTTAGAGAGTGTAGAATCCAAATATATCCAGAAATAACACTTTTGAAATTTTTAGAAAGGCGAAATTTTCAAAATGCTCCAACTGGTCACTTTTTTTTCCTCTCTTTTCTTCTCCTAACTTGTTTATTTCGTTCAAATGTGGAGGTGAATAAGGTGTCGATGGAAAGCTTCACAAGTCTCCATCTCAAAACGAGTACATTTCATCAAGGAGGTAGCACTTCCTTCTCTAACTTTCCAATCCAAGCCCCATTGCGGACAATGTGACGTTTAGTTGGGGGGTGAGTTAGCGAAGGAAGTGGCATTTATTTATGTTTTTGTTACTATTTTGAGAAAACCCATTTTGTTATGTTCAATGGCTTGCTGGTTTTCCTTTTTGTGAAGCTGTTATACTATATAACTTACTTTTTCAAAAATTACACCCATTTTTTTGTGTGTTTTGCCTAGCCCGCGGTTTGAAAAATTGAACACTGTCCAATTTTATTTATGTTAGATTGGTTCCATGCCTAATTGAGTGGATGATTAGTTGAATCCCAGCCTTTGACCTTTTCTTCCACCTCTAGCTAACCACACACTATGCACATTAGGTTTCAACAATAGGCTGAAGAACTGCCTAACCTCCTAAACTTTGCAAAACCTACCCTAGTTTCGTTGACTACCTTTAAATAGGTTAAGGACCCCCATGAAAAGAAGGCCAATGTGTCTTCCAAAATAAAAAGAAGTGAAAAAGAAAAAGAAAAATAAGAAAATTGCAACGCTTGCCTTGAAACCCAAGCACGGTCCGAGGGGTATATGGCAAAAGCCTTTAAAGCCCGGTGCCCTAAGCCAATTGGTTGGGAGGCACTAACTTAGTGCTCGCTACACGGGTGGATGGGTGGAGTTTAGCGAGTTGTAGGTGCTGGAGTTTCGAAATCATTCGGAGTCCGGGGTGAAACCTAAAAAGTTAGTGGTCGAAAGACCCTTATGACTTGATGCCCTAAGCCTTAATTGGTTGGGAGTCATCGGTAGATCCCCGTTACATGGACTTTGGTGAGGTTGATTCCACATTGCACCCCTACAACACAAAAAGAGTTGTGGAATAAGAGTGGGTCCTGATCTATTTAGGTTGGTTAGTGTCCTAAGTGTAGGCAAGAGTCAAGTTTGGGGGAGTGTAGTTCGGCAAATATCATAAGAACCGATCGTACCAAAACACTTAGGTTTTTGTGGAAGTCTCTGGTTGATTCACAAAGAAGGAGGCTCTTTTTGATACTCAATTTGTATGGCATTCATTCTCTCGAGATAGTTGTTTGGGCAAGGGTTTCGTGATTCCCTATCGAAGGTTAGGCATTACTCATTCACAACCTTTTTGAAATATAATAATTTTTGTGAACATCATTTTGTTATCGTTTTGTATGCTCTCTCTTTCTTCCTTTCTTTCATTGCTAAGGAACTAGCAATGTGTAGGTTGGGGGGGTGTGATTAGTGCTCAAAAAGTACTATTTTGAACCCTGTTTATTTAAGGTTTTGAGCATTTTTTGTGTACTAATCAGCGTAATTAACCCAATTTGCACATTAAGGTCCTTGTTATTCTACTGATCGCATTTTGTGGCTGATTCGTTCTGGCCAAGTAGGTGTTCGGAATCAACAAATTTATAACCTAGGATTCCTACTACTGACATAGCAAATCTACTGCAGTATAGTGGCTCTAGGGTCGAACATAAGGATGGGTTTTCTTCGTGAGAGAAGAGTTATAGTGCATTGAAAATGGTGTTTTCTCGTTGGATTTATAGGGTGTGTGGAAAACAGTGTGTGAATGGTTGAAAACTGAAATAACTGATGTAAAAAGTTAAGAGAGAACTCCTTGAAGTCTCGGGCCACTAGGCTTAGGGTTCTAGGTTAACCAACATGTACTCGGGACTTTATCCTTGCGTTGGGGAGCATGACATATGGTCATTTCCCGAACCAGATCTTCATTTAGCTTTTAAAACCTAGGACCCTAAGAGTTTTCCTTTTTGAAAGATGGCATTTGATTAGGCATAAAATGTCCTAGCAGTGAAAAACACATCTCAAAAACACTACTCCTACGTATAACTATTAGGAGACAACTAACTGGGCCTCAGTGGATCTAGTGAAAGTATCCACTGAACCCAAAAAGCTTGCCAAATACACATTAGGGAGAGCATGCTTAAGAGATTTTAACCTAAGGTGAAAAGCAGGGGCACAAATACCCTTAAATACATACATGAAGAGCATGAGAACATGCAGCTAAGCCTAAAAACAACACCCAATGGCCTTACCCTTCAAGGATCAGGGGGTTTTTGCTAAGCATCCCTTGATTTGTCATCACCAAGGGGTGTTTTGCTACCAAGAAAGTATAAGAAAGTGAAGGGAGAAGAAGAGAAAATCACCACCAGCAAAGGGAAAGGAAGCTTCAAGCCCAATTTCCTTGATTGACTGATGGAATGCCAAAAAGTTGATTTGATTATAAGCAGTACTGAGCTTATATAGGTGCTCAGTATAAGGAAATTACAAAAGTGTGTTAAAGAACCAAAATTACATAAGGGCAAACTTGTATAAAACCACCAACAAGTGGATCTGCAAGTAGTCAAGGGAGCAAAGGTTCGTAGGCTGCGAAATTGGCAACCTGCGAAGTCAGGTTGCGAAATTCCTAACTCATAAATTCTACAAGTTGCAAAATTTCGCAACTTGCGAAATTTGCAGGTTGCCAAATTTCGCAACCCCTAAAATTTCAACAGTTTTCTCCTCCCTTCTTCAATAAATTTGCTCCGAATTTCCTCTAATTTCGGATCACGACTAATACGCCCGTTCAATGTGGTTTGAGCCAAATTGAAGAAATAGAAGGTATTCGACCTGTAAACCTAATAAAATAGCTACAAATGTGATCAATAGCAAAGCCGGACTCCCAATGTAACAATTGAGTTATCAAGTCGACAAGATACAAAAAGCGCATAAAACCTGCTATAAACAAGGCTCAATATTGCACTATTTGGGTACTAATCACTCCCCCCAACCAAGACATTGCTAGTCCCTTAGCAATGATAAAAAGAAGATCATGTAGGGTCTGTTTTTGCAAAAATGGATTGTCTATTCAAAAAGTGTGTGCAAATAATGCCCAACCTTTAGTATGACCAATCGAGCCTCAGATAAAGGCATCACTGGAGAACAAATGCCATACAGGAGAAAGTTTAAGGGCATCAATTATTCCAAGGAAATCAACCTTAAATTCCACCAAAATCTAAGTGTTTTTAGGTGATCAGTTTGCACCAATAAGCTGCAAAGTTACTTCCCCCCCAACCAAATTACTGCCAATGCCTTAGACTGTTGACCAACCTAAATAGATTCAATTTCATTCTTACTTCTCACTTCTATTGTACTGTAGGGTGCAATGCTAAAAACTCGACTTCACCAAAGTCCCTGTAACGGGGATCCATCGACGACTCCCAACCAACTAAGGTTTAGGGCATCAAGTTAAAAGGATCTTTTGACCACAAACTCTACAAGTTTCATCTCGGACTTTGAATGATTTTGAGAATCCAAAGACCTACAATCAAGAAAACTCCACCTGTCCACCCATGTAATGAGAAAGTAATAAAAATCGGTGACTCCCCAACCAATTGGTTTAGGGCACTGTGCTTTAAAGGCTTTCAACAGACCCTAATTTTGTGATCAGTCAAGCCAAGGCAAAGCAAGACGACTTTACTTCTTTCCTTTTCTTTGTCTTTCTTTTTCTTTTCGAAGACACATCGCCTTCTTTCGAAAGTCGAATCTATTATGGAGGAAGAAAGCTAAGGCCGATGGTAAAGCAAAAGGGGCGTGTGCCTTCACCATTGATGAAAAACTAATGTGAACTGTGTGTGTGGCTAGAGAATGGTAGAAGACAGGGGGTAATTACCAGGGTCATCAACTGACCAAAAACTCAATCAGGCATGGAACCATTCTAGCATTTGGTATCATACAGTGTTTCAACTTTTCAATTTACAGGAAAGGCATAGTCATAACAATATAGGGCCAAAATGAAATGCAAAAGTTTATAAAAATAGATTTGTATAATATATATCAAGGTGAATTTACAAAATTTTCAACATTTGCAAAGAGAAGTAAACAGCAAGCCTCTTCATGAACAAAAAATGAGCTTTGCTGGGCATGTAGTACAAGTAAAACTACAATCAAAAGTATGAACATTACTTCCAACACTAACTGTCCCGGCAATGGAACGAGAAAGTTAGTGGAGGAAGTGGTACCTTCTCAATCAATGGCTGGAGAAGGATCATCCCTACCAAGTGTGCTAAGGAGTTTGCTGCGAAGTGGCCGATGCCGCCGCAGAATCTACCACAAAGAAAACAAGTCACCTAACTGATCACAACAAGATCATTAACAAAATGGAAACTTAAACAAGATTATGACTAACTGAGGTTTCAGAGCACCCGCAAAGATTGCCCAATGTGATATAATGGGGTCCTATGAGATCTAGAAGTAGTTCTCCTTCGTCATGCTCAGAGCAATATGGCAGCTTTATCTTCCGTCTGTTTCTGATCTTTGAACACCTACATTGTTTGACGAGGTGTTCGGTTCGGTCCTATCAAAGGCCGCTTAACTTATGAATGGTCCAATCCATCTTGATTCGAAGTCAGCCTTAAAAGGTGGAGCTCGAGTCACAGAGTAGACTCGCCCCCTTGGCTGAAGTTCTTCCTGCCATGCGCTGATCATGCCACTTTTTAATCGGTCCTTCTGCACTTTTGACCTGAAGTAGGCGGTCATTCCCCGAGCCTCCTCTAACTCACTAAGATCAAGGAGTCTTTTAAGGCCAGTTCTTCCCATGTCCAGATTCAATTTTTTTATTGCCCACCACATGCCTTATATTCACTTCCACCGGGCAGTATGGTATCTTGCCATAAACTAGGCGATAGGGACATTCCAAGGATGGTCTTTGTACTGCTCAGATGCCCACAAGGAATCTATAAGCTTCGAGAGACCAATCCTTCCCGTCAGTTCACCACTTTCATCAATATAGTCTTGATTTCCCTGTTGGCTAGCTCTACTTGGCCACTGGTCTGAGGATGATAAGGGGTGCCACTTGTGCTTACACCATACTTGATAGAGATTTTCAAAAGGTTTGTTGCAAAATGTGAACCTCCATCACCGATTATGGCTTGAACTCCAAATCGAGAAAATGTTCTCCTTCAAGAATTTCCAATACGGCCTTTGTGGTTTGTCAGCTTCATGGCACTGTTTCCACCCACTTTGACACATATAATCAACTCCCACGAGGATGTGGTATGTTCGAAGGAAGTGGGAAATGGTCCCATGAAGTCGATGCCCCAAACATCAAATAACTCAATAACCAGAATATGGATTGTGGCATCATATGACGACGAGAGATTTTTCCCAACCTTTGGCATTTTAATGTATTGTTTGCATATGGCATAAGTATCCTAAACAAAGATGGCCAATAGAAACCTGCCTATAGCACCTTCATTGTCGCTCGGGAAGCAAATGACCTCCATGTGCACCGTCATGGCAAAGAGGGCCGAAAGATCCCCCGGTTGTTCTCCTTCCGTCACACACCTTCTGATTATCTGATCAGCACACTATTTGAATAAATAGGGCTCCTCCCAATAAATAAGCCTTGAGTTCTTCAAACCTTTGTTGACATTCTGAATCCCATTCAAATGTAGCATCTTTTTCAAGAAGCTTATAAAGTGGCTTGGCAATTTTTGAGAAGTCCTGTATGAATATCCTGTAGAAACTTGCATGGCCCAAAAATTGCCTCACAATCTTAACATCTGCGGGGTGAGGTAGCCTGGAAATCGGTCAACTTTGCCTCTATCAACTTCAATCCCTTTCTCTGAAATGATATGCCCCAAAACAATTCCTTGGCTGACCATAAAATGGCATTTCTCCCAATTCAACACTAGGTTTTTCTCTATGCACTTGTGTAGGATGGTTTCTAGGTTGACTAGGCACTCCTCAAAATTCTCTCCATAGACTGTAATATCGTCCATGTAAACCTCCATAATGCGTTCTACTAAATCGCTGAAAATGCTGAGCATACATCGTTGAAATGTGACAGGAGCATTACAAAGGCCAAAAGGCTTCCTCCTGTATGCATACGTGCCAAATGGACAGGTGAAAGTTGTCTTTTCCTGATCTTCTGCAGCGATCTCAATTTGGAAATATCCTGAATAACCATTCAGGTCTCAAGCAGTTGATCCATAAATGGAAGAGGGAAGTGATATTTTCGTGTTACTTCATTTAACTTGCGATAATCAATGCATACCCTCCACCCTGTAGTAAGGCGAGTGGGTATCTCCTCTCCTTTTTCATTATGCACTGTGGTTATCCCTAATTTCTAGGGTAATTACCCGGGGCTGGACTCACCTGTGCTGTCCGATATGTATGATGCCAGCCTGCAGCAGCTTTAAGACTTCTGCTCTAACCACTTCTTGCATATGTGGGTTCAGCCTTCTTGTGGCTGCCTCACCGACTTCTGGCCTCCTAAGTAGATGTGGTGTGTGTAAACCATCAATAATGCCCTTCAACCGGAAATTCTCCACCTAAGGGCTTTCTTGTTCGCTTGAGGACTTAAAATGTGCTACCCTCCCGCGGCGTTGCTTAGCAAGGCCGCAATGACCACCGGACATCAAGCTCATGGTCTTCCAAGTAAGACATACTCGCTCCATAGGCAGAGGCTTGAGATCTATTTTCCGGGGCTCAATTGACATTTCGTCCGATCACCAATGGCAAAATTTCATTTCTTCTTCTCCAATATCTCAGACGGGATTCGTGTCAACTTCCCCTCCCGCTTTCTACACACTCATCAACTCTTCATCTAGTATACCAAATACAATCCCACCGACGCCTTGTTTCTCCAAGGTGGTATCAATGATGGCATGCTTCTTTCCGAGACATCTTCTTCCTGGCTGCATGTGCTTTTACTTCAGGTGGAAGATGTTGAGCTCAAAAGCCATGTTTCCGAAGGTGAGTTGCATGACACCATTCCCAGCTTGATAATTGCATTGAGGTGGCTAAGAATGGTCTTCCAAGATGATAGGTACATAATTGGCCCCCGCCGGTTCTCGGTTCAGTACAACAAAATCTACAGATAGTAAAATTTTCCACTTTGAATTAGACATTCCTCCACTGCCCCTGTATTTTGATCGAATTCCACGCTGAAGAGAAAGTGTGATAGAGTGTGGGATTTAGCTCCCCAACCCGAGCTACTGCATCAAGGTGAGGAGATTCACACTTGCTCCCAGATTTAACAATGCTTTCTCTACGCAAATGCCCCCTATATTGACCGAGATGGTCGGAAAACCTGGATCTTTGTATTTCACTGACTTGTTCAGTTAGGAAGGCTTTCTTGTCAATGCTCAACCCCTTTTTGACCGTGCACAAATCCTTTAGAAATTTTGCATAAGTAGGGACTTGCTTGATCATGTCAAGTAATGGAATATTGACCTTTACTTGCCTCAACACTTCTAAAATTTTAGCTTGATTAATGGCCTTCTTTTTAGTTTTTAATGATTGAGGGAAAGGTGGGGATGGCTTATTTTCCTCAACAGTCTGCTTGATCACCACCTCCCCTGGTGTAGTATCAATAGCTTCATGTTCTGGGTTTATTGCCTTTGGTGATGGCTTTGTAAGCTCCTTGCCACTCCTCAGTGTGATATTGCCTTGACTTCATTCAATTTGGAATTCGGGTCACTAAAGGAGCACTCTTCATGTAATCCGTTGGGGTTTGGTTGTTTTTGAGAGGGAAATTTTCCTTTTTCTTGCATTTCTGTTGGCTAGTCAACTGGGTAGTCTTGCGGTCATCTAATCTTTGTTAAAAGTGCCTTCCCGGCGTTTCGATTTTTCGGTGTGTCTGGGCATTCGCTTATCTTACCGTTCTTCAGCAGTGACCCACTACCTTGCTCAAATTGCGATGCTTTGCTCTCTGGTGACAGAATTGGGGGTTTATTCTTCTTCGTGAACTGTGAATTTATAAGTTGGGGGTTTTGGCTTCCATGATAAATTAGGATGGTTTCTCCAATCTGGATTGTAGGTATTCCCATATGGAGCACTTATTAGGTGCCTACTTTGGTCCACCATGTTTGCTTGCTCTTTGATTAGTGCCCAAAAAGTGCTATTTTGAACCCTATTTATTATAGGTTTTGAGTGCTTTTTGTGTACTAATCATGCTAATTAACAGGTACATTAAGGTCCCTCTTATTCTCTTGTCGCATTTGTGGCAATTTTTGCGATTTTGTGGTATCATGTCAATATTGTTGAGTCGATCCAAGCACGAAGAATTCGAGTCAAACTCAACATCATAGATCAGAGACTAGAAGGAAAGAAGAGAAGAAAATAGAAGAAAAATGAAGCAGGAAGAAAATGGAAGAGAAGCCGGCGGGAGCAGTGGCCCGATGGAGCAGTGTGCGGGAGGAGAAACACAGTTTTTCGCTGGGCTAGCGAAAATTCCTTGTTGATAGTGAGAATTTTCTCATTCGCTATCTCTTGTGAGTAGCTAGCTATCTATTCCTAGCGAGAATTTTGCATTTTAAGCTGCTCACGAGAATTTAAGCTAGGCTAGCGAAATTTAGCTAGCTAAGCGAGTGGCCAGCCCTTTGCGAATTCATAATTCGCTATCTCTTAGTGATTTCGCTACCTAGCCAATTTCGCCTCCCATAATTTTATGCCTAGCGAAATTATTGCCTTGTCATCCTTTTTGTAATTAATCTGACAGAGCTTCATTTTCTTTGTATTACTCCTTGTGTCCTTTAATTTAGCAGGTGTTGATTTGTATTTCGCACAGTGGGTTGGCTATATAAGCCACCTTATAAGTTTGTAACCTTGCCCTAACTTAATCTTTCGAGTAAGCCATGACTTTTTCATTTTTCTCTCTTCTACTCTCCTCTTTCTCTCCCTTTCTTGGTTGCAACGCGCCGAGGATAATGACTTGAAGGATGACGGCTAAAACCACTTCG
This sequence comes from Tetrastigma voinierianum, assembly GCA_016808115.1. NCBI lineage: Eukaryota > Viridiplantae > Streptophyta > Magnoliopsida > Vitales > Vitaceae > Tetrastigma > Tetrastigma voinierianum. The sequence goes on along the minus strand of JAEQBH010003140.1, from coordinate 609,602 downwards.
CTGTAAAAATGGAGAGCTGCTGGGGTGAGATCTTAAAAAACAACTGAGTGGTTCCATTTTCATACGGCCGGGTTTTGTCATTTGGTTCCCGAATTTTCATTTCTAGGTTTAAATCTCTTTGATGTGCTTTAACGGCGATATAGCGAAGCTTTTTAGGGTTTAGTGTATTAACAGCTTTAGATGCTAATATCCGATGGTGCCCTTTAGAGCCGAGGTAGGTTAAGGGTTAGGGGTTTCCTTTGTATGTGCATCACTTTTGATCAATACTTGGTAATCTTTGCAAGGTTCGAGTGGATGCTTGTTGATTAGATCATTTGAGATTCATTAGTTGCCCTTCACGAATCATTGTAGGATGAGTCGAAACAAATTTTCCTTGTAGGAACCATAAATGTTAAATAAATGCTTTCTATCAAAGGAAATTATAGGGGTTTAGTTCTTAAAAGTTAAATGAAGATCGGTTCGGGAGATGACTATGTCATCCTCCCAACTGAGAAATGCTGAGGACCTCTCGATTAGCCCTAGGATCTTAAATTCGATGGCCTTGCTTCAAGGAGTTCTTTTTCTTATTTTTCTTCATTTTATTTTCAGTTACCAAACCATCCTTTGTTTTCTTGGCCCCCAAAATCGAATTTAATTCACGAGTTTGATTTCACTCAAATCATTTAATACGAAGAAAACCCATCCAGTGTTCGACCACGGAGCCAGCTATCTTTGTAGTAGCTTGACTACGGCGGTAGGAAGGAACAGGTATATAAATTTTGTTGATTTTAGCAGCTCGACTTCTTGTGGCAGCACGAATCCAAATGGCGGATTCTTAGAAGATGGTGCCTTAGTGCGATTGACGAGATGTGAAACGCCTTGATCCTCATCACAAGTTTTGGTGGGTATTTTTATATTTCCTTGTCAATTTTATTTTATTTTCATATAAAAAAAAAAAAAAAAAAAGGGGTGCAACCGGGAGCCCATTTTCTTTTGGTTTCCCTACTTTTCGCTGCGGGAATCCATTTTAGTGGAGTTAAAAATTACGGCAGCCGGTTGGTAGGAAAATTATTTGTGATCAAATGGAATACCTAGGAAGAACAATATAGTGAATATTTGAGTGGAGAGAAACCTAGGGCATATATGACAATGAGGTTATAAGGGACCTTCCCTTCGATGGCAACAACACAGTAGGGAGAAATCGAGCCCACAGATCCATGGGTGACTATAGAGACCCGATGGATGGGTACACCCTCCTACGGTGTGCCGACTTATGCACCTCCTCCCGCATCCACAATATGCCTCTTGGTCTCGGCCTCAACCACCACGACCCTATCTCCCCAATTGAGCAAGCAATTTTAGACCTGAGCGGTGGGTGATCTTTGTGAGTAGAGCAAAGAAAATTCAATGCCCAATTAGGTGAAAATCCATCTGCAGGGAGAATTCCACTGGACCCGAGATTAGATGGGATTTGAGCATTGATTTTGAGCATAGATAGGACAACTGCGAATTCCATTAAAGACCTAATTGATCACGGCCGGCAATGTCCACACGGAGGAGGAGTGTCAAAGTGGCACATGGTAGGAGCGGTGCCTCACCGGCGACTCACGGCTTTGGTGGAAAATTTTGAATCCTCTACCAGATTTGAGTCTTCTTTATGCACTTTGTCTTGAAGAAGGAAGCAACCTTCCATTATTTGAAGCCAGTGGACATGTGAGAGGAGCGAAGCCGGAACTATCCTTCAACCAATCCACATGAATTTGAATCCTAGTGCCACTGCCCAACCCAAAATAGCCCACTGCCGGTGTACATCGCGCCACTGCTTGAGGAAAAATCCAGAAGCCGGCAACACACCGCCAAGGTAAAGTCCGACCCATCCTTTATGTCATGCAGAACTAAAAACTGAAATTAGCCATTGCTTGAATTTTTGCCACTACATAAAGAAAATGGCCGGTTGCTCACATCGCAGCACAGTGGATGGTTGAGTCTGGGTTCGGATTGGAGCATCAGAACCTCGGCATTTCTAAGCTCCTGGCACATTTTAATTTTCTTGCTTTGTTTTATTTTATCGTATTTTATTTTGATTCGTTAATTTTTCTTCTTAGGTTTTATCTAATTTTAGTTAATTTATGTTTTTAGATTAATTTTACTCTTACATAATTTTTCTTAATTTTCTTCATTAATTTTGTAGTGCTGTGCAAATTTAGGCACCGATTGAAAATCGTGGCTTGTTAGCGGATTTTGCAATTATAAGCGAAAATTTCGCAATTCTAAGCGAGAAATGTGAAATTTTAAGCTATAGATGAAATTTCGCTAATTGCGCGAAATTTCGTGAAAACATGAAAATCTGTGAGAAATGAAAATGAAAAATTTATTAGGGTGATCTTTGTGAAATTAATTACACTTGAAATCGCGGATTTTAAGCTACAAGCCAAAAACATGCACAGTGCTTCTTTTTGTTTTATTTTTATTTTATTTTATATTTTATATTTTTTTTATATTAAAAAAAATCAAAAACCGTTTGTTTTTATATATTATTTTAAATTTCAAAAAAAAGAAGAATTTTATTTTATTTTTATATATATTATAAAAAAAATACTTAATATAAAAAAATAGTTTAAAAAATTTTTATTTTTATTTTAATACATTTTGTTATTTTATTTTATTTTTTAATATTAATTATTTTATTTGAATTTTGAAAAAATCGAAAAATTTATTTATTAGGCGTAGCTGAATTTCCCCGTAATGGCGAAATGCGTAATTTTTAATTGCGTAGCGAGATAAGTGGTACTGCTAGCTGGCGAGAAATTCGCAACAGCGAAAATTTCGCTGGATTAGCGAAAAATTTTCGGTATCATACGACAGTTTTTGACGCCGATTTTGTTTGTTTCATGCTTTTTAAGTAGAACTCCGTTTAAGCGTTCTTGGTACCGTTAGAGTGTAGAATCCAAATATATTGAAAAGCATTTTTGAGATTATTATGAAAATGTAATTTTAAAAATGGTCCAAGCTGGTCACTTTTCTCTCTTTTCTTACTCTAACTTGTTTATTTGAAGCCCAAGCGGAGTGAATAAGGTGTCCAGTAAATCTTGTGAGGTCTCCTATCCAGAAATGATCACATCTTATCATGGAGTAACACTTCCTTCTCTAATTTTTCCATTAGAGCCCATTTCGGACAGAGATGTTTGGGTTGGGGAGAGTTAGCAAAGGAAGTGGATTTTGTATTTATGTTTTATTATTATTTTGTGCAAGCCCATTTGTGATGTTTAGTGGCTTCTTTGAGTCCCTCTATAAAGTTGTTATACTTCTGACTTACTTTTCAAAATTTGGGCTAGTTTTGCAACAGAATTTTGTGGTTTGTATTTGTGGTTTGAAAAATTGAAGCTTTGTCAGATTCTATTGATGTTAGATTGGTTTCCATTATGAACAGTGAATGATTAGTTAATTCTTATTGATTTCAACCTTTTTTCTTTACCTTTAGCTAACCACACACCAAGCACATTAGATTTCAATGATGGTGAAAAAGCGTACCTCCATAATTGCATAACCTACCCTAATAGTTCATTATTGCTTTAATAGGTTAAGGACCCTGTGGAAAAAAAGAAAAGAAAAAGAAAAGAAAAAGAAAAAAAAAATAAAAGAAAAGAAAAAGAATAAAAATTGCAATGCTTTGCCTTGAAACCCGAGCACGATCAGAGGGTGTGAAAAGCCTTTAAACTGTGCCTAAACCTTCAGGTTGGGAGTCACCCAGACTTAGTGTTATTACATGGGTGGATGGGTGGAGTTTATGTAAAGTTAGTATTGTAGGTCGAAATCGTCGAAGTCGGGTGAAACTTCGAAAGAGTTTGTGGTCGAAAGATCTTTATGACTTGGTGCCCTAAGCCTTAATTGGTTAGGAGTCATCGGTAGATCCGTTACGAACTTTAATTGGTCGATTCCTCGGCCATTGCACCTATAGCGCAAAGAATTGTGGAATAAGAGGTGGGTCCTAATCTATTTAGGTTGGATTTAGCATGCTAGGTCGTGAGCAGTAGCTAGGTTGGGGGAGAGTGCGGTTTAACGATTATTGTTGAGAGTTGATAAAATAAACACTTGGATTTTTAGTGGAAGTTTAAGTTTGATTCGAGATGGAGACTCTTTTGATACTCAATTTTGTATGGTATTCACATTCTCATGATGAGTTATTGGACACGGCATTGATGATTCTTAGAGATTAGGGCATTACTCTTTCACAACCTTTTGAAATACCATTTTTGTGCATATTATTTTGTTATCGTTTGTATGCTCTCTCTTTCTTTCTTTCTTTCATTGCTAAGGACTACATGATGTGTAGGTTGAAGTGTGATTAGTGCCCAGAAAAGTGCTATTTTGAACCCTAATTTATTATAGGTTTTGAAGGTGCTTTTGTGTACTAATCATGTGAAATCAACCCGTTTTACACATTAAGGTCCCCTCTTATTCTCTTGATCGCATTTTGTGGCAATTTTGCAGTTTTTGTGAGCTAATCATGCCAATATTGTTGAGTCGATCCAAGCACGAGAGGTCGAGTCAGGCTTCGACATCATAGATCGGAGACTGAAGGAAGAAGAGAAGAAAATAGAAGAAAATGAAGAGCGGGAAGAAAATGGAAGAGAAGCGGCGGGAACGGTGGCCAATGGGCAGTAGCCGCGGGAGAAACTGGATTTTTAGCTGGGGTAGCGAAAATTCGCGGTGATAGCGAAGATTTCTCAATTTACCGCTATCTCTTCGTAATTCGCTAGGTAATAGAAATACACTATTCTAGCAAAATTTTGCATTTAAGCTACTCCACGAAGATTTCACTAGGCTAAATTTATTTGCTAAGCGAAATTGCCCTTTGCCTCGCAGAAAATTCATGATTCGCTATCTCTTTAGTGATTTAAGCTACCTGGCGAATTTTACCGCCTATCTAGCGAGATTTTAGCTATACTTGAATTTGTACATGCTGGGAAGTGGTATCTTGTCATCCTTTGTAATTAATCTGGCTTAGGCTTCATTTTTGGTGTATTACTCCCTTGTCCTTTAATTTAGCCAAATTGTTAGGCTTTCTTGTATTTTCACACATTAGGGTTGGCTATATAAGCCACCTTATAAGTTTGTAACCCTAACTTTTAATCTTTCAGTAAAAACCCGCAGCTTTTCATGTTTCTCTCTTCTCTCTCCTCTTTCTCTCCCTTTCTTGGTTGCCCGAACACCTCGAGATGACAACTTGGAGGATGGCGGCTAAAACCACTTCCTTCTTGAAGTAAAGAGGCTGGCAGGGGTGAGATCTTAGAAATTTCTTGGTGGTTCCTTTGTTTTCATGCGACGGGTTTTGTCATTTTGGTTCCCAAATTTTCATTTCTAGGTTTAAATCTCTTTGATGTGCTTTCTTTGGCCAATACTTGGCAAGCTTTTAGGGTTTAGTGTATTCTTAGCTTTAGATACACTAATATCCATTAGTTGCCCTTTACGAGCCACTGAGGTAGGTTAAGGGGTTAGGGTTTCAGCAGCATGTGCATCCACTTTTGATCAATACTTGGTAATCTTTAGGGTTCGGTGGATGCTTATTGTTAGATCCACGAGATTCATTGGTTGCCCTTCTACGAATCATTGTAGGATGGGTCAAAACAAATTTCCTTTGGCAAGACCATAAATGTTAAATAAATGCTTTCTATCAAAGGAAATTATGAGGTTTAGTTCTTAAAGTTAAATGAAGATCCGGTTCGGGAGATGACTATATATCGTCCTCCCTAGTATGAAAAAAATTAATGAAGGACCTCTCGGTTAGCCTAGGATCTTAAGCTCGGTATTGCTTGCTTCAAGGAGTTCTTTTTCTTATTTTTCTTCATTTATTTTGATTGCAAACCATCCATCCACATTTTTCTGGCAAACCCAAATCGAATTTAATTCACCGGTTTGATTTCACTCGAATCATTTATGCGAAGAAAACCCATCCGTGTTCGGCCCTAGACCACTATCTTTGTAGTAGCTTGACTAAAGCGATAGGAGGGAACAGGTATATAAATTTTGTTGATTTTAGCTCAGCCTACTGTGGCACGAATCACTCTTGCATCAAATCTCTAATTGAGGGAGCAGTTGGACATTGATCTCCTTGATGACTAGTTGATTGGCAATTACAATAGGATTGGAGAGGTATAGGTGGTTTAGTTACTGCTTGTACTTCATGCTGATTTTGCAATTCTAGTTCTTCCAATCTTCTAGTCAAAGAAGATAGCTTGGCTTTCATTTCCATTTCCTCTGATAGTGAAAAATGCCCCCTTTTTGGTTCACTAGGGGCCTATGCTGTCGGTTCCACAGGATTTAGTTCATCCCAAGCTTTGGAGGAGTCTCGACAACATAGGGTTGAGAAATCGAGAAGCTATCACGGATTTTTGTTGAGGAAGTCCCCCCCACACATGGTTTCCAAAAGTTGTTTCATGGAAGAGGACATTCCATCGTAGAAATGGTTCACTAGCATCCATGTATCAAAGCCATGATAAGGGCATGTACTGATGGTTTCAAGATATCTTTCCCAGCATTGATAAAATTTCTCATTGTCATGAGCTACGAAGGTGTAGATCTTCCTCTTGAGATTATTGGTCTTATGGGCACTGAAGAACTTCTTAAAGTGGCCTGACTCGGCCCGATTCACGATGGTCCTTGGCTGTAATGAATTAAGCGAATTTTGCGGGTTTAGTTTATCTTTGAGGGTCGAGGAAGGCTTTCAACGAAGCGAGTCCATATCAATTGCACCCTCCTTGAAAGTAGTGCAAACCTCCTCGAAATCCCGAATATGTGTATATAGATTTTCGTTTTCCATACCATGAAAAGTCGGAAGCAGGGGAACCAAATAAGGTCTCACTGCCACATCCTCTACAGGGGGTATAATACATGAGTGCACCTGCGCACGGTGGAGTAAATGTGATCCCTCATTGATGCAGTATCATTGGGTTCTAGATGAACCCGCATTGGCCTGGCTGGCTCTTCGGGTGAGGATCTCCGTCGATTGGTGTGCGGTCATAACGACCGTACCAAATAATACGAGTTTTTAAAGCGTTTAGCAAGTTTGACCAACAATTGGTATGTGGGCCCCAAGTTGACTTATCAAGGATGGATAATTTTGGGTGACTAAGACACCATTCGTAGGCCTTGTCGATACAGTTCATAGACGGGTTGAGCGTCAAAATCCGACTTCTGGATGAGTTATGGCCATGGAGTTTAGCGGTGTCAGTCGGTTTGGAGTTTTTGCACGAAAAGACCCTGAGCTACATATAAACTGGTTCGTTTGAATAGAATACAGCCCCGAAAACCTTTCATTTTGAGCTCAAAACCACAAGAAAAACCAGGGCCGTGAACAGGCTGGGTCGTTTCAACCTATTTTTAAACCAAACGGGTTTTGGTCGTGGGAGGCGTCACCGGCCACCCCCCTTTCTGCGTGACCGGGAGCGCCACCACGGGACGATTCCGCCAGGCCAGGTTTCACGAGACCACGTAGGACTCTCCAGTCGGGCCGGCCCGGGCGCGACGGGGGGCCGCCACGGTAGGTGGTGGATTTTCTATTTTTCGGCCATTCGGGGTGGGCCCACATACCTCCCCTCTTTTTATTTTTGGACCTTTGAACTCATTCCGTGGTCTCTTCGCGGATTCTCGTAGTTTGAAGATCTGTAGAAAACAAATATGGCCGTTGTTGGATTACGAGGTTTTCAGGCCAACGATTCATGCCACGGTGGGCTGAGGCTAAAATCAACAAAGTTATATACACCTAAGAGGTTCCCTCTGCTGCTTGGTAGTCGACTCTTTGCAGTATGGTGGTCTGGTCGAACACGGGGATGGTTTTCATCCTAAAAATGGTTTGCATCAGGGTCTGTGAAGGTAAAGGTTTTCTATTTGGACTCTTTGGAATTGTCATTTCAAAAGCAGTGGGAATGGTTTAAGAGCGAGAATTGTAAAGAAAGTAAAAGGAATTGAAAAGGACTGAAAGATTTGGAGTCACTAACGCGGGTTAGGAGTAAGCAAGTGTCCTCGGGTTTTATCCTTAGTTATGACATCTGACTATAGTCCATGGCATAGCGGGATCACATATTTAACTAGCAAACCTCACCCATGAAGCAACTCTGTTGAGTCAATACGAGGTAGCATGCGGTTATGGCCCTCTTTTAAAACCACAACATTAAATTATCATTTGAGGCACAAGTAAAGACCATCCCAAGAACAACAGTGCATCTCGCTGTGCCTTTGTATCCTAAACATGGAGGTATTGGCCAAAATAATAGCAGTAAATGTTATTTAAACCTAATTGAAGGGCCCTAACATGTAAATATTATCTCGAAGGCTCGTAGAGACCATCTAAGAATCCCACGGTATATACCATTTGAATATGTACTTGACCTCACAAGCATGGAGTATTGGCCAAATCAATAACATTCAATGTTATGCAACCATGTTTTGAGAATATAAGGGCCATAAATACACTACTGTGGCTTTTAGTACAAAGAGAACAACGTGCATATGCCACCACCAAGCTAGCACATATATTCAAGAAAGGAGGCTTGACAGAAACATCTCTTGAGTTGTCATCCTCGAGAGGGGTGTTTGGTAGTAGAAAGTAAGAGAAAGGAGAAAGAGAAAAAAAAACCCTAGCGCTAAAATACAATACTTTATTTACAAAATGAAAACACAAAAATATCTTATCTCCCCCCCAATTATTTATAAGAATTGTTACTTAGGTTACAAAGCAAGAGAGGGGCTTATATAGGCCACCTGAGGCATGAAAATACAAAAACCTGAAATTGAAAAATACAGGATTATGGGACCGATTAAGTAATACACCAAGTTTGGAGGCGGTTTGGCATTAATTACAAAGCATGTGAGGCATCAATTTCGCTGGTGAAGAGATTTCGCTAATTAAGCGAAATCAGCAAGTCTAAGCGAGCAAAATTCGCTAAGGGTGGGCAATTTCGCTCGCTAGCGAAATTTCGCTAAGCTAGCGAAATTCTTGTGAAGCCGAAATCAATTATTTTCGCTGGGAACGGTGCTAGCGAATTTGGAGTGGTCTAGAGGAGTTTGGCATTTTAAGCAGGTTGCGAAATTTACCGGCTAAGGTTGCTTGAAATTTTAGCAATCTTCGCGCAGAGCCCCATAAGCTCAGCGAAAATTCTGCGTTGTTGATCCTTCACTTGCTTTTCATCACGCCTTCATGCATCGAATTTTCTTCACTTGCCTTTGTTTTCTCATTGATTCTTGCCAGAATTTGGTTGATGGTGAGACTTGAATTCCAACTTCATGATTCATCCTTTGTATTGAAATTGAACTCCAAAAGTGCGCAAAAGCCTGCAAAACAACCAAAAATACCCTCTAAATGGCATAAGTGTTACTAAGAAGACTAGAACACTTCAATTGGCATAAATGACATGATTAGTGCACAAAAAGCACTCAAAACCTATCTAATATAGGGTTCAAAATTGCACTTTTTGGGCGTGTCCACCCCAAACCGAACGTTGCTAGTCCCTTAGCGATCTGAAACAAAAAGAAGATGCATGTGGTGATTTTCAAAGGTTATGATTCAAAAGGTATATGTACATATAAACAATATCTTAAAGGCGAAATTGAAATCAAAGTTGTAAGCAAATATGAAAGAATCAAAACCATACAAAGAGAACAATTCTAGGTAAATGTGGATCCATAATTCTCAGCAATTTCCACCTAAGTCTAATGATTCTTTATGTAGCTTGGATTAAGCTAATAAGGCGAAAAATTGCCACGCCTCACAAACCTAGCAGCATTGTGGCCTTAAGTTGTTAGACAACCTAGATAGAGACTAGTTACACTTTCTTTTTCAATTATAATGTAGGATGCAATGCTTAAAATTCGACTTCACAAAGTCGGGTGTAGAGGGTCCGCAGGTGACTCCCTACCACTCAAGGTTTAGGGCATCAAGCGAAAGGATCGATGACCACTAACTCTAAAGACTTCACCACAGGACTCCAAATGACTTGAAATCAAGCACCTACTGTCGTTAGACTCTACCTATCCACCCATATAGCAAACACAAAATCGATGACTCCCAGCCAATTAAGGCTTAGGGCATCGGGTTTCAAAGGCTTTCGCCATACACCCCTCGGACCGTGCTCGGGTTTCAAGGCAAAACTTCACGACTTTATTTTTCTTTTTCTTATTTTCTTTTTCTTTTTCTTTTTGCTTTTTCTTTTCTTTTCCTTTTGGAAAACTGACATTGGTCTTCAGCGTAAGGTAACTGAATCTATCCTAGGTTGCAAACATACCTAAGGCCGGCTTTGCAAGCGAAAGAAGGCACAAATTTCTAACTATTAAGAGCAATCACAGGTACGGGTGTGTGAATTAGCATACAGGGGGAAATTTTCAAGTTGAGCATGCTTTGGAACTTATTTGACCATAAGCGAAATCTCAAGCATGGAATTTGTCCTAGCATATAAGTGACAAACAATGATTCAATTATCCAACAAAAGCGATTCAATTGTCAATTGCGTAGCAATTCAGTGTCCCGATTAAGGAGAGCAATTCCCAGTGTCCAATTGTAGCAATTCAATTGTTCAATTGAAAGAAAAGCTGTTACACATGGTAACCTGAAAAGCATGATATCTGAGAATGCATATATATATATCTTTGAATAGCTTTTGATATAGCCAAAGTGGCTAATACATGAATACAAAGCTAAACGCAAAAGTATCACTGCCTACTATGGCTAATACATAAATCCTAAACAAAAGTAGTAGGCAGTTGATAAAGATGGTAAATATGAAAAAATTGTAAAAGAAACCTAACCACCTCACTGATGTGGTGGTGGTGGGAGTCTAAAGCTGCTGCTGCTTCTTGACAGAACATCAATGAAGGCTGCATCGATGGTGAGCTCTCTGTTGACCGGGAACATGAGGAGGGCTAGATGGGTCTGTCACGGTCGGCCTTAGAGATAGCCTTTGAGGCCCAACCTACGATCTGGGCCTTTGTGTATGAGTGAGCGGATGCATCAAATCACACCGGCTATCTCCTCTCATTTGGCATGTATGTACTCCCACGTGCGTGATGTCTTTGAGATAGGAAGGCCGGAATTATCTCTTTGCAGGCTGCTTGATGTAGTATGTGGAGGGAGATGGAGGTGACGATCTGAAATGGGGTCTCGTACCTCGGGCTCGAGGCGGGTATATCATCTACGGTGGTCCCGCTGTTCCTCCGACCCAGACTCCCCGTCCCGTGGTCGTGATATGGAATGAGACTCCGCATAGTCATAACCTACCATCATACCACATGTAGGCATCTAGCCTCTCATCTCTAGCCTGGTCCGGGAATCCCATTTGCTCGAGAACATACCGTAGGAGTTCCCAGATCGCAATGGACGCTTCTCCGTCGTGCCAGTCCTTCCGATGGACCTTCTCCTCAAACCCGCAACAGAACATCACCACTTCATGGCTGAACCAAAATCCCTCCGAGATCCTAGAAAGAGCCTAATACGGTTCCTCCTTCCGCATACACGTCAGCAGAGGGAACAAGTCGTACGAGGCATGGTCGATGAGCGTGATCTCAGGCGGAAGTCGCTCGTAAAATACCGACTACCAGAGCATCTCCGCCGCGGCTCGGAACTATCTCTCTGCGGCGGGGTGGGCCCAAGCTCAGAATCTCTTCCGAGTTATGCTAGCCAAGATGCAATCCCAATGCCACAACATAGCCGGTCCGAGTACAACGTATGGGCCATCTATATCAATCAATCTCTGGGCGGACCGCCCGTCTCCCCCCGGATGTCATGGAACGGTAGAACCGGCAGTTAATTCTCACTCTTCTGCACAAACTGCCGCGAGTCAGCGCGGGCGAAAGTGAGTGGAATACCCTCATCAATCTCAAAGACTCCCCAGATCCCGGGTCGTACCTCACGTGGGATGTCATGAAATGACTCCCGATGAAACTCTCGCGGTGAGTCGCATTATTCCTCGAACGGGTTCCCTACGCAATACGGGCCCCGACCTCGATGCCGGGCGACAACCGAGGTGATGAAGTCGCTCCGCAACCGGCGAACTGGAGATGGCGGGCTCCATGAAGATGACTCGCCGGGGCCCGACGCGCGGGCCCGGGCCGAGGGCCTCGGCCTCCCAACTCTCCTCCGAGGTACAGGATGCGGCCCGGTCCCATCCGGTGGTCCGATAACGCCAACCCGGTGGCCTCGAGCACGCTCGGGACCGCGGGAGCGGTACAGAGCCGGACCGAGCCGGGCCACTTCTCTCAGCGCGGTCAATCTCACACCCGAGTCAAGACTCCGACCCACCTCCCGAGGTAATGAACCATACCGAGCATCAAAATAAAATAATCGAAAAGGGCTCAACTCATCAAAATATAACTGAGACCCCGTAGTACCAACCAGAGCTCGAGGCTAACAACCAATTTCCGGCGTCAACGAACAGGTTCACCGACGGCTGAAACGGCCCTAACTCGCAAACGTGGCCTCGACAATGATCGATGTCAGCGGCACCTACCATCAACCGAGGTCAACCGCAACCGATGGCTCAGCCGTGGAAGCTCACCGAAGGCTCGGTCGTGAGGTACAATGGTCGGGCTCGAAACTCGAACTCGCGCGCACTCTGGGCCACGGCAAGAATGAAAGCCGAGCAACTGCTGGACGACTTCGCAAGCAGCGATGTCTGGCGGCGGGCAGATCGGGATCAGTACTACTGGAGCTCAGACACCTACCGGGAGGGGGGAGAACGTGAAGTGATTCTAAACCAACCCTCCCCGTTTATATAAGCTTGTAAATCCAGCCATATCATTCCCGCCAATTTTCGCTATTTTTAAATGAATTTGGTCACACCTAGTACACCACCCGTAATCAATTCTCAGATTAAAATGAAAATTAATATATTACTAAAAGTAAAATTAAAATTAAAATTAGGAAATAGAATATATCTAATAATTTAATATAAGATAATATAAAATACTTACCAACTTGCTAAAAATGGAAAGTCATAAATTAGAAACATATAAAATAGCTAAAATGGAAATCTGACTAAATTAACAAAAAGACAAAAATTGTTGAACTCCAATTTGGTTTTTGAGAACACCAAACCGCCTAATATACCAAATTACCTGCTGAGGGTCAAGGAGGATTATCTCTCAACCCCCGCAGCCGTCTGGCTAATTCCATGGTTTTCAGCGCCCACCGTTTGATGTGGTCCTCGCGATGGCTTTGGAATTGATCAATTGGTCATAGCCGTGTTGTTGGCAAGACCAATATTTTTTCATCTTCTCGGGCCGATTACCTTGCACTTCCCCGGGTACTTTGTTTTCCCCGCACATCACTCAATTAAAACACTGATTAGTTCTTTGATTTTCAATTTCTAAGAACTCATGTTTGTTGCTCAAATGAAAGATGTTCAACTCCATGGTCATGTTACCAAAAGTTAATTGCATGACTCATTCCGCAATTTATTATTGCATTGGCGCGGCTTAAAATGGTCTTCCTAAGATGATTGGTACATGATCGGGTTCACTAGCAATCGTTCAAAGGTCAAGTACCACAAAAATCTACTCGGGTAGTAGAATTTGTCTATCTTCACTAAGACATCCTCAACTATCCCTTTAGGATTTCACCGATCCATCGGCCAATGAGAGTGTGATGTTGCAGGTTTAAGTTCACCTAGACCTAATCGGGCTTGTATACCGACCACTGGTGACAGTTCACACCGCCCTAAATCAAGCAAGGACTTTTCTATGCAATTCCCACCAATATTGAATGTAATTGTGGGAGATCCAGGATCTTTGTATTTGACAGGGTATTTGCTTTGGATTATGGCACTGATATGTTCAGTGAGAAATGCTTTTCAATGCCTAATCCTCTTGATCGTGCAAAGATCTTTCAAAATTTTGCATAAGCAGGACTTGTTTGATTAGGTCCAAAGAAGGTATGTTAACCTTTACTTGCCTTAAGACCTCTTAAAATGCCCGTCACGAGATGCCTTCTTCTTTCCTCTATGCTTGTGGAAATGGAGGTGGTATGCGGTATTTGATTGAATCCTCCTTAGGAGAATATGCTCAGACTGCAATTTTCTCCCTCGCTGGATTCTTCAACAAACTTCGCATTAGTCGATCAACCCTTTTCCACTTCTCAGGTGATTACGAAGCCTTAACCTCATCCATTCTCGAATTGTTGGATAATCCTACCTCATGAATTCCTTTAGGCTTGAACTGTTTGGGAAGGAACCTCCCTCTTTCAGATTCCAAATGAACTTGTTGATTCTGCAGATTTAACACGTAGGTCGTCAATTTTCCGGTCGAGATTGCTCTCAAGCCCATCTATTCTTTGTTCATCGTATTCTCTACGCATCAATTCTTGCGCGCCTTGCACATTGATTCCTTTTGTTCCTCGAACAAAGTTGCCTACCACCTACTTCAAATTAAATGGCTTGCTCCACAGAGATGAGGATGGTGGCCGGCCAGTGGTTTGCAGGGGAACTAAACTCGAGGTTTGGCCCCCAAGTACTATGCTGTGGGGTTAGGGTCTCCATGCAGCAGCCAGGTGATTCCTCCAATTGGAATTGTAGGTATTTCCATATGGAGCATTGGATTGTTGGGTGTTTGAATGTCATTGTCTCGGCAAAGAACAAATAATTCATAATTAAACTTTTTGATCGAGGGGGGCTTATAGCACATGGTTCTACCGGATTTGACAGGGGATTGGAAATTGTGCAAAGACTGGACTGGGCAGGATTTTCAACATCGTGATTGATGCACCTCTTGAGCCGCTTGCCTTCTCAAGCTCCCTACTTTCCTAGCTAGGCTGGAAATCCTAGCTCTCATCTCTATTTCTTCAAAAGGTATTACATCCCACCCCTTGATATCACCTGGTGGTCTCATCTTATCCACCCTTGCCAGTTCATCCCAACCTCTAGAAGTTTCACAATGCACTTTAAAAAAATCCATGGCTTCATCAGATGTTTGCTTAAAAGTCTCCCCACACATGGTTTCCAAGAGTCGCCATGGTGTGGAGACATACCACCATAGAAGTGGTTCACCAACATCCAAGTATCAACTCCATGATGAGGGCATGCACCGATGGTTTCCAGCTAATCTTCCCAACACCGTAAATCTCTTAACATCAAGAGTCGAAGGTGTGTGCAAATTTATTCTTTTCAAATTATTGGTCTTATGAGCACTCAAGAACTTTCAGAATTTGCTGCGTACCAGCCCAATTTAATGGTTCTAGGCCTCAAATGAGTTGAGCCATATCTTGGCCTCACTTTAGGAGCACAATGTGAAATGCCTTTAGCTTCAAAGAAATCCATGTCCATCATACCTTCAAGGTAGTGCAAACCTCCTCAAATCCCTACATGAGCTGGGACATGATTTTCATTTTCCCATACCATGATATGTGGGGAGGAGTAACAATATACTCCATCACAGATTCACTGGTGGTGGAGTGAACATGCTGTGACGGGGCACTAACTCTGTGGAGGGTGGATGTGATCCCTCATGGTTCTATATAGGCATTTGATTCACGGGGTTCCGTCGTCTGTTCCTTACGGATCCATGGTATCAATAAGCAATTAACCTCAATTAGTCGGGTCGGTTGTACCTATCCGGCAGACCCACCTATGTGTTCTATCCCATCGTTGCAAATTGCATAACTAGAGACAACAAAGAGCAACAAATAACTTGCAAAAAGATTAAAATTGAATTAACAACAATAAAAACTCCGAATTAATGAAAAATCGAAAACCAATCAACAAAGGCAGCTATCGCTAATCAAGAAAATCGGCGCTCGCAGAATCGAAATAAAGGAGTAAAGAAGCCTTCACTTGTGATGTGGATCACAAGTACTTCAACTACCATTTGTAGTTTGGCACCATCCCCGCAACGGCGCTCATTTGATTCGTGCCACAAAGAGTTTGAAGCAAATCAACAAAATTTATATACACCTGTTCTACCATCGCCGTGAGTCAAGCTACCAAGATAAAGGGTTTGTGTAGTCGAACACGGGGATGGGTTTTCATCCTAAAATGGTTTGTACCGTTGCATGAAGGTAAGGCTTTTTATTTGGGACTTTTGGAATTGTGTTTCAAAAACAAAGGGGGAAATGGTTTAGAAACCGAGAATTGTAAAACCGAAAGTAAAAGGTGAAAGTTAACTTTCAAGATTTAGGTCACTAACTTAAGTTAGGCAAACAAGTGTCCCTGTTTTATCCTCAAGGCTATGACATGCAACCTATAGTCCATGGCATAACCGGATCTATATTTAACTAGCAAACCTCACCCATGAAGCTAAACTCCCATTTGAGTCAATACAGTAGCATGCGCTTACGGCCCCTTTAAACCCTAACATTAAATTATCATTTTAGAGGCTCAGAAGACCATCTAGCACAACAATGCATCTCTCAATTGCAAGTAATCGTATCCTAAAGCATGGAGAGACACAAATAATAACAAGAAATGTTATTTAAACCTAATTTGAAGAACCCTAACATGTAAATATTATCTCAGGCTCAGAAAGACCATCTAAAGAATCACAAAGATTTCTCTCACTCGAATATGTACTAATTTCTAAAGCATGTGAGTAGACGGGCCAAATCAATAACATTTATCTAACGTTACGCAACCATGTTTTGAGAATATAAGGGCCATAAATACACTACCGTGAGCTTTTAGTACAAGAGAACAACATGCATATGCCCCACTGCTTAGCTTCCTTCCTCTTCAAAGAAAAGCGAGGCTTAGCTACATCTCTTGAGTCATTATCCTCAAGAGGGGTGTTTCAGCCGAAAGTAAGAGAAAGAGGAGAGAAGAGAAAAACCCTAGCTAAAAATACAATACTTTTATTTACAAAATGAAAACTTACAAAATATCTTCTCTCCTCAAAATTGTTGCTAAAATTGTTACTTAGGTTACAAAACAAGAGGGCTTATATAGGCCACTCAAGGCATGAAAATACCAAAAACCTATGAAATTGGCTAAGAGTAGACACCTGGGCACACACCAAGTTTGGAGGCTAGCTTGGCACACTACAAAGCACGACGAGGCATCAATTTTCGCTAGGTCAAGAATTTCACACTAGCGAAATCAATGTGTCTGAAGTAAACAAGAAATTTCAAGGGTGGGCAATCATAGCAGCGAAATTTCGCTTAAGCTAGCTAAATTCTTGTGAGAAGCGAATCAATTATTTTCGCTAAGGAACAAAGCATAGCGAATTGATGGTCTAGCGAATGGCATTTTGCTTAGGGTTGCGAAATTCGCTATAGTCATGTAAATTTTCGTAATCTTAGCTAAAATTTTCGCAAGCTTAGCGAAAATTCCTGCGTTGTTGATCCTTCACTGCTTTTCATCCTGCCTTCAACTGCATCGAATTTTCTTCACTTTGCCTTTGTTTTCTCATTGATTCTTGGGCTGGTTGATGGTCGAGACTCTGAATCTAAATCTCATGATTCATCCTTGTATTGAAATTGAACTCCAAAAGTGTGCAAAAGCCTACAAAACAACCAAAATAATTTAAATGGCATAAGTGTTACTAAGAAGACTAGAACACTTCAATTGGCATAAATGACATGATTAGTGCACAAAAAGCACTCAAAACCTATCTAATATAGGGTTCAAAATTGCACTTTTTGGGCACTAATCAGCCACCACAACAACCTTTGGACCAAGGTAAGGGTACTCCTGTGTTCCTGGTCTCTTGAGCTTTCCGTTGATATAAAGTTTGTAAATTTTGGACGTCGTTTGGTTAGTTTTCCATTTTTGGGTCATTTCGGGTAATTACCGAAAAGGTTTGGACTGAAATTGGACATCAATTGGTCAATTAGGCAAAATTGAAGTTGGATTTGTGAAATTGGACATTTTTATGAGTTATTTGAAGGTTCAATTTCGAAAAATTAGCCTCCGGGTGAAAAGCCCCAATTTTGGGTACTAGGTCTATAGGGCACACTGTATAATTGGACCTGTTGGGGTCCAATTTAGATAGTTTCATAGTTCTAAAAATTATTCTAAGACATTTGGGGCATCCCAATGTCTTTGGTTAAGTTATTGAAGCCTAAATGGTATTTTTATATTATTACAAGCACTCACATTGAGCCTGGTGACGATCTTGCAGGGGAGCAGGACTTAGCATCTGTAGTCTGTGAGTGGTTTACGTGTTTTAAATGCTTTCATGTATTAGTATGATATATAATTGTGGTTAATTATTATATATATAACTTAATTGATCGAACGGTTGGTTATGCATAAATATAATTATATGTTTTTATATAAATAAGTTATCATTTCATGTGGATTTTGTCAACATTTTAAACATTTGAAAATTTTATTGAGTTCATGGATATATTTGTGGTATTTAAACATTTTGGTACATGGATTGAGATTTTAAACCACTTTGAAAATTTGTTGTTTTAAGAAATGGATTTTGAGATTTTGTGAAATGATTATAATACAGTATCTTTGGAAAAGTATATGTGAGTAAGGAAACGGTTACATATTATTTCCACGGTCGTGATGTCGGGATTACCCGAAGGTTTATTAGTTTGCCACGGTGTCGTGAGGTTGGTTCCCTTCAACAGGTTATATATTATTTCCACGGCCGTGATGTCGGGATTACCCGAAGGTTTATTAGTTTGCCACGGTGTCGTGAGGTTGGTTCCATCCAACAGGTCATATATTATTTCCACGGGCGTGATGTCGGGTTCACCCGAAGGTTATTAAGTTGCTAATATAAGTCGTGGAGGTTGGGCTTACTCCGGACGTTTACTATGAGTATATGGTACGGTACATTGTTGGTTTCTGAGTAAGGTATAACCATTTCAATATTTATGGTTATTGTATTTTCATGATTATTTTTATGACATGATGGTTATATATATTTTATGCTCAATTTTATGTTTCAGGAACAAATCTGCATTATAATTTTCTAATAATCATGTCGGTTAAATTTTTTTAGCATGAATTTCATATTGACTTGCAAAGTTTGGGTTTAGTGAAATGTTTCTAAATCCAGGAACCTTACAAAAGAGTGGACGTGAGGCCTTGAGAGAGTGAATGTTCGAAAATAAAAACATTTTCCTTATAAATTATGCCACTCATCGAGATTTATTATCTCACGTTTTATCGTTTTTACATCCGTCTCTAAGTCCAGTAAAATTGTGAGACCTACCTTTGCGCACTTCTACATTACTCTTCTACTAATACCATAAAGATTTCATCTTATCTATCTATCTTTATTTTATTGGACTTATTTGTTTTCATTTGTACCCCTAAATTCGCAAACACTCTTAGAATGCTCTGATCTTAGTATTGAACTAATATGAGTCTTTATTATATGTGTGTGTGGTTATGACCTGCAATAAGATAGGTCGGTTGTGGATTTAAGCTGTTGTGGATTTCTTTATATATTTGAGGTATTATATTAATGCATGTGTTTACTTTCTTTCTTAAAGGGGAGTTCATCGATATCCCTATGATCGTGCATAAAGGGGACTTCACTAGGCGGGACTACCCGGGGAATCTTGGGAGGTTTTTGGATCGGGTCTTGTCAGCTTGGTATCAGAGCCCTAGGTTTCTAAATTCCTTGGTGTTGTACATTGTTGTGCAACTCATCCAGTGTTTTGTATACCTTCCTAACCTTATCCTTGAAATTGATTATGTTTCATTTATTCTTGGAAACAGTTCTTCTTCCTGATGGCGCACAGAGGTAGACGAGGCCCCGGGAAGAAAGCCGTGGAAAGTTCGGGGATGCACCTACTTATGAGGAGAATCTTGTCGAGCGCCTAGCTCAATCACTATGAGGAGTGGGTTTACTGGTGTTACTATTGATCAGGCTCGTAGACTTGGAGCAGTGGGTTTTGATGGCTCCACGGATCCCATGGTGGCTTTGTCCTGGCTAGATGACACAGAGAAGATTTTGGATTCCAAGCTATGCAAAGAACCGGATGAGGATATCGTGATACTGGCCGCTAGGGTAGTGCAAGAAAGCAGGGCGATGAGAGGACTAGGAACGTCACACCCAGTACGTCAGACCACTTTCACACTGAAGCTTTAATTTCAAACTTTGTTGAGACTAAGAGGCTAGGAGTTTGAGACGTCACCGTGGTAGCATGATAGTTTCCGAGTATGAGCGTAGGTCTCGTGAGCTATCGGATTTTTTGTCCCACTTAATTGGCGGATGAGATTAAAGGTGAAAGAGGAGGTTTCTCGATGGATCGAGCAGCCGATAAACAGTCTCTCAGTTCCGATCATCCCACGTATCGCGACGAGGACGCCATTTAGAAGTGAGAGACAGACTGACATACGCCACTAAGCGCCATCATACGATGGATTGTCTTCGGGAACCCCACAGGATCATCTAATAGGTAGTTTCAAATTCTCCGGATCTTCTAGCAGCAGAGATCTTGAGCGACATAATGCAGCCAAATGCAGCAGGTTTCGTAGAGGTGACATACATAGGGTTCCGGATTTCAATCAGTGGGCAGGCAAGAGCTACTCGCAGATCTCAGACCGAGGCGGTTCCCATTCGAATTTTGTGGCATTTGCGCTAAGATCTATGATGACCATGCCAAATGGATAATGTATGATTTCAAGGCGCGCACAGGACATTTCAAGAGGGACTCCGCCTCATCAAGAATCCAAATTTAATTAGAGCGCCTCGGATAAGGTACTGGGCCCCAAAGCAGTTAGTGGGCATGGAGGATTGGATACATTGCATATGGCGTAATTCTCATGCTCATTTAGCATGGACAAATACCGCACTAAACGCTAGAGGCAGGGGATAGAGAGGACGACCACTTGCTAGAGGCAGAGTTTATGCTATGACCAGTAGAGGCACATGCCACCCCGAATGCCAGACAGGTAATATTATCTATTTTTGGCAGATTTATGCACATGTACTCATTGGACCTGTGGGCCATACACTTTATTTCACGTGAGTATGTCGCGACAAGTCTGATGACTCCTGCCTTTTGGGATGTGGTTCGAGATTGCCACGCCCACATGAGAGTCTCACGGTCTGTCGATGCTTAAGAGTAGCTTGTTTTCTATTGAGGGCCAAGCCATGGAAGCAGCATTTGATATTAATAGATCTTAAGGTTGGATGTAATTCTTGGGATGGATTGGGCTTGCTTTTAAACTATGCTTCAATGGATTGTTTCTCAAGGAGGTGATATTTACTCCACCGGACTACCAATAGGCCTTCATGAGCGGAGGCGAAGTACCTTCTGTGTTTGATTTCCCGCCATTTATGCTAGATGTTTACCAAAAAGGTTGTAAGGGTATCTAGCTCATGTAGTTGACACTGTAGTAGCGAAGTGAGATTAGAGGATGTACCAAGAATGGGACTTTCTCGATGTGTTTCCCGCATCTTCCAAAGCTTCTGCTCCAACGAGAAATAGATTTTCCCATTGATTTAGTCCTCGAATGCATCCTATTTCTTTACCACCTTTATAGAATGGCACCAAATGGAGTTGAAAGAGCTGAAGACTCAACCATGAGCTGGTGGATAGACGACAGCCCAATATTTCACCTTAGGGAGCACTGGTGGTTATTTCAGGAAGGTTGATGATACTGAGTTGTGTATAGACTACGCACGCTGAATAAGGTCACCATTCGTAACAAATATCCTTTACCTCGAATTACGATCTCTTGATCAGCCTGTGGTGCAAGAGTGTTCTCCAAAATTAACTTGGAGGTCGTGGTACCATCAAGCATGATTGTGAATCTGACATTCTTCAAGACATATTTCAGATCTAGATATAAGTATTATGTATTTTAGTTATGTCTTTCTGACCTCACCAAATGCCCAAGTAGCTTATGGATTGATGAAACTGGTCTTCATTCATACTTAGATCGGGTTTGTTCGTTCCTCATCGACAATATCTTGGTGTACTGAGAAGCGTAGTCGAGCATGAGAGACATTCGTTATTTAGTGTTGCAAACCTACGCATCGCTTGTATGCCAAGTTCAAAGAATGTGCATTTTGGTTGAGCCGAGGATTTCGCATGTGGTTTCGCGATGGCATTTATGTAACTACTTCGAAATATCAACAATTTAGTCGCTTTGATGTTTAGGTATTTTGTAGGCATAAATTGAAGTTTTCTTTAAGTTAAATGCGTAAAATGGAAATTCTAGATACCCGAATTTATAATAAGCCAAGCGGTAAATTAGTCATTTACTACTTGAGGACTTAAGGTCATAAGATGAAGAGGGATGCCAAAGTATAAAATTCTAATAAGGGATTGAAATAAGAGAGAAATGTGAGGGGCTAACAGTATAGTCAGTTTTGTAAAAAGAAAGGAGTCTAAGGACCTAAATGCAAAATGAAACTTAAAACAAAAATGGTTTTTCTTGTTTTGGCCAAACATGGCCTTAACAAAACATGGATAATAGCAAAATTTTGGTCTCATTTTGGAGGACCAAACCGTAGAGAGAGAGAGGGGAGAGGGAAAGAGAGAAGAAGAGGAAGAAGGAGGAGGAGAAGAATAAGATCAAAAAGGTACAGTTTTCAACTTGGGATCAAGTGTATTTTGATTTTGGCAACATGGTTTTGGAGGAATTGTTCCTCCTTATTCTAGGTTTGTGGGAAAGGATCACACAAAACCCTAAATTGCTTGAGAGTAAGATGGGTAAAACCCCAAACGCTAAGAAACATGAACCTTCGAGTCAGATTTACTGCTTAATTGCAAAGTAAAGGGGTTGCGTTAGAACAAACCCTAACAAATTCTTGTATTTGGTTTATGTATGGGTTATTACCCATATTAAAGTTTCTTTGAGAGTAAATCATGAAGGGTTTTGAAGAAAGATATCCATTGACAGATGATTTGAGTATAATTGAGTTTACAAGATGAAAATGAAATGGTTTTGAGGTGTATATGGAGTATAGAGTTGATTGGGTAACAAAATATGGAAAATTGGGAGAAAAATACCCATTCGATTTTCGCGACATGTACTGGTACACCTTGAACATGTACCGGTACATGTTAGGTTCGGGTCATTTAAGCCAACATACCGGTACATGTTGTGTGTACCGTACATGGATGCCTGCTTCCTGCTTCTCGACCAGTTTTCGTATTTTAGCCATAACTTGCCCATTTCTTATCCGATTTGAGTGATTCAAGTGGATAATTAAAATAGACTTCAAGGAGAACCAAACATAAAGAAATAGGCATCGTCCAATTATGAATTTAAGTGGCCCAAAAATTCACTCAAAGTAGGGCTATGTGCAAGCCAATTCCTGCATTAGTTTTGATCATAGAGTAGTCCGAGTTGTTTCGGACGTATCTTAAGTTCCGGTGCTCCGAATTGGGTGATTCCAGTTGGTATAGAACCATTAGCACCTTATATTTAAAAGAGTACAAAGAGATAGTGTCAAATAGGAAGTTAAGACCCCGGAAAAAAAATGAGTATTACAAACTGTCCCAAGTGTAAAATCGGTAAATTGACTAGTTTGGCATGACAATGCCATAACTTTAGTTTGGATGATCCGATTGGAATGATTCCAATTTATAAGTAAAGTAGACTCATAGAGGAATAAGAATGAGACTAAGTCAAAAACGTACCGTACCTCGCAGCCGAGGCAAAGCGAAGTATGATTATTTGCTTAATCACTAAGAGTGAATAAATTGTATTTGACTAGGTGCGGGTGAAGACGATAACTCAACTCGATTGATATCGAAAGAAACGGAATCGATAATTGGTTTTAATTTATACCCGTTTCTTATTCTTTGTTTGTTCCCTTTCTAAATGTTCTTTATTTCAGTATTGTTCTATACTTGTTCCCGTTCTCTATTTGTGAAATATACATATATATTGATTTGAATCATTGTTATTCGAACTGGCTTGCCAACATATGCATGTATGGTATTTGAACTCTGTAAGGAATTTATCGCATAAAAGTAAATTGATTTGAAACGTATTATTGTCGACTAATATGACGGAATTCACCAATCGAATTGGCCATGAAGGTAACCGATGTTCACGCGAAATCACATTGCTATTGAATGACAAACAGACAGATTCACTAACCGAACTGGCTGAATGTCGACTTCTATAGTCATATGTGAGACGATAATATTGAACTCAAATCACATTACTACAAATGACAATAGACAGATTCACGAATCGAACTGCTAGAATGTCGTAATTCTATAGTCATATGTGAGACTATGAATATTGGAATGTGAAACCACATTGCCATCGAATGACAAACAGCAGGATTCACTAACCTAACTTGCCGTGGATATCGAATTCTATAGCCATATGTGGAATCACAAATCGAAAAGCGAAATTATGGTATTGAAAAGTGTATTTGTATAAGTATGTTTACATTACACAGATATTGTATAAAGGCATTATTTTGATAAATGCATGATTTATATGAACGAAAATGGAATACAGAACTGTATAGAACCACTAAGATGAAAATGCTTAGCGTTTTGTTTTATCAATGCGCAGTACCTGGGCGATAGACATTGAAGCAAGACCCAAGATCGAGGAGCTCAGAGTCATAGAGAAGTAATTACGGAGTATGCTCCGTCATACGCATTACTCCATTTCTTTCGAACATTGACATTTTGTAAAACAGTTTGAACCCTGAATCATTATTTTTGTAAAGGCATTTTGTTAAATGTAAACGTTATGAATATTTTGTTAATTGTAAATGTTTATGGGCTTGCCCAAAATGAAATGCTTCTGCGAAATTACAAGATCTAAAATGAATAAGACAAGCTAAATTTTTTGATAAGATAATTGAAAATGTCGGAGTAAACCGGGCTACGGCTTGGATTTGCCAACCGGGTCAAGTCGGGAATTCGGGTCGCGACACTTTTGAAAACTAAAATTTAATATAACGATAACTAAAGGGATTTGATAAAAGAATAAAACCGAGCATCCCCGGGGTTTTGGTTCGGACTCGCCGACCGGGTCGAATCGGGCTCGGGGATCGCCACAATTTATGTGGATCCTCATAAAGTAGAAGCAGTGGAAAATTGGGAGCAACCAACTACGATGACAGAAGTGCGGAGTTTCCTAAGATTAGTGGGGTATTACCGCAGGTTCATAGAAGGGTTCTCAAAGATAGTAGGACCACTTCATTGTTTGACTAGAAAAGGAGTTAAATTTGAGCTGGATCGACAGTGTGAAGGAAGCTCCCCAAACACCAAGGAAAAGTCGACGTCAACTCCTCGTTTTGACATTGCTAGAGGTAAACAGGGTTCGAGGTTTATAGCGCACGCTTCACACCGTTTAGGCTATGCGGTTGGTGCAACATAAGAGAGTTGTGGTATGCTTCCGCACGCTTGAAGAAACACGAGTCAATTATCCTACTCATGACTTGAACTTGTCGAGGATTTTCGCATTGAAGACTTGAGACATTACTTGTATGGAGCGACTGTCGATATTTACCGACCATAAGAGCCTTAAATATTTATTTACCCGTATGAGTTAAACTTAAGGCAAGAGGAGGTGGATGGAATTACTTAAGGATTATGACGACTATCGACCACCATCCGTAAGGTAAATGTAGTGATGGATGCTCAGGCAGAAGTCTACAGCTCTTTGGCTTATATGCAGATAATACAACTTCCATTGATGGTCGAGTTATGAGTTGGGGTGTTGGAGTTGAGGATGCATGCTTCAGGAGCACTTTTTGCTAGTTTCCAACTACGACCGATACTTGTAGATTGTATTCTCGAGGCACAACTAGAAGATCCCTATTTGATGAGCATGAGAAAGAAAGTCGAGGAAGGGGAACACTCGGAGTTTGCTATTAGAGGCGACAGAGCCTTGGTGATTGGTTCTAGGCTTTGTGTTCCAGCAACTAAAGAGTTAAAAAGGCAACTATTGGAGGAAGCCCATAGTTCTGCTTATGCTATGCACCCCGGTAGTACCAAGATGTACCGCATAATCAAGGAATATTATTGGTATCGGAAACGAAAAGAGAAGTTGTCGAGTATGTATCCAAGTGCTTCATCTGTCAACAAGTGAAGGCAGAGAGACAAAAGCCTTATGGACTTCTGCAGCCCTTACCCATCCCAGAATGGAAATGGGAGAACATTACAATGGATTTTGTATTCAAAATCCCTCCTACAGTTCAGAGACATGACGACATTTGGGTAGTAGTCGATCGACTCACCAAGTCCGTGCATTTCCTACCTGTTCGTGAGAAGTTTTCTCCTCGAAAGCTAGCGGAACTCTTTATGAACCATATAGTGAGTTTGCATGGGTTCCAGTGTCGATCATCTCTGATAGAGATCCACGATTCACTTTGAGTAATTTTTAAGGGATTTATGAAGGAACTAAAAAGTCAAGTTGAATTTGAGTACCGCTTTTCACCCTCAAACCGATGGACAATCCGAGAGGACTATTCGCACCTTGGGGAGGATATGTTGAGGTCATGTGTACTGCAATTCAAAGGACATTGGAATGAGTATCTACCTTGCGCAGTTCACTCTATAACAACAAATATTACTCAAGCATTGAGATGTTTCTATGAGGCATCAGGAAGTGGAAGCAATGTCGCACCATATGTTGGAATGAGACAGTAAAAGGAAATTACTAGGTCCTAAGATTTGTACAAACGACAAGGACAAGGTTAATGTTATAATGCGTCTTGAAAGTGCACAGATAGGCAAAAAGCTATGCGGATGTCGTAGAAAGGATCTTGAGTTTGAGGTTGAAGATCTGAAAGCATTCTCAAGCTCTCCTCGAAGGCTGTGGTACGCTTCGGGAAGAGGGAAGCTGCGTCTTGCTACATTGACCTTTTGAGATTGTTGAGAGGATAGGTCCAAGGGTTTATAGATTAGACTGCCGGAGGAGCTGAGTCCATAATGTGTTCCATCTCCATGTTACGTTAAGTATACCTCAAATCCTCATGTGCTCGAGACACCAGAGATTGAGTCGAGGGATGATCGATCCTATGAGAGGAGCAGCCAGATTCGGGCAGAGAAGATAAAGGAGTCGCAGTCAAGACAATATCCTTAGTGAAGGTCCTTGAGAAACCACTCGTCGAGGAGGCGACTTGGGAGCTGGAGGACCAAATGCGGGAGCCGCATCTCATCTCTTCCATGACAAAGGTGCGACTTTTTTGACGAATTTTTAAGGGGGTAGGTTATAACTAATTTTACTAAATAATACAACTTTTAAAACGCTTGACCAAGTTTGACCAAATAATTAGTATGTGGGCCTAAGTTGACTTTTTTCAAGGATGGATAATTTTGGTTAATTAAGACACCATTTCAGAGGGGCCCTGGCCGACACGTAGTTCATGATGTTGAACGCCGTAACCGACTTACGGATAAAAAGTTATGGCCCTGGAGAGTTCAAACAACAATACTTTAGCAGTGTCCAAGTCAGTCCGAGGTTTTTACTTGAAAACGACCCTAGGCTCTATATAAACCTAGTTTTACGTGCCAAATAGAACCCTAGCCCCAAAACACTCATTTTGAGCTCCAAAACCCTAGAAAAACTCCCCAAGACCATGAACACGAATCGGTCAAGCCACCCATTTACCAAAACGGTTTTGGCTGGGAGGCCACCACCACCCCTTGCTACACGGTCCGCCAGAGGAGCGCCACCACCGTACGTACTACCGGGCCAAGTTTCATGGCGAACCACCCCGCCGGACGCGCTTAAGATAGGGGCCGGTGAACGCGCGGCGGCCGCCACCTGGTCGCCGGATTTTCATTTTTCGCCATCTCCAGCCACCCATACCTCCTCCCCCCCATTTTTGACCCTCCGAACTCATTCCCCGTGGTCCTTTGCATATTCCTCATTGTTTGAAAGATACGATTTAAAACAAATTTGGTCGATCGTTGATTGAGTGCTGCCACCACAAGCAATCTTTGGACCAAGGTAAGGGTACCGTGTTCCTAGTCTCGCCCCGCTGATAAAGTTTCAAATTTTGACGCCGTTGGTTAAGTTTTCCGGTCATTTCTGCAATTAATAAAAATCGCTTTGGACCGAACAAATTGACACCAATTGGTCAATTAGGAAAAATTGCTGATTAGTGAAATTGACATTTTTATGAGTTATCGAAGGTCTAATTTCAAAAAAATTAGCCTCCCCAGCAAGCCCTCAATTTTGGGTACCGGGTCTAGGGCACATCAGAGTAATTGACTCGTCGGGGTCCAATTTAGATAGTTTCATAGTTCTGTAATTATTCTAAGACATTTTGGGGGCATCCTAATGTCTTTGGTTAAGTTATTAGTTTCAAATGGTATTTTTATATTATTACAAGCACTTACTGAGCTTCGAGACGATCTTCATAGGAGCAGTGACTGAGATTCGTAGTCTCGTGAGTGGTTTAATGTGTTTTAAATGCTTTCGGCATATTATGATATATAATTGTGGTTAATTATTATATATATAACTTAATTGATCGAACGTTGGTTATGCATAAATATATAATTATCTGCTTTTATATAAAACAAGTTATCATTTCATGTGGATTTTGTCAATATTTTAAATATTTGGAAATTTTATTGAGTTCATGGATATATTTGTGGTATTTAAACATTTTGGTACATGGATTGAGATTTTAAACCACTTTGAAAATTTATTGTTTTAAGAAATGAATTTTGAGATTTTGTGAAATGATTATAATACAGCATCGTTGGAAAAGTATATGTGAGTAAGGAAACGGTTACATATTATTTCCATGGCCGTGATGTCGGGATTACCCGAAGGTTTATTAGCTTGCGACGGTGTCGTGAGGTTGGTTCCCTTCAACAGGTTATATATTATTTCCACGGCCGTGATGTCGGGATTACCCGAAGGTTTATTAGTTTGCCACGGTGTCGTGAGGTTGGTTCCATCCAATAGGTCATATATAGCTCTACGCCGGATGTTTGCCCACCAAGGTTAAGTTGCCACGATGCCGTGAGGTTGGGTTTATCCGACTCATTACTTGCGAGTATATGGTACGTACATTATTGGTTTCGAGTAAGGTATAACCATTTCAATATTTATGGTTATTGTATTTTACGATTATTTCTACGATACAGATGGTTATATATATATTTTATACTCAATTTTTATGTTGTGAACAAATTCAGGTTATAATTTTCTTAATAATCATGTCGGTTAAATTTTTTCGCATGAATTTCATATTATTGGACTTGGGTAAAGTTTGGGTTTTGTGAAATGTTTCTAAACGGGGAACCGTGACAAATAAGGGACGTGAGGTCTGGAGAGATGAACAAAAATAAAACATTATTTTCCTTAAAAATTATGCCACTCACTCGAGATTTATTATCTCAATGCTTTATTGTTTTACATCCATTCTCTAGGTCCAGCATTCGTAGAGACTCACTCGCCTAGCTTCATTACTCTTCACGACGCTTGCAGATTTATCTATCTATCTATCCTTATTTTATTGGACTTATTTGTTTTCATTTGTACCCCTAAATTCACAAACACTCTTAGAATGCTCTGATCTTAGTATTGAACTCATATGAGTCTTTATTATGTGTGTGTGTGGTTATGACCGTATAAGATAGGCCTGCCAGGATTTAAGCCGTCAGGGATCTCTTTTATATATTTGAGGTATTATATTAATGCATGTGTTTACTTTCTTTCTTAAAGCGGAGTTCCATTGGATATCCCCTATGGATTGTACAGTGGGACTTCACTAGGCGGGACCACCCGGGGAATCTTGAGAGGGTTTCCGGGTCAGGTCTTGTCATGCAGGCTAACTTCACAACCCTTTTCAATTGGAGCACCTAGCCTTTCCACCGCTTCAGAGTGTTTCCTCGTCCCACGCATAAGCCTGCGATCACACCCAAAAGCAAGAGACCAACAAAATGTAACTACCAAAAAGGTTATGGTTAACTAAAATCAAAACGGGGGTAATAAATTACACGCTGAGTTTTCAAACTCCCCGCAAAGGAAGGTTTCAAATTCCATCGCAATGAACCGCAAGTGGGGAAACACAAAATAAAAAAGAAATGAGATCGCTCCAAAACTCGTGGATGAACTGCCGTTCACTGCTTTTCTTTCTCACTAGGGCACCATCCTCGGCAACGGTGCCATTTGATTCGTTTCCGCTATAGGTAGCGAATCAACAAATGAGACCTAAGATTCCTACTATTGACGGAGCAGTTATCGCAGTTGGGTGGTTTCCAGTCGAACACGTGGATGGGGTTTTCTTCCCGAGAGAAGAGCTTATAGTGCATTGAAAATGGTGTTTTCTGGATTTATAGGGTGTGTGGAAAACAGTGTGTGAATGGTTGAAAACTGAAATAATTGATGTAAAAAGTTAAGAGAGAACTCCTTGAAGTCTCGGGCCACTGGGCTTAGGTTCTAGGTTAACCAACATGTACTTGACTTTATTCATAAATGGGAGATGATATGGTCATTTCCTGGTCCAGATCGCCATTTAGCTTTAAACCTAGACCCAAGAGTTTTCCTTTGAAAGATGGTATTGATAAGTATAATAACTTCCTAGTGCTGAAAACACATCTAAAAACACTACTCTACGGAGACCATTAGGACAACTATCAGCCTCAAGGATCTAGAAAGTATCCACTGCAACCCAAAGGCTTGCCAAATACACATTAGGGAGAGCATGCTTAAGAAATTTTAACCTAAGGTGAGAAGCAGGGGCACAAATACCCTTAAATACATACATGAAGAGCATGAGAACATGCAGCTAAGCCTAAAAACAACACCCAGTGGCCTTACCCTTCAAGGATCAGGGGGTTTTATCTAAGCATCCCTTGATTTGTCATCACCAAGGGGTGTTTGGCTACCAATAAAGTGCAAGAAAGTGAAGGGAGAAGAAGAGAAAATCACCACCAGCAGAGGGAAAGGAAGCTTCGTGCCCAATTTCCTTGATTGATTTATGGTATGCCAAAAGTTGATTTGATTACAAGCAGTACTGAGCTTATATAGGTGCACAGTAAAAGGAAATTACAAAAGTGTGTTAAAGAACCAAAATTATATAAGGGAAAACTTGTATAAAACCACCAACAAGTGGATCGTGCCGTCAGTGAGCAAGATTCAGGTTGCGAAAATTGGCAACTTTTACTTAAATTCAGAACTCCGCTAAATTTGCAAAGTTGCCAAATTTCGTAACCCCTAAAATTTCAACAGTTTGCTCCTTCTTTCTTCAATAAATTTGCTCCAAATTTCCTCTGATTTGATCATGCATCTTCGAATACGGCTCAGGTTCATCGTGTTTGAGTCAAATTGAAGAAATAGAAGGCATTCGACCGCAAAACTACCAAAATAGCTACAAATGTGATCGTGAGCAAAGCCGGACCCCAATGTAACACCGAAAGAATAAGTCGATTAGTATACAAAAGCGCATAAAACTTGCTATAAACAGGTCAATATCGCATCGGCTCGGGTACTAATCGCGGCTAATTTTGTAGTTTTGTAAGATAATTCAAGCAAAATTATCGAAATAATTCAAACACGAAGAACCCGAGTTGAACTCATCGCTGCGCATCGTATCCCGCATGAAAGAAGAGCAAAAAGTGAAGAAAATAGAGCACCACAGAATGCTTTTCCCCGTCGCACTGCTCATCCTCCACCACTATCTTTCTCACACTGCTTTTGCTTAATTTTATGGTTTCTTCCTTTTTGCTCCGATTGTATTAGATTTTGGATGTTATTTTAATTTTTAGAAGGTTTACTATGTGCCCCAAGACTAGACACTGTTAAGGGATCTTCTCGATTAATAAAAGTGTTGGCTATAGTTTTTCTCCCGCTTTTCCTTCTCTCCCATTTTCTTTCCTTTTCTCTCCCTTTCTCGGCTACCAAACACTCCTCTGAGGATGACAACTCAGAGAATGGTTGGCTAGACCTCTTTTCTCCTTTTGGAAGAGGAGGGTCGCTAGGGCTTAGAGGTGAATCAATGGTTCTCTGCTTTTAATGCATGCATTTATGGTATTTATGTTCTATTTCTCAATCTAGGTTTAAATCTCTTAAATGTACCTTTGATGGACCAAGATTTGAAATCTTATGGTTCAAGGATGCTTATTGCTAGATCCACCGAGATTCATTAGCTGCTCTCTATTCATTACCATAGGTAGATTTACGATGTGTATTCACTGTCGGGGAACATTTATGCTCTGTAAATGTTGTTTTGCAAAAGGGAAAATCATAGGGTTTAGTTTTTAAAGCTAAATGAAGATTTGGTTTGGGAAATGACTATAGGTCATCCTCCCCAACGCGAGGAAATAAACCCGAGAACCCCCCTGTGACCTTTTGAACCCAAATCTAGCAGCATGACACTTCAAGGATTCTTCTTTTACATTTTATTGAATTTCAATTTCAATTTTCCAAACAATACCCCTCACTGTTTTTACCAAACCTTAAAATCCAAATTGAATTCACCATTTTGAACTTCACTGTAAATCATTTGTGCAAAGAAAACTCATCCCTGAGTTCGACCCTAGAACCGCTATACTGCAGTAGTTTTGCTATGCTAGTAGGAATCCTAGGATACAAATTTTGTTGATTCCGGTACACCTATTATGGCACGAATCAGTTCCTAGACGCCGAACACGAGCCAAAATTTAGGTGTGTGACATGAATCCCCTATGGCACAAAGCCTACATCTTACTAGAGAAGGTGAATTATTTGAAGACCTTGAGAGATAGGGAAGGCTGGTTGGGAAGCTGAACTACCTCACAGTAACACGCCCTTATATTGCATACTTTGTTAGTGTTGTAATCCAATACATGTCTTCTCCAATAGTTGATCATTGGATGGCTATAGAACATATTCTATGTAACTTGAAAGGAGCCCCGGGACGTGATATTTTATACAGTAATCATGGGCATAATAGACTTGAGTGTTTCATAGATGTAGATTGGGCAGGATTGAAGGAAGACAGAAAGTCCACTTCGGGTTACTGTGTGTTTGTTTGAAGAAATCTATTTTCATGGAAAAGTAAGAAATAGAGCGTTGTCTCTCGATCTAGTGTAGAATCTAAGTATAGAGCAATGACACAAATACATGTGAGATTGCGCGGCTCCATCAACTCAAATTTTATTAAACCTCGCCCAACAAACCTGGTGTGACAACCAGTTTGCCTTTCATATTGCCTCTAATCCTATTTTCCATGAACGAACTAAACACATAGAGATAAATTTCCATTTCGTTCGTGAGAAAATTCAACTCGGTTTGATTTCTATAGGATACGTGAAGACTGGAGAACAATTAGGTAAGATCTTCACAAAGGCTCTAAGTGGAGACCGGGTTAGTTACCTATGTAACAAGTTGGGCTTGATTAACATCTATGCTCCAACTTGAGGGGGAATGTTATAGTATGTATCATACGTCAACATATTGGTTATAGCATGTATCATACATTAACATATTGGTTTGTATCTTATTAGGATACTTTACTTATAGGGTTGTAACCATTTAGGTAGAATAGATCATTTAACCTAATGTATAGCTAACCTTCTTGCATAAATATGTATGATGACTCTATGAAAAATGCACAAGGAATTCATTCCTCTAACTCTTTTTCTCTTAGTTTATACAAAAGGAAACATAATCAATCAAGTAAATGCGGATTTATATGCTAATTATCCTCCTCAGGTTGGTGCATATATATCACTCATGCCCAACTTAGATAATGAAGCATAAAACGATCCATTAGCAACAACATGGGCCATTATATTTGCCAATTGATCAACACTCTTGATGTACGAAATTGTTATTTGGCTAGAATCTTAGTTGTCCTTGATGTAGTTCCTATCAAGCTCAAATGCTTAGTTCTATCATGCTATACTGGATTGTTTGCACAATCTCAATAGTTGCCGTGTTATCACAAAAAAGCACCATTGGTTTCTTAAGATCACATCTGTGAGACCTCGGATAAAGTAAACCGATAGACACAGGTTGCAAACCTAGAAATTCTCTAGATCTCGGATGACAATGCGGATCACACCATTGAATTCGTCTCGCAAAATCTAGGTACACAGTCGAATTTTGTTGAATTCCGAGATGGTCGGAATTTCATGTATTTCTAGGCAAATGGAAAAATGAGGTGGCGACACATGGAAACTAAAGGCCAAATGTCTTGGTTTGGATTTGTATGAGAATTGGCTTGAGTGGAGGCTAGGTGTCCAAGGGAGATCATGCATGAGAGGGAGTGAATTGGCTTGGTTGGCATTTGGCATAGAGAATGCTAGGTGTCAAGAGGGTTAGAGAATGTGTAGCCAAGACACCATCAATTCAAGTGAAAATGAAGTGGGGAATCGCGAAGAGTGGCTCCAAAAATTTCGCCTCGTGATTCAAAAGAGGAGAGAAAGAAAAGAGAAGAGAATAGAAGAGAGGGGAGAAGAAAAGAAATGAAGGATAAAGAAATGGAAATAGAAGAGAACCAACAGTTCTTTGGTTAACGTACAACAACTGTGAGTTTGATCTACACTTCATCAAGTAGAGGTCTTCTCCTACCTCGGCTATTTCTTATTTAAGAGCCATGAAATGGCCATGAAAGGTAGCTTTAGCTGTGGGCTGATTCAAGAATGGTTCCTATAGAAACTGTTGATGTCATGACCAGTTTTTGGGTCCTTGTAATTTCCAGAATTTATCTGGAATTGATCTTGTTACTATTGGTTTTGAGAGCATTGTTTTTTTTTTTTTTCTTTTCTGGATTTTGAGAAGAAAAAAATCAGTTTGGTATATTGTTGCTTGCATGATTAACATGCAGAATTTTCTGGGTTTTTAAACTGAAGAAAACATCAGTTTGGTGTATTATTGCTTGAATGAAAAACGTGTAGAATTTGTGAATATACATGTCGATATGTGCATGTTTGATGATTAACATCATGCTTAAGATAAAGCATGAATAATATATATGTTGCATGTAGTTTTTATTATGCATGTAACATGAGATTTTATGTAGTGGCATTAGCATTGCATGTGCACGGGGACATCGCGTAAATCGGGTGTGAGTGAATGACATGGATTTTGAATGAATTAAATTATGAGGGTTGTCCATTATATTAAATTTCAGAGGGTTGTCCATCATATTTAATTTCGGAGGATTGTCCAGTATATTTTACTATCGGAGAATAACCAGTACAATAAAATATCATATCGGAGGGTTGTCCAATAGATATTACGATATCGAAATTCAGAGGGTTATTCATTATATTAAATTTCGGAGGGTTGTCCATCATATTTAATTTCGGAGGATTGTCCAGTATATTGTACTATCGGAGAATGACCAATACAATATAATATCATACCGGAGGGTTGCCCAATAGATATTACGATATCGGAATTCGGAGGGTTGTCCACTTTATTATAAAATCGGAGAATGTCCAATGAGTTTCAAAAAAAAATAAAAAAAAATAAAATTTTGAAATAGTTTTCATATATGGCATATGTATGTGTGAGGGAGTCAGTGAGGACTTGAGATATGGGGCATGGCATGTAGACATTCATATAGAAACATGCATGTTTTATATGAATGCGTAAGAATGTGTGAATTTATGGTATTGCATGTGCACTTAGGTGGGGAGTAACCCTTGTAGGTTTTGTCTCTACTGGGCGCGTTAGCTCACCCTGTCGTGGGACCCCTTCGTGCAATGTGACACACGCAGTGCATAATGCTCTTAGAGGCCTGGATCTTGCTGGCTAGATTTTGTGGCTCTTCGACTTGATGTTTTGTATATGTATGAGGACTGAGTAGTTTTAATACATATCATGTTTTGTATATTAGAACACACTTGGTTCTAATATATGTATATTTTTGTACCATATGTGAGAGTGTTGTGCTCGGACTCTTATGAACTCTATAAGGTAATTCTTGTATATTTATGATTTAAATGAGCAGAAATGAGTCTCAACACATGAGACGTATGGGTGTAATATAGGGACACCGGATATTCACATGTTTCCGTGGCCGATGGGACCTCGGATTTGTGTGGCATCACAAATTGATATCGCAGCTAGGTATACGGCATTAGAGCTGGGTGGGTATCCATAAGTATGATCTCGATACACTTCATACTGGTATCAGACTTAGGTGTATAGGAATACCTAAAACTCGATGGGCACAAAGCTTAGACTATACATACACTATGCATAATCGCTGAATTTGATATGTGATTCGTGTTTGATTTTGTGAACTTTGTATGATAAATTGTATGATGAACACTAGGGTTAGATAACGTCACCTTAGGGGTTCGAGAAACATACTGAACACGAAAATTCGAAATTAAATTAAATTACATTAGTGGTTGGCAAGTGCACTACTAATAATGAAAAAAAAGAAAAAAAAAATTCTTAAGTTGCCATTTGACTTGTGTAGATGGCAAATCGAGGACGAGGACGCAGGGATCGCCCACGGGGCACACCACCAGTTTTTGATCAGTAGGCCTTTGCAGAGGCCTTGGGTGTTACAGCTACTGTCATTGCACATGCTAGTGCAGTTGGGGGTTAGGGAGGACCGAGTGACCTCCAAAGGTTTATGGCACATCATCCTCCGACATGTATGGGAGGAGGGGACTCGGTGGTCAGGACAGCCTTGGACATCGGAGTAGACGACGTGCAGAGCATCCGGGACTTGGGTGCTAGTGCTAAAAGGAAGGAGAGTCATCCTTCTTCTAGCTCTAGGAAGAAGCAAAAGACTTATGTTTCACATGGATCTCGAGGACAAGGCTGTGGCCACTAGGGTAAAGGCTAAGGTCAATCATCCAGGGGTGGGGGACACTTCAAGTCTCTTAGCCAGTCAGGGTAAAGAGCGTGTTTCCATTGTCACCAGCTTGGACACTTTAGACGGGATTGCCCTCAAAGGCAGGGATCCCGGAAATACGGGACATCACAGTCCCAACCATTAGTGGGACATGCGCAAACACAATTTGTTCCTCCTTATCCCAGCATGGGCCAAGAATTGGTGTCAGTCCCAAGGTGTTGCACTAGAACCTACTAATTCACAGACGTCCCCACATGGACTAGGACATGGGTGGAGGTCAAGGGTAAGGCTCACAGGCCGGGATTTCTAGCCAAACGGGGCAGATGATATGATACCATTGTCGTCAACCTGGGCATAAGAGACGAAATTGTCCTCAGAAGCAAGGATCTCGTGGTACCACATGTTGGGCTTACTAATCAGTCTGGTATACAGGGTACATTTCGACTCTTGCACTTCTTGACAAGATTGTTGTTTGATTCTAGTGCTTCATATTCATGCTTATTGTTGCATCATGTGTGAAAGGTTGGGGGCTTAGAAGTTGAAACTTTAGAAAAGTCGTAGTATGTGAGTCTCCTTCCCTAGGGATTAGGGTGAGGGTTGACAAGATATGTCAGGGTTGCGAGTTAGTGATCTCAGGGATCCTACTCACAATGGACCTGAGTGTCGCGACATGTCGAGTTTAACGCCATCCAGGATGGTCGTTGATAAGACACCGAAAGTCATTAATGACCGTGAGAGTAGAGAGTTACCGCCGCATTAATACGTGATGGCACTGCGGTTAATGCTTAAGGACAAGCACAATGCTTTGCCCTAGATCGTATATGACTCCAAATGGCACCCTATGAGACTCTCTATGTGAGGCCATGCCGATCATCGATATGTTGGACATAGGTGGGACAGAGTCTATCATCGTCCGTGATTCACACGACACCTCGTAGAAGGTGGGTATGTTACGCGGCAAAAGATCTTCACGGCCAAAGCCGGGCGAGGTTACGTCGACGGGCGGCGACAACCTCTAGAGTTTGAGGTGGGTGATCACGTTTTCTTAAAGGTGATGCCTAAGAGAGGAGTGGTCGGGTTCGGCAAACGAGGGAAGCTATTGTTGAGGTATATCGGGCCCTTCAAGTTACTCGATAGGGTGGGCACAGTTGTGTATCGGTTGGCGCTATCGCCAAGCTTATAAGGTGTCCATGAGGTGTTCCATGTCTTCATACTCCGAAAGTGTACCCTAGATCCAGCGCATGGGGTGGATTAGGGAGAGCTTATTATTAATGCAGATGGGACCCTTGAGGAGGAACCTGTGAGTATTTTGGATAGCCGGGATCGTGCTTCATGACATGATTGCAGATTCATGCATATGTCAGCAGAACGAGGAGTCAGGAGGCAACATGGGAATGTGAGGACACTATGCGTACCAATTATCCTTTCATCTTTGAGGATGGAGGTATGTGGCCTTAGTCATTTGGCATTTGAATGACTGTTGCATATGCATGTATTTGTATGTATATGTGTGTGTGAATTTCGGGACGAAATTCTTGGCGGGGGAAACGTGAGACCCTGATAAAGTAAATCGATGTATTACAAAGCTACAAACCTGAAAATTCTCTAGATCTCAGATGACAAAAAGGATCACGCCGTTGAATTTGTCTCGCGAAATCTAGGTACACAGTTGAATTTTGTTGAATTCCGAGATGGTCAAATTTTACGTATTTCAAGGCGAATGAAAAAATGAGGTGGCGACACATGGCATGAAAGTGCATGCCATGTGGCACCAGAGGAGAAGACATTTTGCAACCAAAGGCCAAATGTCTTGGTTTGGATTTGCATGAGAATTGGCTTTTAGTGGAGTTGTGTGTCCAAGGGAGACTACATGAGAGGGAGTGAATTGGCTCACAGCATTTACAGAGAATGCCAGTTAAGAGGTTGTAGAATGTGTTCTCCACCAAGACACAATCAATTCAGTGAAAAGGAGAATGAGGAAACTGCTGGAGAGGGCTCTAAAAATTCTGCCCAGAATTCAGTAGAGAGAAAGAAAAGAGAAGAGAATAGAAGAGAGGGAAGAAGAGAAGAAGGAAAGGAGAAAGAAATGTAACAGAAAAGAACCACACTCTCCGGTTAATGCACAATGGCGTAGTTCGATCTACACTTCATCAAGTGTGGGTCTTCCTACCCCGCCTATTTCTATTTAAGAGCCATGAAATGGCCATGAAAGGTAGCTCTATCGTAATGATACAAGAACAACTCTATAGAAAACCTAAGCGATGCTGGACCTGCTTTGTGTCCTTGTAATTCGCACTTATCTAAAGATTAAATACTCGCTGTTTTGTGCATCAGTATTTTTCTAGATTTTGAGAAGAAAAAAATCAGTTGGGTATATTGTTGCTTGCATGATTAACATGCAGAATTTTATGGGTTTTAGACTGAAGAAAAATCAGTTTGGTGTATTATTGCTTGCATGACTAATATGCGCACTTTTCCTGCTTAGACCTAAGAAAATCGGGCCATGTATTATTGCTTGTATGACTAACATGCAGAATTTTCTAGGTTTTTAAACTGAAGAAAACATTAGTTTGGTGTATTATTGCTTGAATGAAAAACATGCAGAATTTGTGAATATACATGTCGATATGTGCATGTTTGATGATTAACATGATGTCATGATAAAAGATGAAATTGGATATATATATGTTGTATGTAGTTTTTGGCTATGTATGTAACATGAGATTTTATCCAAAGGGCATTACTGCATGTGCATTCGGGGACATTGCGTAAATCGGGTGTGAGTGCATGACATGGATTTTGAATGAATTAAATTCCGAGGGTTGTCCATTATATTAAATTTCTGAGGGTCCATCATATTTAATTTCGAGATTGTCCGTGATATTGTACTATCTGAGAATAACCGCATAAATATAATATCGGCACTTTAGGGTTGTCCAATAGATATTACGATATCGAAATTCGGAGGGTTGTCCATTATATTAAATTTTGGAGAGTTGTCAATCATATTTAATTTTGGAGGATTGTCCAGTATATTGTACTATCCGAGAATGACTAGTACAATATAATATCATATCGGAGGGTTGTCCAATAGATATTACGATATTGGAATTCGGAGGGTTGTCCACTTTATTATAAAATCGGAGAATATCTAATGAGTTTCAAAAAAAAAAAAAAACAAAAAAAAACAAAAAGCTTTTGTTTTGAAATAGTTTTCATACATCGTGATATGCATTACACAATGAGTTTTATGACTCAGATATGGAAGTATGTATGATAGACATTCATAGAGACATGCATGTTTTATATGAATGCGTAAGAATGTGTGTAAATTTATGTCATCAGATGTGCACTTAAAGCGAGTAGTTTCAGAAGCTTTGTCTCTACTTGCAAGATACCTTATCCCGCTGCTGACTCCCTTTTTAGGTACAGACACACGCAGCAAACGACGCTCCTGGGAGGTCGGATTCGCAGCCGGATTGTACTCGACTTGATGTTTTCAGATATGT
The DNA here is from genome assembly GCA_016808115.1 of Tetrastigma voinierianum. Lineage (NCBI taxonomy): Eukaryota > Viridiplantae > Streptophyta > Magnoliopsida > Vitales > Vitaceae > Tetrastigma > Tetrastigma voinierianum. The sequence continues at coordinate 569,472 of JAEQBH010003140.1, read as the reverse complement.
ATGAGACTAAGTAGTTTAATACATATCCTCGTTGCATATTAGAACACACTTGGTCTAATAGATGTATATTGTATCACATATGTGAGAGTGTCAGGTTCTGACTCTTACAGCATCAGATAGCATTCTCAGATATTTATGAATTAAATGAGAAGGAATGAGTCTCAACACATGAGACGTATGGGTGTAATATCGGGACACTCGATATTCACATGTTTCTGCCGATGGTCATTTAATGTGACCTTGATTTCCGGGGCGCTACAACATCCAAGCTTGCTTAAGAGAATTCTTTGCTAAGGAAGCTCTATGCTTGCATGATGAATAGCATGATATTTAGCTTCTGCACTGCTTAATGAGACCACACTTAGTTTCTTAACTCACCAAATTACGTCTGAAAAATGATACATATCCTGATGTGGACTTCCTATCCAATTTGGATCTCGCAAGGTCAGAGTCCGTGTATAATGAAGGCCTAGATGTCCATGTTTAGAGAACAAAATTGCTTTGCTTAAGGAAGACTTCAGATAGGCTAGGATATGATTGATAGCGCTCAGGTGTTGATTGCTTGGGTTATGCAAGAATTGACTCACCACGCTAACTGCATTAGATATACCAAGTTTGGTGTGGGTTAGATATATCAATTTTCCCACTAGTCTCTGATACCTTTCTTTATTTGTTGGAATTTCCATCGTGACATCGATATACGATTTATCTAACAGAGAATCTCACAGTTTGCAAGCGAAAGTTACTCTACCTTAATTAAAATATCTTGTGTATACTTTTGTTGTGAGACGACAAGTCCGTGCTTGGAATGAGAAACCTCAATGTTCAAAAAATATTTTAGATTTCCTTTTGCCAGCAATGTACATCTCCATAATTTGAGACCAAACACGATAACTTACACCATCTAACTCGATCGAAATAGTTGGAAAGGAAGTCTTATGAATGGTCACTGTGGATGGCTTCTTGCTATCAGGAATATTCACCTTAGCTTTCTCAGACATGATTAGGAGCGAGACGAGAAAAAAAAGAAGACAAGAAGAAGGAAGAGGCTGGTTTCGACCCGAGAAGATAAGTAGTGGAAGAGTCTTCCAGTAAGCTAATACCAAATTGAAAATTGACTGAATGATCATTTCATTTATCTCAATGGTATAAATAAGTTAATGTGACTATGTTTTGATGGTCAATCAATAAATCAGTAAACTAAATCTAGCTAATAAAAGGAAACATAATCAATCACATAAATGCTGATTTATATGCTAATTTGCTTCACTGCTCTAAAGAAAGAATTTTATGATAGTTGGTGTCTAAACTTGCTCCTGTACTCTTTTACAAGAGAGACTCACAAGGTTTAGATGTCATTGTCCTTGCTATCTGTAGAAAGAAAAAGAGAGGAAAGATTGGAGGAATAAATTATTTGTATTTTTCCATTGATGTTAGTAAGTATAAATACAAGAGCTAGATATATACAATTGGTAGGTCAATCTAACATTCCTAATTAGTTTCATAACCTATAAGTAAAGTATATATTTACATTCTATAACACTCCCTCTCAAGTTGGAGCATAGATGTTAATCATGCCCAACTGGTTATAGATAACCAACCCGGTCCCCACTGAGGGCCTTTTTGAAGATATCACCTAATTGTTCTCCAGTCTTTACATATCCTATAGAAATCAAGCCGAGTTATATTTTCTCACGAACGAAATGACAATGTATCTCAATATGCTTAGTTCTTTCATGGAACACAGGATTAGAAGCAATATGAAGGGAAGCTTGGTTGTCACACCAGAGTTTTGCTGGGACTGGTGTCTCAATGCCGACTTCCATTAAGAGTTGATGAAGCCACACTTAGTCACTTACACCGCGAGTCACATTGCCACTTGCATATTTAGACTATGCATATTTGAGAGCAACTCAACTAGCTGCTTGCTTTTCCATAATCTTGCGGTTTCCGTCATGAGAAGACACAGTAGCCTGAAGTGAATCTCATATCTTCCTTTGATACCTTGATCAGCATTTGTGGAAACACTCCAATTATGTTATACCATGGGTGTACCATATAGAATACCTAGATCCGACACTCCTTTCAAAATAAGCATAGAATCACATTATACAATTACCAGTAATTAGAGTTAAAGTAGACATGTACATACTTCTGATACTAAGCGGGTAAGGCTGATATCGGGACAAATTCTTGTAGATGATTAAGCTTCCTAACTAGTATTCTATATCTCTTAGGATCCTCAAATGTTTCACCTTTTATGGTAAGGTGTATGCTTAGAACCATAGGGGAACTGCATGGTTTTACCCCTAATTTTCCAGTCTCAGACAATAGATCAACCACATATTTCCTTTGAGATAAGAAGATTCCATGTTTGCTTTGCATAACTTTAATGCCCAATAAGTATTTTAGCATCCCTAAGTCCTTTGTATGAATTTTCTTTGAAGAAAAGACTTAAGAAACGAGATACCTTTAGAGTCACTCCTAGTGGCAACAATATCATCCACATATACCACCAACAAAATGATACCTGAATTGGAGTTCCTGTAGAAGATGGAGTGGTTAGTTTACTCTTCTACATGCCAAATTCCTTAATTGATTGGCTGAATTTACCAAACCATGCACAAGGGCTCTGTTTCAAACCATACAAAGACTTCAAGAGATGACAAACCTTCCCTATCTCCCCTTGAGCAACAAACCCTAGAGGTTGCTCCATATACACCTCCTCCTGAAGGTCGCCATGAAGAAAGACATTCTTAATATCAAGCTGGTGGAGATCCCAATTATGAGTGGCAGCTAAGGAAATAAAAAACCGAACAGATGTCATCTTAGCAATAGGGGAAAAAGTGTCAAAATAGTCTACGCCATAAGTCTGAGCATATCCATTAGCCACAAGTTGTGCTTTCAAACAAGCAACTGAACCATCAGGATTAACTTTAACAACAAAAATCTAACGACATCCAATGACTTTCTTCCCAGCAAGTAACTATACCAAGTTTTAAGTACCATTGTCATCTAAAGCCTACATTTCTTCCACCATAGCACTACACCAACCAGGGTGAGATAAAACCTCACAGACAGTGTTAGACAGAGAGATAGAATCCAGGGATGAAAGAACAGGAACGTGATGACAAATGGGTATACAAAAAAAATGAGGAAATTGGGTGAATACACTGATGTTTACCTTTATGGAGAGCAATAGGAAGATCATCACTGGAGACTGGATCTAATGTCGAAGCAGTTGGTGGAGGGCTTAAGACTGGGGGGTGTTGGCAGGAAGTGTAGACTTGAGTAATAGGAGGCTTTGTTAGAGGAAGAACATAAGAAAGAACTGGCGAAACAAGAATATAAATAAGCAAATCATCATCCTCCCTCTGGCTAGTATGGATCGGGTCTTGAGAAAAAGGAGTATTCTCAAGAAAGGTGACATTAGCAGAAACCAAGTACTTGCGAAGATTAGGATAATAACACCTATACCCCTTCTGAACTCAAGAGCAACCAAGGAAGATACACTTAAATTATTTAGGATCAAGTTTAGACACATGCGGATGAACATCCCGAACAAAACAAGTATACCCAAATACCCGAGCTCAATGGGAAACAAAGATTTATGGGGAAAGAGGGTTTGAAACGGAGTGGCCCAATTCGAGACAGATGAAGGCATACAATTAATAAAAAAAAAAGTTGTGGAAACAACATAAGCCTAAAAATGCTTAGGCATGTGCATTTGAAACAATAGAGCCCAAGCGACAAGAATGTGTCTATTTTTCTTTTAGCAACTCCATTTTGAGAAAAAGTATCAACACAAGATGTTTGATGAAGGATGCCATTTTGAAGCATGAATGAATGAAATTGTTTAGACATATATTCTTTGGCATTATCACTTCTAAGATTTTGAACAGAAACATGAAACTGAGTGTGAATTTAAGCATAGAAGGTGTGTAAGTGAGAAAAAAAAACTCCGAATGGTTTTTCATTGAATATAACCAAGTTGTTCGCGAATAATCATCGAAAAACATAACAAAATATGAAATCGGTTAGGGACACAAATTTGGACATGAACTATCCACACATCGAATGGACCCAGCTCAAAAGGAGGCTGAGCTCGGCTGTGACTCTAGGACTCAAGTGCACACGATGAAGTTTAGCATATTGACACAACTCAGTTCAATGAGGATAGACTCGAAAACTAAGAATATACCTTCTTCAATAAAGAGAAAGAAGGATGACCCAAGTGACAATGTAATTTGAATGGGGTAACAACTCCAGAACAAGCAATAGGCGTTGGCACCTATGTTTCAAGGATGTGGAGACCTCCAGACTCGCGTCCTCTGCCAATAACCCACTTTGTCGAAAGATCTTGAATCAGACAATACTCAGGAAAAAATGGAATCTTTGCCGATTAAATTATGCAGTGAGTTTACTCAGAAATTCAGAAAGAGAGGTGTGATAAACTTAGGGCGAGGTCAAAGTGATTGACGGAGTAGGATGAATTGTCCGTGACCCAAGGACATAAGATGTTGACCCATCTACAAGGGTAACAATAGAGGTAGAAGGGTGTGGCTGAAATGTAGTAAATAAACTGGAATTACCTGTCATGTGGTTTATGGCTCCACAGTCAATAACCTATTTGGAGGAAGAGGAAATAAGACGTGTTAGATTTACTTGACCCTACAAGCATAGTGCTAGGAGTAGAAACATCCTTCAATGATTCATGAGCACACTGAAACCTTCGATTTATGTTCTACAACTTCCTACAATCCCGGCGTACATGCCCTGGAATATGGAAATAATGACACATAACTCCCCCTGAGGGTTTCTTGCCAATCATAGAAGCAAATTTAACTCAAACCAACCTCTAAAGATCAAAGCAACACCCGAGAAATAAGATCTCGAGGACAAAAAAGCAGATTAGCTTTTGGTCTCACAAACCTTAAAATACCAATTGATGCTATTGAAAGTCGAAGAAGGTACCTAAAAAATCATAAAAACTCAGAAGAACAGGGTTTTTGGACATGAAAATGGTCAAAAGACACTGTTCCAGGCTCTAACAGGGGGAGGCAGGTAGTTGGGAGTGACTGTCGATGGATGGAAACACCAAAGAGAGACTCTAGTTGCCGGAGGAGGTCCCATTCGTCGGCATGTGGGAATCAGACCAAATGTGTAGATCTACGCATATAGCTCACACGTGCTGTAAAACCCGGGAAAATTAGTAATTTTCAGGAAAAATGATAAAATAATAATTGCCAGAATGGTTCAAGGAAGCCTAGAAAATTCTCTAGATCTCGGATGACGAAACGGATTGCGCCGTTGGAATCGTCTCGCTAAATCTAGTGACCCAAAAAAGTTTCGTCAAATTCTGAGACAATCGAAATATTTTTACGATTTTCTGGGTGATAAGTCGCGAGTGACTCGAGGGATGAGATTTTTACGAAAATCTCGGAAGTCGAAAGCGGCAATTGGTCAGTTAAAATAAATTGGGCGAAAAGAAAATAATTGTTTAAAAGCGTATACCGAATGAGTGATGGACACATGGCACAATGTGAGCATGTGTCCAAATTTAAAAAAGAAAAAAGAAAAAAAAGAAAGAAAAGGAATTAAGAAAAAGGGAAAAGAAGATAAGGGAAGGAAAAAGGAAAGTCAAATAGGGAGAGGGCCACATTTTGACAGCAAACAAAAATGGTGCGGGAAAGGAGGAAAAAAGAAAAGAATTTTAGAAAGAGAAGCTCTAGCTTCTCTCTAAGACTAAGGAAATCATTTGTAGGTTTTAAAGTCGGAGCAAAGGCAGTAATAGGTCACACATCGAGGCTACGTGGGTACCAAAATCTTGGAGTTTCGTCAAACTCCACGAGGTAGAGAGTTTTCCTACTTTGAATATCACGAGGTAGAGAGTTTTCCTACTTTGAATATTTCTAGCTTAAAGGCCATTTAATGGCTTGGGGTTTTCTTTGAGGCCGTGAGAGGCTGTAAATTTCAGTCCCAAATCTTGGAGATTTGAGTGTAAAGGCCACAGGAATTTTGGGAATTGTTTTTTGGCAGTTTGAAATTTGAATATTACGAATTTGTTTTTGGATAGTTTGGACTGAATTTTCAGGACTATTTTTGGACAGTTCTGGTTGAATTTTCGGGACTGTTTTTTGAAAATCCGGATAGGATTTTCGGGAATGTTTTCCAGCAGTCCGAGACTAATTTTCGAATTTTGTGTGTGTTGTTTTTTTTTTTGTGTTATTGCAAAAATTTTGAATAACATGTTGGTTGTGATCTCGGGACTGAGGTATTCGGGTTTTGTTGTATGTTTTGGTATCATAGTGATTCGGTGACGAATGGAACCAAAAATGGTTCATGGTCGTGAAGGGACTGATTCGTGCCACAGTAGGGTGATTTGGAATCAACAAAATTTATAACCTAAATTCCTCTTACTGTCGTAGCAAAGCTATTGCAATATAGTGGCTCTAAGGTCGAATATAAGGATGGGTTTTATTCGTGAAAATGATTTACAGTTGGTTTAAAATGGTGAATTTGATTTGGATTTTAAGGTTGTGTAAAAACAGGGAGGTTGATGGTTGAAAACTGAAAATGAAATGAAATAAAATATAAAAGAAGGCTCCTTGAAGTGTCAGGTTATTGGTCTTTGGGCTCTAGAGGTAACTGAGGGGTCCTCGTCCCTTTTCCTTGCATTGGGGAGGATGACCTATAGTCATCTCCCGAATCGGATCTTCATTTGGCTATAAAAACTGGACCTCTAATCATTTTCCTTTTGAAAATAACATTTACTGAACATTAATGGCCTCAAACATTAAAGACATATCTCCTTGACTCACGACTCTGTTAACTTCGTAAATGGCGACTAATGAATCTCGGATCTGGCAGTAAAGCATCAGTGGACCACAAAATTGCCAAATACTGGTCATTCAAGATGCGTCCAAGGGATTTAAACCTAAGGTTAAAAAAAGGCACAAAAACAATAGTGAATACTTGAGTTGAGAACATGAAAACTCCCTGTTGCACCTAGATCCCTTGCCCAATAACCTTCCTCTTCAAGGAAGAAAGGATTTTAGCCACTCATCCTCCGAGTTGTCATCCTCGGAGGATGTTTGGCTACCTAGAAAATGAGAGAAAATGAGAGAAGAGGAGATAAAGTGAAAGAAACTGGAGAAAGAGCGGGAAGAGCTGAAAGCTTCCTGCCCAAAAGTTTTATTAATGGAGAAGATAGGATGTTACAGTGCTTGGCTTGGGTGCTTTTATAGCCAACCCCTCATACAAAATACCAAAAAATCCAAAAGCAAATACTATTACAATGGGGGAAAATTAGGAAGAAATCCAAAAGGTGACAAAAAAAAGTCAAAAATCAAAAAGCAGCATGAATAGTGCTGGAAATTTGAACAATGCGCAGGAGCTGTGAATAGTGGAATAAGCTGTGAACAGAGGTAGGGGGTGATTTCGCAACCTGTGAAATTTTGCAGGTTGGGAAAATTTCACAGCCATTCCAAATTTCCTGCAAGCTCTAATTTCCATGCATTTTCTACTCTTCTTTCCTTCTGGTTTCTGATCTGCAATGCTGAGTTCGACTCGAATTCTTTGTGCTTGGATCGACTCAATAATTTTGGCATAAATAGATTGCACAAACTATAAAATTAGCCACAAAATGCGATCAATAGAATAACAGGGACCTTAATGTGCAAATCGGGTTAAATACGCTGATTAGTACACAAAAAGTGCTCAAAACCTGTAATAAACATGGTTCAAATAGCACTTTTTGAGCACTAATCAGGGACCAAGAGGTGCCCTGTTTATTTAGGTTCAATATTTGGGCCATTTTGTGTGTTATTGTTGGAAAAATAAATAACATGTTGTTGTGTGAAAAAAAATAATGTTAATATGTGCTTGCGTAATGTACTAACATGAAAATTGTGATTAATGGAAATTATATGTAGGAAATATAATTATTCAAAATTTATAAATATTGTGCATGTAGTATGACATAGCATGAAATGACATAAATGCATTTCTTATGCACGGTAACATCGTGTCAAGTCGGGTTTGTGTGCATGGTGTTGGTTATTCACCATTCTTGGTGAATGTGTGGTGAGCTCGGAAATGGGGCAATGTCCAAAATCGAGACTCGGTCGTGTAAAACAATAATAATAATAAATCACATGTGTTTGGGTGAAACAAGGGTAGGCCAGTCCCCAGCCCCTAGGGTGAAAAGACTGAATTTTATTCTTAATTCGGTTTCATGTATCTAGAGATGAAAGTTTGCAAAAGTGTTTGAAGGCGTGCGAAGCCTACTGTGAGACCCCGAAAATTCGCAACCTAAATAAACACACGGGATTTGATAAATTAAAATTGGAGGGTTGTTCAATGGTTTAAGTCATTGGGTGAAACACCAATGATTGGTTTTTCACACTTGGCGTTGTAGGTGTGAGGTAGTCCGTCGGGACTCGGGTTGTGGGCATGAGGAGTCTCATCTCATGCATGACACAGAACATTCCATATAGGATTGCATTGTTTATATGGAATATGATTTGATGTTTTATGTATGCCATTGCATGTGCATTTAGGCGGGGAGTAGCCCTTGTAGGAAAAATTTTCTACTGCGCATTGCTCACTTCGTCTTGGGACCCCCTTTTGGAAGTACGAGGGTGTACGGGAGGCAGGCGCTCAGCAGACCCGTGATTATGAAGGAGGCGGAGTGTGTGGCCTTGATGCCCTTTTGTAAAAATGTTTGTAAGGAAATAATTGCTGTTAAATTCACGGGACTATTGATTAAATAGTCGAGTATGTAATTATGGTAAGAGACTCATGATCGGACTCTTACGGGTTGTATTGAGGTGGTGTCGAGTAACTCGGTGTCCATGAGTAGTTGTGATATAGTTGTATATTGGGGATATGGACAGATGGATCTTGTGTGGTCATTACTACTTTTGTTGAGACCCTGGATGGATTGCTGGATTTATCTGAAGTTGTATGTTTGGTAGAGCTCACGAACAAAGGAGACTACGCCGATTTTAATTTATGGATCCGATAAATGGGACACAACGTGTGTGAATTACCTAAATCTTAGGAGTCACTTGAGTTAGAAGGTTGTCAAGGACCCGAAGATTTAGGGTGTCCACATCACTTGCCCTAAGCCCTGGACACAGGTAAACTCTACTCGTGGGTGGCCGTGGTCACTCCCTATGGAAGCAGTGTCACCCGGCTCTCTCTAGATAGGCTCTGACACCATGTAGAAAGCAAAAGAAAGAAAGATTGGAGGAATAAGTTCCTTATATTTTTCCATTGATGTTAGTAAGTATAAATACAAGAGCTAGATATATACAATTGGTAGGTCAATTTAACATTCCTAATTAGTTTCATAACTTATAAGTAAAGTATATATTTACATTCTATAACACTATCATAGCTGATACATTTGATATCCACGTTGCTTGTTATGGTAGTGTGGGTACCTGTGGGCACAGGCTCGGTTCCTAGCTAACTAGCCGGTGATGGCCCCGACGGGACGGGCCCTAAAGTCAGGCCCGAGACGCCCGGGGAGAACTTTCGCTTGAATTTTGACTCCTGCGGGAACCAGTTTTAAAGAGTCGGGTGCCCGGGAGGCACGAGCGCTCACACAGGTATCGAGGCCTCTTATCCTGGATGCCTCCTTTCCCGATGCGCCCAGGTGCTCGGATACCCCTTCACTCGGATGCTTCCTTTCCCGATCAAACATTGCGGCAAGCTACTAACTGAAGCTTTCTTGTCTCAGTAAATATTCTTCAAAGAACTAATCACCTTGCCTCCAACGGAATAGGAAGGCACACCCAGCAATGACCGTCGGAAGCGGTTACATAAAAGAAACAATTAAATCCTTACCAAAATAAGAGCCACCTTCCCCTATCTTTATGGGAAGAAATCGTCCACTCTCCAGGAAAGATGGATCCCCTTTCTCCCTCCATAAAGGAGAAGAAAATCACACCAAATGAGGTTCGACATTATAGATTGCGAGAACTGCAGTTCTAACGTTCAGTCTTCCACGAAAAAAGCTAACTTTGCCATCGGAGGGGCGACGGAATACCACCGTCGTCCTCTTGTTATTTCTGGTGCGGCCCAGTGGTGAATGCTCAGGCGATCCATTGACTCACGAGAATTCGAAAGGGAGACTACGGTGGCGCCGTTTGTGGAAGCGTCCGAACGAAATCTCGGTGACGATACCACGAGGAGCTTAGGTACACACCTGCTCCCGGGTGATCTCCCGATCTCGAAGCCTTGTATTCGAAGACATCACCGGATGAGTTCAGACTTATAGGCATGTCTAGCGGCCAGTATAAACCCACCCGCCGAGGACTAGTTCCTGCGGCCTAGAGATGGAGGCAAAATAGGAGGAGCAGGCTCGACAGATGGTCGGATGCGATAACATGGGACGGTTTAGCGAGGAGAGCGGCTAAACACGGGCAGAAGCAGAGTCAGCGGGCACGGGGAACCCCCAGGTATCGCGAAATAGGCCACTAGTCGAGCGAATAAAGGAAAGAGCCCGCCATGACCATAGTGATCGGTAGGCTGATAATGAACTCTCTTGAGCCAGCTCTCCGGCTTCGGGTGCTTACCACCCACGGCTTAATCACGGAGCGAGTCGAAAAGAGACCTCCTTGCCCAGTCTGGTGAGTATCGCGAGCATTGATCACCGATGCTAAAAGAGGACAACAAGAGATGGGCCACGTTCTGGTGGCCCTAGACATGTGCCACCCGGTTCGGGGGAACAACCCCCCGATTTCTACATGCACGGTATCCACCCTGGGCGCTCCCCGTCCCGCATGCAACCCTTTATCCCCAATTTCGCTGCTGCTTCCTCCTTTCTTCCACTTTCTTTCATTTTCTTTTCCATTTTCTCGGCTGCCGGCACACTGATGTGACGATCAAAGGATGTTCGGCTAAGCCTCCCCCATCCTTGAAGGGGAAGGTCACTGGGTGCCAATTTTGAGGTAAGCTGCATGTTTTCATGCTCTTCATGTATGTATTTAAGGGTATTTGTGCCCCTGCTTCTTACCTTAGGTTAAAATCTCTTAAGCATGCTCTCCCTAATGTGTATTTGGCAAGCTTTTTGGGTTCAGTGGATACTTTCACTAGATCCACTGAGGCCCAGTTAGTTGTCTCCTATTAGTTATCGTAGGGTAGTGTTTTTGAGATGTGTTTTCACTGCTAGGGACATTTATGCCTAATCAAATGCCATCTTTCAAAAGGAAAACTCTTAGGGTCTAGGTTTTAAAGCTAAATGAAGATTCGGTTCGGGAAATGACTATATGTCATGCTCCCCAATGCGAGGAAAAGACCCGAGGACATGTTGGTTGCCTTAAAACCCTAAACCAGTGGCCCGGAACTTCAAGGGGTTCTATCTTACATTTTTTTCTTATTTTATTTTCAGCCTGTGAACAACCAATCCCCTGTTTTTACCCAAACCTGAAAATCCAAATATAATTCACCATTTTTAGCCTTCACTGTAAATCATGTATACGAAGAAAACCCATCCCTGTGTTCGACCCTAGAGCCACTATACTGCAGTAGGTTTGCTATGTCAGTAGTAGGAATCCTAGGTTATAAATTTTGTTGATTCCGAACACCTACTTGGAATAAATTAATCAAACCTTCAGGGAAGTCAGTTAGCCGCACGATAATGCTATTAGCTCTCAATGCAAGGACGCGAACAAGGGGAATGCTCCAGTGAACCATCCCTTGAGGGTTAACCTCAGCAATAGCAATCACGCCATCCGCTCCGATCCGCCTCGAGGATGTGAGAGCCGCCGCGCCTGATCCTCGAAACCACACCCTCGACGTACGGATGATGCATCTATGTTAGTAACCCCGGGTCCGAGGAGGAGAAGGCCCAATTATGTAAATGTGATACGCAACATCGATGTATTTGCTCGACTCATGCAAGACATGGCGGATCGTATCAGTTTCTCCCACGCGACGCCACACGTAATTAAATGCACTATCCGCCTACGTAAAAGGAGACCCTTTCACCCGACGCTTAATTTGGTCATCCGTATCGAGGTCGGATAATCTTCGTAACGGATTTATCGGAGCAGTTAAATACCTTAAATGGTTAGCCAACGTGGTGGTTGTCCCAAAGAAGGGGAAACAAATGCAGTAAGGTGTGGATTACATCGACTCAATGACGCCCGGTCCAAAGACAAATACCTTCCCGCCCGCATAAATCAAATTGTGGACGCTTTGGCAGGGCACGGTATGCTATCTTTCTCTGACGCCTTCCTGATACCACTGGGGATCCCCATGCACCCCTCGATGAAAAACATCTTTCATCACCCCCATGGACTCTAATGTTACAATGTGATGCCTTCCGCTAGCACGCAGGGCTACCAATCGGGAGGTTGTTGATTTTAAGATGTTTCGACCGTTACTCGATGACACAATGGAATTCTATATTGATGATATGCTGGTAAAATCCAAGCAACGCCCGGATCACGCTGCACGTCTCCAGTAGACATTCGACCTCCTCAGAGAGTATGGAATGAAACTGAACCCCTTAAAATGTGCCTTCTTCGAGGTCGGGCCACGGCCGATCTCGGGCTTTATGGTAACCCAAAGGGGGATGTGAGGCTAACTCGGCAAGAACTTAAGGCCATCTTGCAATCACCTACTCGTACCTCCAAGAAAGGGATCCAAAGAATCGACCGACCGGTCACGCTCGGGCGCTTTATTTTGGCTCACTGACCGTTTGAAACCCTTCACTACCCTGAGGGGAGCCAACTGGGCCGAATGGAATGAGAAATACGACTAGGCGCTCAGAAGAATCAAGCACACCGACAGAGCTCTGATTCTCGTGGAGCCCTAAGCCTAAGTGATTAACACTCTTCTCTACCTATACCCTTAATAAAGCAAAGCAAGGGCCTCCTCGTTTAAAGAATGGGGATGCAAAGTCGAGGCCTGTATTCTTGTCAAGAACTCGACCGACGCAGATCTAGGTAGCCACCCTGAGCCGCCTCGCATCCTGACAACCGCCCAAAAGCTCGCCCATACTTTCCCAGCTCATCCCGCTGTGGTGCTAACTGATCTTCCACCGGGGTACACCATAAACCCACTGGTCCAAAGAAACCCACACACAACTGAGCGAGTATAGCATCCAGTACAAGCCAAGACTTTCGAAGAAGGGGTAAGTCTTAGCTGACTTGCTCGTAGAAATCCCACGTACCTACACCCGCCTCGAGAAAAAAGGGTCGGTGGACACTCCGAGTGTGATACTTCGCATTAACCGTGAGCCGGCATCAGTCTATAATTAACCTCCTCAACCGGGAAAAGGATTGAACAGGCAGTACGGTTAGGCTTCAACGCCCCTAATAACGAATCAGAGTACGAGGCCACGATACGCTGAGTCGAGCTTCAGACTCCCTAAGTGGTGCCTTCGACAATCTTCGATCTCAGATCGATTCACAACCTAGTCATAGACAAAGTTAACGGAATTCAGTCTGTGGATCCCCGAATGACAAAGTATGCTTCCTTAGTCAAACAAAAATTAGACACCCTCTTGACCTGAAACTCAACATGTCCCCTCGGATCAGAATGAGGGTCGATGCCTCGTCGCCGTCGCATCATTGATCGAGCACCGTGGGTTGTATTTCTCCCATCTACTATCACCCGACTCTATAATCGCGCGCCCAAGTGTTCAAGTAGAGGGAAGTCCCCCCGTCCTGGATGGACCCCATACGACTATACATAGCCACGGGGGAACTACCCAATGACAGAGACAAGGCTCACAAGGTTTTGATTCAGTCGGCTAGATTCTCCATGATAGATGGGCAGCTATACAAACGATCCCTAGGTGGGCCGTACCTGATGTGTCTAAACCCCAAACAAGGCTAGTATGTGTTAGATGAATTGCATGAAGGCATATACGGTAATCACCCGGGGGGAAGAACTCTAGCCCACCGAGCCCACACTCAGGGGTATTATTGGTAAACTATGAAGTCGGACGCCTCCGATTACGTCAAGAAATGTGACCCTTGCCAACGAATGTCCCCTATCTTGAAATCACCGGTACAAGACTTGGTCTCCATCTCTAGCTTGTGGCCATTCGCTAAATGAGGAATTGACATAGTCGGTCCGCTTCCCACTGCACCAGCTCAAAAGAAACTATTATTGGTCGCCACCGATTATTTCAGTAAATGGATAGAGGCTGACGCTTTCTCGTCAATCAAAGATAGAGATGTTACTCGATTTATCCGGGAAAAATATCACCACGGCTCGCATCCCAAGATCAATCGCGGTCCGGCACCGCACGCTTGACAGCCGAGTCTACCAGGACTTTTTCCAGGAATTGAAGATAAAAAATTTATATTCTACCCCTCGGTATCCCTAAAGCAATGGCCAAGCAGAAGCCTCCAACAAAACCTTATTGATTACGTTGAAAAAGCGGTTAGACTTCGCTAAAGGGAAATGGGTAGAAGAACTCCCCGGGGTGCTCTAGGCCTACAGAACTACTGCTCGTAAGCCAACCGACATCTCCTCGTTTGCACTCACCTACGAGATGGAAGCCGTTATCCCCACAGAAATTAGCCTGCCCACCATCCGAACAGCTACCCCGGAGTCAGAAAATGCGGAATCAATATCTCGAGAGTTAGACATGAGTGATGAGCAACGGGAAGCCGCAGCAATCTGCATAACCTCCTACCAGTGCCGCTTGGCGAACTCTTATAACAGACAGGTTAAGCCTCGAGTGTTTCACCATTATCCGTATTGGAGGAGTTTAAAACATCGTTGCACCCCCAATCGTAGAAAATTCCAACCTAACCTGAAGGACCTTACGCCGTGACACGAAAGCCAAGTGGAAGCCGGGTCCTACGCTTATGATAAAACATGGAACCTCTGCACCTAGAATGGAACGCCATGCACCCGAAGGTATTATCAATAAAAGCATATCATTATCTTTGACTCCTATGTCTTCGCATATTTTTCTTTATACAGGGTCCAAATACAAAAGCCTGGGGGACGGCGAAGTAAACGACTGTCCGCCCAAAGATATCACGAGAATGTCAAATACAAAAGTCTTGATGAAGTGAAGAAAATGATCGTGGTCCAACCTCAAAGATAGATCAGTTTCTAGCCGGTCAAACACAAAAGCCCTGGATGGCGCAAGAAATGACCTGTCCTACTTCAAGATAGATCACTTAGCCGTCAAATACGGTAGCCCTGATGATAGCAAAATGACCTGGTCCGCCTAACATAGATCACTTCTAGCTGGTCACATTTAAAAGCCAGGATGGAACAGTCAAATGACCTATCCGGCCCAGCATAGATCACTTTCAGCTGATCAAATGGAAAAGCCCGGATGACTGAGTGAATGACCTATCCGTAACATTATCCACGGCCCATCCGACTGATACCACCGATTTCTACCACGTCAATGGTGCGCTTAACAAAAATCAATGCAAATCCGGATGGCACAATATTAAAAATACAGCAGGGTATTAAACGAAAATTAACGAAAAAGAAGAAGGGGATGTAAATTGTTTGGTGCAACCACTGAACAGTACAAGTCTCATCTCATAAAAGCACTAAAGCCCTAGTTGACTATGGCATCCTCAACCCCGCCGTCCGACAAGGCTGGGGACCCATCGGAAGAGTCGCCCTTCCTAAGCTACGGCCGTTTCTTCTGACACTACTCCTTGCTAACTACTAACTCGGATCCGGCTGAGCACGGATAAGATGTGCCGGGGGCACGCAAAGAACTCTGGAGTTAACGAGACTGAAGGATCCGGAATTCCATCCGGGATTTGAGGCTTGCTCCCGCATATGTTGTGCGTAAAAACGCAACAACCATAGCTATAGTTGAATAGCGTGTCGCCTCTTGAATTGAACTCGGCCTCCATCGTCTCTCTATCAACAACTACCTTCTCTCGGAAGGCGGCGAAGTCATCCTTTATAGTCCCTAGCTCTATGACCAAGGCAAGTCTCTCGTCCGTCAAACGACTGTTTTCTTCTTCCGCCTTCCTACAAGCTTCCCGCCAATCGGCTACAACCCTCCTAAGTAACTCCACTCTAATTCACAGCGAGCATTTTTCGAATCGCTGGCTGCACAACCTGCAAGCTCAGACTCCACCTATGCTCAGGTATTAACGGCCCTTTCGATCTGCAACTTGGCCATCGTTGCCTCATGACGCACTGATCCCTCTCAAATTTCACCGCGCCTTTCAAGAGATTCCCTTAGCCTCTAGATTTCCCAGTGACGACGCCTAACTCGACCTCTTTTAATGAAGGCTACCTCATTCCCTTGGCCATCCCCGACAGATGATATAATCGCATCCGTCTCTGTCCCTTAGCTTGGAGTCGAACTCGTGATGTTAAGCTACATGTTCGACAGCATCGACGACCAAAGAAACCCATTAGAGTACAGAAATCAAGTATGTGGGTAAGCATGTCAACAAAACTCAAGATCTTACTCGTCAAAATTAACTGAACATAGTTACTTGGGCTAGACTTGTATCCCGTCATCGATAATCCGCTCAATGTCTTCCTTCAGGGTCCCTGCTGGAAAGCTCATCAAGTAGTCCTCGCCAAGACCCATGCCCCGAGCAGCCCACAGATCCGAAGATGCAAGGGCATATAATTGTCCCACTCCCACAAATTTCGCCTCTCCATGGTGGCTCCCAACGACGATGATGTACTTCACCTCACCGCCCTGCCACCGACATTCCACTCCTGGAGGTCTGCGCCCACGCGAGGACCACAATAGTCAGTTATGATCCGCCCAAAGAATGGGGGCCTAGCAGCCCTGACCACATAAATCCCACCCTAGGTCGACCTCATCCCGACTGGTTGGGGATTATCCAAGTGCTCTCAAACCGGGCCTGCCTCCTTTACCTTATTCAAAGCACCCCCGGGCCGCTCCTGCTTGATCCTGTGGGTCCTAGTTCGGGAGTGCCAGGGATGACAATGGCTTGCATTTCCGATCCTCCTCGTGAGAAGGCCGGATTGTGTCCCGTGAGCCCAGCAGGATCGACTCACCGGAACTCAACTCCGGCCGCTTCCTTTGAGGGAAGATGCGTGAATCTGCCTAAAGATGAGCCCCGCCTATCCTTTCCCCCGTTCCACCACCTCCAAACTTAGAAATCCTCGTGAACATCGTTAATCGATTAGCCAAAAAGTGCTATTTCAACCCCGTTTATTTAAGGCTTTAGCACTTTTGTGTACTAATAAGTGTAATTAACCCAATTTTCAACATTAAGATCCTATTCTACTCCATCTGACTTGCAGTTTAATCTGTAGTTTTGCAAGCTATTTATGCCAAAATTGTTGAGTCGATCCAAGCATGAAGAACCCGAGTTGAACTCATTGTTGCAGATCAGATCCCAAAAGGAAAGAAGAGTAAAAAGTGAAGAAAAATACAAAGACTGCAGGAATTTTTATAGGTTGCGAAAATTCTCGCAGAACTCCGCAGAATTTCGCAGTCACAAATTTCAACCCGCGGAATTTTCGTAGGTTGGCAATTTTCGCAACCCGCGAAATGCTCGCTACTAATGTCTCACTTGCCTGCCACCGCCCACCTCTCCGCTGCTTTCACGCGGCCTTTTGGCTACAATTAAATTCTTTCCCATTTTATCCTCAGAATAGCTTTGATTTTGGTCTTTTTGTATTTTTGTCTGTCATGATATGCTCCCAGATCAGAATCAAAGCACAACTTTTGCTCAAAAGAATAAAATTGGTGGGAATCTTTAGTTTTCCATTTCTTTTCATTTTCCTTCACTTTCTCTCATTTTCTCTTCCTTTCTTAGTTGCCAAACACCCTCCAAGGATGATAACTTGAGAGTGAGGGCTAAAACCCTTTATCCTTGGAAGAGGAGGGCTACTCGGGCTTTGGATTTACAAAAATCGTAATCCTCTGTTTAAAGAATGCATTTGTTGCTATTTATGTCCCTACTTCTCACACTAGGTTTAAATCCTCAGACAGCCCTGATCGACCAGCACTTGGCAATTCTTGTTGGGTTGTTCAGTGATGCTTATTACTAGATCCACTGATATTCATTTAGCTGTCTCAGAGTCACTATGTGGTAGATCCAAGAGGAAAGATTTCTCACCACCGGGGACCTCATAAAATGACTCGCTTAAATGCCATCTTCAAAAGGAACAATTATTAGGTTCAATTTTATAGCCAAATGTGAAGATCCTGCCTGGAAATGACTATAGGTTATCCTCCCCAACACGAGGAAATGAACCCGAGGACCTCTTAGTCGCCTTAGGACCTCAAACCAGTAGCCCAATGCTTCAAGGAGTTCTTTTTCTTATTTTTCTTCATTTCATTTTCAGCCTGCAACTATCCAACTCCATTGTTTTTACCAAAATCCCATAATCCAAAACAAATTCACCATTTTGGCCTTCTCTGTAAATCATTTGTGCGAAGAAAACTCATCCCCCCCGAGTTCGACCTTCTCTAGGAACCGCTGGCATCGCAGGTCATATGGCAGTAGGAATCCTAGGATACAAATTTTGTTGATTCCGGAACACCTATTGTGGCATGAATCAAATGGCGCCATTGCCGGGGATGGTGCCTAAGTGCAAATGATGACCTGATGAACACTTGTGATCCTCATCACAAGTCTTGGTGAATTTCTCTCTGTATATATTTTACTGTTATTCCCGCCCAGTTCACACACTTTTTTTAGGTAACCCAACCTTTGCAGTAGATTGTTTGGTCGCTAAGTTTGGCCCTATTTTTTAAGGTAAGAACCATGTTCCAATGGGTAAGGAATTCTGAGGGCTGGTTGATCAAAGTCAATATTCCACATGAACCTGGACTGAATTTGAATACTGACCAAATGGAAGAGGGAGAGCTATACAGTGAGTACTCAGTGGAGAGAAACCATGGTGCATATATGTCCATGAGGGATTACAGACACCTTCCATGGCAGAATCATCAACCCATGGAGAGAAATCTAAACCCATCTAGGTCCATGAAGGACTATAGAAACCCTCAATGGATTAGTGCACCCTCCCACATGATTCCCTCAAGAAGTGCACCATATGAAAATGTTTACAACCCTAGTTTGGGGAACCACACAAATTCCTCATGGGAATCAAGACCTCCACAGTATACACCTCATGCTCCTCCATATTATGCCTCAACCTCAGTTACTCACAACCACCACGCTTGATATCTCATTGAGCATGTAATGTCGAACTCGAGCAAACTAGTGGATAATTTCATGCTGAGGAGCAGAGGGCAAAGGAATGTCCGTGCCAATCAGAAATCGACACGCTAGAGCCCCATCAAGTAAATCGGATGGGTTCCAGAGCGAAATAGATCAGAAATTTGACATCCTACAACAATCCATCTCAAATCTCACTAATCAGCTTGTTCATCAAGAGGAGGAGAATTTGGAGGAAGAGTTCCTGACTGACACTATTTTGAGTGAATAGGCTTAACTGCAGCCTTCGTGGAGGAATTTAAAAGAGGAACCAATGTAAGCTCCCGAGAACTACGTGATGCCCTAATCATGTGTCATTTGGCGGGCCACGGATGTATAGAAGAAGAAATCCTTCCTTTGCTGACTAAGGAGCAAGGGAGCGGAGGTGAAGACACCAAGAGCACAATTTACCCCGCCTTCATCGACTCGTTGCATATCTTACTCCACACTGCAACACACTGAACCCCGAAGACTACCACAAAGGCCACCCACTGCAAGACTACCCGCCCAAGAAACTTCAAGAAATTAGTACACTGACATAAACTTTTGCCAAGACATCAAAATGTTGGCAACCACTGACACCGCATGGCATAATGGATGGTTCTGGGGCCGGGTTCGCACACCCGAGCATCAGACCTCGCATTTCATAGCCCACTCAGCCCAATTACTCTCGGTATCGAGAAATCGTTTGGGAGTGAG
Source organism: Tetrastigma voinierianum (assembly GCA_016808115.1). Lineage (NCBI taxonomy): Eukaryota > Viridiplantae > Streptophyta > Magnoliopsida > Vitales > Vitaceae > Tetrastigma > Tetrastigma voinierianum. Next base: position 549,598 of record JAEQBH010003140.1, on the reverse strand, counting down.
AACAAATTTCCCCACTTTTTGTTTTTGATTTTTCTTACTTTATCTTATTTTATTTTATTTTATTTGATTTCTTAAATTTTCTTTAGATTTTATAATTTTAGTTAATCTTTGTTTTTAGGTTAATTTTCATTTTTTCTGCATTTTTTTAAATTTCATCAGGTTTATTTTTGCAGGTTTTGCTTAATTTTTGGAGTGTATAAGTAAAATATGTAATTTTCAAGAAGCCGCACTGCTCCTCTAAATTCTCTCGCACCCGCACTAATACAGGTTGTTTTATTGTGCACTATATATATATATATATATATATATATATATATATATATATATATATATATATATATATATATATATATATATATCAAATAATATATATAAAAAAATTTGGTCTTCAAAAATTATAAAATAAATAAATAAATAATTGCATTCGCACGGTTGTGAAATTTCGCAACCCCTCTAATTTCACAGCCCAATTTTGTTTTAATCATAACTTTTTCATCCAAACTATGTTTTGGGTAATTTTGGTACCGTTGGAAAGATTAGAGAGTGTAGAATCAAAATATAACTAGAAAGGACACTTTTGAAATTATTATGATAGTGTAATTTTAAAATTTCTCAAACTAGTCACTTTTTTCCTCTCTTTTCTTCTCCTAACTTGTTTATTTGAAGCCCAAATTGAGTGAATAAGGTCTCGATGGAAAGCTTGCAAAGTCTCCTATACAAAAATGAGTACATTTTTTCAAGGAGGTAGCACTTCCTTCTCTAACTTTCCAATCTGCCCCATTGCGGATAATGTGACATTTGGTCAGGGGAGTGTTAGCGAAGGAAGTGATAATATTTATGTTTTTGTTACTATTTTCTGAGCAAGACCATTTTGTGATGTTCAGCCGCTTGTCAAGCTCTTGGGAAGCTGTTATACTATACAACTTACTTTTTAAAAAAAAAATTGCACCCAGTTTTTACACCCAATTTTTTTTGTGTTTTGCCTAGCTTGCAGTTTGAAAAATTGAATCACTGTCCAACTCTGTTGATGTTAGATTGATTCCATGCCTAGTCGAGTGGATGATTAGTTGAATTCTTGTTGCTTTCGACCTTTTCCTTCCACCTCTAACTAACCACACACTGTGCACATTAGGTTTCAACACTAGGTTGAAAAACTGCCTAACCACCTAAACTTTGCGAAACCTATCCTAGTTTCATTGACCACCTTTATCAAAGTTAAGGACTTATGAATGTAAGGCCGTTGTGTCTTCCAAAATAAAAAGAAAAGAAAAAGTAAAAGAAGAAAATTGGAACGCTTTGGCCTTTAAAAACCCGAAAGACATCCAAGGGGTATATGGCTAAAGCCTTTTAAAGCCCTAAGGTCTCTAAGCCAATCGGGTTGGGAGCCACCGACGAAGCTCACTACACGGGTGGACGGGTGGAGCTTAGCGTTGTAGGCGTTGGAGTTTCAATCATTCTGAGTCCGGTGAAAACTCGAAGAGTTAGTGGTCGAAAGATCCTTATGACTTGATGCCCTAAGCTTTAATTACTGGGAGTCATCTGTAGATCCCCGTTACATGGACTCCTGGTGAGGTCGATTCCTCGCGACCAGATCCCTACAACACAAAAAGAGTCGCGGAATAAGAGTGGGTCCCGACCTATTTAGGGTCAAGAGTAACCTAAGTGTAGGCGTATTTGGGTCAGGGGGGAGGCAAATGATGTTTTTATTGTTGAGATTTGATCAAACAAACTTAGGTTTTGTGGAAGTCTCGTTGATTCACCAAGAGGGGAGGCTCTTTTGATACTCAATTTATATATACTGGCCTTCGAGATAAGTATTTCGGGCAAGGGTTTCATGGATTCTCACGAGGGTTGTGCATTACTCATTCACAACCGCTTTGAAATATAATTTTTGTGAACATAATTTTGATTTTTTGTAATGTTCTTTCTTCTTCATTTCTATGAATTAAATGAGTTCGGGGTGATTAACAAAAGTGCTATATTAACCCTGTTTATTTAAGGTTTTGAGCACTTTTTGTGTACTAATCAGTGTAAATAACCCAATTTGCACATTAAGGTTCCTGTTATTCTACTGATCGCAATTTATGGCTAATTTTGTAGTTTTTGCAAGCTATTTATGCCAAAATTGTTGAGTCGATCCAAGCACGAAGAACCCGAGCTGGAACCTTTACTGCCAGAGATCGATCCTGTAAGGAAAGAAGAGCAAAAAGTGAAGAAAATGGAGCACCGCAGAATTTAGCAAGGTTGCGAATGCAGAATTTCAGAGGGTTGGAAATCTCTCAAGAACCCGTGAAATGCTTCTTCCCGCTGACGCTCACCCGCCCTCGCCACTCCGCTACCTCCTCCTACTGTTTCATGCTTTTTCCTTTTTGTTACAATTTTTTGTTTCTTCCCATTTTATCCCTTGTAATAGCTTTTGATTTTTGTTCTTTTTGTGTTTTTTCTTGGATGGGGTAGTATATAAGCTCCTGCACTATAATCAAAGACAACTTTTGCTCAGTAATAAAATTGGTGGGAATCTTTCAGCTTTCCCGCTTTTTCTCATTTTCCTCCACTTTCTCATTTTCTTCTCCTTTGGTTAAGCTAAACACCTCCAAGGATGACAACTGGAGGATGAGAAGCAAAACCCTTTATCCTTGAAGAGGAGGGTTACCGGGCTTTGGATTTAAGCAACCGTTGGTCCTCGTTTTTAAAGAATGCATTTGTTATATTTGTGACTCATCATTTCACAATTAGCTCTAAATTTAGATAGTCTCTGATTAATTATGACTGAAAATTGGGTTCGGGGTGATGCTTATTACTAGATCCACTGATATTCGATTAGTTGTCTCTTATGAGTCACTATAGGGTAGATCCAAGAGGAAAGATTTTCACTACCAAGGACCATAAATGATCATTAAATGCCATCTTTCAAAAGGAACAATTATTAGGGTTCAGTTTTTATAGCCAAATGAAGATTCGGTTCGGGAAATGACTATAGGTCATCCTCCCCAACGCGAGGAAATGAACCCGAACCTCTCAATTGCCTTAGGACCTCAAACCAAGAGCTCCAAGGCTTCAAGAAGTTCTTTTCTTATTTTTCATTTTATTTTCTACCCGCAACTATCAACCCACTGCTTTTTACCAAAAATCCCAAAATCCAAAACAAAGTCACCATTTCGCCTTCACTCGTAAATCATTATTTAAAAACCCATCCTCGAAGTTCGACCAGAATCTGCATATACCGCAAGAGCTGCTGCGGCAATAGGAACTCGAGGATACAAATTTTGTTGATTCCACCTATCGTGGCACGAACACAACCAGAACAAATCCTCCCCTCGACTCGGGCAGAAATTCCATCGCCTCCGACCGCCTTTCCTTTTAATCGTAATCACTCGAGGGGCAGATCCGGCCACTTGCTCAAGCAAAGGCAACCGCGCTCGGGATGGCTATCAGTTCCTCCGACTAGCAACTAGTCGCGTAACTAGAATCCCCACCAGGGAGGTCGATGAACCCGACAAGGCCCAGCAATCTCCTGCACTCGACTTGATGCCTCAACTACCGGGCCACCGGAGGGACACCCGCGCCGTCAAATTAGACGTCAGAGGGTCGAAGAATGACAAAGTGCTCCCCTTCCACAATGTCCGAAGGTAACAGTCGGGGAATGACCGGGAGGGTGTAAGGGGCCGGGTTGTGCCTCATGGAAGATATATTATCTAGAGTCAGGAGAACCTTGTAATGACACTCTTGCTCAGAAATCTCTGATAACCGGCGAATTTTCTCGAAGCTTGACTTCTCCACCCAGTTCACTAACCTGCCTCGCCAAGCCTTACCTACACGAGCAACCTAAGGTTAGTCCATCATCACATACTAAATATCTGAAAAAAGGCTATCAGGCCAGGTCTAACCCGACCACACACCTGGAAAAGATTGAGACCGATTGATATTAAATGGAAGACCGGGGAGCTCCGGGATTTATCCATGTCCACAGGCAACACTCCTTTCGCCTCGCCTCGTGAGCCAGGAGCCCGTTAACAACTCAGTCAGATCTGGAACCACATAGACATCCTGGGTCGCCTGCAATCTTTATTCTTTCATATAAAATAAATTATACATAGCTCCACCAATGAGAGGTCGAGTTGATATAGGTGGTTCAACACGCATCACCCGATCAAAATAAGAATGACGTTGAGGTGGATAAGAGCCGAGGGCGCCGCCGGAAATGCAAAATTGCTTGATTGTGGCCAGACCGGGAAGCGTGAATGACCGCAAGGTGCTCCAGGGTAAAAAACACACCATTATGTTCTCCACCCAAGGTGGACTCGTCCGTCCTCTCCATCAACAGGAGGTCGATGTTATAAGGCACCTCGCAATAAGACATTAACTCCTCCATCGTCAGGGACGCGATGATGCTGCTTGTAGAAGGCGTGGCTCGCATGCCCTCCGGCCACCCACGGAAGTTTCTTCCGACCGCCATTCTACAAGCGCATCAAAAGGAGAAGAGAAAACCACATTAGACTCTAGCCATATACCCAATTGGTAATGGCGGCATACTCTGCGCACCCGCGCGGCGACCGCCGACCGGTCGCGTTAAACTATCGCCTCCCTTCCTGTGCCTTTTACAAATGGAACCAATACTCACCAAGGGCCAACATTACTAAGGGGCGATGATGGTTACCTGCGGAATGAAGTGCGCGAGTGCCTGCAACAATGGCCCACGAGCGAACGCAAGGTTAGACCAGCCTATTCGCAGCAGTTGGTCGAGAGGAAAGCAGATAAACCAAAATAACACGAAAGGGAAAAGAGTACGACTTAATGATGCCTATCTATATATATCGCCATCTAGGGCATGCAGTCGCATTTAATGCAACGATGACTGATCGTCTGCCCGGGATCTCAACCATCACGACGGTTCGCGCTCTAGGTCATAATAGACTGAGGTGGGCCAAGCCTGTGGCCTTTTCTAGCGATTAGACCTATTTGTTAACAAGTTTTATAATGTTCAACCTAATTTCAATTAGATAGAATTGAATTTCTAGTTTCGTAGAATGTAGAATGTAGGGATAATGTTTCCTTAAATAGGCCGAAAATATGAAGAATAGAAATCCAAATATCGGGCCATAAGGAAAGTGGGGCTCGCCAAAACAAGAAAGGAAACTAACATACTTTTTCCTAAAGTAACACACTAAAAAAAAGGAAACTAGATAATTCTAGGATTAGGCTTGGTAATCAAATCAGCCGCATATCAGGAATAAATTAGCACCAAATCAGCTCCAAAATAGCACCAAATTAGAACCAAATTAGCTCCAAAATAGAAGCAAATCAGGATCAAATCAACTCCAAAATAGCAGCAAATCAGGAACAAATCATCACCAAATCAGCAGCAAATCAACACCAAATCTGAAGCAAATCTTCTCTAACAAAAGAAATAGCAACTCCTATTTGACTAGCAAAACAAACTTTCTAAATTCAATAAAGCAACTTCTACTTTGACTTGGAGAATAAATCTTTCTAAAATAAAAAAACTCTAAATCAAAATAGTAATAAACTCAAAACACTTGGAAATAGAAATATATTAGGTGTCTCCAAGGTTTCACAGCCTCCCGAATTTGAATTTTCCATAATTAAGATTGAATTCCCAATATTTGTTGTAGAAGCTGGTATCAAGGATCCTTGGTGCTTTGATTCTCATCAACTATGTTGCCTCTTGGAAGCTTTGGTTGCACCTTTTTTATCTGCATATTTCCTATACATGACATTTGACTCCTCAATCATCAATCTGATTTCTTCAAGCATTTTTTTTTTCATTTAGTCGGTTATGTTTTCACCCTTCAACCTATATCTCCCCATTTATCATGAAGGGGCTTAATCATGGAGATGCATTACCTACCACCCAAAAATGCTAAAAGGACTTTTGCCTATAGTTTGATTCCTGGAATAGTTATATAAAATTCTGCTTTTGCAACTACAACTTCCCATTGCTTAGGATTTTCTGCTACCAAACCCCTTAATAAACCTCCCAAACTTCTATTGATGATCTTATTTTATTATGTCCGTGTAGTTGAGGATGAAAGGAGGTACTGTATTGCTGCCTGGTTCCAAATTTCTTCCATAAACCTCTCCATAAATGAAAAAAACTTAGCTGCTGATTTGATATGATTGCTTTTGATGTCCGTGCAATCACATAACCTCTGAAAAGTAGAGATTTTGTATATTTGATGCATCCATAGTCCTCTAGAAACAAATTAGGTGAATCGCTTTTGAAATACTGCCTCAAAGATGGAAAAGATTCCCGTTGACTTCTAGGTAGCCCCACCACAAAATCTATGTTTACATCTTCCCAAGGAGTTGTAGGAACTCTCAAGGGAGTGTACAGATCAATATTTTGAACTTTTTGTTTGATTTTAGCATATTCTTCCTTTGTTTGGAGTTCCTCATGTTCTTCTGAAGGCATTTTTTAGTATAGTAGGTTAGGTAGTGTAATCAGAGATAATTGAAGGAAAAACTGTATCTTTCATTGATCACAAACTACCTATTTATATACAAGACAATCCCAAACCAAATAAGAAAGAATATGAAGTTTCCTAACTCTACATGAATGCAAGTTTCCTTTTTCCAACTAGTTTCTAATTCTACAATACTATAACACCTTCCTCAAGTCGAGCATGATATTGATCATGCCCAACTTGTTACAAAGATAACTAACCCGATCCCTACTCAAAGGTTTTGTGAAAATATATCTTAACTATTCTCTAGTCTTTACGTATCTTATAGAGATCAACCCCAGTTGGATATTGTTACGCACAAAATGACAATCTATCTCATTGTGTTTGGTTCATTCATGAAATACTAGGTTAGAGGCTATATGCATGGCAGCTTGGTTATCACACCAAAGCTTTATTGGTACTGAAGTTTTGATGCCCACTTCCATTAATAGCTGATGTATCCACATGATCTCACATACAGATTGTGTCATGGCTCGATACTTTGACTCCGCACTAGATCGCGAGACAACACTTTGCTTCTTACTTTTATTGAGATCATATTTCCTCCAAAAAAGACACAATATCCTGAGGTGGATCTCTTGTCTCCTTAGATCTTGCCCAGTATACGTCGGAAAATCACTCAATTCTAGTATGCCCATGCTTCTTATACGCTATTCCATGTCCAAGAGCTTATTTCAAGTAGCATAGGATATGCTCCACAATTACCCAATGACTGACTGTAGGAGATGACATATATACTCAAAACACTTACTGAATAAGCAACATCCGGGCGAGTTACTATAACATAATTAAATTTCCCAACCAACTCAGATTCTATGGTCTTTAAATAGGTCTCCTTCCTAGTGATCCGCATTCAGGGAGTCAGCAGAGTATTACATAGTTTGGCACCCAAATTCCCTGTCTCAGATAACAAATTTAGCACATATTTCCGTTGAGATAACAAAATTCCCTACTTGTCATGACTTCAACACCTAAGAAATACTTCAACATTCCTAAATCCTTTGTGTGAAACTAACTTTGAAGAAAGGATTTAAGAGATAATATACCTTTGGAGTCACTTTCAGTGTTGACAATATCATCCACATACACTACCAGTAGAATAATACCAGAACTAGAATTTTTATAGAAGACAGAGTGGTCAGACTTACCCTTCTACATGCCAAATGTCTCAACTACCTGACTAAATTTTCCAAACCAAGCATGAAAACTCTGTTTCAAACCATACATGGATTTCAAGCACAACACACTCTTCCTATCTCCCTTTCCCCCGAGCAATAAACTCCTGAGGTTTCTTCTTATGTAAACTTCTTCAAGATCTCTCAGAGAAAGACATGCTTTATATCAAGCTGATGCAAGTCCCAATCATAAGAAGCAGTAAGAGAAATAAACAGATGAACAGATGTTATCTTAGCTACCGGAGAAAAAGTATCAGAATAATCAACGCCATAAGTTTGAGCATAGCCCTTAGCAACAAGACGAGCCTTCAATCTAGCAATAGACTCATCAAGATTAAACTTTATTGCAAACACCCAACTGCATTTCATCCACCATAGCACTACGCCAACCAAGGTAGATAAAGCCTCACAGACAGTGTTAAGAAGAGAGATAGAATCAAGAGAGGCAATAAAGGAACATGAGGAGGATAGCAAATGGTTATAGGAAACAAACGAAGAGATTGGGTGAGCACACTGACTTTTACCTTTACAGAGAGCAATAAAAAATCATCATTCTAGGCTAGATCTGATGACGAAACAGTTGGTGTTGGACTAGAGACTGGAGGGTTCTGGTGCCAAGAATATATTTGAGTAATGGGAGGTTTAATAGGAACGAGAGCTAGAGTAGGAGTCGGTGAGGTAATAGTGTACACTAATAAATCATCATCCTCCCCATACTAGGAACATGAGAAGAAAGGGAAAACGAGGTAGTCTCAAAGAATGTAACATCAGTAGACACAAAGTAATGTCAAAGAGTGGGACAATAACACCGATACCCTTTTTGAACACAAGAATAGCCCACAAAGTTACACTTTAAGGAATTCGGATCAAGTTTAGAGACTTGAGGACAAACATCTCAAACAAAGCATATGTGCATCTAAATACTTTGGGATCAGTAAGGAACAACGAATTATTTGGAAACAATTGGTGGTAAGGAGTAGCCTAATTAAGAATCGACGAGGGCATCCTATTAATAAAAAAACAAGTTGTGGAGACTGCATCGACCCAGAAATGTTTATGGACATTCATCTAGAACAAAAGGGCCGGGCAATCTCAAGAAGATGTCGATTATTTCTCTCAGCTACCCCATTTTGAGAGGGTGTATCAACACACGAGGTATGATGGAGAATCCCATGTTGTAATATGAAGGACTGAAAAGGTTCCCATAAATACTCCTTGGCATTATCACTTCACAATGTTTGAACAGAGACATGGAATTGTGTTTGAATTTCAACACAAAAGGCACTAAAATGAGAAAAAAGCTCAAAACTACTTTTCATTAGATAAAGCTAACTGACATGAGAAAAATCGTCAACAAAAGTAATGAAATACTTAAACCCAGTGGGAGACATAACTGGACAAGGACCCTAAACATCATAATGAACTAACTCAAAATGAGCGAAAGCTCTTTTATTCACTCTAGGACTCAAATGCAAGTTTAACATATTGACACGACTCTCAGTTCAATGAGGATAGACTAGAAAACTGAGGATATAGCTTCTTCAACACAAAGAGAGAAGGATGACCCAAGTGACAATGTAATTCGAATGGGGTAACAAATCCAGAACAAGAAACAGACGTTGGAATCTCCGTGTCAAGGATGTAGAGACCCCCAGACTTGAGTCATTTACCAATAATCTGCTTCGTCGAAAGATCCTGAATCAAACAATAATCAGGAAAGAATGAGATACTGCAATTAAGTATACAAATGAGTTTACTCACATAAATTAAATTAAAAGAGAATCGTGGGTAAACTCCGCACGTATGTCAAAAGCTGACAGCTGAGTCAAATTGAATTGTCCGACCTAAGGACGCAATATGCTGACCACCTGGTATGGCACAAGATGTAGAAGGGTGAGACTGAAACGTAGTAAATAAAATGGAGTTACCTGTCATGTGGTTGGTGGCTCCATATTCAATGACCCATTTGGAAGAAGAGGAAATAAAACATGTGTTGGTTTTACCTGACTCAACGAGTGTAAAGGGACAGGAAGTTAGATGACTTTAAGGATTTTTTATACCGAGACGAATTATAGTTATTTAAGGCACAAGGCACAAAAGCCTCTTAGGGCCTTGAGGTGCGAGGTGCACTTGAGGCTCGAGGTGTACTTGAGGCGTGAGGCGCGCTTGAGGCTTGGGCTTTTTTAAGTGAGACATACCCTATCTAATATAAATATAAATTATATATCTCACTAAATATTGTCTAAAGTTTTTATATAATAATAATTTTTTCTATTTTTTCGTTCTATGTTAGAATTTTTTCCTATTTTGTATATTATTTTTCAGAAAATTTCTTATATTTTACATAATGTTTTAAGAATATTTCCCTAATTTTTATGTAATCTATTCAAACATTTTTTTCTATTTTCCCATAATTTTTTCTAATTTTTTAGAATTTTTCATGACAAAAATAGGAAAAAATGAAGAAAAAAAACATTTTTCCTAAGTCGTCTTCTCTCCTTTTAATTTAGCTTCCAAAGTGCTATTTGAGGGGTTTAGGGTTAAATTTCGAGAGAGATAAAAGAGGTTTGTAGAGCTTTTAGGTCAGAGATACTAAAGACGCCGCTTTGGCTATAAAAGCCCAAAACGATCGCCTTTGGAGGTAGCAATTTAAAAATAAAAAATAAAAACCTCAAAATGATGTCATTATGAGGTCTTCTTTTTTAAAAAAAAAATAAAAGACAAGGCCAAAACTACATCGTTTTGGGCCATGGTCTTCAGAAGGCTCCCTTTTCTCCTCGACGCTGACATCTCCTTTGAAGAAGGGTTGATGCCGCCATCTCCAATGGCCTAAGAAAGAAAAAAAAAAGATATGAGAAGAAGGAGAAGAAGGGCGTACCTTGAGAAGCTGCTCCTGGAAAAACTTCGAGGCACCTCTTGCACTCGCACCTCACCAAAAGTGAGACGCTTTATGCGGGAGTGGTGGCACCTGAGCTTTAAGCACACTTGAGGTGCGCCTTTCATAACTATGGAGATGACTGAAATCTTCGATTTTTACGATGCAACACTTCCGGCCTACATGGCCTGGATTATGGCAATAATAACACACAACTCCTCCTGAGAGTTTTTTGTTAGTCATAGAAGCAGATCTAACTGAAACAGGTCGCTAAAAATCCAAAAAATACCGAAAAAATTGGATCTTGCAGGGAAAAGGACCACCTTTCCATGAAAAACACTGCACAGGAATAGAACTTGGCCCTACAATCTACAAAACACCTATGAACCTCGAAGAAATCAAGAAAGACAAGCAAAAAATCCTAGACAGGTAGGTTGCCGAACATAAAAGTGTTTGAAAAACATTGTTGTAGGGCTTGACAAGTAGGTAGATGACCTTGTTGGCGGTTGATTGATTGGATGAATGATGACCAAATTGTTGATACACTACCAACAGAGACTTGTTTAGAATCCCCAACAAGAATGCCAAAAACTTGATTGATTGAATACTATAATATCTACTTCCTTTTTACTTTAATCATTTTTATACTTTCAATTTGGTTTGAATCATTGCAATTGCACAGGTCAACAAGTAATAAAGTGGATTATAAGTCCAGATATCATTCCCACAGGGATTGGTGAGAAAATTTAAAGATCAAGTACCCCTACTACTCAGGATCATCACTATTTGAACCTCTAACTTATTGAGTGTAATTAACTATCATAACTTAAATAAAAGTATTTTTGTTAATTTTTCTTTAATTTAAAAGATGTTTAAATCTAAAGGAGTTAAAGGTTTTACTGAGATTTAATAACATTGAGAATAGGATCAATGTTCTAATCATTGATTTGCATATTGTTAAAAAACAATATAGTTATGGGATTGAATTCTGGATTTGTCTAAGAGCATAATAGTATAGTCTTGAAATACCTTCAAACATTATACATTTCATCATCTAGATCTCCATATTCCTATACTAGTCAATATCTAAAAACAGCCTACTTAGGATATGTTTCTTTTAAGAATTGGTCATTTTTCCTAAACCAAGATTCATCAACCATTTCTTAGACTAAGTCAACTTGCCCCATGTGATGTGGTAACACAAGCCTATTCTAATGTAATTGGTACCTCTATCTGCGCTTTGATAAGAATAATCACTTCCAACAACAGAAGCACAAACATTCTACCAAAATGAGATTAAACCTCTAAATATTAAACTAATAAACCAATAGGTGGTCCTTATGCCTCGTGAAATTACATTTCATTAAGCCACTTAGAAGGGAACCTTGAAGTCGAGGTTGAACATCAGCATGTGGATTCATTCACGCGATGTTTCTAGAGTATATTAGTTCTAAGGGTATCGATTTAGCATACCCCTCTGCTACCGCTTTCCTCTTAGAACATCCTTCTCTCGTAATACTCAAAGGGGTCTGAACAGGAGCACAGATATAGCTCTTTTTCTAGGTATATACTTAAAATAGTTCATGACAAGAACAATACCAATTAGATCAATCCAATCTTCAACCTACAACATTCATTTAAATACTACAAAAATGATAATCAAAACACCAATCCCTTCCCAAAGGGAGCTTAGCCTTCAATAACTGGATCACAAGTAATAATGACTAGTTTATCAAATAAATTCATTGAAACTGTAATCAAAATTGAAGAAAATGGTTTCTAGAAATATTTCTAATTTCGATTCAAGTTCAAACAACAATGGAGCTTGATATACAAAGATCCTAGCTCAATATTACAGCTCGGATGAACTACTCTAATCCTTGAAATGAAAAATAAAAATCAAAGAAGAAAATAAAAATATGTATAAAAAGCTCCAGTCTCTCTCTTCTCCTTTCTATGTTCGCCCCCGATCCAAGCATGATCGTCCTTCTTTCTTCGTGCCCCATCTCTTTTCTTATTTATAGCCTACGTATGCTAATAAAATTCCCAGCGGATTTCATGGGTTTCAGTGTAAGCCCACTTAATTACATTGTCATGGCAATAGTCGGAATGTCCCGACATTGCAACATCCTTGTTTGTCTTCAGACTTTGTTATGGCATTGTCGTGACAATTGCTGCTATTGTCTTCCATACATGCCTTTGAAGTATTTGTCGCGACAAAGTTTGAAATGTCACGACAATCACTTCTCATCTTTTATCGCCTAGGTTTGTCAATTTATGCTTTGCTGTTCAACTTTTGATCTCTAGTTGATTGTCACGACAAACTTATAATTGTCAAGACAATGCTAAAGTGCTCGCTATCTTCTGAGTTGTTGTGAGATTGTTGCCACACTACTGCTTGATCTTTCTCTTGGGTCATTATCGCGACAAAGTTTTGATTGTCATGACAAAGTTTTGATTGTCGCGATAAATGTTCAGTTGATTCCTCAGGATCATTGTCGTGACAAATGTTTTGTTGACTTCTCAGGTACTCTTCTTAGTATTTGTCATGACAAAGTTTGAAATGTCGTGACAATCATTCTACCTTCTGCCTTGTACTATGTCGCAACTACTCTTGAAATGTCGCGACAACTTTCAGTTGTCTTCTTAGGAATTCTTCTCAATCTTTGTCGCGACAGGGCTTATATTGTTGCTACACTCCTTTTTCCAGTTGCCTTTATTTTTTTCGCAACAATAATGAAATTGTCACAACATTTTGCAATTCCTGCCTTGGCCAATTCTACTACTTTTCTTGCTCTTTGCTTCTTTTGCTCTTAACTCCTGCAAAACACTAATCTGGGTGAAGATTCCATAATTTTGCATTAAATTGAATATTAAGGTCTTAAATATGAATGAAAAATGGACTTAAAACTAGATGAATTTCACATTCATCAGCGGCCAGCAACATCGAAGGTGAAATCTAGTGGACGGACTATGGGCCATGCGCCCTTACGCACCAGCGTGTGAGGGACAGGGCTGATGATGGTAATCGCGCGTGGAGGCGCGGGGGACGTTGGTTGCTGGAGATTCCAACAGCGGTGAATATATCAATTGATGATGATCCAGGTGGGAGGGTCCCTGGCCAAAGATGAGTATGGAAAGTTCATCGGAGTTGGTCGCCGACGGTGAGAGGTTTTTTACTTTGAAAATTTCCCAAAAATTTGCCATTTTTTTTTATCAAAGTCTAGCCCTAGGCTCATGTAATCAGAGATAATTGAAGTAAAAATTGTATCTTTCATTGATCACAAACCACCTATATATATACAAGACAATCCTAAACCAAATAAGAAAGAATATGAAGTTTCCTAACTCTACATGAATGTAAGATTCCCTTTTCCAACATGTTTTTAATTCTACAATATTATAATGGGTAGCTTGACTGGATATTGGTATTATATCAAGATAATGCTCAATGCTTTGCTTTGGAGGCAATTCACTATGTAGCTCTGAAGGAAATAAAGGAGATAATTATGTAATATGTTCCATAAATGCCTTTGCTTCATTTGAAGCAACTCGTTGATCTTCTAAGACTTCTTTCGCTAACAACAAAAAAGACAATCTGTTAGCTTCAAACTTATTGAAAAAGAATTGGATATTTAGATAAGATTGTTCATGTAGTAACCTTAGACTTTATACACTCTTCTTCTTTCACCAAGGTAGGTAATACCTTAAGCCTATTTCTATAAAAAGCATAAAAATTCTTCTCTCCGTGGGGGACAATTTTGTTATCTTCTTCTTTCACCTAGGTAAGTATTACCTTAATCTTATTTCTATAAAAAAACATAAAAATTCTTCGTCACCCCATTCTTTAACCAAGCTACCAGACTCAGGGGGAGTTTGGATTGGTATGTAGGCTACGCCGCTCATTTAATGGCTTAACATCGGGCCTTTGGCTGACTCATCTCCTATGCCACCCTCCTCCACGATGTCGGTTTTGCCGTCGCCCATTGATCTTCCCATTGCCATTCAGAAAGATACTCATTCCTCTCGTAACCCCCATTCTATTTATAATTTCCTGACTTATCATCATTTATCTTCCCCATACTCTCTGCTTTTGTTTCCACCTTGCCTTTTGTTTCTGTTCCACAAATTGCGCATTAGGTTCTATCCCATCCGGATTGGACATAGGCTATGGTTGAGGAAATTGTTGCTCTACATTCTAGTGGCACTTGGGACCCGGTTGCTTTACCTGCTAGAAAAACACCTGTTAGATATCGTTGGGTGTATATAGTGAAGATTGGCCTCGATGTTCGGGTGGATTGTCTTAAGGATCGGTTGGTTGGAAAGGGGTACACTCAAGTCTATGGTTCTGACTACTATGATACCTTTTCCACTGTCACCAAGATTCTCTCTGTTGGTCTTCTCCTATTTATGGCTGTTATGCAATCTTGGCTTGTGTATAAGATGGACATGAAAAAGGCCTTCTTACATAGCGACCTGGCAGAGTAGGTTTACATGGAGCAACCACCTGGGTTTGTTGCTCAGGGGGGAGTCTAGATTGGTATGTAGACTATGACGCTCATTATATGGCCTGAAGTAGTCCCATCAAGCTTAGTTTAGCCGGTTTAGTTCCGTGGTTTAGGAGTTTGGTATGACTCGGAGTACAGCAGATCACTTGGTTTTCTATCATCATACGAGTTTAGGGTAGTGCATTTATTTGATTGTTTATGTGGATGACATTGTTATCACGGGTAATGATTAGGATGATATTCAGAGGCTGAAACAACATCTCTTCAGCCACTTTCAGACTAAGGACTTGGGGAAACTCAAGTATTTTATGGGAATCAGAGAAAGTATGCCTTGGAAATTTTAGAAGAGACATGTATGCTAGATTGCAAACCTGTAGACACTAGGATAGCCAGTTCATTAGCCAATTCTTGCAATCACCATGTGATAGCCACTGGGATGTTGTGATTCGTATCCTCCGTTATATTAAAGGAACACCATGCTAAGGGGTGTTACATGAAAAAGAGGTCACACCTAGATTGTTGGATATTGTGATGTAGACTAGGCAGGTTCACCTTCAGATAGACGCTTCACTTCTGGGTATTGTGTATTTATTTGTGGAAACCTATCTGTTAGGCATGAGCGTGGTGCATGTGTGTAAAATGTATAAAGCGCCTATGTGTGAAAGTACACACGTCGTATCAAGTAATATAGTGTGTGTGAAGTACGAGTGTCGATCCCACGAGGAAGTAGGGTTATTGAGTACTAAAATTAAAATAATCCTATCTTTATTTGGATGATGGATAATTTGTGAAAATATATAAAAACTAAAGTCCTAAACTAACATGCAAATATGTAAAATAAAAGATGGAAAACCTGGGGTTTAGATTTCATCTGGTTAATCCTTATGCATTATAGTTCAATTCACCCCCAATTGATAATCTAATCACCTATTAGTGGTAAACCTCACTTTTGCACTTGTGAATCTCTCTCGATAATCCACATTCTACCCATAGAACTTCGGTATTTTGCATCTCTACTTAATCCCAAACCCCAAAGAGTGCAATATGCCCTAGAAGTCTAAATTACCACACAAAACCCATGAAAACTATTGTCAATGGTGAAATGTGATGTCCTACACATGTTTAATTCAACTCTCATTTCTCAAATCTTGAAAATCAGGCCAATGGTGTACAAACATCAACATGTAATGAAGAATAAAATAGGGCATTTAATATAAATGTGCTTCAAATATGAAATGGAAAGTAAATCAATGTTCAAATACATAAATCATAAACAAACTACATCTAAAACCCTAGAAAAATAAAATCAGTCCATCAATGGGAAATATACAACCATAAAGATGAGAGAAAACATGAAGAGGGAGAAGAAATAGCCTAATGTGATGAATGAAACCCAAATCTCCTCTTCAATCTTCCTCTCCTTCAATCAACCTTTTTCCCCAAAGAAAACCTTGCCCTAGGGTGTTTTCACCCAACAGATCTTTCTGGGGTCTAGCATGTTCTATTTATAGGCCCCCATCAAATTAAGTCAAAAGGGCTATATCAGCAAATGGGCCTTGAAATAAGCCCTTCGTCGCGACAAAGATACTCGAGGTAGTTGCACTCCTAACTTCATGAGGCCATAACTTTGTCGTCCGAACTTCGATTTGGGTGATCTTGGACTCGTTGGAAATATTAGAGAGTGTAGAATCTAGATACATCCAGAAAGAATAATTTATAAATGGTGATAAAGACTGAATTTACAAAATTCTTCAACTGGTCACTTTTGAGCCCTCTTCTCTTCTTCCTTCAACTTCCAAGAGTCATAACTTGATCAGTTGAAGTCCAAATTGAGTGAATAAAGTCTCTTTGGAAAGCTTGGGAAGTCTCATATCCATACATATAAATATTGTAGCCATTTGGGATCATCTTGCAACTAAAAACATCCAAACACAGTAGTTGCTGCTGTATGTGTAGTTTGCTGATTTTTGGGCTTTATCTCTTTGTTTTTGTTCCATATTGCCTAATGGTTGACCTAATCGCAAAACTGAACATTTAAAGCTTTAGATAACTTATTTATATATTAAAAATACTAAAAATCTAAACAAAACATAGGGATAAATTGAGTATTTTATATACTCATCACTATCCTATTGTCTCATGAAAGTGTTATCCAAGGCGACTGTTGCCTAATTTAATCATAAGCCTCTCTTCAGGTCAAATAATCTACCAACTAATACTAGGTTTCTTACTTCTCAGCTCAACCCCAAGCATTAGAAATGCGTTAAGACCCAAGAATCTCACAAGCCTCATAATTATCACTAATATCTCTATTACCCGACTAATTAGGTCGACTCATCAATGTCTAATTCCTTATTCACTTCTCAGATCTCATAAGGAACCACTCACCATATTGAGGTTGATAAGAAATCAATATGTAAACAAGAACCAAAGGCCAACCAATAGATGATAATCACAAAGAGATAATAGAAATAGAAAAATTAACAATTAGATATAAAATCATGTTAAAAAATACAACCAAAAACCTTAGACTTACGAATTTAGAACATACAGAGGTATGGGTACATCACAAACTTAGGATAAAATATGAGAAAAGAGAAAGAAGAAACTCTAGTGGTCAAAATGATGGTGAGTCTCCAATCTTCTTCCCCAAATCCGATGTTCTTCTCCCAATCTTGAAAAAAAACTACCAAGCCTCATCTCTTGTCCCAAAGTGCTTCTTGTTGCCTTAATCATTATTTAAATAAGAGTATTTATATGCCTCAAAGAATGGGCCAATGATGGGCTAAAAATGGGAAGATTTTTGCTCCCACCCGTAGACCTTCATCGCGACAAGCTCACGAATCACCGATCCACATTTCTTCGCTTCATTGTGATGAAGGTATCTTTGTATTCGTTGCGACGAACTCTACTTCGTCACAACGTACTCGAGGCCATGCATCTTTTCCATCTTCACCTTCTTTGCACGAATAATCTCTTTGTTGCGACGAGCACCTTCGTCACGACAAGAGTGATGCTCGTCGTGATGTGCTAGTAGATGTCTTCTTTTAAGGATCCTTTCTTTGTCGTGATGAATGCTTCCATAGTAACAAGGAACAAATTTACAACATTCAACCTTTCCTTATTTTCTTCAATTTTTCCATCACTTTGCTTGGTTATCATTCAAAATCTACAAAACACAAGCAAGTGAGAGATTAGAGCATTCTTTAGAGATATTGATGTGAATCTAGCATTAAAGTTATGTAAAACACATGAAAAGTATACTAAAAATGCTAACAAGATTCACACTTTTCAAGGTCCCATGTGCTATTGAAGTAAAGAGCATCCATTTCCTCAGCCATTGCCTGTTTCTTACCCGGATAAGAGAGAGTCTCACTAGTGCTGCTAAGATAAGACAAAGGCAAAGTAGGGTAAAGATAAACGATGAAAGCTGAGAAAATTATAAACAAGATGTGGGTTAGAAGTAGAGCAAGTACCTTTCAAAATGACAATAGCTAGATCATCAGACAGTTGTGGAACCGAAGCAGGAGATGACGATGACATAGAAGATGATTTAATATGAGGCCCTATAGGATGACGAGTATAAACTTGAAGTGGTCGAGTCACGACATCCGTAGGTGGAGAAGGGAAATCTAGAGATGGTAAGATAAGAGGAATATATAAGACATTCGACACAGGAAGACATGCTGCAAAGGAGAAGAAGGAGGAATCTTCAAAGAAGGACATCAACCGAAATAAAGTAGCGATTAATGTCGAGAGAATAACAACGATAACCCATCTAAAGGTGAGAATAACCCAAGAAGACACACTTCGTGGCCTTGGCTGAGATTTTGTTTTTCCCAGGAGTGAGAATATGAACAAAACAGACACAACCAAAGACACGAGGAGGGAGGCAAAAGAGAGGTTGATTAGGTAGCAAGATAGAATAAGGGATATGATCATGTAAAATAGAGGATGACATACAGTTAATCAAATAACGTGCAGATAAGATAACATCCCCTTAACAACGTTGAGGAACCTTACGATGAAGCGAGGATAAGGCGAGATAAACTTAATCCAATGACGGTTTACGCCACCCACTCCATTATGTCGAGGAGTGTAAGCAATGTTGATCGTAAGAACTCATGGGAAGAAATAAAATAAGAGAATGACATAGAGAAATATTCCTTTGCATTATCACTTCTTAAAATACGAATAGAAATATTGAATTGAGTGCGAATTTCAGCATGAAATTTTTGAACGGTAGAAAATAACTAAGCTCGAGTTTTCATTAAAAATAACCAAGTACATCGAGAATAATCGCTTATAAAAGTAACAAAGTAACGAAATCCTAAAGTAGATGTAGATCTAGAAAAACCCCAAACATTAGTGTGGACAAGCTCATAAAGAGACTTTGTCCGAGGATCTAAGCGCTTTGGGAACGAGACACGAGTATGTTTCCCAAGCTGACATGACTCACACTAAAGCAAAGATAAACTAGAAAAATGAGGAACCAAATTCTGAAACTTAGAGAGGCTTAGGTGACCGAGACGACTATGGAGGAGGAGAGGAGCTTCTGTGGAAGTGCAAGCAGTGGAACAAAGAGGTGAGTTGAGGTGAAAGAGGCCTCAGAATCATGGTCCCATGCTAATCGTTCTCCTCAGACTTCTTGGCCCCGTAAGGTTGGCGTGAGTTTGAGGAAAAGTAGTACACAATGAAGTTCACTAGTCAACTTACTAATGGAAATAAAATTGAAAGGAAAATTTGGAACATAAAGTACAGAGGTAAGGGGTAAGGAAGGGAGGGGATAAGTCGAGCCAATGCCTTTAGCTATGGTTTGAGAACCATTAGCTAAGGTAATAGTGGGTAAAGGAGACGGAAAAGTAAGGGAAGAAAAAAGGTCTTTATTACCAGAGATATGATTAGAGGCTCCAGTATCAAGGATCCAAGGTGCAAATGAATGTGTAAGGCAAGTAGAGACATTACCAGTCTGGGCAATAGAAGAAATGGAGGAAGATTTGGCTGCTTGAGTGAGACGAACGTAACTTCTCATATTCACTGGGCTTAAGAATGAAACTTTGAGGTGTGGATGAGCTCCCTGAGATAGAACTCGAACTCGCTGAATGATAAGAAGACTGAGCCAATGAGTAGTACGGGGAGGTCGTCCATGTAATTGATAGCTTCGATCATGGGTGTGTCCAATCCTATGGTAGTATGTGCAGTGAGGACGTTGTCCTCAACCTCGATTGCCACCGTGTCCACCTTTGGAATCATTTCGAGAATGAGACTGAGAAACCATCATAGAAGTGTCCGGTGTAATCTCAGATCGCATGAAATGAGTGGCAGTGGAGGTATGGCAAAGTAACCGAGCAAGAGCCTTATCAAAGTTTGGAATTACTGCCCTCATGAGTATCTGTTCCCGGATGTTCCCAAAATTTGGCCCAAGGTTAAGTAGAAGAATGATCATAAAGACTCAATCCATCTTTGACTGTGAAGTCTCAGCATTAGTAGACTTGAGGGCAGACATCCATCTTTTGCAAGATAGGTGCAAGTTCATCCTTGAGGGCAGACATCTGTCCACCATAAGAAGATATATCCATACCGAGTTGTTTCAAATTAGTAATGAAGGATATTATTCGTTAGAGACGTTAAATGTCATTAGTGTACAATTTCTTCACCTAATTCCAGAGAGTGTAACAAGTTTTATAGGCCCCAATATTATATAGAGTCTTGGCATCAATAGATTGTCGGAGAATATTGCATAATAAAGCAATAGTTTTTCGCCACTGAGCACGTTGCTCTTCGGGGATATTTGTGTCCGTAGTAGTAAGATGATCCTCACAACCATTACCAATAAACCATAGGTCCATAAAATGAGCCCATGATAGATAATTTTCGCTTCTCGAGAGTTTATTCAAGTTAATCATAGGAGTTCTAGATACAAAGGAATTAAAAGTCTGACCTTTCGCAGCTATAGAGACATCGTTCTCTGCCATAAAGACGTCTTTTTCAGCTATAGAGATGAGAAATCAGTAGAGAGTCACAGAATCAATGGAACCAGTACTTTTAGAAGGAACAAAACAACTCCAAATGGTAAGAGAAGCTTCAGAGCTGTCGAACTTAGAAGAAGCTAAAAGTATATGCCGCCAGAGAGAAAAATGGAGAAAAGATGATGATTTAGGTGTCGGATCAGAACACTAGGTACCTAGGCTTGTAGAGCGGTGGCAAGCAACTCAAGTGATGAAGTCCGGCGACCGGAGAAGTAGCCACCCACCCTCACACGCCGGCACTTGAGGGTGTTGGTTGCCAAATTGTCGATGTTCTTTTCTTACTCTTTACTATTTAGATTTCAACTTGGTTTCTTTTACTGTAAGTGCATAGGTCAACAAGTAATAAAGTGATTTTAAAGTCCAGATATCGTTCCCACTAGGATCTAGAAGAAAAAATAAAAAACGAAGTACTCAAACTACTCAAGATCTTCACTATTTGAACTTCAAATTTTCAAGAGTGTAAACTAACTAATTGAACTTAAAAGTATTTTTGGTTATTTTCTTTAATTGAAAGAAAGATCAATTCTAAGTGAATTAGAAGTTTCTATGAGATTAAATGAACACTGGGAATGGAATCAATGATCTAATCACTAGTTTGCAACTTGTTCAAAAACAATTAAGTAGAGCTAAATTTCTGGATCATTCAAGGATATTTTTGTATAGTCTTGAAATGCATTCAACCACTATACATTTCACCATTTAGAGCACCATGTTTCCAAACCAGGGAAGCATGTGGCTAAATAACTACTTTTAGGAAATGATTTCTTTAAGACTTGGATGACTTTCCTGAACCAATACTAATCAACCAATTCTTAGGACTGAAGCTAACTTGTTCCCATGGACAGGGTAATACAAGCTTTCTCCAACATGATTAGTCCACCACTCTACAGATTAACCAATATATCCAACTCCATTGACAGAAAAAATATATTTTGATTAAAATGAGACACTCAACATACTAATCACATTTTCCAAGGGATCACTATTCTTAGCCTTAGAAACACACCTTAGCTGTCACTTGAGGGTATTTTGGATGTCAAGTGTTAGAATAGAATCCTTTAGTTTGGATCAATGAATTACTACATCAGCATTCAAGTAAAGCAACTTGGACCCAATTATAACCCATGTTACACTCGATTACAATTGATTCAAGAACAAAAAGAATGGTTATGGGTTGAATCCTGTATTTGCCCAAGAGCATGTTAATATAGTCTTGAAACTCATTCAACCACTATACATGTCACCATTTAGAACACCATGTTCCTAAACCAGGACATCATGTGTCTAAATGATTATTTCTTGAGAACCATAATCCCTTCTCATCACTGACGCTTTCCAAACGACATCCATCCAACATCTCAGGACTCCACATCATACCCCATGGATAGGGTAACATAAGCTTTCATCAATATAATTGGTACCTCTATCTACAATTCGATCAGAATAATACCTTCCAAGAATGAAACAAGATTATTCTACCAAATTGAGATGATACCTTCAAATATCAAAATGATAATTCACCAGGTTGTCCTTATACCTCGGAAACACACTTCTGCTGCCACCTAAAAGGGAACCTTGAAAACAGAGGTTAGGACAACACCTGTGATTTATCATAGTGATATTTGGAGTACATTAGTTCTAAGAGTATCAATTTAACATACCCCTCAGATATTATTCCTTGATCTTAGGAAAAACCCTTTTGCTATCACTATAAGGTATCCTTGAAAATGGAGCTTGGAACAGTTCTTATGGGTATACTGAATTGATACTTAGAACAATGCATTTCTAGCACAATACTAATTAGATAAATTCAGTCTTCAAACCCACAACTTAAATTAAAACAATGCAAACATAGAAATCAATTCATTAATCTCTTCCCAAAAGGAGCTTAGCCTTCCATGAATGGATTGAAAACAACAATGACTAGTTGTTTAAACAAATTCATTGAAAGGTACAATCAAGAAAATGAAGAAAAGACATGTAATAATGTTTTCAGCTCTTCTTCAAGTTTAGACAATAATGGAGCTGGGTATTTAGAGATCACAACTTGGAATCTCAACTCAGATCAACTACTCTAATTAAAAATGAAAATTTAAGAAAAGAAAAATATGTACAAAAGCTTTAATCCTTCTCCTTCTCTTTTCTTCCCTCTATTTTTTTTAGTATTCTCCTCCTATCTTTCCTCTCATTTTGCACCCTATCTCTTTCTACTTATAGTCAAATAGAATGCTGGGCAGGAATTCTAGGCAGATTTTTTGGACTTTAATGCAAGCCTATTGGATAAATTATTGTGACAATTGTTCAAATATCACGACAAAATTACAACTGTATTGTCTTCAACTTTGTTGTGGAGTTGTCGCGACATTTTTCTATTGTTCTTAAACTGCTTACCTCGGGGATAATTGTTGCAACAAAATTAAATTTTTCAACGACATTTCCATGCTGTCTCTTTCAAAATTTAGTCAAGATAATTTTCTGATTTTAATCGCTGATTCTTGGTACCAGAAGCAAAAAATTGAATTTGTCTTAGCTAAATGCCTTCCTGTTTGTGGTTCCTCAACATTGTTGCTAAAGTTGTCGTGACATTATGCTTGACCTTCCCCTTTTGATAAATGTCGCGAAAAAATTGTTGTAACACCCCAAAATTTGGGGGTCTGTTGATCACCCATAAACCCATGGAAACCTATGGATATCGTGTAACCCGATACCCCACAATTGTGTCCTGTTTACCGGGATCCATAAATTTACCAAAACTAACAGAGCTTCCTTTGTACTAGAGCTTGATGAGTCAAAACTCACCTATTTTTAAGTCCTGGGTTTGTTTAGGCGAAGGAGGGCTCTCTTAAGTAAACAACCCAATAAAAGGCAGCAATAGTGCAATGGCACGACATCAGGTCAATGTCGTGACATTAATTGTTCAATGTCGCGACATTGATCGCCAATGTCTTGATTTGTGGGCCGCGTTTCAGCGAACAAACCCACCGTCGCGGGAACATCACTGTGAGGAATGTCGCCGACATCGATCGCCTCCATGTTGAGACATTGACTGCTCCATGTCGAGACATTGACTACTCCATGTCGAGACATTGATTACTCAATGTCGCGACATTGGGCCAATGTCATGACATCGAAACCCAATGTCACGACATTGACTGCTCAATGTCATGACATTGATTGCTCAATGTCATGACATCGGGCTAGTTTCACGACATTGAAACCCAATGTCGTGACATTGACTGAGGAATGTCGCGACATTGATTGCCCAATGTCATGACATTGAGACATTGATTGGTCAATGTCATGACATTGCTGTGCGTTGGCGTAATATCATAACCCAATGTCGGACATCACCGAAACTCTCGCCCAATCGGTCTTCCTGGCCGCTGCGGACATCAAAACTCGGGCGGAAGCCAGACAACTTTGCCGTTCTGCTGGGTTCTCAATTTTTTTCGCGACAAAAGTTTAAATGTCGCTACAATTCTTCTACTAGTTCTCTTCTGTTTTGACGCGACAATTGTTTAGATGTCGTGACAATTGCTTTTCCTACCTTGTCCTTTTCAGTTGCTTTTCTTTCTCTTTTTGCTTTTTTGATCTTGATTCCTACAAAACAATAACTTTGGTGAAGATTCTATAATTTTGCATTTAAATAGACACTAAGCTCTCAATTATGCATGAAAAATGGACTTAAAACTAGATGAGTTTTAGACTCATCAAACTCCCTTAAATCCAAAAAGTCTGGAGCCTGGGCTCTTAAGCAAAGAAAAGAATATTCAAGGGCTCTGCACCCATTTAGACTTTAAGGTTCATCATTACTTTCATACTGTTCAGCACTTAAATTCCAATGAAATGTCAGTTGTGATATGAATTCCAACAAAACCTCTATTCCAGGAATAGAAGATTTTCAATTGAGTTCACTTTACAAACTGAAAATTCCTATAGTGTAAACAACTTCAGTTCTTGATCCCTGATGTGTGTGTTAGTCTTCCCTTTATGACAGATTTTCAGGTTAGGTAATCTTATGAGATACCATGTAAGAAAAAATGGAAGTCTCCTTAGATTGTCTTAGGTCCCATAGGCTTGTTGGTCATATTATTCTCCACTAATATAGGCATAACACCACCTTCGAGATCAAGTAGGTCCTTCAGGCTTGTAATGTATGGCTTGGGTGTTGGGTATGTAACCGGACATTTAAAGATTGAGTTTACCCAGAGTTCATACACTACTCAACATTTGGTATTCATATTTCTCATCCTTCATTTTCTACTACAGATCAACTTTCATGCACCCCCAGACTTGGTTTGGTGAATCTATTGCATACTCTCCATTGTGGTATATCTTTTAACCACTTTTAAACTTTGAATTCAATCTCTCACACCAGAAGCTCACTTAAGTTTTTGTTCAAGGCTTTGGGAATGGTGCAATGTTTTGCCTTCTTAAGCTTTCTACCACCCTTAGCAAGTTTTTGGGTTAGTAACTCCCATACCAATTGGAATTAGGGTACTAGGTGTTGAAACACCCTTAAGAACTTAATAACTTAAGAGAGGAAGGCTACAAGACAAAACACATTCCCTCTTGAAATTTTATGCTTTTGCAACTTCTCAATCTTCTATTGTGCACCTCTTTTGATGCATCTTTTATGGATTTCTCCTCTCAATTGATGATCCTTTTTCCAATCTACTATCATTTCTCTTCACATTCCAAATTTGTACTCCCCCAAACTTATCCCATTATCCACTTCTTTTGCACTCATAATGCAATTTGGGCAAACTAAGGGCTCTTTACTGAGGATCATATTTATAGGAGGATTAAGATTCTTCATTTGGCTTTTTTAATGATGAAATTAGCATTTAGCTCAAAATAAGGTACTATGGTATATGCATATGCATATAATAAGGGTAGGCTTTGAAAGGCTCAAGCTTCCAAGGATGGCCTAAATCATTTCATGTTGGTTGTGTTGCCTAGGATTTCGTCTTGAATAATAATCTAGCAAGTTCTAGGACCCTTGGAGAACAAAATTATGGATGATCTCATAAGATATCTCTAACTCAAGCAATAACTGGGCCAGAGTACTAGTGACCATGTGCATATTTTTAGGGTTCCTTAGAACTAAAGTATTCAAGCAAAATATAATTATCAGCTTTTAGCTTTATTATTTGTTTCAATCTTCAAAAGTCTAGAATTTCATCCTAGTCATCCTTGACATCATAGCTTTTCAATTATGTTGAGATGATCCTACCCAATTTCATCTGTAAATTATTGTTTGGTCTCTTTACAGTTTACTATACCACAGTATAATTCAGAAGTTTAATGTGATTAAACTATTCATTTCAGTCCGACAACATAGCACAAATAACTAAGCAATCATCAATCTAACCAAAAAATTTCCAATCTTAAATACTTGAATATTCACTCAAATGCAAGAACAGATAGATTAGAGAGAAATTTGATAAAAATTCAGCAATTTCATTTCATTCATAATCATGGAACAATTACAAAAGATGTTTTCAGTTATGAAGGGCACATACAAGAGGGACTCATTGGTTTTGGTTCTCAAGAGGCTTTATTGGTTTTGAAGGGCTTGATTCCCCCTTGTCAATTTGAAAATGGTGCGCAGCCTAGAGTTTGTCATAAAGGGCAACTATACCACTTAACCAAAATTGATCTATAGAGACTAATTTTTCATTAATTCCCTTATCTCTTTCTTCCAATATTCTAGCCAGATCACCATCTCTTTTGTCTGTCCTTGCAAGTATGCCTCATCTCTCTTCTGCAACTCTTCTCTCCACATTTGATCTCTATTTTCCAATTCCTCTTTCCATTCCAGATCTCTTTATCTGATTAATTCAATCATGTACTGATATTTTCTTCTAATTTCTGCCTCAAGGTAGTGGTCTCTCATTTCCAGTTGGGCATCTCTTTCTTGCATCTTATGCTCCATTTTCCTCAACATATCCATCAGATATGAATTGCTACTTTGCTGCCTTAAGTTTTCCCTATGTTTTCTCTTGATGTGCATCAGTGTTTGTTTCAATTTCCCTATGTGAATCAGGGCTAGCACTTCCTTGCCTTTCATTTCTTATTTTCACTAAGCTCAATACAAGAGCTTGCTCATTATGCTCAACTCTTCTTCTTTCTTCTTCAATTTCCTTCAATTTACCCTTGCCCTTGATTACGAAGGTTTGCTATTGTGAAGAGGTGGAGTGGGAGGGTTTAGGACACTCTTTCTTCATCTCTGCTTTGAAGTGACTCCTCCCTTTATGCGTAGGTAGCGATGATTGTCAAGGCAGCGCACCTGCAGCTTGCCTGATAATTAAGGATGGATTTTTTAATAAGCTTCTCCATATTGATCTTGTAGCCCTTCAGAATGGCATTCAAGAGAACTGCTTCCTCTTGCCTTATTGTGCTCAGGTGCTTGGAAGGCATCAAAACTGAACTGAGGAAGTAGAACCAAACTTTGGCTTCCTCAATCAATGAGCCTCTTGCTATAGAGTCAAAGGGAGTCTAATTGTTTCCTTCCCATTCTCATTTTCCAGTACTGAGCACTTCCAATATTTTCTGGTAATCTAGATCCTTCTTCAGCTTCTTGAATTTAGTTCCATCACTCAATTTGCCTAGCTTCAGTAATTGGTTTATCTCATCTCATGGAATGAGACCCACTTCCCTCTCACATAACAAGTAGTCTCCTTCATACCCACCATGTTGGAGTAGAATTCTCTTACTAATGTCGCATACCCAAGTGGCATGTGCTCACATATAATCTTCCATCCTCTTTTCTCAATCACTTCCTTGAAAGGTGAGATGAATTTCCTCAACCCTCTTTCTCCAATGAACCCTTCTTCAGTATTTTCTTTCCCATTATTTCAAATTCTTCATCAGATACAAAATAATCAACTTCGTCTCCACTACTTTATTCGTTTTCTTTTTCCTCCCCTCTCTTTCTTTTTCTTCCTTCCTCAACCTCTACCCCTGCTTCAACAGTTTTCTCTTTAATTTCTTCTTGGTTAACTGTCTTCACCGGTTCTTTAATTTCCTCTGCAATCTCAACAAATTCTTCCATAATTTTATTCAGGTTTGGGATCAATCTCTGTTGTTTTGACATTCTTGAAGGATGGGTTGGGTATAGGGTTTAGAAGAAAAGGGGTTCTAGGGATTCTAACGATCAGAAGGAAGAACAAGGGTTTTGAATTTAAATCTTTTAACTTCTCTTTTTATAGGCAACATAAATTATGTCATGAAAATTAGATTGTCATGACAGAAAAGCTAATGTTGTGACAAATAATTGAACTCTAAAAGCCAAAATAATGTCGCGACAAATAATGTTGCGACAAATAATTTTCAAGCATGAAATACAACGACAAATAAATTGTCATGACAACAAATTAAAATGTCGCGAAAAAATGTTAGACCTCTAAGCATGAAAAATGCCGTGAAACATTTTCACTTGTCGCGAAAAATGAATCTCTTATTTTGAGAAAGGCCAGAAAGGTGTTTATCGCGACAAATGAAAAATATGTCACGACAATTTTTGCATTTCCATCTTAGTTCTAACCAATCCAAAATGCTGAACAATTTGACCAGTCTTACACACAAGGCAACATGCATTAATTCTAATCACACATCATAAATTCATGCCTGTGAATACAAATTGATTATGATCTCAACAATTCAATTCAAACATGGTCAATTCAGTTCAATTTTCTTGCTTCAGCAAAATTCAACAATTAGCCAGTTGAGAAAATAAAGACAATGAATGGTAATTGGAAAATCCTCACAGAATTTTTGACCATGCAATTCTTCTTCATTTAGCATATTGTTACTCAGCGCTCAATTTTGCTCAATAACAATAACTCTCAATGAGAATCAGTTTTCATGTCTTGAAAAGCATGAAAATCAACTAACAAAAACATCAAAATTGAAATTAAAAATCTCAAAAAAAACCAAACTAATTAAAACAACTTAAAATGGAAGGTAATAATTAAAAAATTGCTTGGGTTGCCTCTCAAGAAGCTGCTCTGTTTAATGTCCTTAGCTACATGGCTGTATTAGCAAAATTCTCCAACAATTTCTTCATGTATAGCTTCTAATCTCCAGATTGTTCTTCATTTAGAGTTCATCCCAAATAGTGCTTTAGTCTTTGACCATTCACCTTAAACTCATTTCCTAACTTTGCTTTCAGTGTAACTACTTCAAATGGTGTAATTGATATGACAGTACAACGACCATTCCATCTTGATTCTAGTTTCCTTGGGAAAAGCCTTAGTCTTGATTTGTAAAGTAGGACTAATTCTCCCACCTTGAACTCTTTTCCCATAATTCTTTAATCATGCCACCTTTTTGTTCTGTCTTTGTAAATCCTTGCACTATCATAGGCTTCATTCCTCAGCTCTTCCAATTCATTTAGCTGGAGTAGTCGCTTTTCCTTAGTAGCTTGGTAGTCAAAGTTCAGCTTCTTAATAGCCCACATTGCTTTATGTTCCAGTTCAAGGGGTAAATGAAAAGCTTTTCAAAAACCACTTTATAAGGAGACATACCAATAAGAGATTCGTAAGCAGTCCTGTAGGCCCATAATGCATCATCTAGCTTCAATGCCCAATCTTCCCTGCTTGTATTTACTGTCTTCTCCAATATATTTTTTATCTCTCTGTTGGACACTTTAGCTTGTCCATTTGATTAAGGGTGATAAGCCAATCCCATAGCATGTCTCACTCCATATCTGCTCATGAGTTTTGCAAACAGATTGTTAGCAAAATGACTCCCCTCATCACTGATGATGGTTCTTAGAGCTTCATATCTGTTCAGTATATTTCTTTGGACAAATCCCACTACTGTGTTGGCATCATTTCTTGGACAAACAATAGCTTCTATCCATTTGGATACATAATCCACAGTAAGAAGAATGTATATATTCCCAAAAGATGGTGGAAAGGGTCCCATGAAGTCTATTCCCCATACATCAAAGATTTGCACCACCAGGATTCCTTATAGAGACATTTCTGACCTTTCTATCATGTTACCCACTTTGACATTTGTCACATCAAGCCACCCATTCAAACTGGTCCCTAAACAAAGCCAGCCGCAGGAATCCAGATTGGAGGATTTTTTGAGTTGTTCTTTGCCCTGCAAAGTGACCTCTATACTGTGCTAAGTGACATTTGTCCAAAATCTCAGCCTTACTTCTCATTTCTGTGCACACACTCTGATGATTTGATCTCGCATCCCTTTCTAAAACGTAAATAAAGTCATCCCATATGTAGAATATGGCTTCATATCTCAACTTTTCAATCGATAGGTAAATTCTCTTGTGGCATAATACGTTTATAATTAACTAAATCAGATACTTAGGGTAATCAGCTGCCTAAATAATTGCACATCAGAGAAATTTTCTTCAATTTCAAGCTCTTTTCTGTCATCAACTGTCCCTTCCATCCTAGATAAGTGATCTACAATCACATTATCACCACCCTTCTTATCTGTAATCTCTAGGTGAAATTCTTGTAGCAACAACACCCATTTGATCAGTCTAGGTTTAGCCTCTCTCTTTGCCATTAAGTATTTTATGGCTGCAAGATCTATATGCATTTTGGCATGTGATTCCAAGATGTATGGTCTGAATTTTTCACAAGCAAAGACCATTGCTAGCATTTCCTTTTTTGTTGTTGAGTAATTTTCCTAAGCTTCATTAAAAGTTCTGCTAGCATAGTATATATCTTTGAAGGTTTTTTCTATTCTTTGCCCCAAAACTGCCCCCATAGCAAAATCACTAGCATCACACATAATTTCAAAGTATTGGTTCCAGTCTGGTTGGACGTATTACCAATCTAGCTTTTATTTCTTCAAATGCTGACTTACATTCATCATTAAAATCCAACTTGCATCTTTTTTCAGCAACCTGCATAATGGTCTTGCTATCTTGGAGAAATCTTTGATGAATCTCCTATAGAACCCAGCATGACCCAGAAAACTTATGATTCCTTTACCAATGGTAGGTGGCATCAAAGTTTTAATCACATAAAATTTTGTTTGATCAACCTCCAATCCCGCAGCATAGATTTTGTGCCCCAAAACAATTCCATCTTTCACCATAAAATGACATTTCTCCCAATTAAGAGTCAGGTTCTTGTCTTTGCATCTCTAAAGTACCATTGATAAATTCTTTAACCAATTCTCAAAACTGGAACCATAGATAGGAAATGTAAAACCCGGAAAAATTTTAATTTCTTTGAAAAATGGCAAAATCAGTAAAAAAAAATTGCTGGCTGGAAATTTTTATAGATCTCGGATGATGAAACGGACTTCACCGTTGAATTCGTCTCACGAAATCTAGTTGCCCAGAAAATTTTCGTCAAATTCTGAGACATACTAAATTTTCACGTTTTTCGAGGCAACAGATGTCTAAATTTTGGGAAATTTTCAAAAGTTGGGAAATAATTTAAGTAAAGTTCATTTTAAAACAATTTGAACTTAAACCGGGACGAAATAAATCATTTCGGGGCATAAACTGGCCCGAACAAGTCTTGACACGTGGCGCGACGTGGGCCAAACAATTAAAACTTAAAAATATGTTAAAAAGGTGAAATGAAGAAAGAAAAAGAAGGAAAAAAAATCATTTATTTCTTTTGGTTTGAACTAGAGAGAGGGAAAGAAAAAAAGAAAAAGAAAAAGAAAATCTAAACTTGTCTCTTCGATCTACGGAGTTCCGTTGGGCCAAGAACGAAAGTTCATCTACTCGACAAGGGCTATGGGTGGGTACCGAAAACACAGGATTTTGTCGAGGATTCAAGTGAGGAGTTCGGGAAATTAAAGGTTTCTGCTTCAGTAGCGTCCATGTGGACTTCAGAGTTTCTTCTACGCTTCAAGAGGTAGGGATTCTTCCTACTTTGGTTTATTTTCCATTCTAGGGGCTGTTTGGTGGAGCTTTAATGCCCTAAGGGGTTGTTTGGCCGTTTTTGCCCTAAGTGGCTGTTTGGGAATAGTGCC
This sequence comes from Tetrastigma voinierianum, assembly GCA_016808115.1. NCBI lineage: Eukaryota > Viridiplantae > Streptophyta > Magnoliopsida > Vitales > Vitaceae > Tetrastigma > Tetrastigma voinierianum. Next base: position 517,549 of record JAEQBH010003140.1, on the reverse strand, counting down.
ATGTTTTGACCCTATATGATGTCTAGTTTTTGGGGCTTTTGAAAAAGGGAGAATTTGGACTAGTATCCTTCAAGGAAATTCTAGCCCTATCTAAGAACTTGATGTTAGGCTTTTGAATCACCTAAATTGGATATCTATAACCCAAGTTATGGTCTGTTTTCCGAGATTGCCACAGGCTGCCTTGTTTTGACCGAACCTACCATCCATATTTTTTGGACTGATTTTAGGTTAGGAAAAAGTGAGAATTCGCCCAAGATCCATCAGAAATTGTAAATTATATCCGAATTGAGATGCTTAGCTTAAATCACCAAAACAGCTCTATAACTTTGCTATGGTTCATTTCCAGATCGTTATCAGAATTCCGAAATATACCCTAGTAGCTTGACTTGTTAGTATATTAAAAGCTAAATAGGAATTTTCGAAATAAAACGAGAGACCTTAATTAATAATAAAGCCAAGGTAAATATGTACTTAATACTCTGGAGGACCTAGTGGTCATAAATGGGAAAGACTAGGGGCTAATGACTAAAATGCTTAAAAATGAAATGTAAATAGAAGAAGATATGGGATTCAAGGCAATTAGAGAAAAGCTGGAATAGAAATAATAAAGAATGGAAGGGCTTAAGTGCAAAAATGAGAAAATTGTTAAAAAATGTAAAGGCCAAACATGGCCTTAACAACACAATGGGATAAGAGCAAATGGTCTCTCATTTTTGAGAGACCAAACCGTAGAGAAAGAGAGGGGAGAGGAAAAGAGAGAAGAAGAGGAAGAGGAAGAGAAGAAGAAGAGAAGAAGAGGTGAAGCTAAGATCAAAAAGGTATGGAACTTTGGATTTTTGGTATGGAACTTTGGATTTTTGGTATGGAACTTTGGATTTTTGGTACGGAACTTTGTATAGATTTGAATGGATACATGTTTGTGGGTTGTGGGTTGTGAGAAACCTAACCCTAAAATGAGTTCTTGTATGGAAATCATCTTAAATCCCTTTGTTTTTCTAGGGTTTTGTTATGAGAAGATCTAGAGGTCCCATTACATTTGTTTTGGGTTCTAAGTGTTATATAAAGCATGGACATGTTTGTTCTTGTTCTAGGTTTTGATAAGAACCCTAGATTTCTTGAAGATGGGTTGAGTAAAACCTAAAGCCTCAGATAAGAGAGATGAATAGAGCAGGCTTGAGTTCAATAGAGTTCATAAGAGGTGTATTGAAAGATAATTTGAGTAGAAAAGAGATTACAAGATGAATTTGGAGTGGTTTGACTTGTTTATGGAGTATTGGGTTGATTTGGGTATCAACATATGGAAAAATGGGAGAAAAACACACATTCTGGGCATTTTTCGGTGACCTGTACCAGTACACCTTGAACTTGTACCTCTATTTAAATTTCCGTAATCAACTTGTACTGCACAGTCGACCTATACCGGTACACCCTGCTCTATTTTGACCAGTTTTCGTGTTTTAGCCATAAATTGCTCATTTCTTATCCAATTTGAGTGATTCAAGTGGATAATCAAACTAAACTTCAAGGAGAACCAAACATCCAGAAATAGGTACCTTCAAATTCGGACTTTATGTGGCCCAAAAATTCACTCCAAGTGGGGCCATGTTCAAGCCAAATTTCTGGTTCTGTTTTTGAACATAGAGTAGTCCAAGTTGTTTAGGACATAACTCGAGTTTCGGTGCTCCGATTTGGGTGATTCCAGTTGGAGAAGAACCATTATCACCTTAGCTTCAAATTAGTACAAAAGACCAGTGTCAAATGTAAAGTTGAGATCCCCGAAAATGACAAAAGACGGTGGCTGCCGCGCCACGTCGCAGAGCTGGCCGATTTTTGTCACGACTTGCAACTTCTGTAATAACTCCTTCGCTAGACTCCATTATGATGTACATTATCGGACTCATGGAATGCTCATTGAGTCTAGAATCTAACCATATGCTATTTAATGGCATTTGGTGCCCACAAAACGGTCTGGAAATTTAATTGTTGTACCAAGTGTACTAATCGCTGCTAAAGCACTGGAATACATGGCAAGAAATGACGTGAGATATGAACAAGAAATGCAACATGTAGCAAGTGTGTTCATGAAACATGAATGTGATATGGAAAAATGAAACGAATCGAAACATGAATATGAACATGAAAGGCAATATGTCATGAACACATAATGTGGTTAAGTTATATATGATTATTATCACATATAACCAGAAAAAGATAACAAATTATAGGAAATACGTAAATGATATGAAGATTTAATGTGATTATGATCGGGTATGAATGTTATTTGTGAAATATATATAAGTATGATATATATTGATTTGAATTATTGTTATTCGAAATGCTTGTGATACATAAATGATAGCGAAGACAGACGTGATTATGATCAACTATGAGTTTTATTTTGTGAAATATACATATGTATATGCATGTATCGATTTGAATTATTGTTATTCGAAATGTTTGTCACACATATGCATGTGTGCATGTATTTGAACTATAAGCGAAATTAATGCATAAAAGTAAATTGATTTGAAATGTATCATTGAATGATCGACATGACGGATTCATCAAAACTAATTGCGAAGGTAATCGTAAATATTGGAATGTGAAATCACATTTTTATTGAATTAATCAACATGACGGATTCAACAAACCAATTCGCCATGAAGGTAACCTAATTGCAATGTGAGATCACATTGCTACCGAATGACAAATGCGACAAGATTCCCAAGTGAATCTCGCAGAATGTCGACTCTTATATCATATGTGAGATGGTGATATTGAATGCGAAATCACATTGCTACCGAATGACAAATGCGCGTGATTCCCGGCGAACTGGCCGTGAATGTCACTTACAGCCATATGAGATGGGTGACAATTGAACGCGAAATCATTATCATACGAATGACAAATTGTGCAGGATTCCCAAGTGAATTTGTCGGAATGTCGACTTATAGCCATATGTGAGATGGTAAATAATTGAATGCGAATCACATTGCTACCGAATGACAAATGTGACAGATTCCATGAATCTCGTCATGAATGTCTTAATTTCATAGCCTATATGTGAGATGGTGATATTGACGCGAAATCACATTGCTACCGAATGACAAATGTATGTGATTCCCAAGTGAATCTGTCGTGAATGTCGACTTCTATAGTCATATGTGAGATGGTAATAATTGAATGCAAAATCACATTGCTACTGAATGACAAACAGGACAGGATTCCTCAAGTGAATTTGTCGTGAATGTCGACTTCTATAGCCATATGTGAGATGGTGATACTAAATGTGAAACCACATTGCTACTGAATGACAAACAAGACAGGATTCACTAACCGAATTCGTCTCAATGTCAACTTCTATAGCTATATGTGAAATCACAAACCGAAAAGTGAAAAATGACATTAAAAATTGTATTGTTTAAGTATCTTTTACTATACACATACATAGTAAAGAGGTATTATTTTGTAAATGCATTTTGTTAAATGTAAATGTTTATGGGATTGCCCAAATTAAAGTGCTTCCGCGTAATTAAAGTCTAAATGGACAACAAACAACGATGTTTTGGGAAGATAATTGAAAATGTCTGAGTAAAACTGTGTCTCCAACTCGATCCCCAACCGGCCAAGTCGAACTTCCGTCGCGACACTTTTTGAAAATAAAAATTTAATAAAACCAAACAAAATGTTTCTTTGATTGAAAATGAAGTAAACTGGCTCCAAATTAGATCCGCCTAACCGGCCGAGTCGGGATTCGAAATCGCGACACTTTGAAAATGAAAATTTAATAAAACGATAACTAAAAGAATTAAACGGGCATCCCGGATCATGAAATGTAATTGCTAAAGGGATTTGATTAATGGCTTCGGCCGTGATAATGATATGACTTTGATATGTTCCGATTTGCCATTGTAGATGTATAAGTTTGTTTTGAATATGATCTGACATGTCATACATGTAGAAGATATGTATTGAAACTTGTAAAAGACATGACACATGGAAGTAATACGAACAAGATAATGATATGGAATCTGAAAAGGATAAAATCTCATGTGTATAATATGATATGAGTTAGAAGTCACATAAGAATAGGGCTTCGTTATATGCATAAGGAAAAGTAAATGTAAAAGATAGTGATGACTTATTATTGTTATCGGGTCGTTATCGGTTTATATGTTCCCACTAAGCGCAGTTTAGCACGTGTTCAATCCAAGGTAGGTACCGAAGATGAGATAAAGAGGATTGTGACATTCCACACCGCAAAGACGGGCCATTCGTATAGGTGCCTACCAAAGATCGCTTTCTGATCTCCGATGTTTGTATTAGATATGTACATGTATATGTATTTGTATAAGTAAACGGACTTAAAGATACGTGTATAGATTTTGTTGATACCACTCCGGTGGTAGTTCCTTTGTATATGTAAATGATTTCGGTTACAAAAATTGCTTGTATACCCACAGTATAAGTTCTCAAATTTCTTCCGAAAAAAATGTGTAAAGAGTCCCAAAGATATGGTTTCCACTCAAAACCGCTCGGATTCACCTAATCGGCCGACCGGAATCGGGTGTGACACCTACAGGTTAGGCTGTTTAACTGTTTGTGTCCAGTTTTTGGGAATGTTAGGGGACTAGTTTATGAACTGAGTTCGGAACTATTCTGTGGTCTATTATGGCTTGCTACGAGGGCCATTATGTGACTTGTTTGAGTGTGTCATTACTTGATTAAGAGTGACATGTTTAGATGTCAATATGTGTGTTCAAATATGATGGCATGTGATGAATTAGTGTGTGCAATGGCCATGATATGGCTTGATTGTGAGTGTGCCACTACTTGACAATGTAGTGACCTGTTTGGATGTCAATATGAGTACTCCAACGTATTTACATGTGATGAATTGTTGAGGTAATGGCCATTACATGGCTTGCTTGTGGGTATCGCTTGATCATAGAATGTCAGCGTTGGAATGTGAATGTTGGCAGGCGTTTGTACGATAGGTTGATATGAATGAAATGATTTTTGGAAGTCATATGCAGGTTATGTGATTGTCCATAACACCTGAAGTGGTGTGGATTGTCATCTATGTAGCATTCATTATACATGTAACATGAGATACTCAGATCGACATTTTGCATTGCATATGCACGGACATCGTGATTGTGTTGGGTGTGTGTGCATGGTTATGATCATTCATCATCATTGGCAGAATGGGTGGTGATCTCTGTGAATGGACAACGCCTGCACGAGTCTCATGGTTATGTGTAATATGAAAATATGTGTGTCAAGAAGAAGGGATAGATAATTCTCGTGAAAAACCCGATCGCCCAAACGCGAACCGATGGTGAACAAAAGTGTTGGAAAGGCGCGCGGCTTCTTGCATTGAGAACCTGAAAATTCGTGGCCCACAAATTCATAAACACACGGGATTTGATTAAATCAAATGGACATTGGAGGTATATCCAATGGGTTTTGTTTTATAATATAAAAATATTTTGTTTTGGAAAAAGGGTCATTGGGTGAAACACTAATGGCGAGTTTTCACATTTGGCATATGCATGTATGAGGGAGTCAGTGATGACTCAGGACATGGGCATGATGAGTCAAGCATCCCCATTCATGAGCATGTAGAATTTCAGTATAGACTCAGATGTTTTTACTTAAATGTATGAAATGGCATTGCATGTGTGCCAGTGTGAGTAGCCTTGTAGAATTATTCTCTATTAGCATTGCTCACCTTTGTCAGGCACCCCTTTCAAGCACAGAGGTGGGTGGAGACGACGCCACTCGAGGTCGTGATTTTGAAGGAAGCCAGATGTGGCTTTTGATAAATATTTGTAAACTATATTAGAACAAGCTAGTTTTAATATATAGTTATGTATAAAGAGTGTTGTAATAACCTCTACGACTATTGTGATATCAAGCAGTATCGTGGATATGGGATGATGGACCATGTGTGGTCATTATTACTCGTTGAGACCTCGGATGGATTATGGTTATACTGCTATATAGGTTGTATGTTGGCAGAGCTCTAACAAAGGACTCGCCCCGATTTTGTGAAAATATGGATCCCGATAAATGGGACACAATAGTGTGGTATCGGGTTACCCGAAATCCATAGGAATTCCATGGGTTGACGGGTTGTCAACGGGACCCCCGAGTTTTGGGGTGTCACAGAAAAGTCATCCATGAATATCTCCATAATTTATTATGCCAAGTTTGAGAATATAGACATCATGCACCTCTAAAATGTGGCAGGAGATGTAAATTGTTAATTGTCGCGACAACTTTTAGTTGTCTTCCAAGGGTTCTTCTCAGTTTTTGTCGTGACAAAAGTTTAAATGTCGCAACAATTCTTCTACTAGTTCTCTTCTGTTTTTTTGCGACAATTGTTCAGATGTTGCAACAATCGTTCTTCTTTCCTTAGCCTTTTCAACTGCTTTTCTTGCTTATTTTGCTTATTTTGATCTTGATTCCTACAAAACAATAACTTTGGTGAAGATTCCATAATTTTGCATTTAAAATAGACTCTAAGCTCTCAATTATGCATGGAAAATGGACTTAAAACTAGATGAGTTTTAGACTCATCAGAGGGACAATAATAGCTTATGGGACACCTGTTGCCGGAGATTCTTCCCTTGGCAGGGAGAGCAAGCTCCAACGATCCTAGTGGAGTGTCTACACGCTAGATTTGGGGTTGCTGGAAAATCTCGTCTACGGAAGGTTGTTCCGACGGTGGTTGTGGCTCTTGAGAGGCTTTGCGATAACTGTAATGCGATCGAGTGAGACAAGGTTGTTGGATGGGTCGTCGAAATTGACCACATGGCGAAACCCTAACCATAATATTCCAAAACTCTTCTATGGCTTTGTTACCATGTTGAGAGAGAAGGAATGTAAGACCCGAGAAAAATCTAGAAAGTTGAAATTTTGCTAGGAAGGGCAAAATGGTAATTTTTCTGGAATTCTTTCTAGATCTCGGATGACGAAACAGACTTCACCATTGGAATTGTTTCGCAAAATCTAGTTACCCGGTGCGTATTTCATCGACCCCAGACGCTTGAATTTTCAGCAATTTTTACACCACATGGGCTCAATGGACCCCCGGTAAACGGATTTTTAGAAAATCTTGAAAATATCAATATTGAAGAATGTCCATTTAAGATAGATGGAACCGAAACCTGACAAAATAAAATTGTTTCATAAAACAAGATCGAGAAGCTTGACACGCTGCCGATACAGCCACGGTCTCATGTATAAATATCAAGAAATATCTAAAATCAAGAAAAAGATCTCACAATTTGGGCTAGCACCAAACGTTAGAGAGAGAGAGAGAGAGAGGAGATAGAGAAAAAAAGCAAGCTTCTCCGACGATTTCACAGGGTTTTACCGGTCGGAACTCGGTATGCCGAGAGTTAAGGATGCTCTAAACGACAAGAGCTACGTGTGGGTACCAGAATCACAAGATTTCTCCAAGGTTTAGGTTTTCACATAAACCGAGAAAAGGCGGTGTCTTAGGAAATCACGCAAATTGAGGTAGGGTTTTTATCCCACTCGGTTTAATTTCTATCTAAGGGCATGTGTGTGTGTGTGTGTGTGTCAAAAGGAGAATGCCGGCCCGCTTCTCCAATCCCATGACTGTGTTTTGGCCATAATGTCGTCATCCCTTATCCGAATTGAGTGGTTCTAATTCCTGGATAAACTAGACTTATAGGAGAACATATCTCCTTGAAATAGGTCAATCCAAATTCCGGCCCCTTTGGACTCAAAAACGATTCAAAAGTGAGCTTATGTTCAAGCGCTTTTCTGCTTTTGTTTTTAGATTCCTCGGATTGTGTTTTTAATGGCACATGGCCATAACATATCTGAATTGAGTGGATTCTAATTTTGGGTAATTAGACTTATAGAAGAACATATTTCGAAATAGGTCTATTCAAATTCAATTTTGACTCAAATGCATTCAATGGGGAGCTATTTTCGCATGGGGCCGTTCTCATTTGAAACCGAGGCCCCGCTTGTTTAGACATATCTTGAGTTTCGGGTGATCCTCGACGGTGATTTGAAGCAGAAGAACCCTAAGAACCGTATCTTCAAATGAGTATAAAGAACTAGTGTCAAATTATGGAAAAGGATCCTAAATTGGGTATCACAGATCAAGCTTCAGTGGTAAATGCACTAAATCGACCTTCAGCTTTGAATGAAAAGGCCATAACGTCTTTGTCTGAACTCCGTTTCAAGTGTTCTTAGACTATATGGAAAGCTCATTGAGTCAAGAACCTAGGCATATGCCTGTGGATGGTAATTGGTATCCAAAACCTTGCTGAAAGTTGGTGTTTGTACCAAGTGTGCAGGTGGGACATAGGGCCATTTCCTCGCTTTTGTTTGCCTAACTCTGGCGACTCATATCTTTGCTCGAACTCCGTTCAAAGGTTATTAGACTCTATGGGAATCCCATTGAGTCAAGATTGATTTATGTATCATGGAAGGCAGAAGTCCGTGTGAACCTTGTTGAAAATCTATGTTTTGCACCCAAGTATGTGTTATTTGGTTATGTCGTATGTGAATAGTCTGGTTTTGACATGGACTCATCGTACGGCATGCCGTAGTATTTGTATCGGGTATGAATTACCATGAGTTATTCAAGGAAGGCTATATGACATTACTGCTAATATATTAATGAATGCTAATATGCATGATACTACGATATCTATAAAGATTGGCATGAAATGTATGGAACTTATTTTCTTGTGATATATGTTGCATGGTACTTGACATGAAGTACGATTGATCAGAATGTTCCATGTAGTGTGCATCATAAATGTAACATGAATTTATAAAGTGACATTAGCATTGCATATGCAGTGGACATCAACATACTGGAGTGTGTGCATGGATATGTGGCTTCATCCATCATCATTGTTGATGAATGGTAAAATTCTGCATTCTTTCTGACGATCGATTCGTTAAAGGCGAGGTGTTCTAATCATCAAATTTATAACCTAGGATTCCTTACTAACACGTATGCAAAGCTACTGGCAAAGATAATGCTTTAGGGCCTAAATACGTGGATGAGTTTTCTTTCTTCATGAGAGAGGAGTTACAAGCACATTGAAAATGTGCTTTTCCGATTAAAAGGGTGTAGAAACAAAGGTGTGGAACGGTTGAAAACTAAAAATCAAGTGAAAAGAAAAGAGAAATCCTTGAAGTCTCGGCCACCGGGCTTAAAGTTCTTGGTTAATGACATGTGTTCTGGTCTTTTTTCATATGGGAGCATGACATATAGTCATTTCCGAACCGGATCTCTTCATTTAACTATAAAACCTAAACCCCTAATAGTTTTCCTTTGAAAATAGAATTCATTAGGCATAAATGTCCCTAGCAAAGGCAGCACACACTAAAAAAAAACACTACTCCTACGATAACTAAATGAGACAACTAACTAGGCCTCAAATGATCTAGTGAAAGTATCCACTCGAACCCAAAAGCTTGCCAAATACACATTAGCAGAGATGCTTAAGAGATTTTAACTCAAGTGAGTAGCAGAGGCACAAATACCCTAAAATACAAAAACATAAAGAACATATAACAGGAATCGCTTCAAAAAACAACACCCAGTGGCTTTCCCCTTCAAGGATCAGAGGGTATTAGCCAAGCATCCCTTGATTTCTCATCATCAAGGGGTGTTTGGCTACCAAGAAAATGCAAGAAAGTGAAGGGAGAAGAAGAGAAAATCACCAACAGCAGAGAGGAGGAAGCTTTCAGGTTTAATCACGATCAATGAAAGTTGATTTGATTACACGCATGGTTGAGCTTATATAGGCTAGTAAAGAGGAAATTACAAAAGTGTATTAAAGAATTAAAATTACATAAGGGCAAATCTCAGATAAACCACCAACAAGTGCACAAAAAGGTACGTGAGAGGTTCGTAGTTACCAAAATTAAAGACTCGTAAATTTCAGGAAGTTGCCAATTTTAAAACTAAAATTTCGAGCATTAAGTTCTCCATTCTTTAATAAATTTGTTTGAATTTCCTTTGATTTGATTCACGCATCCTCAAATTCGCCCAAGTTCACTGAAGTATTTGAGTCATTTGAAGAAATAGCTGTATTCGACCCAACCATCAAATAGATACAAATGATTAGTATCGTGCCGGACTCGAATATGCTCAATTGAGTTATTGGGCCAGATTAGTACACAAAAAGCACATAAAACCTGCTATAAACAAGGCTCAATATTGCACTTTTTGGGTACTAATCACTCCCCCCAACCGAAATATTGCTAGTCCCTTAGCAATAATAAAAAGAAGGAAGATCATGCAGGATATGTTTTTGCAAAAATGGACTGTCTGTTCAAAAGGTATGTGCAATTAATGTCTAATCTTTAGTATGACAAATTGACCGTATAAACTCCAATTTGGGGAGAACAAACGCCATGGCATTATTGTTTCAAATATCTATTCCTGTGTGGAATTAGCCTCGACTTCCACCACCAAAATCTAATTGTTTTTGGGTGATCAGTTTAAACCAATAAGCTGCAAGACTACCTCCCCCCAACCAACTATTACAAAACTTAGACATGTCGAATAACTAAATAGATTCCACCACAATTTATTTATAATTTTATCGCTTTAAGGTGCAATGTCGAAAACTCGACTAATTAAAGTCCTGTAATCCGGATCCACACCGACGACTCCCAACCAACTAAGTGCTTTTAAGATCAAGTTGCGCCGATCTTTCGACCACAAACTCTTCAAAGCCACTCGACTCGAATGATTTCGAGAATCCAGCACCTACAACTCGCTAAACTCCACCCGTCCACCCATGTAGCAAGTACTAAGTTCAAGTGGACTCCAAACTACTGTTTAGGCACCAGTTTTAAAGGTTTTCACCATAGACCCTGACCGTACGGTTTCAAGGCAAAGCGTCGCGGCTTTACTTATCTCTTTTTTCTTTCTTTCTTGTCTTTTCTTTTTTCTTTGGAAGACACATCGTCTTCATTCCCGGGGAACTCTAACCCTTATGGTCGTCAATGAAGCTAAGGTCAGTTTTGCAAAGTAAGTGCGAGGCAGCTTCTTAGCCCATTGGAGTGAAAAACTAATGTAAATTGTGTGTGTGGCTAGAGACTGGTGGAAGATAGGGGGTAATTGCTAAGGTCTTCAACTGACCAAAAATTCAATCAAGCATGGAACCATTCTAGCAATTTTGTATCATACAGTGCTTCAACTTTTCAACTTACAGGAAAGGCAAAATCACAAATATAGGGTCAAAATGAGATGCAAAAGTGTAGAAAAATATATTTGTATTATATATATCAAGGTGAATTTATAAAAATTCGACTTTTCAAAAGATAAATGAAGAAGCCTCATATAAACACAAAAAGGGCTTTGCTGGGCATGAAGTACAAGTAAAACTAAAACCAAAAGTATGAACATCACTTCCAACACTAACTGTCTCGGCAATGGTACGAGAAAGTTAGTGGAGGAAGTGGTACTCTCAATCGCTGGTCGGAGAATGCCTGATCCCCGCGATGGGCAGCCGAGGATGCTATGGTGAAGTAGGGAGAAGCCACGCACGCTAATTCATCCAGTGTGGAAGCCCGCAGGGGTCGACATAGAGGTGTCACCCCGTCTCTGGGAGGGATACCAGGCTTGGAGCAGTGTCCGGTGGTGAGACAATGGGAGGCCCATGGTTCTCAACCAGCATACACGTCATCCCGGATCCGTGCTACTAAGTTCGCGGCGGCCATCTCTTTAGCTACCGTGGCCTGTGAAGCCGCAAATGAAGCCGTCACTGGGCCGAGAACGTATGACCGGGTTTCCATGAGAGCTAGGGAAGTCCCTAGCAAGAGAGGGTAATGTAATCGTGGGGCTATGGAGGTACTCTACCGCTATATCTGATCGAGGATGAGGGCATGGACTCAGTACTAAGTCAGACTCACTTTGGGAAGGGTGGCAGGTGGACCCCGAAGAAGCTGGGAGAGATCTTGTTGAAAGCCGGGCTGAGAGCTCCCGATTGTGCTGTTGTAAGGGATGATCTGGATATCACCAACTGAATCAGTCATGTAGATCGGAGAGGAAGATGGAAGCTCGAGGGCCTGGCTGTGTGATCATTAGGGTGGTATCTGACCCAGCGGCGGCAGCTTTATAAGCTGGGTTTGGGAGCCATCATAATAACCACATTATGTCAGAAATGAAGTGGGGGACTCATTTCGGGGCACTCTCAGACAGGTGGACCACATCCTCGAAATGGAACAATGGGGTCATGTCATTTCAGGTCGGGGTTGGGACCGGTAATCCTCTAAGATGTGATACAACACCTCGGATAAATCTCTCTCACAATACCTATATCTTTGAAGTGGAAACATATTAGACCTCAAGCGTGGTCTCATAAAACCTCTGATTATATGGAAGGAGTGCTGAAAAATACCGACCCACAGTAAGTATGGAAGTGGGATCATCTCACAGTCGAAGGATGGGACCACTTGTCACTCTTGGCCGCATTATGGGACCATGTGTTGATGGAAACAGCCTGTCTCCAGGCTAAGTATAAACTGTATCGATAGAAAAAAAATGAAGAAGCGGTGTGAGTTGGCCTCTCTTTGGATGTCATATATCGATCTCTGAACTAGAGTGATGACCGGGGATATCAATCAGCAGACCTGTGGTAATGGATCAGTGTCGTGTGAGAAGCTTGTGAGTCTGGGGAGCCCCAGGGTCCCGGGAAAATGTCGGGAGATCATGAAGTGCACCTCCAGTGCAAATCTACATCCGTGTTAACATTCCCCGGGATAGGATTCGCGGGGAAATGGGTTTTGATAGTGGACCCGAAAGGTGGTCTGGGAGCTCCGAACATGCCACCATCAGGTGGAAGGCGCATGCTGTGGATCTAAATATGAAGCTGACTCCACTGGGCACGATAATGGGCCTCCCAGCTGCGTGAGCCTCTGTGCTTTGGGATCTGAGGCGAAGGCGATGGGCCCAACCAGAAATGCGTCTCTGCTAGGTAGGGCGAAGGAGAATCCAGCAACACGATGGCGAGGCGAAGCGGCGGCGGCCGATTAGAGCGCATGCGAGCCTGTGGAGTCGGTGCTGCTGCGGTGCGAGGGCAATGGGGCCGGCGGCGGCGAGGCGTGGAGAAGCGGCTGGCGGCGGGGGCGTGGAGCGGCGGCAATGGGGCCGGAAGAGGCGTGGCGAAGTGGGGCCACTGAATTTTGAAACGAAAGTAGGCTCTCTTATCTTTGCCATTTCTGATTTGCAGGAAAGCTGACTAAGAGAGAGTGAGATTTTCTATAGCCAGAAGGATGATTACTAGTTGATAAGAAATGGAAGAAGGGTTCTCTAAAGGGGAGGAGGGTAGGTGGAAGAGTGACGAAAATTAATGGCTTTTTAATGACCATTAATTGAATGGCTCAAGATTACAAAATTTAATTCGGGCGTAAACGGAGGGTTGCGGGAAATGAGAGTTGCGGGGAGGAGGGAGAAGATGAGCGGTGCTAGCGGGTTGCGAATTTTCGCAACTGAGAAATCTCAGACAAATTTTTACCCTCCACCTCTTTGTCTTGTTACCACTTGCAACAAGCAAGGTAAAACTATTAGAAGTTAAGAAAGTGAATTAAGAATATTAAAGAGATTTAGGTAGGGTGTGCTGAAAATCTAATTTAAAATTGAAGTAAAGCGAGGCAAAAAATCTAATTAAAATTTGAGTGGTTTCGAGTTTACTGCGGGAACACATCTCCACGTGATCTTGATAAGATGTCTCATGGGGGTCGAGGAAGCTCCTACATCGCACTGTGAGTCTTATTGGTTCCAGTCAACCATCTCTGGTTTGTTAGGCATTATGCTCGGTGGTCTTGGTGGCATGACATGGCAAGGCTTATGCTGGAGATTCTGTCATTGATTAGGATGCGGGCAGAGTTTCGAGTGCGAGAACATATCACTAGAACTCTGCACTGATTTTTTTTTTAAAAAGTAGACTTGAACCTGTGGTATGGCCCACGACCTCGCTAAATCAAAATATCCGTAGTGGTGTTTCTGATTATCTATACACATACTGCTTGAGTCCCGTTTACATATACAAAGCGTACTTTTATATTTTGATTACATATTCAGGCGCGAGACCATCTTTGTGATGAACCACACTAGTGTGTTACAGCCAGTACAGCCATAGGATGTTTTCAAGCGTCTTCTCCACGTACCTACACGGTTATAAAAACCCAGTGCTAAACTGCAGCTTAGTGGGAAACATGTCGTCTGAGGAAACACGAATATGGATGTCGATCTTCACGAATTCATATAACTTGATTTTGCGTACATACTTATTCGATAACAAACTTATGCTTGTTCACATCGTATCGGTTGAACTTTACTTATACTTATAACAAACTAATACTTACTTGGATCTTCACATATAGCGAGACTTATTCTTATTTGGATCATACTTATAGTGAGCTCAGTCTTATTGGATCTTTTACACACATGGGCTTATTCTTATTCGGATCTTATACTTATTGATTTCTCGTATGTTATATGGCGACTTTATATGTATATATATCTAAAGCTTATACTTATTTCGATCGAAGTAGAGATTCTGAGAACTTTATACTTATCAGTACTTAAACACGTGTTGGTATATATCTATCTCGGATATCCTTAGGAGTTACAAAACTTATACTTATCCTACGAGAGTTTCTATGTTCGGAGAGTACGCGTGGGGTATCAGGATGCAGGCATTATCACTGGTATTCTTGGACTTATTCTTATCTGGAGTGCAGCAAATGTTCTTGTTCGGATCCCGAGGCAGCACTTGTGCTTATATAGAACTATCTTATGCTAAATGCAGGAGGTCTGCCAGTCTTAGTTTTATGTATCCCAGAGACCTCTCACGGAGATACCAAGTCTCTGAAGTGTCAGGATCTGGGAGTACTTCGTGGGTACTTAGGAACTTATATTTATCACGGAGATACTTGTATCTTGTGCTTGTATTCTGAGCATATCCTTGTCTTCTGGATCCTTATGCTGGTATTCTCAGAATATTCTTATGTTTCGGATCATCGTGTATTATGAGAACTAAGCATGTATTTTGATTTTATACTTGTATTCTGAACTTATACATGTATTTGGATCTCTTTATAATTATAAATACGGAACTTAAACATGTATTTGAGCATATACTTGTCTTACGGATCTTATCTTGGTGTTACAAATTGATTCTTATATTTCAGATCTTATTCATGTGGCGAAGGTACGCAGTAAGGTATAATAAATTCGAAGCAGTCGGACTTATGTAGATACATATGAGATATGACGTGATCATAGCGGTCTGAATCCGCAGCGGTACATATCACGATTCATCTGATTCGAGAACATGCCGAAAACAAATGGATTTGCTCGAGTTTATATCATGAGTCATATTCGAGTTACACTTGTTCGGAGGTACACAGCAAGTCACTCTTTGGACTTATCTTACAGAACTTTTACTTATTTTCTTGTACAAGAGTACGTGGGTACTACGGAACAATGGATGCGGTACCCCTGGGTGCTCTGAGCTGTCGGATACGGGAGTACGTAGGTGCCTACGAGGGCTTATCAGGATACGGGAGTACCGGTGGGTACTACAAACTTAATCGAATCACCGAGGAGTACGTGGAGTCTTATAAGAACTTATCTCGGAAAACATTGGATCTTTACTCTTATTCTTTATTCGAGTCTTATCATATAGCTGTTGATTTCCTAGACCCGATGTCTGAATTGGCCCAGGACACGGCACAATAAGTGTGCAGAGATCTTATGCAGACGGAGGTGCCGCCTGAAGAAGGATTGGCTGATCTTGAAAACAGTGCCATAACAATCAAATGATGAGTGTAGTAGCTAACGAGGCCCAGTGTGACACTTAATAAAGATCTCAGGAAGTCTTGTCCGGGGAGTCATGGGAACCTTGTCAAAGATACCAAGTGACTTCAATCAGGTGCCGATCTGAGGTACTAAATAGAGTGCTAGGAACACACTAATCGGGATTAAGTCTTAATCGGGATTGCCCAGGCAAATCTGGACGAAGTCTTTGTGTCATTGAATAGCGGTCTTGGTAGTTTTACAATTATATGAGTTAAGTAACTTCCATCACTATAATAGGGCATTCTTAGCCACATTATGTGTTCATGACATATTGTATTTCAAGCTCATGGTGCATGTGGTTTGTTTTTATATTTTACATATCATATTCATAACTCATGAACATGTATTACATATTGCATTCCTATACTTATACGGGAATACTTATGTATTTTATCATTCATGTAATTCTTATTACCGATGATCAGCTTTACTTAAAAATTGGAATCATTCCAATCGGATCATCCAAACTCAAGTTATGGCGTTTTCATGCCAATAGTCGGTTTACACTGAGTTTACAGGAACAATGGTTTACAATATTATTCATTTTCAGTGCCTTGTCTCCATATTTGACACTAGTTCTTTGTACTCCTTTAAATCTAAGGTGCTAGGGTTCTCCAGCATGTCTCTGTGCCACCTGCAGATGTTCGTCTCTTTGCAAATCGAACGCAAAACTCAAAAGTGCGATTCAAAACAATTCGAACTACTCTATGATCAAATACGATCACGGGAGATTACTTGGCTTGCACATAGCTTACTTTGAGTGAATTTTTGGGCCAATTAGAATCCTAATATGACGATGTCTATTTCTTAATATTTGGTTCTCCTTGAAGTCTATTTTAATTAGCCACTTGAATCACTCAAATTGGATAAGAAATGAGTAAGTTATGGATAAGTGGCTGGTTAGAATAGAAAACAGAATGAGGTGTATGGGGTACATTATCTAACATATTTTGGGCACATATGTTAACCAAAATTACAGGCCCAAAGTGCAGTGCATCTGCCAAGTGTGCAGTACATGTCACCCGAAAATGCCCGGAATATTGTATTTTCTCCCCATTTCTCATGCACTTTCATCCGCAAAGTCAAAACCTATCATGAATTCCTCCCAAATAACTATATTATTGGTTTATAACCAGCATAAACCAAATTATAAAGGTTACTTAGGGTTTGTTGTAAAGCCACCCCAACACAATCACCATGAATCCCTCTCAGACTAGGATTTCTTTAATCTTGTTTGTTAAATTTTAAACAAACCTACTTTCAAAGAAAACTTTTAGTTTATGATGTAAATCCACAACAACCGCTGGGTTTAAGGGTAACTCTCTAACCATACCAGTATGGACATCACATAGGCTTGAGAATTCATACAAAGTCTTCAAAGTCAAGCATCCACTTCAAAAGTCCATACCTTTTGGCTCCTCCTCTTCTTCCTCTTTATTTCTCTCACACTTCCTTATTCAAAATGACTCTCTCGAGACCAAATGGCTATTTACAGATCTCATTTTCTTTTATATTAAATTTTTCCTTTTATTGAAAAAGACCCTCCATGTTTAGTATTGTATTCCAAGTTCCCAAAATTCTATTTTGGCCCATGAATCTTTTCATTATGACACTAAGCCTTTTTGGACTGATTACAGAATTTGTCTTAAGTCTTTTCATTTAAGGTCTCTTGTTTCCCATGTTTGTAACTAACTCTTTGAAACAATTTAAATTATGCTACAAAGACACAAACAATGTAGAAATACTAAAGATTATATTACAGAGTACAATTCTCCCCTCTTATATAAGAAATTTTAGTCTGAAATTCATATTCATAATATGTTACATATAAGATCTTTCTTTGTATCTTTTGAAGGTGACGTGATTCTCGCCCGAGCCATCAAAGCTCTATCAAAATAAATCTCTGTCAATCAGTAGGGTTCAGTGCCATTCGTTCAGTCAATACTCTGGAGGTCAAGGACATCTGACTAGACGTACTTATATCTGTTTGTAGCCAATGCGAACATCCGAGAAACGCCTAAACTGACTGCGATACAACTTGTCAGACCAGTTCTCGATCCATCCAAATTCAGGATCAGAACCGGTTCGAAGTCTTGAGAACATCTTTGGGACTCTTGCCTCATTTACATTCTTTTTCAGCTAGAACTTGTGCACATGGGTATGGCCCGACCTAATAAAAAATCAAATACTGTACAAAATAAAAACTACCACGTAGTGGTGTTCTGATATCTCCACTGTGAGTCCACGTTTACATACCCTATTTGCTTTTTACATTTTCAATTACATATTCGAAGCCTTGAACCTCTTGTGATAAGCCCTTACTAGTGCTAATTGGCCCATTTGTATGTGGATGTTTTCAAGCGTCTTCTCCTGTGCCTACGGATTAAAAAACCGTGATAAGCTTTAAGCAGTGGGAAACCATATCTATCTGTTCTAAAATAACGGTCATGATAACGGTCTTCGGAATCTTCACGTTAATAATTTGCATGTACTTATTTTCTGCCAAACAAACTTATGCTTGTTCACATCGTATACGGGGGTAGACTTTTATATATATAACAAACTAATACCTTGGGTCTTACACTTATAAACGAGACTTATTCTTATTGGATCTCATACTTATAAGCGAGCTTATTAATCAAATCTTATACTTACGACGGGCTTATTATTCGGATCTTATACTTGTAGATTTCCTATAGTATGATGTCTGAAACCATACATGTACTTATAATTATCTCAAACACCTTATTTGGTCTCAGTAGGAGTTCTGAGACTTTATACTTATACGAGATGCTTAAACATGTATTGGTACTTATCTATCTTAGTCTCATAGTTCATTTTATACTTATCTCTGGAGTTTACACTTGTTCGGTACCCAGTAGGTATGTCTGGGCGATATCTGCGGTATTGTGAACTTATTCTTATCAGGTGCCGTATTCTTGTTCGGATATCGGCGCACACTTGTATATCGAACTATCTTATGCTCATAGGAGAGTACCATGTAGATGCTGCGGGTTTATCCTTAATAGGGCTTATACTAGGAATACGTAGATTACTATAGAAATTAATCGAATGCGAGTGCCGTAGGTACTTGAACTTATATTATGGAATGTATCATATTGCTGTACTCGAGAGCATGTCCTTGTCTTACGGATCTTATGTTGGTATTAGAACTTGTTCTTGTATTTCGGATCATCTTGTTATTCGGAACTTAAACATGTATTTTAGATTTTATATATATTACAAATTATACATGTATTTCGGATCTCATCACGTGTGGAACTAAACATATATTTGGTTATATACTTGTCTTGGATCTTATGCGTGTTCTGGCTGATTCTTATATTTGAGATCTGTGTGTGAGAGAAGGTATTTGGCCAAGTCTGATAAGGCAAGCAGATCGGACTTATGCGATTACATATCGAATGTATTAGCCTGCGCGAATTATAGATCTAGCAATTACATATACCGATTCATACAGTTCGAACATATCCAAAAACAAATCGGATTTGCTCCCGAGTTTATATCAGTGTATTAAGAGTTACATTTGTTCGGAGTGCAGTAGGTCTTGCGGACTGCTCTTATATTGAACTTTGCCCCATTTTCTTTGATCGAGTACACAGTGGGTGCCTACGAGACTGTCGGGATCTGAGGGTGCCGGGTGAATTTCTGGAACTTAATCGAATCTGGGAGTGCACAGTGAGTCTCTGAGAACTTATCGGAATGGGGGTGCCGGGTAGGTGGAACTGTGGAATCTGAGGATTGCCCATGGGTACTACAGAACTTATCTGAAAAACATTCGGATCCTTACTCTTATTCTTTTTATTTCCAGAGTCTTATCATCTCTTGTTTTGATTTTCCTGGAATAGTGTCTGATTGGTAGGGACACAACCTGCATAAATTAGAAGAATCTTTGTGGGGCGGAGTATGTCGTAGCCTGAGCGGGATTCTTGGAATGCTGGAATAGGAGTCTTGGTAGCACTATTCGAGCAGTCTTGAGTGGCTTCTTGGAACAGGAGTATGTGGCATAATAGGTGCCAAAAGTGGTATGTCAGGTGCAGGAGCACTAATCGGGGAGCAAGTACTGTGTGGGTCTTGGGGCACTGAGTGGAATCTTAGGAAGTGCTAATCAGGGTGTGGATCTGAAGTATAATCAGAGTCTGAGAGCATAATCAGAATAAAATTGCTAATCAGTGAAGCACTAATCAATTATGATTAACATCGTCGTTTAATAGCGGTCTTGGCGGGTTTACAATTATGGACAGTAACACCCATCTTATAATAGAGTCTGCCACATTATGTGTTCGCTGACATGTCTTTGTATTTCACGTTCATGAACCGTAATGATTGATTTCATAACATATCATATTAATTTCATGAACATATCACATATACCATTTCTATTCTTATACATGAATACTTATCATTACATAAATCATATTTCTTGTTCTCGATGAATCAACTTTACTTGAATTGAATCAATTCAAATGGATCTTATCTCATTAAGTTACAACATTTTCATGTAACTAATTGGATTCTAGTTTACGAGAACAGTTTGCAATAGTTTTCCGATTGCCTTGTCTCTCTTGGCCTGGTTCTTTGTACTCTTTCAAAGCTAAGATTGCTAGGGTTCATCACCAAGTTTGAACCACCCAAGTAGTTTTACAGGAAAACTCAAGTTACGTTCAAAACAATTCGAACTACTCTATGATCGAATCTGATGCAGGAATTGGCTTGCACATGGCCCCACTTTGAGTTAATTTTTGGGCCACTTAGAATCCGAATTTGACGATATTTATTTCTTAATGTTTGGTTTTCCTTGAAGTCTATTTTAATTAGCCACTTGAATCCGCCGTGGATAAATGATGAAGTTCTCCTTCAAACCACAGCCAGTGTGGGAAAACCGGAAGCCCGGGGTGTCTTAGGTACATGTCTATGTACGGGTACATGTTAATAAAGCCGGAACCGGAATGTAGAGTTATGACCTCAAAGATGTCTGGTACATGTCACAAAATGCCCGAGTGTGTATGCCTGCTCATTTTCCTCATACATTTTTCATCCATATATCAAGCTGTCCTTCAGATTCCTCCCAAGCAACTATATTATGGAGTTTATAACCCATATAAACCAATTATAAAGGTTACTTAGGGTTGTTGTAAGCCTTAACACAATCACCATGAATCCCTCACTCAAAATGAGATTTCTTGCCAAAATCTTATTTTATTTAGAATTTTATGACTCTTTCCAAAGAAAACTTTGGTTAGGATGTAATCAGCTATAAGTTGAGACGGCTTACTGTACAAGTGCATGGACCTTCACATAAAGCAGGAATTCATACAAATTCATACAAAGTCAGCATCCATATAAAAAATTCCGCTACCTTTTGGCATTTCTCCCTCTTCTTCCTCTTCTCTCTTCTTCCCTTTGGCCTTGGCGAGCTCTGGTGAGACCCAAAAAATGAAACATTACAGATCTCATTTTCTTTATATTGAAGATTTTCGCTCTTCCAAAAGTCCTCCATGTTTGACTATTTGTATTCAAGTTCCCAAAATTCTATTTATTTAGATCTGCTACATTCATGACTTTTAAGCCCTTTTGTGGACCAATTACAGTATACTTAAGTGCTTTGTAAATTCCAGGGTCTCTCGTTTCCATGTTTTGTAACTAACTCACGAAACTATTTTAATTCATCTTACAAAGACCCTAAACATGTGAAAACTGTAAGTTATATTTTGGGGTGTTACAGGAAGGTGTTGATCTGAAGTTGTCCTTATCATTGCTCGCTCTCCTCAGTGATTCTTCTTGCGGTTTTTGAACACTTGGGTTTTTCGCCGCTGTGCGCACTTAGGCGAGACTTCTTCGACTTTTGCTCCTTAACTCGACAGCTATCCTTGTTATAGTGAAAATGTTGTAGGCTCAATGTCATGTTGCCGAAGGTGGTACATGGCCGAATTCAGAAGCGATTGATTATAGCGTTAGGCGTGGCCAATGGCCTCCAGTATGATGCGTGCTTGTGAGTGCTCTCTTACATTAATCTTGTGTATCAAGACCACACAAAATCCACGAATAGAAATTATCTACCTTTGAGACACATCATCAACTCTCCCCTTTGTTGTTTCAGCGATCGATCTGTATTTGGGATAAGGTGATGTTGGTGAGCTTGACTCCCCGAAACTCCTTCTTGCGTGGGTAAGGTAGTAGGTTGTACTAGCTCCAATCCAGCGGTGCCTTGTCTTGATCTTTGTATTTCAACAGGTTTCCTTTGGATAGTAAGTTGACTTTCAGTCATAAAGCCTTCTTGATAATGCTGATACTTTTGGTATTGCAAAGTCAGCAGAAATTTCACGTAAAGGGTTAAGACACAGTTGATATATCGGCGGGGATATTCACCTTGGTCTGCCTCGGCACCCCTGGGATGCCTTCTTGTGGCCTTCGCCTCTCAATGCTTAGGGAAATGGGAGGGGGGGGGGCATGCTTTCTTTCATCGAATCTTCTTTGACGATTATGTGTCCAACCTCCTCTTCCTCCTGTTCTCTGATTTTTCCCGCTGATTTAGGCATTGGCTGCTCAATTTCCTTACCACTCCTCAAAGTGATAATGGCTTGGACTTCATCCATCTTCAGTGCAGTCTCATTGGCATAGCTTAGTTCATGCACTCCCTTAGGATTGGCGAGTGTGAGAGAGTCTCACTTTCACATGACTGTGGCCAGTCTATTTGCGAAGGATGGCCCGCAAGATATCGATTTTGATTTAGGCTTTTGTGAAGCCCATCAATTCTTTTGTCTATGGAGCTTTCTACCTTCTCTATTCTTTGGTTTATCTGAGCATTGATAGTTTTACGCCATACTGCAAAAATTCCCACCACCTTGTGATATATGATGCTTTGCTCCATGGGGGTGATGAAGTTGGTGATTGTTGCTGTGAGAGGTGGACCCTCTTTCTTGGCGGTGTGCTTACAGGGGAACACCCTCCACGGGAGGTTTAGGCTTCTGGAATGATTGGGTTGATTCTTCAAAATTGGGATTATATATGTTGCCATCTTGGGGCATCGAGTTAATTAGCTGTTTGGCCCCACAAACATTTGCATTTCAACCATCAATCCCTTGCCGAGGGAAATTGGACAATTCTCCTTGATGATTGGTAGATTGACCGAATTGCGAAACATAGTTGGCTAGAGCATAGATGCCTGAGTCTTCCATATCTCACAGTGATTTATGCACTCGAGTTAGCTGCATGGCCGGTTTAGGGTGGATAAGCTTAGCCTTGAATTCCACGTCCCTCCGTCGGTGAATGTCCTCCCCACAGGATTTCTTTGTTGGTTTCATTCTCTCAATCTCCATAGGTTGACCTCATCCCATCCCTTGGAGGTTTCAACACGTGGTCGAAAGTCCATTGCTTATTGATTTTTGCAAAGGAGGTCCACTCACCGTAGTCTCAAGTTGTTTCATGGAAGGGACATTCCATCTTAGAAATAGTTCCTGCATCCATGTATCAAAGCCATGATGAGGGCATGCACTCATGGTTTCAAGATATCTTTCCTAGCATTGGTAAATTTCTCATGTCCTTTGTTTTGAATTGTGATCTTCCTCTTTGGGTGTTGGTCTTATGGGCGAAGAACTTCTTCAAAAAGTGCACTGCCCAGCTCGGCCCGAGTTCACGTGGTTCTTGCCTCGATGGTTAAGCCAAATTTTGGCCTTATATTTGAGAATTGAAAGGGAAAGCCTTGACTTGAAGTCCCATATAGAAGGCACCTTCCTTAAAAAGTCGTGCAAACTTCCTCAAATCCGAATGTGTGTATGGATTTTTGTTCCATACCATAAAAAGTTGGAAGCCGGGGCACCAAATATGCAATTCTGCTGCCACATCCTCTCTTGGGGTATAATGCATGAGGTGCACTGCTATTGAGTGTATGTAGTCCCTCATCGATCTATAGGCATTGGGTTTGATAGACCCCGTGGTAGCTCTCTTGCTCTTTGGGTGGGGTCTCCATCGGATTAGTAATGGGACCACTTCCATGACCCTCTTAAGCCAGGGCACCTAGCCTTTCAATCCGCTGCGATGTTTTGTCCCCACTTTGCATATGATGCTATGATCACACCACAAGAAAGCAAGAGCCAGCAAAACTAGACTAGCAAAAGGTTATTGGTTAGCTAAATCAAAACAATGAGTAACGATGCATGGGGGAAGTCTTCAAACTCTGCGGTGAAATCTTCAAATTCCCTGCGTTGAGCGCAGTGAGAAAAATTAATACACTAAAGAAATGGGTGCACTAAGGCATGATGTGAATCACAAGTTCACTATTTTCTCTCTCTGCTAGGAGCTTCCCATCCGACAGCAGCGCCATTTGATTTGATAAAGGGCCAGTAGGTGTTCCAGATAGTAAATTTATAACCTAGGATTCCCCTCTCACCACAGTCTTGTAGCTCTGTATAGTGGCTCTAGGGTCGAACACATGGATGGGTTTTCTTCATGAAAGAGGAGTTACAATGCATTGAAAATGATGTTTTCTCCTTGGATTAAAAGGGTGTGTAGAAACAGTGTGTGTGAATGGTTGCAAACTAAAATAAATGAAGTGAAAAGTTAAAAGAGAAATCCTTGGGAGTCTCGGGCCTTTGGGCTTAAAGTTAGGTTAGCGACATGTGCTCGGGTTTTTTTCTTCGCGTTTGGGAGCATGACATATAGTCATTTCCTGAACCGGATCTTCATTTAACCATAAAACCTAAACCCTAATAGTTTTCCTTTTGAAAAATAGCATTTCATTAGGCATAAATGTCCCTAGCAGTGAAAACACATCTCGAAGAAATACTACCCTCGATAACTAATAGGAGGCAAAGCTAAGCGACTCAGGTGGATCTAATTGAAAGTATCCTTTGAACCCAAAAAACTTGCCAAATACACATTAAAGAGCATGCGCCAGGGATTTAACCTGTTTGAGAAGCGGGGCACAAATACCCTACAAAATCAAAACATAAGAACAGAACATGCAAATTAGCCAAGCCTTTTGTTGGCCTTCTGCCAAGATGGGGTGTGTAAACATCCCTTGATTTGTCATTATCAAAGGGGGTGTTTGGCTACCATCATCTAAAGAAAGTGAAGGAGGAAAGAAGAAAAATCACAACCATGAGAGGAGGAAGCTTCGTGCTTGCGATTGATTGAATGATAAGTTGAATTTGATTACAAGCATGGTTGAGCTTATATAGGCTCGATAAAGAGAAATTACAAAAGTATGTAAAGAATTAAAATTTACATAGGAGCAAACTTGTATTAAACCACCAACAAGTGGGTCAAAAGCGATCGGATAAGCGTGTTGTGAGTTTTTTTTTTTTTAGTGCCTGCCAGTCATGAGTGTGCAGTTGCTGCAGCCCAAATTCGACAATTTGCTCCCTCCGTTCCTTCAATCAGGTATAATTTCTCTAATTTGATCACGCATTCTCGAATTCGGCTTAGGTTCATCATGTTTGAGTCAATTTGAAGAAATAGAAGAGTATTCGGCCACCGCCAAAACCCCTACTTTGAAATAACTACAAAAATCGTGATTAGTATCAAGCGGGACTCGAATATGTCAATTGAGTTATTGAAATTAGATTAGTACACAAAAGCATAAATTACATGCAAACAGGCTCAATATTGCACTATTTGGGTACTAATCAACGACGTCCAATAAATGTTTCACGGTTTAAAACATAAAAAGAAATATAAATAAGGTGTGTTGGGCGGAAGCGAAGAGGTAGTTCCTTTCAATTGAAAGAATTTGGAACATGGGTGTAAGAGACCCGCGGTGTGATCCGAAAAGTTCTGTAACATGGGTGTAAGAGACCCATGGTGTGATCCGAAAAGTTCTGTTGCCTAAAGAAGACACACGTTCATGTTTATCACATAGACTTCGGTTATTGGTGGAGATTGACTTAGGTTGTGCCCATTGGCGCCGCATTGGGTAATGGAGCGGTGAGGCTCGATACATGAGTCGTGGTAATACGATGATGGTTTATCACATTTGGCATATGCATATGTGAGGCGAGTCAGTGAGTGATAGGGATATCATTACTAAATGACATATTAGGTGATGGGCCGGCGAGGCTCGGTACATAGGGCATGGTGGTCAGTCTCATTCATGGCATGTAGACATTCGGGTAGACATGTATGTTGCGCTTGGATGTGTTTGATTGTCGTCATTGCATGTGCACTTAGTTGGGGAGTAGTCATGGCAGAGTGCCACTCTGGGCTGCTCACCCCGTCGTGGACCTCATTTAAGGTACGGAATGATTCTTAGTGGACAAGCGCTCATGAGACGAGATTGAGAAGAAAGCGGTTGTTATTGGCACGATATATATTTTTAAATATATGGGTTGTATTTATTTGTATAAAGTGATGTATTTAAGCCTTATGGACTATGGTTTTATAGTCGTAATCTTTCTCTTTGATGTGGATCAAGGGGCCCTACGTGGCCATTTTACTCGTATGTGGACCCGTTGTGGTAATTTGTATAATGTGGGCCATGTTGCCATGTAATTGTACAGGTTGTATTTTGGGTAGAGCTCCCAGTATAAGAAACTCTGCTCGATTTTACGTTTAAAATCATGGATCACTGAAAAAGGGGACCTGCAGTGTGTGTGGTGTGGGTTCACTTTTTTTCAGTATCCAAAGTCTTCATGGAGTTGCCAGTTATCGATAGGACCTCTAGGATAGAGGTGTCCTTTACTTTATCGAGCTTAGGTAAACAATTACTAAGGAGCTCAAATGTGGGTATCCCCAAATTTGGTCCTGATACTAACTTGTCTTAGCTAGGTATCAAGAGTTTAGGTACACGAGTACTGAGGACTGATGGGCATGGGTCTAAATCATGCATTGTTGTGTGTTGCGTGTTTTATGCTTACCATGTTATGTGATATATTAATGGTGATTTATTATATGTATACGCATGGTAGATTGTATATGGAGCCCAGGGTTAGAAAACATAACCTTAGGGGTTGAGGAAAACAAAATGAACATGATAGTTGAGGTGATGTATGAGTGTTTGGCATTATGCACCAGCAGGAAGAATGGATTCTGGTGTAGTTCATGATATTAAGTCTATTAGTGGTTGCTTAGAAATGCACACTAGTTAGGCGAGATAGAGATTGTGCTCTATTGCTATCTAACAAGTGTATATGACTAGCAGAGGAAGAGGATGTCGGGGTGGTGGGCAGAGTAATAACCCATGACCACTGACTTTAGACTAACAGACCTTCATAGAGGCTATTGTTCTTGCGGCGCTACCCTCATGCAGCGGTGTTATTTCCGCACCTCGCTGGAAATTTGGTGCGATTGGGAACCAGAAATTCGAGTAACCTCCCGGAGGTTCGAGGCACGGTATCAGCCGGCCTGAGGGAAGGAGACTCGATGGTGGCGGGTCGTTGTTCCGTCCGGGTCCGGAAAGATCTGAGGCGTTGTAGTCTCCATTGTGCGGCGGCGATGGCTGCTACCATTGCGGACTAGTGCAGCGGTGGGCGAGGAGGACGAGTAACCTCCCAGAGTTCGGGCACATCATCCTCCAGAGCATACCATGGGAGGGACTGGAAATGGTTAGAACTGACCTTGGCCGTTGGAAGGAGTAGATGACACACGGGCGTACGGGATAATGGGTGCTAGTACTTTAAGAGGAAAGGGCTCGATCTTCTTCTAAGATATTATTTGATTCTGGTGCATCACATTCTTTTGTGGGCATC
Source organism: Tetrastigma voinierianum (assembly GCA_016808115.1). NCBI lineage: Eukaryota > Viridiplantae > Streptophyta > Magnoliopsida > Vitales > Vitaceae > Tetrastigma > Tetrastigma voinierianum. The sequence goes on along the minus strand of JAEQBH010003140.1, from coordinate 489,961 downwards.
TAGATAACGGTGTTTAGTTGCGAGGTAGAGTGTCACGCCGCCCAGATTCCCGGTCAACCCGATTAAGCGAATCTGACAGAGTTCGGGTGCGAACCGTATCTTGGGGATCTTACGTTTTTTTAAAAGTCGATCTGGTACACAATAGGTATGACCCACATCTTATATGAATCAAATCCTCATACCATGACAGTAACTACCACGAATTGGTGTCCATCAAAATTACACCCATTGCATTTACAAATCTAGCGGGTCCTTTTGCAATTCTGGTAGAGCCGAACCTGATGACCTTGCATGATGTGTTGGCCTGTTTGTATGCGGATGTTTGCTGACAAAGTCCTGTACCTACACGGATTTAAAAACCCGTGCTAAGCTTTACGCTTAGTGGGAAACATATCTTATGCATATACACATTTAAAGCATAAAACAATAACAGATATAAGAATTTTCAAGCATTCATATAATGAACTTATACAATTACTTATGCTTATACAAACTTATGCTTATAGCATTCTGATCTTATACTTACTCAGATCTTACACTCATGGCAGACTTATTCTTATTCCGATCTCCCGTAGGACACATACTTATTCAAATTCCTTATAAACAGTACTGAACTTATACATATACTTAGACGGAAGTACTTATCATGTACTCATACTTCTATCATCATATCTTTTGGTTCGGAGCTCGTGAGTGATTCCTGAGCACCTCTTATACAGAGATACTTATACACGATACTAGTACTTATATTTATCTCGGATCTCCACTAAGTTGCCAGAACTTATGCTTATACAGAGGTACCCTTAGGTACTACAAAGCACTCTCATACCATAGGAAGCATACATATACCTACGAGAGATTACATTTGTTTGGAGGTTAAAATTAAGTCCTCTGAGTTATTACGGGCATTATCTTGGTATTGCATAGCTTATCTGTAGGAGGCTACATGGGGTACCCTCTTCGAGTTTATCCTTATCTAGGCTTATACGAGGATGCGGTAGGTTTTCGGGGGTGTCGGATACAGGAAGTACGTGGGTACTACGGAAGTGGTCGGATAAAAGAAGTGCCATGGGTACTTTCTGAGGAATGTCGGACTAAAGTGCCGGGTAGGTGCTCACAGTGTCGGATCTGAGTGCACAGCCCAGGTGCGGAACCCATGTTATACGAGGAGATGCTTTGTATGTACTTCCTTCTGAGCATATCCTTGTCTTACAGATCTTATACTGGTATTACGGAGCTTATTCTTGTACTTCGAATCTTATTCTTGTATTTCGGATCTTATTCTTGGATTACGGAACATATACTTGTCTTACGAAACTTATACTTGTGTTACAGAGCTAATTCTTGTATTTCGGATACAAAAGTACCCGTAGGTACTACAGAACATATTCATTATACAGAGGTGCTACAGGACTTATACTTATTCTTGTATTTCGGATCTTATACTTGTCTTACAGAGCATATACTTATCTTATGGATCTTATACTTGTATTCACAGACATGTACTTTGTCTTACAGGATCTTATACTTGTTTTACGAGATGCGGGAGTACGTAGGTACTGCGATCTCCATATTTTATCAATGCGGAATTGCCCGTAGGTACTCTGGGAACTTATGTATTTTACCAATGCGGGAGTACCCATGAATTCTGAGACCTGTATTTTGCGTCACGGTACGTGGGTACTCTGAGTTTAATCGGTAGGGTGCCGTAGGCCTCTGAACTTAATCAGGATCTGAGTGCAGTGGAGTCTTATAGAACTAAATCGGGACAGGAATTTTCAGTGAGTCTTATCGGACTGTCCGGATGCGAGTGCCGTAGGTACTCTAGAGCAGATCAGGAGGGTACATTGGATCTTTACTGCTTATTCTTTATTCGAGTCTTATCATATATTTGTTTGACTACGGGACCAATCATAAGAGTAGTGGGACAGTAGCCTGATAGAGTATCAGAAGATGCTTCTGATCTTGAAGTCTTGTGGCACACGGCGGGATGTAGGAGTGCGAGCGAGGTCATGCGTGGCACTAATCGAGGACCCGAGTGTCGTAACACTGCGGGAATCTGAAATGTGTGAGTGCCTTAGCATATCGGGGCAGAGTGTAGCACTAACGGGAGTATAAAGTACTAATCCGAGTCTTTATGGCACTAATCGGGGCAGAGTGCCTTAACGAGATCTTGAAGTACTGTCCAAGTGTCGTAACTAATCAGGCGTCACTATTCATTCTTTGGTCCTAGGTAGTCATGTAATTATATGTCTTTCAGAACTCATAATGTATCTTAATCACATTCTGTGTTCATGACATATTGCTTTTCATGTTCATGTTCATGTTTCAGTTCATTTTCAGGTTTCATATCATATTCAGGTTTCATGCCTATTCCATATGACACTTCAGATACTTATACAGGAATACTGATGTATTCACACATCGTTCATGTATTCTTGCCCCTCAATGCATCTACTTTCTTAGAAATTGGAATCATTCCAATTGAATCATCTGAACGAAAGTTATGGCATTTTCATGCCAAACTAGTCGGTTTACCCGGATTACACTAGGAACAGTCTGAATTTCTTATTTTTTTCAGGAGGCTTAACTTCATACCTGACCCTGGTTCTTTGTATTCATTTGAAGCTAAGGTGCTAAGGGTTCATTCCAACTAGAAATCTTAGTCCGAACAGAAACTGATTCACGTCAAAACAATCCGGACTACTCTATGGCAAGTGAAGCATAATTTAGATTTGGATTATAGCCCTCCATTAGTGAATTTGTGGACCGGCCAATGTCAGAAATTTGATGATGTCTATTTCTGGATGTTTGTCTCCTTGAAGTCTAGTTTAATTAGCCATGAATCACTTTCAAATCGAGATAATAAATGAGTAAGTTATGAATTAAAATACAAAAGCGTGAAATAGGAAAAACATAACGGGTGTACCGGCACATGTCTAACATGTACGGTACATGTTAACCAAAATGACTAGACCTAACATGTACGGTGCATGTTCGGGGTGCTCACCGGTACATGTCGAAAATTGCCCAGGAATGTGTATTTTCTCCTTTTCCTTTGCACTTTCATCCATATATCACTCTGTCTCCTTCATCAAAAACTAACATGGAATCCTCGACAACTCCACAAACACTTTTATTTGCAAAAGTCACCAGGATTCATGCCAAAGTCACCCGATTCTACAAAACCTTGGAATTGTGGATTCCATATCACTCCTTATCAACTAGGGCTTTTAACGAGAACTTCCCTTAAATCTAAAGAGTTAGATTGTTTGCAACAAAACCACAGAAAAGGGAGCAATTATTACTTAAAATGAAACCTAGCAATCCATACCCAAGTAATTCTTGTATCAAAATCATCTTTAGAATCAAATTTCATACCTTTCTTAGCTCCTCCCTCTTCTCTTCTTCTTCTTCCTCTTCCTCTCCTTCCCTTTTGCTCCATCTATTGAAACCCTTGTTTAGGACCAAAATAATCCATTTTAGTCTCCATATATTATAACCAAACTTTATGTTATTTGCCTTATGGTCCTCCATCTTTCTAGGAATTACACCACAATTCCTATTATTTATACTTTGGCATCAATTCTTGTTAACTTATGACTTTTAAGTCCCTTTTTGGACAAATTACAATTTTATCCTTAAATCTTTTAAATTTCCGGGTCCCTCGTTTCCATGTTTCACATTTAACTCGCGAAACATTCAAATTATGCTTATAAAATACCCTAAACATGTCGAAAACGACTAGGGTATATTTCGGAGTGTTACATAGAGACCTTGGATGAGCCATTATACGTGAGTTCTCCCCTAGGGACTAGGGTGAGGATTGATAAAATATGTCGAGATTGTGAGTTAGAGATCTCAGGGATTCTACTCACTGTGGACCTTCTGGTGATGGATGTATCGAATTTTGATGTCATTCTTGGCATGGATTGGTTAACGGCACACCGAATCGTCATTGACTGTGATAGTAAGAGGATTTCTGCCTACACACCGAACGGTATCCGTGTGACTTTTCAAGGAGGGAAGCATGATGCTTTACCCCAGACAATGCATGACTCCAGATGGAGTGGATAGTTAATGGATTGGCTAGCAAGCCTTACCTTGGAGGACGAGGTGATACAAGGATTGGATCTATCTTAGGTAGTTTGCGAGTATGAGGATGTTTTTTCAGATTAGCTACCGGGATTACCTCCGCATATGGATGTAGACTTTATCATTGAGTTACACCCTAGTACATCGCCCATTTCTATGACTCCTCATAGGATGGCACCGGTTGAGTTCAGGAGACTCAGTTAAGCTACTGGTGTTGAACGAGGTTTTATTAGGCGAGCACTTTTCACCTTAGGCGCTCGGGATTGCATTTGCCAGGAAAGAGGTCAGGAGTCGAGTGGAATGACATGTGAAGGCATTGAGGAATTGAAAGGAGAGTTACTACAGCTCCTATTCTGATAGTCCCGGAATGGGGACAAAGGTACACAGTGTATTGTGATGCCTCGAAGGACGGACTGGGATGTGTTCTGATGTAGTCCGGGAGAGTTGTGGCTTATGGTTCACGGCTTGGTTGAAGAACCACGGCGGAATTAGCGAACACATGACATGGGTTTTGGTAGCTATAGTCTTCGCCCAGCAGAGATGTGGCGCCTGTATATGGTGGCGGAGTTTGAGGTATTTTCGGATCCACGAAGTAAAGTATATCTTTACATAGCGGGACCTCAACATGAGGCAGCACATATGGATGGAGTATTTGGAGGATTATGACTTCACTTTGCATTACCATCCTGGTAAAGAAAATGTAGTGACTGATGCGCTCTGTCGAAAGTCATTGGGAGTATTGACTAGTGTAACTTCTCGGGAATGGCAGATGCGCAAGAATATAGGACAATTTAGACTGCATTACAGTGGTCAGGCTCCGGGAGCGTTAGGGAGTTTGGTGGCTACGCCTTTCCTATTGAGTAGAGTGATTAAGTCCGTGGCAGGAAGTTGAGATGGTATCCATTAGGGACCGGGTACATGCTGGTACAGGTGACGAGGGCTGGGCCATTCACACAGAGGGTTAGTCTTCGATATAAGGGACGAATTGTTGTTCCCCAGTTGGAAAAACTGAGAGAGGAGATCCTTTGGGAATTCCATTGTTCTTGTTTTGTGGTGCAGCCAGGTGGTACAAAATGTATCATGATCTTCGTCGCCAATATTATTGGAGCGGGATGAAGAGACACGTTGGGGACTTTGTTCGACTATGTCTCATGTGTCAACAGATTAAGGCTGAGCATCAGAGGTTAGCAGGGCTACTCCAACCATTGGAGGTAGCGGAGTGGAAGTGGGAGCATATCACGATGGATTTTGTAACTCACTTGACATAGACATCGCAGAAGCATGATGTGGTGTGGGTGATAGTGGACCGGCTTACTAGTCGACACATGTTCTGGTTGTGAGGATGACCTTCACACTTGAGGAATTATGCAAGTTGTACATACGAGAGATTGTACGGTTGCATGGAGTGTCAGTCTCCATAGTATCGGATCGGGATCCCAGGTTTACGGCTCACTTTTGGAGGTTTCCGAAGGCCATGGGGACCTGATTGATGATGAGCATTGCTTTTCAGCCAGCCAGGACATATGGTCGATCGGAGAGGGACCGTATAAGGTGGTTTAGAGAGGACATGCACTGAGCATGCGTCCTAGATCTGGTGTTTGGGAAGAGCATTTTCCCTTAGTTGAGTTACATTTTTGTAACCAATGGTTATTAGCGAGTATCTGGGGTCAGCTCCTATGGGGCATTATATGGGAGGCCATGTCAATCTCAGGTTTGTTGGGTGGTAGAGAGATCCACCATGGGTCAGGTTGATTGTGACTATGGGGAAGGTGGAATTGATGCGTAAGCGTCTTCCTCACGGCTCGAGTCGCGAGATAGTTACGCCCCGACCTGCAGCGACGACCTCTAGAGTTTGGTAGATCGTAATCTTCTTGAAGATTATGCTAAGAGGAGGCGATTAGGTTTGTAGCGAGCCTATGTAAAGATATATTGGGCCCTTCGAGGTACTCGAGAAGGAGGGTATAGTTGCTTATCGGTTGGCACTATCGTCGAGTTTATTGAGTGTTCACAATGTATTCCACTTCTCCATGCTCCGGAAATACATTCCAGATCCGACTCATGTAGTAGATTAGGGTGAGCTTGTTGTTAATATAGATGGGACCTTTGAGGGAGGAACCGGTCACATTATCATGAATGCTGAATGGTAAGAGCGTGCCATGTTACCTTATTTGAGGATGAAGGTGCGTTCTTTAGTCATTCAGTATGCATTCAACTCTTCGACCGCATATGCATGTGATTGCATATGGTTGCGTGTAGAAATTTCGGGACGAAATTCCTTTAAGGGAGGGAGAATGTAAGACCGGGAAAAACCAAGAAATTTGAAATTTTGCTAGGAAGGGCAAAATGGTAATTTTTTCGGAATTCTTTTTAGAACTCGGATGACGAAAAAAAACTTCACACGTTCGGTATCTCATGAAATCTAGTTACCAAATAAATTTAGTTGATTCAGAGTTAAGTTTTCATAATTCCCGAGAGGACGGGCGTCGAGTGGACCAAAAGCGAGATTTTTAGAAAAATCTTGAAAAAATATCAAATATTTAAGAATATCCATTTAAGATAGATGGAGCTGGCCAGGGCAAATCTGGTGTTTGGTACAGCAATGGGCCAGGAGACGTGACACGTGGTGCTATATGAACCATGTAACACCCCAAAATATACCCTAGCAGTTTTGGACATGTTTAGGGTATTTTGTAAGCGTAATTTGAATGTTTCGTGAGTTAAATACGAAACATGGAAACGAGAGACCCGGAAAGTTACAAAACTTAAGGATAAAATTGTAATTTGTCCAAAAAGGGGCATAAAAGACATGGATTAAGAGATTTAGTTAAAATGAAATAAAGAAACTTGAAATACAAATGGTCAAGAGTTGGAGGACCAAGAAAATAAATAAAATTAGCAAGAAATGGGTTTTTTGAGGGCCAAACAAGGCCCTAAGAAATAGTAGTTCAAGACCAAAAATTGGTCTCATTTGGAAGGGAACAAGCTTGGTGAAGGGAAAAGAGAGAAAGAAAGAGAAGAGGAAGGAAGAAGGGAAGAGGAGATTAAGCCAAGGTATGGAATCTAACTTTGGGTATGGATTTCTTTTATGGAATTCTAAAGTTTGTATGAATTTCCATGCTATTGGATGGTTATTAGTTGTCCCTAAACCTAGGGTTTGTTGGGATTTCATCATAACCAAAGAGGTATTGAAATTAGAGTTGGTAAAATTCAAAAAGGGCACAAGATGGTTATAGAATCCTCCATTTGAGGTTGGATTCATGGATTAAATTAATGTAATGGAGTTAGGGTTTAGAAACCAAGCTAACAAATCTCTATATACGGATCATGTATGGGTTGTGATCCATATTGGGCGTTGTTTTGGAAAGATTTCATGATATGTTTTGAAATTAGATAAGTATTGAAGAATTGAGTGAAAAGAGATGTCAAGATGGGTGAAATGGTTTAGTAATATATGGACTATAGAGTTGAATTGGGTGGAAAAATATGGAAAAAATGGAAGAAAATACACAATCTGGGCACTTTTAGGTGACGTAATATAGTACACCACGAACATGTCACCGTTACATATTAAATGTCTTGGTACATGTGATCTATTCTGTTTCCTAACTATTCAATTTCATAGTTTAGACATAACTTGCTCATTTCCTTATCGATTTGGAGTGATTCAGTGGCTAATTAAAATAGACTTCAAATCAGAACCAAACATATAAATATCTACCTTCTAATTTTGACTCTATGCCTTGAAAAGTCACTCGAAGTGGGGCCGTGTGCAATCAATTCACACGCCAGTTTGATCATAAAGTAGTCAGGGTTGTTGCCGAAGTATCTTGAGGTTTGATTGCTCCGAATTGGGTGATTCAGGTTAATTAGAACCACTGAACTGAATTTAAATGAGTACAAAATATCTAGTGTCAAAATGTAGGTTAAAACCCGAAAAATGAGTAATACAAAGTATTCCTCTTTTGTAATCGGGATCATTGATTGGTTGGCATGAAAATGCCATAACTTGAGTTTGGATGATCAGATTGGAATGATTCCAATTTCTGAAAACAAGTACATCGAGGAGACGAGAATACATAGATGATGTGAATACATCGGTATTCTGTATAAGATACGAATGCCATATCTTAAGAGGAAAATAAGGAAAGTATAGAATGCGATATGTATAAATATGTTCATGAAACACTAGATTTGATATGAAACATGAAAATGAGTAAATCCCAGGTATGAAAGAAAATATGAACAGAATGTGATAAAGAGGGGTTATAAGTTCTGAAAGATATATGATCATATGACTACCTAGGACCAAAGAATTAATGAGTGGACGTCCTGATGGTGTAGCCTCCTGTTGAGTGCTTGGCACTCCTGATGGTGCCGGCACTCCTGGTATGCCGGCACTCTGATCGGTGCTTTGGCACTCCTATGCGGTGCTACGACACTCTACGTTGCGCGTGGCGAGGCCGTCTGTGCGGTGCTGCGACACCCTCGATGCTTGTGTCATTGCCTTGGTACTTATTGTACTACGTCTACTCATTTCTTATAATTAGTCTAAGGTAATTGAGGATAGACATATGATAAAACATTGAATAAGAATAAGTAAAGATCTGAAGCCTTTGTATCCCTTCAGTACCTCCTGGGCCTCACATTATCCCGAGTAATCTACCATGACACCCACGGGCACTCATTATCGGAAAATAAGCATAAGTTCACCTTAATATAAGTATAAGTCGAGGACGTACCTCACAGTCTTCCGTGTATAATGAATGCAGTAGTAGTACTATGGGTACTTTTGTATACTAATAAACTCTGTAACTCCTACGGGAGTCCAGAATGATAATAAACCTGTAATAAGTATAAGTCCTGAATAAGAATAAGCTCTGTAACTCATACGGGAGTCCCGAATGATAATAAGTCTGTTATAAGTATAAGTTCTGCATAAGAAGAAACTCTGTAACTCCTATGGGAGATCCGAATAAGTATAAGTCCAGTAGTACCTAAGGGTACTCTCGTATAAGTAAAATAAGTATAAGTTCTGTAGTACCCACGGGTACTCTAGTAAAATAAGTATAAGTCCAGTAGTACCTACGGGTACCTCCGAATAAGTGTAACTCTGAATATGACTATGATAGAAATCAGGTAATCCATTTGTTTTTTGTATAATATTCTGAATACATTGAATCCGTTATGTGCACATTGTGATCGTACACCTGCTATGGACTAATGCCCATATCTGATATGTATCTGCATAAGTTTGATCTATTCTGACTTATTGTACCTACGGGTACCCTCGCACATGAATAAGATTTGAAATATAAGAATCAGTTTTGTAACACCAGCATAAGATTCGTAAGACAAGTATATGCTCTGTAAGACATGTATAAGATCTGAAATACATGTATAAGTTTTGCCAATACAAGTAGAAATAAAATCTGAGTTTTAAGTTCCGTAATAAACGTGAGATCAAGAATACAGAACAAGTTACCATAATGCAATTATAGAATCCATTAAGACAAGGATATGCTCTGTAGTACAAGTATGAGATACAAAATATCTTCGTATAAGTATAGTTGCATTACTATGGTACTCACATGTACGATTAATTTTACGCTAGTACCTACGGGTATCTCAGAGTATAAGCTCTGGGATAAGGATAAACCAGAAGTAGTACCCTACTGAATTTACTCAGCTCATGTTGAAAATGATTAAATCTCTTTGGCACAGTATGCTGTCTCTTGGATATTTGAACAAGTAGTACTTCTGAATTTTCATATAAGAATAAGTTCTGTAACTCTTATGGGAGATCGAAATAAGTATAAGTACAGGACAGAGTATCGTATAAGTTCGAATATGTATGTCATTTAGGAGACCTAAATGATATATATCGTACAAACATAAGTATAAATATGTATCCTACGGGAGATAAGTATGATCGTAGTTGATATATGTCCTTTTTGGGAGATCACGAGAATAAGAAGTATGAATCCCGAATAAGAATAAAGTGCGCTATACGTATAAGATCAGATTGCTATAAGTATAAGACCGGATAAAATAAGTCTTTATGAGTATAAGATCGAATAAGGATAAAGTGCGCCTCGTATAATTCCGAGTAAATATCAAGATTGTTAGAAGTATAGAGTTTAGTAAGTAGATGAGAGATCTTAATAAAAGCAATTTTGTTATATGAACATTTATGTGTGTAAATATAGATATGAACTCTAAGATTTTGATATCTTTTCTTCATTCTCCCTTGTATTTGTGTTTATTACATACAAGATATGTTACATTTCAGCGTAAAGCAGCACGGGTTTAATCCATGTAGGTACGAGGAGAGACGTGCCAAAGCATTACGCTCTGGTGGGCAGCCGCTTTGTAAGGAGTTCATGCAATATAGTTCATTAAGCCTAAGTTGTAAATAGTAAAGAAGTATAGTTTTTGTATTTATAAATGGGACTAAAATAAATAATAGCCTCAGATTTTGATGGACACATCAGGTGTTAGTTCTTTCAAATATCATAAATGATATTTTAATTATGTTATATGATGTGGGCCATTACCCACAGTACCGATTAAACTTTAAAAAAAAAAAAAAATCAGGTAGAGTCCGTGGTCTGCCCTTCCAATTTCAGTTGGATCCGTAATCAGGGTCGGATCGGTCAAAAAGTGTAATGACCACTTGTCTAATGTATAAATATCAGAAATATCTAAAATCAAGAAAAGATCTCCTGATTTAGAAATTTCAGCACCAAGCGTTAGAGAGGAGGGAGAAAAAAAGCAAGCTTCTCAGTGATTTCCGCGGGGTTTGCGGTCCCCCGGAACTCGGTGGTAGAAGTTAAAGGCGCTCTCTGACAGGCTGCGCTTGGGTATTAGAATCACAAGATTTCGCCAAGGTTCGGGTTTTAACAGAAACCGAGAAAAGGTAGTGTCTCAGGAAATCACGCAAATTGAGGTAAGGTTTTTATCCTACTCAGTTTAATTTCTATCTAAGGGCGTGTGTGTGTGTGTCAAAGTGAAGAATGTTGTCCAGTTTTTTCCTCCGACCCCATGACTGTGTTTTAGCCATACGTGGTCATCCCTTATCCGAATTGAGTGATTCTAAATCCTGGATAAACTAGACTTATAGGAGAACATATCTCCTTGAAATAGGTCTATCCAAATTCCGGCCCCTTTGGACTCTGAAATGCATTCAAAGTGGAGCTATGTTTAGGTAGTTTTCCTGATCTGTTTTTAGACCCCCTGACTGTGTTTTGGCCATAACGCATCTGAATTGAGTGATTCTAATTTCTTGGTAAACTAGACTTATAGAAGAACATGTTCCTTGAGGAAATGGGTCTATTAAATTCAAGCCTTTGGACTCGAAATGCATTCAAAGGGAGCTATAGTCGCAGTTTAAGTTCTATTGAAAAGCTGAGTAGTCCGTTGTTTTAGGACATATCTTGAGTTTCGGTGATCCGATTTGGGTGATTCCGGTTGAAGAAGAACCCCAGGCTGTATCTTGAATAGTACAAAGAACTAGTGTCTTGGTTAAGACCCACGAAATAGGGTATCCGCAATTATTTCTAGTGTAAGTAAGTAAATTGACAGTTTTGAATGAAAGGTCGGAAAAATGTTTATCAGAACTCGTTTTGGGTTTTCTGGATAACGTGAAATATTTGAGGTCAAGGGACCTGGGCATGTGGCGTGGGAGGGGTGGGTTTGTTATCTAGCCAAGTTGCACAGAAAGAAAGTTGGTGTTTGTACCAAGTGTGCAGGTGGGGACGACCATATCTTTCGCGTCCGAACTCCGTTTGGGGTGTTCTTAGACTCTATGGAAAGCCCATTGAGTCAAGATTATTTACATGTGCCTATGGAAGGCAGTGGGTGTCCAAAACCTTGCTGAAAATCTATGTTTTTCACCAAGTGTGCAGGTTATTTGGTTGTGTCGATGTGAATAGCCGAGTTTTGACATGACCATTGCATGGCACATCTTTGTGAAGCTATTGTGGGTATGAATTACCATGAATTAGCCTAAGGAAGGCTATATGAGATTATTTATTTAGATAATGTATTGATGAATGCTAATATGCATGATACTCACGATATCTATAAAAGATTGGCATGAAATGTATGGAACTTATATGCAACGATATATGATCATGGTACTTGACATGAAATCCTGATTGAAGATTAAATTTTCCATGTAGTGTACATCATACATGCCAACATGAGAATTTGCGAGTGACATTAGCATTGCATATGCAAATCAACATATTGGAACAATCTTGTGCTGGACACTGACCATCCATCATCATTGTTGAATGGGTAGTGAGCTCGTACTTTGGATAGCGATCGATAAATGTTCACTTTTAAACATAAAAGAAATATAAACAGTGTGTTGGCGGGCAAGAAGGACGTTAACCCTCAAGTGAAAAGCTTGGAACATGGGTGTAAGAGACCCGCGGTGTGATCCAAAAGTTCTGTAACGTGGGTGTAAGAGACCCGCGGTGTGATCCAAAAAGTTTTGTTTCCTAAAGAAGAGACACAGTCATGTTTATCACATAGACTTCGGGTTGTGTGATAGGAGTCGGGATTGACTTGGGATTTTTTGCCTATTGGCGCCGTGGGTAATGGGCCAGATGGGGCTCGATGCATGGGTCATTTTAATACAGTGTGGTTTATCATGAGAGCAGTCAGTGAGTAACTCAGGATATATTACTAAATGACATATTGAGTGATGGAGCCAGCGAGGGCTTGGTACATGGGGCATGGTGAGTCGAGTCTCATTCATGGCATGTAGACATTCAGGTAGACATGTGTATGTTGCGCTTGGATGTGTGTTTGATTGTGCAACCATTGCATGTGCACTTAGGTTGGGAGTAGCCCTTGTAGAGGAATTATCACTATTGGGCTTCTCGCAGTCGTGGGGACCACATTTCGGATCGGGACGGTTACCGGGCTCCTTAGGCGGGATTGAGAAGAAAGCCGGAATGTGGCTTTGATATATATATTTTAAATATATATGGGTTGTATTTATTTGTATAAGAGTGATGCTCCAATTTAAACTCTTATGGACTAGCAGTTTATAGTCATGTGCTTATATGTTTGAGTATGGATAAATAGGCCCTACGTGGCCATTTTTACTCGTATGTGGACCCGGTGTGGTCGTTGTATAATATTTGGCCATGTTGCGATGTAATTGTACATGTTGTATTTTGGGTAGAGCTCCCCGTACAAAGGAGACTTTGCTTGATTTTCGTTAAATCATGGGTCCCGGAAAAGGGGACACGATGGTATGGGTGGGATTACTGACATTCAAATCATTCCATAGGTTATTGAGGTTGTCAACGAGACCCTCGGGATATGGGTGTCACAAGGAATACTCTTGTTCTCATAAATTTACAAAGAAGGTAACATACATATTTATACTATAGTGTTAGGGAAAAAAAGGAAACAAAGTTAGAGTCCAATTAGGAAACTAAAGAGAGAAGGAAAAGAATCCTAAATGGATTAGGAGACTAAAACTTAACACTGATGTTCTCCTAATTTTGCTAATTTGAGAAGCAAATTTCTCAAATTTCATAATTAATTTTGTGGAGCATGTACAATTAGTTTATAAACAGTCATAATAGAAAAAAAAACATTCAAAAAAAGCATTAAGAAAAATCCAAAAGGCCTAATATTTTTTTTTCTATTTAGCCAAAAATTTAAAAAATTCAGCAATAAGTCGTCAAAAAGTTAAAAAACAAGTAAAAAGCCAAAAAAAAATGTCACCTTAGTTTTTTTGTGAGGACTATGAGAAGGAATGAGTTTTAGTGCAACTAGAATGGTCTTTGAGGAACTAGTTGATGGGGATATCTTCATTGCTTTCTTTTCTTTCTTATTTTATCTCCTTTCATAGCTCTCTAGATGGTGCAATCTCAATGATTACTAAACTGAGCATGATTCACAAGTTTATGAAGGTTGAGGCTTATTTCTGAAATAATAGGGTAAGCTTCTTTCTGAAGGTTGAAGTTTATCCTAGACCTTTGTTATGTCCGGTCATTGCAAGAATTTTGACTTGAGAAAGTAACATCTGAAGTCCAAAGTCTTACTTTTGGAGTCTAGCCTAGCATTTACAATTTAGAAAATGCTTCTAGAAAATTGAGTGCAGTTGGAATGAGGAGTTAGCAGGAATTCCGACTTTGGATTTTTAGGATCAATCAAGCCAAACCAAAATGAAACCAGCCTTCTGTGAGTACTTTGGAAAGCTTCTTGTGTGCAAACCAAGGCTGGACAAACCATTTTGAAGTATTTTATTTTTTCCATTGGTACCACAATGGTCTCTGTGCTAGTAATGCAAAATGTGGTTGCATTAGCTATGGTAAAGGATCCTCCTGTTTCTATTTAGGGCAGGGAACTCAACTATCACCACTGGGTTATATTGATCATTTTTTTTCTAACTTGGGCTTCCACACCAACTCCATCCTAACTTTTCCTACTACATTCCTCAATACACTGAGGTTTCAAGCTTTACAACCATCTTAAATGAAATCATAAGCCATTCTCCAAATATAATAGGGGCTTAGTACTCATCCAAAGTTGAATCAAACTCCTTTGATTTCATGATTGAGTGTAGGTGGCGTTTGTTTTTTTTTTTAGTTGTTTGCTGAAAGCAATTTACTTTTATCATTCAACCTATTTGATTTTTGATGAGTATCTTAAATACTCATTTTATCTCTATGTTTTACTTAGTTTTTTTTAGTGTTTTTATTTTAAATAAGTGTCATAATGCTATATATGTTCATATTTATGATTAGGTCATCCATTTGACGGAATTGTGCGAAATTGGAGCAAAAACAAAGTCAAAATATGGAAAATCAGCAAACACTGCTACAACATGCAGTAGAGGCTACTGTAATTTGACATTTTCAGCTATAAGATGAGCTTAAATGGCAGTAAGCTTTATGTGGATGGATTTTAATCTTCAAGAGCTTTCCAATGATACCAAGAACACCAAAATTGGAGTCCCAACGAAGAAGTTATGCAAGTTACAATCCAAGAAGAATTTCAACCCGCTATAGCGGGTGAACAGTAGCCTGTTTTAACGGGACGAAAGCCTAGCCCATTTAAGGGCGCTTTTGGGTAGGCTATAAAAAGCCAAACAAGCCCTAGAGATAGATTTTTATCGAAGGGATGACATATTTTAGAGCTTTTTGGAAGGGGAGAAGCCCTCTCTTAGGGTGGAAAACACCCTAGGGCACAAATCTTGAAGAGGAAAAGCTTGAAGAAGAAGGAGATTGAAGAAAATGAGATGGGGCTTTCACTAAAAATTGTTTATTCTCATCCTCTTTCGTTGTTTCTCTTTCTAGGTTTTTGTCATAGCCTTGCTACCCTTGGATGGATTAATTAACTGTTATATTTATTTTCATTCAGTATATGTGTTGATTTCATCCTCGACTTGCTCTATTTATGTGTTTATTTACATGATTGTGTTTGGCCAACATTGGCGTGTTTTTGCTGGGAGTCTGAGATCGAGAGATGATGACCCCCAGGGATATGAATAGAGCAACACTTGGTCATTTGGTGAATAGAGATATCCTGGGTCCAAGTGTGGCATTTAGGGTTTAAGCTTTTAAGCGTTTTGGAGTCGAGGGTTGAGGCAGAGATGCAATACACCATAACTGGTGAGATAGACAAATATATCTCGAGAGTGAATATCTTGTAGGCACGATCAACCTGCCTGCTTGAACCTTCTAATATACTGAATGAATAATCTATCTAGGTTAAAATCCATCGAGTGGTAGTGAAGGCAAACTGAATTTCGTATTTGTTTTATTAAACAACTTAGGATTAAGTTTTCTTTGCAAATCATAGGAATTCGGTATGATTTTGGTCAAATAATATATAAAGTCAAATTCGATACCAATCAACACATACTCCTTATGGGACGACATGGTCAGCCATTATCACTATGATAAAATTTCGGCAATTATCTTTGTATCTGAACTTTACATTTTGACATCAATTATTACAATTTGGCACGTCAATTTACAACCTTTTCATGTATGTTAGTTTTAAAATTTTTTTGCTGAATAGAAGAAGTCAAAATATTTGGCTATTTGGTTTTTTCTTAATATTTTTTCTATTAAGAAAAAACTAGATATTTAATTATTAGAAAATCATATATTTTATGATTCAGTTGAAACTCTCATAATTTGTTTCATGCTAATTAAATAAAAATAATAATTAAGTAAAATAAAAAACAACTAATACTTAATCCTATTAAGCACTATTTAGAACAAAAGTTTTATTTAACATTAAGTAAAAAAAACAAACTTCACTTAACGTTTTTAGTGAAGTTCATCATAAATTGATGATGCACACAATTGCTAATCTTGACAAATATTGATTAGCTCATGAATTATAAGCAACTTAAGTTTTCATAAAATCTCATGAGTGTTTATTCTTGACTTGGAATCAGTAAAAAAGAGGCTGGGAAAGGAGTTTTGTTTCAAAATAGTACTTTTAAAATAAATAAAAAATACCATTTCAATTTGAAAAACATGCCCAAACTAGTACGTTTTCATTAGAATTGTAGTTGATGATTATAGTTTAAAATTTTTTTAAGTTAAAACCATAATTGGTGACTAAGTTTTTAAGCTTGAAGTTAAAACCGTAGTCACCAACTATGATTTTAAACACTAATTTTGACATTTTTTCAAACTTATATTAGCTTGGTATTTTTTTTATTTTAAAAGTACCATTATGGGACAAAACACCAAGGAAAAGGTCCAAAATTCATAAAGAGAAGGAATTTAAATCATTATCCATTTAACACTAGTATTTTTTAAAGATTCTAAAATTCCACCTATAAATATAAACAGGGAACCTCAGGGCTCTAAAGAGACCCTCAGTTTATATTCTTAGGATACAAATGTGATATAATCCGCTGCAAGGCCTTTACTGCTGCTTTAAAAAAAGAATGTCCCTCCGTTGCTACAAAAACACCCAAAAGTAAGCAAGATTTAGTATTGCTTATAATTTATGACCTCATCAACATTTGTCAAGATTATCAATTGTATGGGAAAAGTAGGCTTCAAGTTATCAATTTGAATTATTTTACATAAAGTCATGAAGAATTGGATTTAGGTGGTTCAAATTATAAGGAAAAAAAATATTATGGATTAATGAATGTACTACCACAACTAGCGAATGTAATTCCATATAATACCCATATAACTCCATATTCGCTAGTTATGGTAGTATATTCACTAACTCATAATTATTTTTTTCCTAATAACTTGAACCACCTAAATCCAATTTTTCATGACTCTATGTAATAACTTGAAGCCTTCTTTTCCCAAAATGTATCTTATTACCTGTGTTGAATACGTTGTACAGAGGCTCTAGGCCAAGCATAGAAATGCTTGATTGCAAAATGGTTGGCTATTGGAGTGCATAAGCCCATAAAACAAAGCCTCGTGTTTCTTCACTTTGTTTTCTCTTGTTAGACAACATATTGGCCTAGCCCATGTTTTTAAAATATTATTTTGCTTTGATTTTAGCTTTTTGTCTCGAATCCCGTCAGTTGATTCCTTTTCCTCTCTATAATTTTGTTTCTAGAGTATACATGTGGAAGCCCTCAATTTTGTCCTTAACAAGTACATTCAGTTATAAACAAAAAAGTAATCAACTATTATATATATATATATAATTCAACCAATTGGCATAAAAAAATCAATTAATTTTTGTGTCGTTTCTTTTAGTGTATATAGTAATAGAAAAGAATCATTTTCATGAATTTTGTAACTTCCTGTAA
The DNA here is from genome assembly GCA_016808115.1 of Tetrastigma voinierianum. Lineage (NCBI taxonomy): Eukaryota > Viridiplantae > Streptophyta > Magnoliopsida > Vitales > Vitaceae > Tetrastigma > Tetrastigma voinierianum. The sequence continues at coordinate 472,092 of JAEQBH010003140.1, read as the reverse complement.
ATTAAATTAATTTGATATTCTCATTCCTAAAATCAGAAAATCACTTTCTTAAATTTGCTTGAATAAATTTTTTAGTTGTTCAAGTATCCACACCTCCTCCCTTGGCCCTCTTCAATCGGGTGATTACGGCCGGTTATATGCTTTTTACTTGGAATATGCTACGGGGAAAAGACATACTGGTTTTGATACTCATATTACTAACATGTTATACTTGATTTTTTTGGTGTTTTCAAGGTAATCATGAATGTTCTAATGCTTAATATCCTCATTTTCATGCTCAGGATAACTTTGGAGCAAAACGATGCAAAATGGAGCAAAAAGGAGTTGAGACATGAAATTCTGCAAGGGGCAGCAAGTTGGGCACCCTAGCTCTCAACCAGCAGACTAGGCGCCTCAGTGCCTAGGCTAGCGCCCTCAGCGCCCAGGATATAGGGCGTCACGGCGCTTGTGTCACGGATCCATTTACCCAAACTTGTATTTTGGCCCTTTAAAAGCCACATTGAGGGATATTTAAGGAGCGATCCTAGGGTTTTCAAAAGAGTTATTTTTTGGGAGAAAAGGCTAGAGAATAAGGAGAAACACAAGAAGACAAAACTGGGAGGAATCAAACCCAACATTGAAGAGGAAGATTAAAAAAGGACCCCATTGAATAGCCACATTTCAACCTTTTTGGAGCTTTGTGACACACTGAAAATGAATGGAGTAGAGCATGATCTAATTAACTTTCGATTGTTTCCTTTCTCATTTAAGGTCAAGGCACATGGGGGAGACTTAGTGCAGATTTTCCAAACTAAGTTCTTCCCTCCTTAGGTAACATTAACTCAGAGTGGAAATCAATCAGTTTAAATGGGAAGAAACATAAACTTTGTATGATGCCTAGGATAAATATAAAGACTTGTTGCGTTGTTACCCACAACATGGTTTTAAGTTATGGTTCTAATAGGCGTGAATGCGTGTATATAAAATAATATGTCTATGTGCGTAAATGCACACATCGCCTCAAGTAATATAGTGTAAAAAGTAAGAGTATCGTTCCCACGAGGATTAGGTTACTAAGTACTGAAATTAGAATAGTCCTAACCTTATCTGGATGATGGAATAAGGTGAAGATGAGAATAAAAAACTAGTAAACTGAAAACCTAAACTAACATGTGAAATGGGTGAAATGAAAGATGGAAAACCTAGGGTTTACACTTCATTTGGTTAATCCTTATGCATCATGATCCAATTTACTCCAAAATGACATTCTAATCACCTATTAATGGTAGAGTCTCAGCACATCGCACATGATCTCTCTCAGATGTCCACATTCACCCATAGAACTTAGGTATTTTGCACTCTACTCAATTCCAAAGCCCTAAGAGAGCAATAAACCCGAGAAACCCTAATTACCACACAAAACCCATGAGAATTTCTTGTCAATGGAGAAATGTGATGCCCTAAACATGTCTAATTCAATTCTCACTTCTCCGATCTCAAATTGAACCACAAATATGTCAATGGTGTACAATCATCAACGAATATGAAGAATAGAATAGGGAATTTAATAGAAATGTGCTTCAAATATCAAATAGAAGGTAAAATAGCGTTCAAATGGATAAATCATAAACAAACTACATCTAAAACCCTAGAAAATGAAATCAGCTCATGATTGGAAGAAATAAAACTAATGTGAAGATGAAGTCCTTCTCTTCAAATCTTCTTTTTCTTCTTCAAGTTGCTCCTCTTCAAAAGACTTGGTTCCTAGGTTGAAACACCCTAGGAAACCCCCAAATTAGTTCTGTAAGCAGGAAAAATTTAATTTTTTAAGAAAAATATGCGTGGTAATTGCGGTAATGGTCAGGAACTAAGTTGGCCAGCACTGTAGCTACGAGTGGTCTGAAATCAAATTTTTGTCAAAACTCACAGAGTAGGGTTTTCTCCTATATTGGTTCCTCTTTATTTAAAATACAAAGTAAATGGTTGTGTGGTTTTTAGAGTCTAAACCGCAGGTGCTGATTCGGACATTGGAATTTATTTTGGACAGTCGGGGTAGGTTTTTGAGAGGTCGATATCAGAGGCTGGATTTTGGTTTCGAGACGGTTAGAAATGCAAGGATTTATGTTGTGAACTATTTTTCGGAACAACTTTCGGGCCGAGTTTCAGGACTGCTTAATGGCTGAATTTATAGTTGTTAATGACAGTCTTGAAAGTTGACAAAAATAAATAAATAAATAAATAAAACGGAACAAAAGCTTAAATATATGGTGGTCCAGTTATTTCAAAGCTTAGTATGGTAGGAATGGCTAGTTTATTATTGGAATGTTTTTGTGTGTTATTATGACAAGACTGGGCAGGATACCCTCAAGGATTTCAGGGTGGTCTACCTAGTGAAGTCAATACAGGTGTCCCTAGGGAATATCATGGAATACGGCTTAAAGAAGAAAGTAGACACGTGCGTGTATAATACCTCGAATATATAGAAGGAATCACAATGACTTAAATCCCTGGCCAGGCACATCTTAATGTAGGTCGTAACCCATATTTGTCCAGCGTAAAAATTCGTTATAAGGTTCGATACTAAAGATCCAGAGCATTACAGAGTATTTAGAATTTAGGGTTACAAAATGAAGATAAATAGGTCCAATAAAACAAAGGCAGATAGATGAGATAGAGTACTACAGCTGTCGCAGAAAGAGCGGTGTTAAATATGGCGCGAGGTAGACCCTACGAACTGCCCGGACCTAGGGAACATATTAAAAACAATAAACGTGAGATAATAAATCTCAGTGAGTGGCATAATTTATAAGGAAAATAATGTTTTTATTTTCGAGCATTTCTTCTCTCGAAACCTCCACGTCCGCTCTTTTGTAAGGTTCCTCGTTTAAAAACATTTCATAAAATTGACTTTACGAAGTCAATGATATGGAAGTCGTACTCGAAATTCTTAGGCATGATTATTAAAAAATTATGCTTCAGAATTGTTCACAACATAAAAATTGAGCATAAAATATACATGTCGTAAAAATAATCATGAAAATACAATAACCATAAATATTGAGATGGTTATACCTTTCTGAAAACCAACGATATGCAGTACCATATACCCGCTAGTAAGCGAGTCGGTAAACCCGACCCTTTGGCGGCCGTGGCGGCCCAGTAAACCGGGTAAACTGGAACATCACGTGGCAACTAATAACCTTAGATGGCTTGGAGCATCACGTGGCAACTAATAAACCGGGTAAACGACATCACGTGGTAACTATAATAAACCTTGAGGTAAACCCGGAGCATCACGTGGCAGCTAATAACGCCGGGTGAACGACATCACGTGGCAACTAATAAACCTTCGGGTAAGCCGACATCACGTGGCAACTAATAAACCCGGGTAAACCCAGATTATAATCATTGTAACCTTCCAGCAATGCGAAATTATAATCATTTCTGATGTCTCAAAACTCCATTTCTTAAATCAAATAACTTTTCAAATGGTTTAAAACCCTCGAAATACATGTACCAAAGTGTTTAAATACCCGCAAATTTATCCATGAACTTCGGTAATTCCAATATTTAAAATGTTGATAAAATCCACATGAAATGATAACTTGTTTTATATAAAAACCGATAGTATATTTACGCATAATCATGAATTGACCAAATAAGTTATATATATAATAATTAACCATAATTATATATCATAATAATACCCGGCGGTTAAAACATGCCAAGCCACTCACGGAGCTACGGATGCCAGTCCTACTCCTGAGGGCTCGTCTGAGGCTCAGCGTGAGTGCCTGTAATATAATAAAATAACACTTAGGCTCCAATAACTAAACTAAAGACATTGAGACATCCCAAATGTCTTATAATAATTTTAGAACTTTGAAACTAACTAAATTGAACTCCGACAGTGTAACACCTGGTATATGTTATGTTATATTTAAGTAAGGATTTTTAGGGAGCAAATGCAACTTATGCCCTATGATATTTTAAATTGTGATTAAGATTAGCCATCTTAATTGTTGGTTTAATTAGAGGATTAGCAAAGTGTGTTAGATTGCATTTTATGGCATGTGGGTCGATTATGCAATTAGGTAGGATTTAGTGGACTTGTTAGGGTTTGTAATTAAGTATGTCTTGAAGGACCACTATGAAAGACTTGTTAATTGGAGAGGGGCCAAAAGTGTAATATCCTTGTGAGCTATGTGGCATCATGAGGGCATGACACCTCATATGCATGGTAGGAGATCTTGACACATGGCAAGTGCAATAGAAGAGCTTGCCATGTGCCAAGCAAACCAATTCCTCTTGGTTTTGGATGCTAGACCAACTTCTTGCTGAGTGAAGAATTCTGGAAATTTAGAAAGTGAGAGAGAGTTACAGAGAGAGAAGGAGGAGAAAGGCTTGAGAAAGCTTGGTTTTGGTGGAAAAAGTTCACTAGGTATGTAAGCATGATCTTTGAGGCCTTAGTTGTATTTCTTATGGGACTTTGGTTATATTATAGGGTTTTTGGGATTACATCCTAACCTAGATTTGATGAAAGGTGTGTTTAATTGGAACCACTAAGTATAAAAAGACGATTTTGTGAAGATGGCATGTGTGTGTGTGTCAGGAGTCGCATCATTTCCCTTGACCCCATGTGGTGTTTGGCCATAAGTTGGCCTAAAAGAACCCGAACTGGATGATTCTAGTTGGAGAAGAAGCCCAAGACCTAGCCCTTGAATGTCTAGACAACGAGAACTAAACCTACCGTAAGGCCCTTGAATTTGAGGTTGAAAGTCGAATCTGGTTACGTCACAATTGCAGGCAGTTCACATTTTAGTCATAAGTTGAGTTATATGATCCAAATGGGTGATTCAAAATCCTTCTCAAAGTAGCCACATGAAGTAACTTCATGAAGAAATATGGCCAAGTATGGCTCATTTGTTCCCCATAATTTAGAGTAAAATGAGGGTGAAGTGAGGACACAGATTGCATTAGAAATAGTCTGGGCGGTCGGAGTGTAAAGAAACCATAACTCTTGCTTGGGGTCCGAATGACCTGATTTAAGAGGCTATGGAAAGCTAAGAGATAGAACTTTTTGTCGAGGAGAGACCATAGTGAACAAAAAACATGTATATTTAGTCAAAATGGTAGTTAAGAAAAAGAAAAAAAGGGGTCTTGAGATGAAAACGACAAAGGTAGTGTGTGTCTTTGTTTGTGTTACCCCTAATAAGGGGTGTTAAATGTTGATATTAGTAAGTGTAAAAGAGAGTGCTCTTAAAGGATCAGTTTATGTTGGTAGGTATAAGAATATGTGTGATTCAGTGGTGAAGTAATGTCTTGATTGGGTAATTTTATGTAACCGGATTGTTTGGTAGAAATCTTATGACTTGTTAATTGCGAGATCCTTTAAGGTATGGTTTGACTTCCTTGGGAGACTTGGATTTTGAATCAGGAAGGTAGGGGATGTGTAACCTTCTCCTGCTTATACCATGGTTTAATGAGAAGTGCAGTACCATTCCATGCTTGAGCTGTGGATTTTCTAAAGATATATATAAATGTAGTACCATTACACATATCTATGGAATTCTTTGAATTAATTGGTACATGATGTTTTAAATATCCATGTGGGTGAATGCTTTGTGAAATTGTTTAAAGCATGACATGGGTATGGAGCGTGTGAGAGTCGGATTGATGGAAGTGGACACGGGACTATGTACAGGTTGTGAATCAGAAGGGTCACGGATATACGGGATGTGGGCATATCCTTGGGTGGTAAGTCGGTAATTTGTCCATTATCGGGATGTGGAGGCATCCACGGGTAGTAAGTCGGTAATTTGTGTCGTTGTTAGAGGATGATCGGTACAGTCCACGGGTGAAAGCCCCGAAAGAGTCAGCGATGAGGGAGTCGAGATGGTGGTAGTAATTGCATCCATTTGTTCCACATCGACCTATTAATGTGAAAATGCTCATGTTTTGAGATGTGTTGAATTATTTTATTTTGAAATGTTTTTATAAGCATGGCTTGTTATGGGTTCCTGCGGGTTGTCGAACTCACCCACATTATTCCCTCCGCCTTATATCGCAGTGCGAGACCCGGTGCATGACTTGAGAAGTTTGACTTACGGGGTTTGGAGGTTGAGGTGTCGTCGGCCTTAGCATCTTTGGTGGTTGGGCATACATTTTGAGGAACATCTAGTGTTGTGGGAGTTCCTGCTGAAGCTATATTGGACAGTTCATATCGATCATGGGTCATTGTATATTTGGCTTGTGGCTATTAATTTGGGACACTTTGTAGAAAGTTTTGGGATTTTGAGTAAATATTATTTTGATCAAGTGTATGTATAGTCTTGGGTGCATTGAGGACTTACCTCAGTACATATATGTATATATGTGTTTTGAGACCTGGAGTTGAGTTTTAATTACGTTTCTAAGGTGCTGTAGTGGAGTTTTGGACTCAGGTTTGAGGAAATATGTTGATATATATGGTGTGTGGTTAGTGGTAGCCCGCACATGCAAAGTGTTGGATTTTGAAAGAGTCCTATGTTAGGGACTCATGATGAAAAAAAAAAGATGGTAAAATAACATAAAATCTGCAGAGTGAGTGGGGGTGTGACAAGGCTATTATCGAGAAGCGAGGGATAAATCAGCAGGAGATTAAGGAAAATTTAATGGGTACAATAGGATTCCTAGGCACACTTTAAGCTATGATGAGAGCTTTGGTTTTAGTCTTGAGATTGTGCTGGGTGGGTGTGTAGTTTTCATACGTGTGGCACAGAGCTACAGACAGCTGAGTGAAGGGTATTTTTTTGTATGCTATATTTTATGAGATTATGTGATAACATGTTGATGTGATTAAGCATGATATAATGAGTTTAGATATTATAATGCTTGTATGGATTTCCATAGTATTAGCTGGTGTGTAATGTTTCTTATACCATGTGCAATTGTTATGAATCGGGTAAGGCAGGTTAGGTCGTAGTAAGTAAAAGATTGCATAGCTATAATAGAATTGATGTTGAGAACCACTAGAGTTATTAATGGTTCTTGTACCATGATATCCCGTGATAGCGGTGTCACATTTTCTTATATATAAGACGATAGACCAGGAAAAAGAAGAGTGGGCGACAAAGGGTCGAGACGGCTATGAGATCCTCTTCACGGTTCGAGAGGATGGAAATTTGGAGAGAGCGTGGCGTTACCTCAGAGATCATCCAGAGAAGATGGACGTGCGGTTGTTCAAGGATTTCAAGGTACATATTCCCCGGTGTTTGAGGGTGGTGTCGATTTCCTTGAGGGTGACATTGGCTAAAGGAAGTGAAGAAGATGGATGTCTTGAAGTCACAGGGAGCGGAGAGTTTCTCACAGCGTCCTTTATGTTGAGGGCCCGGGGGTGACGAGTTGGTGGGACTATAGTTAGAACACCAGCGTGTTACTTACACATAGGGTGGATTTCGGTCGAGGAGTCCTCTTGGCGAGTACTCACGAGGCGTGATGAGACAAAGAGATAAGAGTTTGTGCACGACGGTATGGCTGTGCCATTATGCCTCCCGGTTGCCTGTTGTGGGGTATGCACGGCGTGTGGTGTGGCGGCGAATGAGAGTAGAGATGGTTCGGGAGGTTTGGTAGGAACATTCGGGCTCGGGTGGCTCTTTCGTAGCCGCACCTGCGATTGAGGTGGTGTACAGGTATGATTATTGAGAGGGACGGCAAGAGGTACGAGAAGGAAAGAAATAAGATTCGGGTTTAGTGACTTAGTCGAGGATAAGAGGGCTAAGCGCCCAGGATGAACGGTCCCGGCGGTTTGCTGTCTGGCAGACCCGAAACCTTGATGGGAATCTGAGTTGGGGACATGGGGCCTCGGACGTGTTATGAGTGTGGTGCGACAGGACACTTGAAGAGGTGGTGCCCTAAGTTATAGCAGCAGAACACCCAGCCTCCTCAAGGTCAATTTCGTAGTAAACCCGTTCGCGTGTTGGAGGGCTGACCTCGGGGAGGAGATTCGGGGAAAGGGAAGACTACACTCCCCACTTTGGGCGGGTCTCGGTAGTCTTCGTTAATGACGGCTCGGGATCGAGCCTAATGTGCTAGTGGAAGGTATGGTTTTGTTATAACGCCAGGCACATGTGTTGTTTGATTGGTGCATCACGTTCATTTATATCTACTTCTTTGCTTCCATTTTGGACTTAAGAGATTGCACCATCTTGTCCTTTGTTTGTTGAGACACTATCGTTGGCATGATGGAAACTAAGTGGGGATCACGGAGTGGTTGTGTGTTGAATGTTGGGGATCTGAAGTCGTGATTGACTTAGTACTCTGCTATCAAGCGATGTTGCGTGATTGTGGGGGCCAGTTGTGGCCCATCATGCGGTCTGGCATTTTTGAAGAAGGTGACGCTGTGGATTGGTTTGTGGGTCACGTGTCAGCTTCTATGCGGATCTAGGGGCTGGTCAGACTCGATCGTTGATAGAGATGGAGAAAAAGTGGTTGAGAAAAATGGGGACGGCCCTTCCTTTTTTACTATGCAGGGAGAGTAAAGGAAAGGTAGAGTGGAATGTATTCCGCAAGTGTGTGACTTTCTTGATGTATTTCTGATGAGTTGCGGGATTACCTCCCCATAGAGATGCGGAATTCTCCATCGATTTGTATCTCTACATCTTGATCTTTATTTGACCACTCCATTTAGGATGGCTCCGGTTGAGCTTAAGGAGTTGAACCTTCCTGTTTACGAGAATTGGGAGTAAGGGTTCATCGGCCAGGAATACCTCGCCTTGGGCTCCAGTGCTGTTCGTGAAAAATACAGACGCTGCGGTTTATGTGTGGATTCACCGGAAGTTAATGGTAACGGTGAAAACAAGTACCGCTACACCAGTTGGATTTGTTTGTCCGAGTTGAGCGGGGCTTGTTACTTCTCGAAGATTGATTTAAGATCACGGGTATCATCGGGTTGAAGTCACCGGGACTCAGATATCCGAAGAACTGTTTTAGCACAGTATGGACACTTGAGTTTGTTGTCATGCCTTTTGGATTGACTAATGCTCCAGCTGCCTTTATGGATATGATGAATAGGATATATCGTCCGTATCTGGATAAGTTTGTGGTAGTGTTTGTGGACGACATCCTGATATATTCAATTAATTTGAACATGGCTTGAAGCATTTGCGGTTAGTAGCTACAGTGCGAGAGAGAATCGGTTGTATGCAGGCTAGAAGTGTGATTTCTTGTTACAAGAAATCCGGTTCTAGAGCACATGGTGTCTAGGAAGGTATTTCGGTGGATCAGGCAAGGTCGGCGTGATGAGGTGGGCGACCAGAGTTTCTTTGAATAGCGACTTCCTTGGATTGGGGTTATTCTGGTCGATTTATTGAGCTTCTCCGAGGATTGCATGTCGATGACTAGACTAACACTTGTGAGAGTGAGCTTTTGAAATTTGGAATGAGAGTGTGAGGAGTCTTTCGAAATTTGAAAAAGAGATTGACTCTGACACTTAGGTGTTGATACTCAGGTGAGTGGGAGAAGAGTACGGTTTGTGATGCCTCAAGGGTTGGCTTAGGGTTGCCAATATATGCAAAAGTGATCATTGTGTCTATGCCTCTAGAGCGATTGAGAAACATGAAGAATTACCAGCATGATTTAGAGCTTTATTCTGATAGTGTTTGCCACCTAAGATATGAAACGGCCTGACTAATATGGTGAGTTTGGGAGTATTCTCGACCATAAGAGTTTGAAGTATATATTTCTGTGAGGGAGAGATTTGAATGCCGAGGGTGAGAGAGAAGGTGGATGGAGACACTTGAAGACTAAGACTTTGACTTTTCTTTGCATCTGCAGGGTAAAAACAAATGTGGTGATGCCTTGAGTAGAAAATCGAAGACATCCTTCGGGTTTGATGGCTTATAGTGGAAGATGTATGATTACATCGAGTGAGTTCCACGGAGTGCTTTGATGGGGATGAACCTAAGGCATGTTTTTTATACGTTGGTAGACTCAAACGGCGGTTTTTCTAGAGTCATCGAGGCTCGAAGGAGTGATAGAGAAGCTTGAGGGCACCGCTGCAAGTGGTAGTAGTGATCTTTTTGAAGAGGTGGAGCATTCGTAAATGGAGTGTTTCCTCGCGCAGATTGTTGTGCGGGATGATGCCGCGGTTGAGAGAGGAGGTGATGAGGAGCTCGTCGCTCTGGTTCTGAGGTACATCTGGTGGGAGCAGATGCGCACGACTGGCGCGATTTTGGTGGCATGGGATGAAGAGGCGTGGCGAGTTTGGTCTCGAGTGTTTTGTGATGCCCGGTAGTACGAAAGTTGAGCACGAGAGACTAACGAGGCTGTTGCAGCGGATTACGGTCGAATGGAAATGGGATCATGTGATGATGGACCGTGTGGTTGCCGAATCATGAATTGAGTGATGTTCCGATGTTGTTAGCCAGTTCATGGCATTTCTTGGTGGGACGAACACTGTTTGTGAAATCCCGAGCAAGTTGTATGAGGGAGATTGTGAGGTTGCATGGTGTACCTCTCTCTCCATTGTGTCGGTCAGGGACTCGAGGTTTACGTCAGGTCTGGCCGGAATCTTTGTAAGCTTTAGAGACCGGAGTTGAAGTTAGTCTGACATTTCACCCTCGGTGACCTTGAGCCCAGTCCCAGAGAGTGATTGGTCTGGAAGATATGCCCAGGCGTATGTGTTAGACTTCCAAGGGAGTTGGATGGACCATTTGCCTCTGATTGAGTTTGCGTATAATAATAGTTTCAGGCGTATTAGGGATGGCAGTATGAGCGCTCTTTATGGAAGGAATTTATGTAGATATGTCTTTGGGTGAATCGGGAGAGCTACTTTGATTTGGTCACAGAGTTGGTGTAGGAAACTGACAGAAGATAAGGGGTGTCAGAGTGACGAGGGCTCTTGGCGGCATAGACTGACGAGAAAAGTTATCTTGACCACGGGAGGAGACCTTAGAGTTTCGGGTTGGGCCATGTGTTTTTTGAGTGTCGCCTCGCGAGGAATATTTCGTTTGGTAAAGGAAATTGGCCCCCTAGGTACATTGGTCAGTTTAGAAGATTCTGAAAGAGTTGGAGGTAGCTTACCCGATTAGCTCTTCATGCGATTATTTTGGGATACATGATGTATTCCACATTTTCATTATTCTTGAAGTATAAGGCGAATGTTTCGCACATACTAGATTAGCGAAGCTGAATTTGCGAAGAATATGAAATATGAAGCGGCGAGGAGATTAAGATGTGCGAGGAGCAGCGTGTTGCGAGCAAAATTATTTCCACTAGTGAAAGTGTTATGGGAACACCACGGTGGAAAAGCTACATGGGAACTAGAGCGGATGTGAAGAAAGTATACGAAACTCTTGAAGGTTGAAATGCGGTTGTTGGGATGAGGGATTACTTTGTAGAGGAGGAATGTAACACTGGTATATGTTTTGTTATATTGGTAAGTTTTAGGGAGCAAATGAAACTTTTGCCCTACGATATTTTAAATTGTGATTAGATTAGCCATCTTAATTGTTGGTTTAGTGAAGGATTAGCAAAGTGTGTTAGATTGCATTTTTATGGCATGTGGGTGATTATGCAATTAGGTAAGTTTAGTGGTTTGTTAGGAGGTTTGTAATTAAGTATGTCTTGAAGGACCACTTTGAAAGACTTGTTAGTGGAGAGGGACTAGAGTGTAATATCCATGTGAGGTATGTGGCATCATGTGAGACTTAGTACCTATATGCATGGTAGGAGTCTTGACACATGGCAAGTGCATGAGGAAAGAGCTTGCCATGTACGAGCAAACCATTTCCTCTTGGTTTTGGATGCTAGACCAACTTCTTGCTAGGAAGTGGAAAATTCTGAAATTTGAAAGTGAGAGTTCTGAAACTAGAGAAGGAGGAGAAAAGGCTTGAAGGAAGCTTGGTTTGGTGGAAAAGTTCACTAAGGTATGTAAAACATGATCTTTGAGGCCTTAGTTGTATTTCTTATGGACTTTAATGGATTATATTCTAGAGGTTTTGTTGGGATTACATCCTAACCACAGATTTGATGAAGAGTGTGTTTGGTGGAACCCTAAATTGTAAAAGACCAGTTTTGTGAAGATGGCATGTGTGTGTGTGGGTCCAAGGGGAGGTGCTGTCAGCGCCCTTGACCCCATGACAGTGTTTTGGCCATAAGTTGGCCTAAAGAACTCCGAACTGGATGATTCCAGTTGGAGAAGAAGCCCAGGACCTAGCCCTTCGAATGTCTAGAAGCAATCAAGAACTAAACCCTACCATAAGGCCCTTGAATTTGAGGTTGAATGTCAGATACAGATTCTGTCCCCTATTCTGGAGCAGTTCCTGTTTTTGAGTCATAAGTTGAGTTATATTGATCCAAATGGAGTGATTCAAAATCCTTCTCAAATTAGCCACATAGGGGCGTAACGTCATGAAGAAATTATGGCCAAAATTATGGCTCATTTGTTCCCATAATTTCGTCAAAGTAAGGGTGAAGTGAGGACACAGATTCTGTCCCTAGGAAATAGTCTCGGGCAGGTCAGAGTGTAAAAACCATAACTCTTGATTCCGAGGTCCGAATGACCTGATTTAGAGCTATGGAAGCTAAGAGATAGAGGGAACTTTTGTCAGAAGACCATAGTGAACAAAAACATGTATAGCTGTGGTCAAAATGGTAGTTAAGAAAAAAGAAAAAAGGTGGTCTTGAGATAGGCTGGAAACAAGGTCTGAGTGTTATGTGCTGTTTGTGTTACCCTAATAAGGGTGTTAAATGTTGATATTAGTAAGTGTAAAAGAGAGTGCTCTTGAAGGATCAAGGTTTATGTTGGTAGGTATAAGAATATGTGTGATTAGAGTGGTGAAGTAGTAATAAACCAATTGGGTAATTTTATGTAACCGGATTGTTTGAGGCTAAGAAATCTTATGACTTGTTAATTGCAGATCCTTTGGAGTAGCCTCGGTTTGACTTCAGAACAGAGACTTAATAGTTTTGAATCCAAGGAAGGTAGGGGATCTTGTAACCTTCTCCTACTTATACCATGGTTTGACGAAATTCTGTACCATTCCATGCTTGACATGTGTGATTTTCTAAAGATATATATAAATGTGTATATTTTTATATCTATGGAATTCTTTGAATTAATTGGTACATGATGTTTTTAAATATCCATGTGGGTGAATGCTTTGTGAAATTGTTTTAAAGCATGACATGGGTATGGAAAGCGTGAGAGTCGGGATTGAGTGTAGTGGACGGGACTGACTAGTCCACAGGTTGTAGTCTAGAAAGGTCACGAGATATCGGGATGTGGGCATATCACGGGTGGTAAGTCAATGATTTGTCGTTATACGGGATGTGGGCATATCCACTGGGTAGTAGAGATCAAGCAATTTGTCGTTGTTCGAGGGATGATCGGCTAGTCACTGGGTGAAAGCCCAAAGAGTCAACGATGAGGGGTCGAGATGGTGGTAGTATTGCATCCAATTTGTTTCACATCAAACCTATTAGTGAAAATGCTCATGTTTTGAGATGTGTTGAATTATTTGTATTTTGAAATGTTTTTAATAAGCATGGCTTGTTATGGGATTCACTGCGAGTTGTCGAACTCACCCCCATTATTCCCTCCACCTTAGATGCAGGTACGAGACCAGCTGCATGACTTGAGAGTTTGACTTGCAGGGTTTTGGAGGTTGGGGAATTGTGCGTCAACCTTAGCATGTTGGTGGTTGGGCATACATTTTGAGGAACATCTAGTGTTGTGTGGAGGTTCACATTGTATATTTTGGACAGTTCATATCGATCATGGGTCATTGTATATTTGGCTTGTGGCTATTAGTTTGGGACACTCTACGTGAAAGTTTGGGATTTTGTGTAAAATGTGGTGATCAAGTGTATGTATAGTCTTGGGTGCATTAGGGACTTACCTCGGTACAAATATGTATATATGTGTTTTGAGTCACGTAGTTGAGTTTTAGTACGTTTTAGGCAATTACTCGAGTGGAGTTTGGACTCGGGTTTTTGAGGGAAATCTGGGTTGATATATATGGTGTGTAGAGTGAAGTGGTAGCCCACTTTTATACGAAAGTGTTTGGATTTTGAAAGAATACATGTTAGGGACTCATGATGAAAAAAAAGATGGTAAAATAACATAAATCATGCTAGTGGGAAATCGGGGTGTGACGACTCGGAATTATACGATTGTGCCATATAGACGTACCTGAAATTGGGCTTTCACCGGAGCTAATTTCTCGAGGTGAACCATCGATAGCACATAAAAACATCAATTTGATAATCCATGCTTGATTTTGGCTAACCGGTAGTGGTACTCAATCTCAGTCCAACCTTCTCAGTGACTTACTAAATGACCCAATGGAGAAAAAACTAACCAAGCGAGTCAAATTCACAAACACATATCAATGGAAAGCGCGAGAGACCGAGAACACATGGTACTCTTAACTTGGTCGGTTCTTTGTGGTGGTAGGAAAACTCGATCGACAGGTTGTGACTTTGTTTCGTCGTATCTTTCAAGCGGTGAAGTCTAAAGAAAAGACCCTTTGGAATGAGTTCGAAGGTCAATGGGGAGGAGGTATTGGTTGGCTGAAGTGGCGGGTAAAAATCTGGCCGGTGACCCATCTCGTGGCGACCGCCGTAACGTTACGTCGACCGTGGGCGCGTCCGTGTGGTTGGCCAGGTAAACAGCGGCGAGATCGTGGAGGTGCGACTCCTCAGGCGCGCGTGTAGCTGGGGGTGGCCGGTGATGCCTCAGCTGCCCAGTGGCGGTATAGATGGGTGGCAGCCCATTTCGGTGTCGATCTTGGGGAGTTTTTCTAAGTTTGGAGCTCAAAATGAGTGTTTTTTTGGGGCTAGGGTTCCCTTTGTACGCCAAGCCCAAGTTTATATAGAGACCCAGGTCGTTTCGGTAAAACCCAGAGACATACTTAGGACAACGATAAATCTTTTCTTTGTTTGATCTTCAAGCCATAACTTTTTGTATCAGTAAGTCGGATTTTGACGTTTAACCGTCATGAACTTCGTATTGTGAGGCACTACAGAAATGATATGTTCAACCCAAACTTATTCATCAGCCAGAAGAATTGACTTAGCTCCACATCGTAGTGTCGGTCGACTTGGTCAAGCATTTAAAAACTTGTATTATTTGGTGCAATTAGATTTACAGCCTACCCCCTTAAATAAAATTTCGTCCACGAAGTCGTACTTCAACGTCATGGAAGAGATGAGGATATTGGCTCACGCATTGGTCTTCCTGGCTCTCGATCGCCTCCTCGGTAGTGGTTTCTCGAAAGGACCTTCGCTAAGGATATTGTCTTGTTGTGAGCTCCTTCTCTTCTCTACCAGAATGCGCTGGTGCTCCTCCTTAGGATAAGTCATCCTCATTTCGATACGGTTTCTCGACACATGTGAGGATAAGATATGCATGGAATGTGGAGACACATTATGGACTCAGCTCCTCCGGCAAGTCTAATCCTATAAGCCCTTTGGACTATCCCCTTCAACCGTCTCAAAAGGCCCGATGTAGCGAGGACTTGGCTTCCTCGCTTCGAGTAATACCAGCCCTTCCCGGAGAGAGCTTGAGAATACTCGATCTTCGACCTCAAACTCAAGATCCTTTCTCGGCTTGTCGCATAGCTCTTTGCTATCTTGAAATTTGCTTTCAAGTTGGGCATGTATAACATTAACCTTGTCCCTTGTCGTTGTACCAAATCTAGGGACCTAGTAATTTCCTTTCGCAGTCTCATTTCCAACATAGTGGAGTGCGGCATTGTTTTCTAATACCTCGTAAGGTGACTTCGATGCTTGGTGATGACATTCTTATAAGTGAACTCTGCCAAGGTAGATGAGAAATTCATTCCGTGTCCTTTGGATTGTAGTACGCATGACCTCGACATATCCTCCCCAGGTGCGAATAGTCCTCTCAGATTGTCCATCGGTCACGAGGGGTGGCTTCGGTACTCAAATTCAACTTGACACCTAGTTCCTTCATCAATCCTTTCCAAAACCTCGAAGTGGATCGTGGATCTCTATCAGAGATGATCGACATAGCTTTATCTGAGCTCACTATATGGATTCATAAAGAGTTCCGTAGCTTCGAGGAAAACTCTCACGAATAGGTAGGAAATCTGTGGACAGTGGCCGTCAGCTACTACCAATCTTAGTCATGTCGTGACGTGGGAGGGAGTTTGAACACAAAATCCATTGTAATGCGCTCGATTTCCGTATGGGATGGGTAAGAACTCTTAGTCAGAAGGCTTTTGTCTCTACCTTCCACTTGTTAGGATGAAACACTTGGATACATACTCGGGGCTTCCATTTCTCCTTGACCACCAATAATATTCCTTTAGTGTGCGGTACATCTTGAGTAAGCACTGGAGTGCATAGCATAAGCGAGACTATGGGCTTATCGATATTGCCTTTTAATATTGATTTCAGCTGGAACACAAGCTGGAACCCAATCACGAGGCTCGAGTAGTCTCTAATAGAAAATAGGTTGTTCCCTTCCTCGACTTTCTTTCTCGTATCATCAAATAGGGATCGCTAGTTGTGCATAGAGAATGATCTGATATCGGTCGTAGTTGGAAACTAGCAAAGTGCTCCTAAAACATGCATCTCGACTTAACACTGACTCTCGCTGACTCGACCATCAATGGAAGTTGTATTGTGAGCATATAAGCGAAAGAGCACAGGACTTCACCCCTTTCCAGGCATCAGCTACTACATTTGCCTTGCACGGATGTAGTCGATGGTGCGATCATAATCCTTAGTAAATTAAGTCCACCTCATACGCCTTAAAAGTTTAACTCCTTACGGGTAAACAAATGCTTCATGTTTCTTTGGTCGATCAAATATATGACAAGTCGCTCCATCCTGATGATGCCTCGAGTCTTCAATGAAAATTACAGCAGCAAGTTCAAGTCACTTAGGTAGGATAATTCAGCTCGTGTTTAGCTGGCAACTTTCTTGAAGCATCGCCACCACTCCCGCCATGTTGCATCAACACGCAGCGAACATTGGCGTGAAGCATCGCTGTAAACCTCAAACCCCTCGTTGCCCTCTGGCAGTGTGCAACGAGATGGCCTCAACTTTTCCTTCGGTGTTTGGAAGCTTCTCACATGGATCCACTCAGGAATTTAACTCCTTTTCTGGTCAATGATGAAGTGATCTTGCTATCTTTGAGAACCCTTCTATGAACCTGCGAGTGTACCCAGCTAATCCCGGGGAAACTCAGCATACATCACCATGATTGGTTGCTCCCGATTTACTTACTTTAGCCACACTTTATGAGGGATCACGAAATGCCGTCAGCGGAAACCACATGTCAGAAATCCCTTTCGGCTCGACCAAAATTCTGTTATCAGCGGCATACAATTTGGTATTACGCCAGTTTCTGACACAGCTGAATGTACTCTCATGCTCTGACTCGCTTCTCCGAGTACACGAATATCGTCGATGAAGATAATGATAAAGTAGATCTAAGTATGGATGGAAGGGCCGGTTCATCGAATCCGTGAAAGGCTATTTGAAATGAATTGTGGTGAGTGAAAGACATCCTTCAGAAACTCCATAATGCCATTATCTCGTTAGAATACCAAATGTTGGAATATTGATTCACTAATCCTCGTGATGGTACCACGACCTCAAGTCGATCTTGGAGAACTTTTACTCTTACACCACAGGGCCCGATCAAATAGATCATCAATCCGAGGCAAAGGATATATGTTGCTAATGGTGACCTTATTCAACTGGCTCGTAGCTCATACATAACCTCCAAGTCATCCTTCTTCTTCACAAATAACACCTACGCTCCCTAATGTGAAATATCAGCCATCTAATAAACTCTATCCACCAACTCTTGTAACTGAGTCTTCAACTCTTTCAACTCAGCCGGTGCCATTTTATAAGGTGGTAAAGAAATAGGAGCTGTACTAGGAACTAAATTAATGGGAAAATCTATTTCTCGTTCTGGAGGCAAACCTGGAAGATCGTCAAGAAACACATCCGAAAAGTCCCTCACTACTGGTACATCCTCTAATCCCACTTCGCTACTACGAGTGTCAACTACGTGAGCTAGAAACCCCTTACAACCCTTTTGAAGTAAACATTTAGCAGAAATGGCAGAAATCAAACCTGAAGGTGCTCGCCTCCTCTCTCCATAGAAGACTACTACTGGTAGTCCCGATCGTCTATATATCACCTCCCTGCGGAAACAATTGATTGAAGCATAGTTTGAAGCAAGCCAATCCATCCCAAGAATCACATCCAACCCCTTGAGATCTATTAATATCAAATATGCTTCCATAACTTGGCCCTCAATAGAAAAAAAGCTACCCTTAAGCATCTAACTGTTATAGATTCTCCTCGGTGTGGCACCCCAAACCACATCCCAAAGGAACTCGGAGTCATCCCGACTGCAACATACTCACGTGAAATAAAAAGAGTGTGCAGCCCCAGTGGTCGAGTACACGCATTGTCACCAAAAATAGATAATGTACTCCGCTTACAACGCCTGGGGTATGTGCCCCACCGTCATAGCATAAACTCGCCCCAGCAGTGGTCGCCTCCGCCCTACCTCCGGGTCGTGCGCATTTCTCGTCCCGTGCTAAAGGAACCACCTGAGGTCTGCCCTGCCTGTGTATTTAGTCCTCCATACCCACTAGCTTGTTGAACTCGAGCAAATTGGATCCCTTTGTGACTCTAGTCCGGCTCGCATTCCTCGATGGGCAAAAGGGGTCCCTCTTGAAATGTCCTGTCTGCCCACACTTAAAGCATACATTATCCCACCGGCATGGTCCATCATGAATCCTGTTACAAACGCCACAAGTCGAACGGAAACCATCACGGCCTGCAGACCCTCCGAAGTGGCTACCGCTACGCCCACCGATTGAAATCCGTAACCCCGTAGTCCAATTCTCTCGAAACCTGCTACCGCTGGCACCACGTCTGTCCCCACTGGATCCTCTGCTGCCCGAAGATCCAGAGCTGAAACTACCCCTCTTAGATGATCCCTGACTGGGGCTTCCCAAAGATAATCCATCGTATGATCGACGCTTAGTCTGGCGTATCAGGGTCTGTCTCTCCACCTCTAGAGCACGCTCTCATCGATCGACACGCGGATGACGGACCTCGAGAGGCTTAAAGCTATCAGTACCACTCAATCCATCTAGAAACCTCCTTTTCCTGCTGACCTCATCCGCAACCAAATTGGGACTTAAATCCGATAGCCTCCAATCTACGTCATACTTAAACCTGGTCATGCTACCCTAAGTGAGCATCTCAAACTCAAGCCTCTTAGTCTCAACAAAGGCTGGGGGGAAAAACTCAGTGTGAAAATCAGTCTTGAACTGTGCCCAAGTGTGATGTTTCCTAGTCCACGCCCACCACTTCCTTGCACTACCCCCTAGCAGAAAACCAGCTATCCTGACTATATCCTCATCCGGACACTGCATACCCTCTTCCAAAATCTTCTCTGTGTCATCTAGCCAGGATAAAGCCACCACGGGATCCGCGAGCCATCAAAACCCACCGCCCAAGCCTACGAGCCTGACTTCAACAGTAAACAATTCAAAGAAACCCACTCTTCGAAAGTGATCGAGCCAGCGCTGGAGCAAGATTCTCCTCATAAGTAGGTGCATCCAATCCTTCCACCGGTCATTGGCCCTATGTCTACCTCTAGGCGCCATCAGGAAGAAAAACTGTTTTCAAGAATAAATGAAACATAATTAGTTTCAAGGATAAGGTTAGGAAGGTATACAAAACACTGGATGAGTTGCACAGCAATGTACAACCCAAAGGAATTTAGAAACCTAGAGCTCTGATACCAAGCTGACAAGACTCGACCCGGATACTCTCCCAGGATTTCCCAGGTGGTCCCGCCTAGTGAAGTCCCACTGTACAATCCCTAGGGAATATCCCATGGAACCCCACTTAAAGAAAGAAAGTAGACACATGCATTAATATAATGCCTCAAATATATAGAAGGAATCCACAACAATTTAAATCCACAACCGACCTATCTTAATGTAGGTCATAACCACAAACATCCATAATAAGGACTCATATGAGTTCAATACTAAGATCAGAGCATTCTAAGAGTATTTGCGAATTTAGGGTTACAAAATGAAGATAACAGTCCAATAAAAACAAAGACGTATAGACGAAATAGAGTAATCATAGCTGTCTTAAAGAACGGTGTTGAATCTGGCGTGAGGTAGGCCCTACGAACTGCCCGGACCTAGGAAACAGATTTAAAACAATAAACGGAGTAATAAACTTGAGTGACATAATTTATAAGGAAAATAATGTTTTTATTTTCGAGCATTTCTTCTCTCAAGACCTCACGTCCACTCTTTTGTAAGGTTCCCCGTTTAGAAACATTTCACAAAACCCAACTTTACCAAAGTCCAACAATATGAAAGTCATGCTCAAAAATTTAACCGACATAATTATTAAGAAAATTATAGCCTGAATTTGTTCACAACATAAAAATTGAGCATAAAATATATATAACCATCATGTCGTAAAAATAATTGAAAATACAATAACCATAAATATTGAGATGGTTATACCTTCTCGTAAACTTAACAATGTAAATCGTACTCATATACCCATAGTAAAACAAATGCAGAACCTAACCCCACGACACCGTGGCAACCAATAAACCTTCGGGTAAACCCGACATCACGTGGCAACTAATAACCTTCGGGTGAACCCGACATCATGTGGCAACTAATAAACCTTCGGGTTAACCTAACATCACGTGGTAACTAATAAACCTTCTGGTAAACCCGACATCACATGGCAACTAATAACCTTCGGGTGAACCCGACATCACGTGGCAACTAATAAACCTTTGGGTAGACCTAACATCACGTGGCAACTAATAAACCTTCGGGTAAACTCGATTATAATCATTGTAACCTTTCCAACAATACCGCATTTATAATCATTTCACAATGTCTTAAAACTCCATTTCTTAAATCAATAACTTTTCAAAATGGTTTAGAACCTCAATCCATAAAATTAAAGTATTTAAATACCACAAATTTATCCATGAACTCGGTAAAATTTCCAAATATTTAAAATGTTGACAAAATCCACATGAAATGATAACTTGTTTATATAAAACCGATAATTATATTTACGCATAATCAACCGTTCGACCAAATAAGTTATATATATAATAATTAACCACAATTATATATCATAATAATACCCCAAAGCAGTTAAAACATGTAAACCACTCACCGACTACCGATGCTCAGTCCTGCTCCCCTGCAGGCTCGTCTCAAGGCTCAGCGTGAGTGCCTGTAATATAATAAAATAACACTTAGGCTCCAATAACTAAACCAAAGACATTGAGACGTCCCAAATGTCTTATAATAATTCTTAGAACTTTGAAACTATCTAAATTGAACTCCGACAGCTCCAAATATACGGTGTGCCTTATAGACCCAATACCCAAAATTGGGGCTTTTCACCCGGGAGCTAATTTCTCGAAATTGAACCGTCCAATACTTCATAAAAACATCCAATTTCACTAATCCATCTCTCACCTTGGCTCTTAACTTGACCAATTGGTACTTCAATCTCAATCCAAATCTTCTGCAATTACCCTAAATGACCCAAAAATGGAAAACTAACCAAACGCCGTCCAAAATTCACAAACCACATATCAATGGAAAGCTCAAGAGACCAGGAACACATCAGTACTCTTAACATGGTCCAAAGGTTGCTGTGGTGGCAGGAAAACTCAATCTAACAGTCGACCAACTTTGTTTTCGTCGTATCTTTCAAACGGTGAGGAATCTGAAGAAAAAGACCATGGGAATGAGTTCAAAGGGTCCAAAAATGGGGGGAGGGAGGTATGGGTCGCCCGAAAAAGCATAAACCTGACTCCACCGTATGCCGCCGCCAGCGCTTCGCCGATCGATCCGGCGCCGCCCGCGACGGTTGGTCGTGAAACTTGGCCGGGCGGGATCATCCGAGATGGCGCTCCTCCCCGGCCGGGCGCGTGGGGTGGCCGGTGACGCCCTAACGCCTTAAACCCAACGGCTCGCGAAATGGTCAAAACGACCTACTGGGTGCCCACATCTGGGAGTTTTTTTCTAGGGTTTTGGAGCTCAAAATGAGTGTTTTGGGGCTAGGGTTCCTTTTGCCATGCAAATCTAAGTTTATATAGGGGCTAGGGTCGTTTTCAGGTAAAAACCCTGCATATACTTTGACACCGAGCAAAATACGCCGTTTGATATTCTCGCAGCCATAATCTTTTTATCCAGAAGTCGGATTTGACGTTCAACCCGTCTATGAACTCGTATCGACGAGGCCTACGAAATGGTGCCTTAGTCAACCCAAACTTTTTCATCCTTGAAAAGTCAACTTGGGTCCACATACTAAGTGTTGGTCAAACTTGGTCAAACGTTTTAAAAACTTGTATTATTTGGTACGGGTCTTTACATATTATTGGAAATTAAATTAAACGGTGAATGTATAGTAAATATGTGGATATATGTGTGTTATATATATTAGTATGAATGGATGTAAATTATATGTTTTCGATATAATTATCCATGATACTTGACATGAAGTACGGTTTATAAATTGTTCCATGAAGTGTTCATTGTGCATGTAACATGAGATACATGCATTGACATTTTGCATTGCATATGCATGGGGACATCGCATTGAGTCGGGTGTGTGAGCATGGTTATAGTCATTCATCATTCTTGGTGAATGGGTGGTGAGCTAGGTAATGGGACAATGTCCAAAATGAGTTTCATGGTTACAGCATGAAAAATATGTGTGCTGGGTAATAGCAAGAAGGGATAGATACCCCTTCGAGTGAAAAACCCGGACTAGTTCAGATGCAACAGACGGTGAACGTCCAAAAAGCGTTGGAAAGGCGCACGACGTCCTGCTGTGAGAACCCGAAAATCCATGGCCCACAAATGCATAAACACATGGGATTTGATTAAATCAAATGGACATTGGAGGTATATCCAATGGGTTTTGTTTTATAAAACAAAAAGATTTTGTTCGAGGTGCGATCACGGATGAAACACCAATGACGAGTTTTCACATTTGGCATATGTATGTGTGAGGGCGTTGATGAGAACTCGGGACACGGGCATGATGAGTCACATCTCAGTCATAGCATGTAGAATTTCAGGTTTAGACTTGCATGTTTTACTTGGAATGTGTGTATGATTTTGTTAACATGGAATTGCATGTGCACTTAGGTGGGGAGTAACCCTTGTAGTAGTTTACTTTACAGGGCTTTGCTCACCCCGTCATGGGACCCCCTTACAGGTACAAGGTCGACACCGGTGAACGACACTTAGACGAGGCCGTGATTGTGAAGAAGGTGGGCACGTGGCCTTGAAAAAACTTTTGTAAAAAGTATTTTTGTATAAAAGAATTATAATTAAATTCTTTTGGATTATTGTCAATATAGCCGGGTATGTAATTATGGTAAGAGGGTTGTGATCAAACTCTTATGGACTATATTTAAGTCTATTATCCTCATATTTTAGATTTAAATATGAATGAATGAGTCCCGGTGAGGGGACGTATCGAGGTGGTGCCGAGTAACTCGGTGTCCACGAAAGTAGTCGGGTACCGGTTCTAAGATCAAGACTTAGATGCAATGTTACTCCATGAGGGGAATCCACAGTTGGATTCGGGCTAGTCAACTACGGACCCTTAAAATTGGGGCGTCACATTCTCCCTCAGTTTCTATGGCTTTTTCGCTGTTATTGCTCTCAAATCCAACCTAAAATGACCCTAAAATGGGCTTATCAGCAAACTTCCCGATAATGGGCCCCTGAGCAACCGGTCAACCGTTTGTGCTTTGTGCTGAACTCCCTGTTTTGCACTTCTAACTTCCTGAGGCCATAACTTTGTCCCCTGAACTCCAATTTGTGCAAACCTGGTCTCGTTGGAAAGATCTTAAAGTCTAGAATATGTTTATGGCAAGATGAGAGCCTTTAGGGGTCATCATAGAGACTGAAACATCAAAATACAATAGCTGCTGCTACATGTTATAGCGGAGTTTGCTGATTTTTGGACTTTTCCGCTTCGTTTTTGCTTCATATTGCCTCAAAGCCTTGGATTTGGTCCTAAAAGAAAATAGGAACAAAAATGATGTTAAAACACTTATTAAAATCATAGAAACTATGATATACTAACCAAAACATGTAGATAAAATGAGTTTATAAGATACTCCTCACACCCCCAAACTAACTCTTTGCTTGTCCTCAAGCAAAGTAAAACACATTTAAAAAAAAAGTAAAACACTAGGATAGATATGAGTAGAGAATGGTGCTTGTAATAAGTTAAGAGAATACAATAAAAATGTTATATGAAAACATGTTAACCAAAATGAAATCCCAACACATTTATTATCTCTAAAGAACAAGGCAACTAAAGGCATGGTGATCAAGGAAAGTTCGTCCCCAATCCGTCAATAGATATTTCCTAAATGAACTCGGTGTAAATGATGTTTTAGGTTTTAAATTTAGACAAAGGTTCCAATACACTCTTCAACCAAAACTTAACTCATTGTTTTGAAAGAGATTAACAAAAACATTGCTAGGTAGTAGGAAAATTGCTAAAGAGTTCTAAAAGAGTGTCCACATAGCGAGGATCCATTGGTGTCAAACCCCAATTTTTTTTTCCATAAATACTCAATATATAATATGGAGATAAAAGATGGTTGATCATCAAATAAATTTATACAATATAAGATTGTAAGAGAAAACCTATTATAAACAAGATGCATCTATTTAAAACTCATAACATAAATTATACAAAAGGTACTCCAATTCTTGTGAAAACAACCTAGACATTGTTCTTTCACACACCTTACGCATTCTAAATCCCTTGGTTCTCTTAGGATAGCCCACACTAACAAGTGTACAAAAGTGACATATATTACATATTTCATCGTAAAGGCGAATTTACAAAGGCCAAAGCCTCAAAATCTCAACATGAGTAAACACTGCACCCAACCATGAACCCAAGCAAAGCTCAATCACTAGTTCTAGTAAAAGTCCTCATACCTGCATCTAAGGGTGGAGGAAAGATAGGGTTAGTTCACAACTCAGTAGAAAATTTTATAATCATTCTATGCACACCCTTGATGCTTCAATTAAACATATAAAAATATGCATGATAAACATTTGTAACCATAAACAAAGTATGAAGTAATATCAAATATGCATGCAAGGTTGAATGTCTTCCTCTTTTGCTCATCTCATTCATTCTCTTCAACTTGATCAACAACTTTTACCATTCTCTTCCACAAGATATCCGGTTATTATCACCAATATACATATATATCATTAACCGCTTCAATAGGAGATCAACCATAATAATGACTATTCTAGGACTATCACCCAAGGACTACTCTTATCCCATGTCTTTTGGGACTTACACCTATGGTATAGAACCAATGTGGTGGGCACCACCCTCTCAGTCTAATTCGACGAGGGTGGTCCCACTCACAAGTTATCCCCTTAGCTCAGTGGGTTTCTTTCGCTCCGTGGCTCGAATCGACCATGAGCTTAGATACCCATTCGAGGGAGTTCCCACTACCAACTGGCTAGTAGCCGCTTGGTAAATGAACTACCCGAAATTCAGATTCAGTTTTTCCGTCTGGCCCCAGTCGGTTCCCCACCTGGCGCGAAAGAAACCCCGTGAGCTAAGGGATAGTCATGGAGTGGGACCACCCCCTTTCCGAAAGTGGGCCAAGTGGTGCCCTTAAAAAAACGGTCAGCTTTTTGTAGGGTCTCGTTTTCAACATTCTCGACGAGGTAAGATCACGTGCTATCCCCATAGCTATGTAGTTAGCCCGTGGCTCGGGTTTGAATTCACGAAAGCAGTACCCATTCGAGAGTTCCCACTACCAACCTGCCAGCAGAGGTTTCCAATGCAGAATGTGAATCACCCCGAATCTTATCTAAGCTCATATCTCCACGTCGAGCCCACTGAGGCGAAAGAAAACCCCCCGCGAGCTGTAGGGATAGTCAAGGAGCTGGACCACCCTCGTCTGAGCGGGCTGCAAGGGGCCCTTACAAACCAACCTCAGGTCTTTGGGACTACAACCCAAGGGCAGGACCAACCGTGTCTTTAGGCACTATAACCCAGGGGCAGTACCAACCCCACACACCTTTATCTAGGTGTCTTCCTTGAGGGTTTAGGGATTTTCACCCAAGGGCCTGTGGTCCCACATAAATAATATATCGGAAGGTAACACTGTTCTTATCAACAATATTTTCCATCATCCATATAATCTCTGAATAAGAATTTTCATTGCTCTAATCAACCTTGATGCATAAAAAAACCTGTAAAACCCGAGAAAATTCAAATTTTTTGAGAAAGGGTAAAGCGGTAATTTCGGTAAAAAAAATCCAAAATTTTTCTAGATCTTGGATGATGAAACAGACTTCACCGTTGAAATCGTCTCTAGAAATCTAGATACCACGTCCAATTTTGTCAAATTCCGAGACAGTTAGAATTTCACGTTTTGGAGGCATCGAGGTTAGTACGAGACACTTGGCACCTGATGAGTGTCTCACAGTGCGCCATGTGTCAAGTGCAGGATAAGTCAAACAAAAATCTCAAGTGGGACCCATAGAAGACATGTGACAACACATGATTGGAGAGAAATCCAAGGTGGATGGATAAGGAGATAAGGGAAATCCATGGGAGCCAGTAAGGTGATGACACGTGGCATGAGAGGACATCCCACTCCCATATTGGACCTACCAGAGGGATGGGGAGAGAGGGGGAAAAAGAGAGAGAAAGGAGAGGAAAATAAGGAGAGAGCTTTAGAGAGAGAAGCTCTACCTTATCTCTAAATTTCCCAGCGATTGGATCAGCGGTTTTAGGCAGAGCAAGAGGGAAAATTCATCCTCGCTGCAAGAGCTTCGCATCGAGACCAAAATTGTGGAGTTTTGACAAACTCCAAGAGGTAGGGGCTTTTCTCCTACTTGGTTTAATCCTTGTTTAAGAGTCATTCGAATGGTTAGGGTGTTTAGGGCTGGATTGGCCGTGCATTTCAATCCCAAAGATTTGGGACTGAGTGCTGGAATTTCTGGGATTGTTTTCGGACAGTCCGAACTAGATTATGGATTGTCTCCGGGTGGTCTGGAGCTGAGCTCTTGTATTTGTTTTGGACAGTCTTAAGACCCATGGTCGTTGATTAGCCCATGTGTGCCGTTTTTGTGTTATTGCTAAAGATGAATAACATGTTAGTTGTGTGTAAATTATGTTAGTTTATGCGTGTATGATATATTAACATGAATTGGCATGAAAATGGAATATTGTATTTCATATGCATGGGGACATCGTAGAATATTAGGTGTAATTGCATGACATGGTTTTTGGAGAGATTTATATTGGAGGGTTGACAAACAATTATTTATCGGAGTATGTCCACTAAGATATAAGGGTTGTCCACAGAACTATTTATCGGAGTATGTCAACTAATTTATATCAGAGGGTTGTCCACAAAAGAAAATATCTTTGTTTTGAAAACGGTTTTCTATACATGGCAAATGCATGTTTGAGGGAGTCGATGAGGACTCGAGGCATAGGGTATGACATGTAGACATTCTAGTAGGAATGTGCATAATTTTACTTGAATGTTTGTGTGGTTGCCATTGCACGAGCACTTAGATGGGGAGTAACCCATGTAGGAAAATTCAACTACTGGGCATTGCTTACTTCGTCATGGGAAAATAATTTTCAGGTACATGAGGTGCATCGAGCGAAAAAGCTCATTCGAGGCCTTAGTGGCTGTAACACCCAGGAATTTGTATAGGTATAAGATAGGGAAAATAATAATGACATGAATTTGTATAGGTATAAGTTACGAAAAATAATAATGATAGGAATTTTTATAGGCATACGTTATGAAAATAATAATGATAATTGAATTAGACGTTATGGAAATAATGATAATTCAATTAGACGTTATGAAAATAATAATGGTAATTTAATTAGTAATTAATTAATTACTTTAATGAAAATACGTTATGAAAATAATAATGGTAATAATTAATTAATTACTTTAATGAAAGGACGATAATAATGGTAATTCAATTAGTAATTAATTAATTAATTTAATGAAATAGGGTAAAAGGTAATTTTCCTAATAGATACCCTAGTATAAATTGAATAAGAAGAAATCCTTTCTATTCATCTATGAATTTCTCTTGATCTAAGTAGAATTCCAGAGGACATACGACTCTCTGGATGTGTGGTTTAGTTAAACAAATTTCTATGAGAAATATTTCATTGAGGTGAAATTCTTCGGATTAGCTCTTTCAAAACTTTTGAGTACTCCTTTGAGCAAACGAAGTTGGGGAAGGCTCACACGTTCAGGGTGAATAGCCTAGCTGAGCCTGAACTAATAGGGAGGTGAGTAAATTTATATCATCGTACTTGTACCTTCGAAATGTATAGCGGTGTTTTCATTGTTCGACTTAGATCGTAGTATTTCACTATTAAGTGATTAAGACCCTTATTCTTGAGCATTCATTGAATTGAATTTTTCTTATATCCCACAAGTCACGGTTCTCGAAGGGAATATTCATGCTGAGCACGTCAGCCAAATCTTATTATATTTGGTGTTATTCTTATCGTATGCCGAGTACAGTCAGCTATAACTTGTAATCGTTAATGTCATTGATGGTATGAATCAATGTGTAGTCTAACTGATGGGAGGTCATCGCCAGAACATGGTACCTCTCGGTGCTGGCAAAGGCAGTGCCTTCCCTAGAGAGGTGGTAAACCTTAGGCGTAGAACTCCGCCCATTCTACGACCTTGGTTGAAATGTATGTATTCCAAGTATAAAGGTAAAAGGAATGTAAATGATTCTCGAATGGTAAACTATACTTCTATGTTTCAAACCTCAAACTCATTTGATATTGTTGTTCATATTGCCGCTTATTTGTTGCATAACATATGTACGTGATTTCTGATTGATTGAGCATAACCATCCTTGTGAGCCGCCTCAGTACCTAGCCTCATAAGTATGGTGATATATTTTTTACTACAGAAAGAGTCTCACTGCTGATTTCTCCTTTTCGTGGTAGACAGGTGCTGAGAATCCAGGCATTTCTTGACCACTTGATTCTATTTGAAACATGTAATGGATTATTATTTTGTTTATTCGTGAATGAGAGTCTAAGTTTCCAGAAGGCTCCATGGTGAATTAACTCGGGTTATCGGGTTAAATTTATTTGGTTGAATCGATAAATTTTGAATAGTTGAGTCGATAAATTTTGCTTTGATGAAACCTTATTGATATTTTGATGAGACCGTTGAGGTCGTTTTGTTATAGTGGATGACCGAGGTCTATTTGTTATGTTATTCGAGATAATATCATGATATGAGATTTTATTAATTATTAGTAGATTTTTAGATTGATATTGTATCAACAGATTTGTCATTAGTTATAGAAATGAATAGGTTCGCCGAATTTTGAGAAATTATAGGACTTGGGGGCAAGCATGTTTCGGTGGCCTTAAGCCTACCCATTCCCTAGCGCCTACCACAAAACTTATAAAAGTGGGATGTGACAAAGTCAGATCGTGAGCCGTAGTTTTAAAAAGAACTTCTTGGGGAGGTTATTCGGGGTAAATGATAAATGTGACACCATGGAGCATAGGATTCCAAATTGTCTTTTGTATGTCATCATAGTATAGTTAATTTCTGCATATCCTATAGATGAAATGTTTAAGTACTCTTGATATGTATTGTGAATCTAAGTATCATTTGTTTTTTGGTTGTCATAATGCCACCAAGAAGATAACAAGGCGTGACTTCGGTGACGTGACCACTGGCCAAGGGCTTAAGGGAGATATATGATCCGATAGATGTCGATGCCAGGTGATGGAGTTTGTGCATCAAGATCGACCGAGATGGAGATAAATTCACCCCTAGATCGAGGCGTAGAGTACGTGAGCGAATAGAATGTTCCACCACCGGGATAATACATGTACAAAACGAACAAGCCAAAGTGTTATTCATCCGGAGCCACTTCACTCATTTGTATCCCCATCTTATGCTAAGAAATCGAACAAGGGTAAAATGATAATGGAAAATCCCTTAAATTTATTAGCACACCACTGAGAAATAGTTGAGGTGAACTATGTACGCATCATGAGATAATGATGGGGATAAAGAGATTATATGCTGATTTGATTGAATTGCTTCATACCGGAGTTTGATGTTATCTTAGGTATGAAATGGTTGTCAGCTAACTATGCAACCATGGATTGTTATAGAAAGAAGATAACGTTCAAACCATTGGGAGTACCTGAGTTTGTTTTCCAAGGAGATCATAATGGAAGCCCTAGTACCTTGATTTCAAATATATGAGCTGAGGTTACTTTTAAGAAGGGTTGCCAGGGTATTTAGCCCATGAGAGAGATGCTGAATTTCCTACCGATTGGGGAGATATACTTTGTTGGTGAGGGATTACTCGCATGTCTTTCCCGACGATTTATCAGATTAGCACCCTTTCGCATGGAAATTGAGTTTAATATTGACTTGTTACCTGGTACAAATCCTATATGTATTGCACCATACCGTATGGCAACCACTGAATTGAAAGAGTTGAAAGAGCAGTTGCAAGAATTGTTGGATAAGGGTTTTATTAGACCAAGCAGTTCACCGTGGGGTGCACCTGTGTTATTTGTGAAGAAAAAGGATGGGACTATGAGGATGTGCATTGATTACCGACGGTTGAATAAGGTAACAATCAAGAATAGGTATCCACTTCCCATAATAGATGATTTGTTTGACTAGTTACAGGGGGCCAGTCATTTTTCAAAGATTGACCTCTCACTGCTACCACGCCTGAAGATAAGGAGGGAAGATATACCCAAGACTCGCATCTGTAACTCTGCATTTCCGCCATTATGAGTTTCTTGGTATTACCGTTTGACTTGACTAACGCACCAGCCACGTTTATGGATTTGATGAACCTGGCCAAACCTTATCTGATAAATTTGTGTGTGTTTATAGATGATATCCTCGATTTATTTGAAAAGTCATGTGGAACATGGGGAACACCTCAGGATTATACTGTAATTCTTAGAACACATCAACCGATGCAAAACTGCTCTAAATGTGAGTTTTGGCTTATCAGTTGTGAGTTTCTTAGTGGCATGTGATAAGCAAGGAGGGTGTCTTCGTGGATCCGAAGAAGGTAGAAGCAAGGTCTAACTGGCCTAAACCCACCAATGTGACTGAGATACATAGTTTTCTGGGTATGGCTGGATATTGCAGGAGATTTGTGAAAGATTTTTCCGTAATATCCGCCCATCGATTACCGCCGATCAGTGAAGCAAGTAAAATTTGAGCATGGCACTTGCGGAGCAAAGTTTCTAGAAACTTAAGGACGCTTAACTACCGCCTCCAAGGTTAGCATTACCCATGCATCAGGAGGTATGATACAAGGTATCAGATGCCTCTGCAGTAGGATTGCCAGGTTTTGATGCATAATGGGAAGGTAATAGCATATGCATCCAAACAGTTGAGGAGACATGAGTCGAATTATCCTACACATGACCTGGAGATGGCGGCAGTGATTTTTGCACTGAAGATATGGAGGCACTACTTATATGGTGAGAAGTGTGAGATTTACACGGATCACAAAAGCCTTCAATACATTCAGCAGCAGAGAGATTTGAATCGTAGAGGAGATAAGTAGAAGTTACTCAAAGATCTCGCGATTGCTGACGAGACATCCCCGGAAAGCCAATGTGGTGGCTGATGCTAAAGGTGAAGTCCATGGGGCGCCTAGCACATATTTCAAAGACATAAGAGGAGTATAGTGAAGGAGTTGAGGGATCTGTTTAATATGGGAGTACAATTTGAAGTTACAGAGTCCCAGGATTGGGCTTGCATTGGGGCTCCAGCGAGGCCCTTATTGGACATGAGATCAAGGCCAACCAAGATAAGGATCCTTCCTTTATTAAATTAAGGGAGACGGTACAGTCAGGACAGACATCCGGATTTGAAATTAGGGATGGCGTGCTGAGACGAGGAAATAGACTGTGTGTGCCTGATGTAGATGGGTTGAGACAAAGGATTCTACAGGAAGCCCATAATGCACCTCATAGTGTTCATCCAGGAGTCACCAAGATGTACTAAGATGTTAAAGGTATGTATTGGTGGAATGGGATGAAAAGGATGTGGCACAAAGATGTGGCATCATGTTTGACATGCCAACAGTCAAATTCCGAAAGTACCGTGAGACCCACAGTCTTCTACAGGAGTCACATACATTCGAATGGAAATGGGAGAGAATTACTATGGACTTCATGGTTGGGTTACCAAAGACTCAGAAGGGGCATGATTCGATCTGGGTTATAGTTGACAGATTGATGAAACCAGCTCACTTCTTAGCTGTTAAGACCACTTATATGGTGGAACAAAGTATGCAATGCATGTATCCGACAAGATAGTAGCACCGCATGGAGTGCCAAAGGTCCATAGTAACCTGACAGAGGTCCGCCGCTCACCTCGAGGTTTCGCAAAACTTCAGAAGCCTCGGGTACTAAACCGATTTCAAGATGTACCTTTCCATCCTCAGACAGATGGGCGCCGTAATCCGACAATTCACCTTGAGGATATAACTGATAAAAAGTTATGGATTTCTGGAGGTGGTTGGAAAATATTTGCCTTCGTAGAGTTTGCTTATAATAACAAATACCATTCTACGATTGGAATGGCTCCATATGAGGCACTCTATATGGATCGAAACGTAGGTCACCTTCTTGTTGGATGGAGGTAGGTGATAGAGAATTGAAGATTCGTGAGTTGATCGAGAAACTCTCGAAAGTACCTATTATTCAGAGAGAATGAGGACGACTTTAAGCTTCCATTAAAAAGAGTTATGTCGATCCGAGGACATCGATGTACAAACTTGGTGCAGATCACGCTTTTCCTTAAAATATCTCCTATGAAGGGAGTGATGACTGGGAAGAAAGGAAGTCGATAATCGTAGATATATAGGGCCATTTGAGATATCGATAGGGTTGGTAATGTATTCTTACGTGATTAGCTTCGCTTCCCTAACTTCGCCATATCCAAAGGTTTCACATCTCAATGTTACGGAAGTACGCTCCTTATCCGCTCCTTTCTACATTCTTCGTACCTGTGGAGATTAGAAAGCTTGATATGATCCGTCATATGAAGAGGTACCGTGAGCTATAGTGGATAGACACTGTGAAGTCGAGAAACAAAGAAATAGCTATGGTAAAGGTTCATGGCAGACCAATGGGTTAGAGGATGTAATTCTTTGTAGAGTGAGCAATGATGAAGGACAAATATCCTCAACTCTTCGAATGATATACACACTTTAATAAATTCGAGGACAAATTTTATGTGCTGAGGGGAGAATGTAACACCTGTGAATTTGTATGAGTATAAGATAGGGAAAATAATAATGACAAGAATTTGTATAGGTATAAGTTACTTTAAAATAATAATACAGAATTTTTTATAGCATAATGCTATGAAATAATAACATAATTGAATTAGACGTTATGGAAATAATGATAATTCAATTAGACGTGCTATGAAAATAATAATGGTAATTCAATTAGTAATTAATTAATTACTTTAATGAAAATACGTTATGAAAATAATAATGGGTGAATAATTAATTACCATTTTAATGAAAGGACGATAATAATGGTAATTCAATTAGTACTAATTAATTAATTTAATGAAATAGGGGGTAAAAAGGTAATTTTTCCTAATAGATAAATTTTAGTATAAATTGGAATAAGAGAAGGGAAATCCTTTCTATTCATCTTTGAATTTCTCTTGACGGGTAGAATCTAAGAGACTTACCGACTTTCTGGATGTGGTTTGAAGAACAAATTTCTCTATGAGAAATATTTCATTGAGTGAAATTCTTCGAATTAGCTCTTTCTTTAAAACTTTTGAGTACTCCTTTGAGCAAACGGTTGTACACCTCACACGCTCAGGTGAGTAGCCTAGCTTCTGTTCCTCACAGCATTTAATAGAGAGGTGAGTAAATTTATATCATCGTACTCGCATCTCTGAAATGTATAGCGGTGTTTTCATTGTTTCGACTCGATCGTAGTATTCGACTATGATTAAGACCCTTATTCTTGAGCATTCATTGAATTGAATTTGTCATATGCCACAAGTCACGTGTCCCCGATGATTATTCATGCTTGACCACGGTCAGCTAACTCTTATTGAATTTGGTGTTATTCTTGCTGCATAGCCGAAAGTACGTCGCCTATGGCTTGTAATCGCACGTCATTGATGGTATGAAATCAGCGTGAAAGCTCAACCATGCGGAGGTCATCAGCTGCGTGCACATGGTACCTGCGCGGCAAAGGCGCGCGCCTTCTAGAGAGGTGGTAAACTCTAGGCTACGAGAACCCGCCCGCTTCTAATGGATCTTTGCTGTCGCACGATTCAAGTATAAAGGCGCGGAAATGTACGGATTCCTAATGGTAAATCCATATTTCTATGTTTCCAAACCTCTAAAACTCATTTGATATTGTTGTTCATATTGCCGCTATTTGTTGCATAACCTATGTACTTGATTTACTGATTGGAGATGGTAACCATCCTTTAGCCACCTTGAGCACGAATGCCTCACAAGTATGGTGATATATTTACCACAGAGTTATCTCACCTCGTGATTCTCCTTTTCAGGTGTAGATAGAGAAAGAGAACTGGCATTTCTTGACCACTTGATTCTATTTGAAACATGTAATGGATTATTATTTTGTTTATTTGGTGAATGAGAGTCTGCTTTAAGGCTCCATGGTGAATTAATTGGTTATCGAGTTAATTATTTGGTTGAACTGGGAGCAAATTTGAATACTGAGTTGGATAATTTCTGGTTCATGAAACCTTATTGATATTTTTGATGAGACCAAGTATGTCGCTTTTGTTAGTGGACACCAATGAGGTTCATTTTTAATGTTATTTGAGATAATATCATGATATGAGATTTTGAGTTAATTATTAGTAGATTTTAGATTGATATTGTGAATAATAGATTTCACATTAGTTATAGAAATGAATAGGTCTTGGTCGACTTAGAAATTATGGGACTTAGGGTTGCTACTGCCTCAGGCCTTAAGCCTACCCATTCCCTAGCCGCCAAACAATACAAATTTCTTTATAAAAGTGGGATGTGACAAGTATGGAAAGGCCGTATTAGGGGCCTCGCTTTGTATCAGATAAATTCGGGTAGAAAACTCCATTTTGTATCAGGTAACGAACAAAGAGTTGTAATTCAAACCGCTTTTTGTATGATATACACATTTTGGCAAGCTTTCAAGTTCCAAGGGCTTTAGTAATAAGGCTAATTTATGTTGATTTTTTAGAGTATACTCGAATCTAAAGAAAAGCCTGTGGAAGCATGGTGGGCTAACGCTTCATTACTAGTTCTCAGGTCGTGATAGGAGGGGCGCAAGACGCATGGCAAGCACAAATGTATGGTGTGCGCGCTCAGCGCTGAAGCGCCGTCACGATAGACCCCGGTTCTCTCGTCAGAAAGAGAATTCTCTGTCGCGACAGAGTTGGCTCACCCTATGTCGCGACAAGGGCTTTTTGCCGCGAGGTTTCGGGTAGCTGGGGACTTTTTGCGTCGCGGACACAATTTTGGTGTCGCGGACAAAGGTTGCTGCATTATGGGTTTAGTTTTGTATCGCGACATGACTTTTTGTGTCGGATAGTTGCACTTCGGTGGGAGACTAAAGTCGGTCGCGACAGGGTTTGCCTGCTACAGGAAAGTGACTCCGCCAGCGCCGCTGGCTGTCAGTCAAGAAGGGTATATGATCGGCGCCAAGATGAGTGTGAAGCGCTTACGCCAGCCACAGTGACGCGTTGTCTTGTGGCATGCTGCACTCGCGCCGGGCAATCTGCGAACTACATGCTCTCGGCACCGCTCAAAAAAAAAAAAAAAAAAAAAGGGAACAAAATTACCCCCGGTATTTAGGGCATCACAAAACCATACCAATAATCATGTTCACAACACAGAAACCATGCACAACAATATGAACATCATGATAAAATAACTTGTTTCATAAATCTAATAAATTATTAAGATTGAAATATATTTAATGGAAACCATCAAAGATAAACAATAGAATGGTATAAAATTCTCTACCTTTCCCTGAAGTCTCATTTGAAATTCTTCTACGTAGACAACTCTTTTTAAATACAAGGAACTAAAATAAAAGAATGTAATTCAGGTTATGGTACTTCCTTCTTAGCTCATATTATCAATTTAATGTTGTTAGTTTAAAACCCCAAATTTTCTAACCTTACCTAATGCCTTTCAAATAAAATATAAATTATGCATTATCTACTTTATTTTCTCCTAATCTCCATCTATTAGCAATTAAGAGTATACCCAAACTTAATTAATCACATATTTCTTTCCAACTAAAGTAACCTAACAACAACCAACAAAACTTTCTTTACAAAGAACTAAACTCAAATTACTTGTAACCCTAATTAACTTAAAATCTAAATACATAATAATGTGATTAACACTAATTAACTTTGTTTTTTAAATAAATTTACCATTAACATCCATCACCAACTAATTAGAAACCTAAACTAGCAAAAGCCACTACATATTCTTCTTCTTCACAAAAATTTACACTTTCTCTCTCTAAACTTCCAGATTTTATATAAAAAACTGGCTAAGAATAAACACTAATACAAACTAAAACATTTTTTTAAGACTAGATCTACCATTAATTTACTAACCTTTTGTTCTTCAAATGAAGCCCTCTCTTTCTCCAAGCTTCCTCCTCCTTCCTCTAACCCCACAAGCTTCCTTCTCCTTCCTCTAACACCAATTTCACGAAGATAAGGTTTGGAAAAGCCTCACCAACCCTTAAATGATTCCCACTTAATAACATATGTGTTGGCATGCTTAGAAGTTTCCACCTAACCATGCCCTTACTCATTTTGCTCATTAGTCCCTCTTTTTCTAGCTATTAGTGTTTTGTAATTGGCAACAAGTCCCCTTTAGTTCTCTTAACTATAATTATTTCCCAAATTGCTAATTTCAAATGTTTAAGTCAACATTTAATTATAACTAATCTTAATATAAGATTAATGCATAATAAAGCACAAGATGTCTTAACCCAATTTAGGCCTCTATTTAAATATATTTAGATAAGATAAATAGAATAGAAATATTATGATAGTCGTATTTACTGATTTTGTTAGTACTAAGTATTACATTCCCTCCCCCTAAGAAAAATTTCGTCCTCGAAATTTTAAAAAACAAACCTGTGAAGAGTTTTGGATATTTCTTCCTCATATCTTATTCTAATTCCCATGTAGCTTCTTCAACTCCATGATGATCCCATAATACTTTCACTAGAGGAATGGTCTTGTTCCGCAATACCCGTTCTTTCATATTTAAAATTTCTCTTACCTTTTCCTCGTACATTACATTCTCTTGCAAATTTAAATCATGCCAATCTAGTACGTGTGAGGTATCCAACTCATACTTTCTCAACATAGAAACATGGAAAACATCATGTATACATGATAATTGTGGTGGTAAAGCTAATTGGTATGCAACTTCTCCAATTCCTTGAAGGATTTCAAAAGGACCAATATATCTTGGAGCAAGCTTCCCCTTTACCAAAACCGAATATCTTTTGCGAAAGATACACGTAAAAACACATGATCCCCTATTTGGAATTCTAAAGGTCTTCTCCTGTGATCAACATAGCTTTTTCTATCTTCTTTGTGCTGCTAACAATCTTTCATGTATTACTCAAACTTTTTCAGTTGTTTCTTGCACCAACTCTGAGCCAATTAAAACAGCTTCACATGATTCCATCCAACACATAGGTGACCTACAAGGCCTCAGAGGCCTATATATAGTGCCATTCCACTGCCATTTGAAATCAAGTATTATAAGAAAATTGACGACCCAGAATGGTCCACCCAAGTCCCTTTAAAATCCATAACACAAGCTCGCAACATATCTTACAAAATATGAATAACTCTCTCGGATTAACCATCAGTTTGTGGATGAAATGTTGTACTCGACTTTATTTCGGTTCCCAAAGCTTTTTGTAAGGACCGCCAAAAATGCGATGTAAATCTAGGATCTCGATCTGAAATAATAGATAGTGGTATTCTATGTAACCTCACAATTTCCTTCACATATAATTTACTCAAGGCAAGGATTGAATCAGTGAGTCTCATTGCTAAGAAATGTGTTGATTTTGTTAGTCTATCAACTATCACTACACACTATCCTTGTTTTGTTGAGTTCTAGGCAATCTGGTCACAAAGTCCATAGTCACGTGATCCCACTTCCATTCTACAATTGGTAATGGCTGTAACAACCCTGCTGGTTTTTTATGTTCAACTTTCACTTGTTGACAAGTTAAGCACTTGAAGATAAATCGAGCCACATCTCACTGCATACCATGCCACCAATATTGACACCTCAAATCATGATACATTTTGGCCTTTCCTGGAAAATCATGTGAACCGAGAACGAGCGCTTCCCTTTGTCACTCTCTTTAGTTGTGCATCACAGCACACAAAATATGTTTAGGAAATAAAGCATTGGAGTGATTAGCACCGATGCTGTTGTTAATCTTCTTTTGATGAAAAGATTCTTTGCACTTACGTGTCAATCTAGTCAATTGGCATGCAATTCAAGAAAATTTTTCAATAAATATTCGATAGTAACCAGCTAATCCAAGAAAACTACGCACTTCAAAAACACTTTGGGGTCGTTCCCACTTCGTCACTGCTTCCACTTTTGTTGGATCCATAGAGATACCCTCTTTAGAAACCATGTGTCACAAAAACTGAATTTCTTGCAACCAGAAATCACATTTCTCAAACTTGGCATATAACTGATTTTCTCTAAGTGTTTGCAATTCCAAATGTAAATGGTGCTCATGCTCTTCTTGACTTTTAGAATATATCATAATATCATCAACAAACACTACCACTAACTGATCTAGGTAAGGCCGATAGATACGATTCATCAAATCCGTGAATGCAACTGGTGCATTAGTTAATCCAAATGGCATGACAAAAAACTCCTAATGTCCATACCTTGTGCGAAATGCTGTCTTTGGAACATCAGATTCTTGCAACCTCAATTGATGATAACCTGATCTCAAATCAATTTTCGAAAAATAGCAAGCCTCACATAATTGATCAAACAAATCATCAATTCCAGGAAGTGGATATTTTATTTTCACTGATACTCTATTCAATTTCCGGTAATCCACACATAACCGTAAAGATCCATCCTTCTTTTTCACAAACAATACCGGAGCACCCCAAGGTGATGTACTTAGCCGAATGAACCCTTTATTTTGCAATTCTTGCAACTAAATATTCAATTCTTTAAGTTCAACTGGAGCCATTCTGTATGGTGTTACTGAAATGGGATTTGTACCTGGATACAATTCTATAGAAAATCCATCTCTCTATGGGGAGGCAAACCTGGCAATTCTTCCGGAAAAACATCAACAAATTCATAAACCTTTGGAATACAATCCACGGCTATCTTCTTTTAACCCTCTCCTTGTACATTAAAAAGAAAGTGTTGATCACCATCTCTTCTCAACCACTTCTTATCCAACTCTTTCATTAGTCGAATAAGACTAAGCCTTCGATCACCATAAAAACTGCTATATGAACTGTTGGAGATTTGAAATGTTACCTTCTTCAAATAAAAATCCAATACAACACGATGTTGAGCCAACCAATCCATTCCCACAATTACATCAAAAGCCGACATATCAAGAAGAACTAGATCTATTGTAACCTCATAACCCACCCCCGATATAAAGCACCAAGCATTGCACACCCACTTAGCTTCCATCTTGCCACCCATGGGAGTCTCAACATATAATGAACCGTGAAGGGGAACAAATTTTAAATTTAACATGGAAGCAAAAGACGCAAAAATAAAGGAATGTGAAGCTCCAGAATCAAACAAAACATGCGCCCCAGTGCTAAAACATAAGATCATACCTTCAACTAAAGCATTTGACTCGGTATTCTGAGATGCTAATGCATAAACTCTTCCTTGTTGCCCATGTTCCGACTTAGTTGTAGGATTTCCTTGCTTATAATTCCCTTCCATTTGAGGCTGCCTTCCATGTATATGGGAAGAATTCATTTGCTAAAATTACATTTGAGATGGTTGGTAGTAATGTTGTTGCAATCTTAGGCACTCCCTCTTCAAATGTCCCATCTCACCAAACTCATAACATCTCTTTATTCCCTTAACCCCATCTGCACTCCCACTATATTCCCCTTGCTTCATGGATGATTGTTGTGGATGACTCATTTTCTGGCACTTTGAACCTCGTTCCCCTTTTTCTGAACCACCAAACCTGGGATTTCTATTTCTTAATCTTTGTGCTTCTTCCATCTCCCTTTCAACAATAAGGGCCCTTGACACAACCTCACTATATGTATGGAGCATGAAGGGAGCCACTTGTGCTCTTATGTTCAGTCTCAACCCTTCTTGAAATTGTTTAGCTCGCATTTGTTCATATGCCACCATACGTTGAGTGTATCTAGATAATTGAATGAACTTAGGTGCATATTTTGTTACTGTCATTTTCTTTTAAAGCAAGTGTACAAATTCAGCTCTTTTCTGTCTTCTATTTGCCTTTGGAAAATAGTTAGCTAAAAGCAACTCAAATTTTGTCCATTTCATTTGAGCCACATCATGAGTACTAATGAGAATCAAAGCACAAAGGCGATCCATGTTGCTTCCTAGGGGCGATAGTCCTTTTCAAGTCCTCAAGCAAATCAATGACAATGCATGCAAGTTAGATTTGCTTAGTGATTGTGGACCCGCTTGAAGGCCCACTAGGCCCTATGACACGAGCCAAGGCCCTTCATGTTTTAATCCAAGATGCCCACGTGGAAGAAGCTCGGGTGTTCAACTCCAAAAAGGAAACAAAGATGGTCCACGTCATGAAATTAAATCCGGACTTGGACTAAGAGCCAAGGTGTTTTTGACTTGTTGATTTGCTGCTATTTTGGAGTTGATTTGCTGCAGATTTGCTACTATTTTGGAGCTGATTTGGTTATGATTTGTTGATTTCCTCGCCATTTTTGTAGCTTATTCTAAATTGATTTGGTTCTTTGATCTGAAGGCCGATTTCTGTGCTGATTTGTTATTGATTTAATATTCTTAGATTACTACCGATTTGATTCTAAGCCTTATCCTTGAATTATTTAGTTTAGTGTGTTACATTAGGAAAAAGTATGTTAGTTTCCTTTGTTGTTTTTGGCCAAATATTTACTTTCCCTTGTAATGAATATTTAGTTTCTATTCTTCATTTTTTTGGGCTCATTTAAAGGCTTGTTATTCCTACATTCTCGTAAGTTTTAAGCATTTATAAAATTAAGAGTTTAAATTTCTCTTTGGTTCTTAAAAGAACTCTTTGAACTTATCGGTTATTCCGTGGCGTTCATCAAGACTTATCAATTGGATCTCCATCACCGATTGTGGCGTCTTCACATACCAAGGTTCTTGCTTCTCTATAAGCAACGGGTCGAGGTCTTCCATCCTAGCCAAATACTAGAGCGGTTCTTCCGAGCTAATCCGATCACCGGTCTCCTCACAAGTTTGACGGGGTTCGTATCATTTGGTATCAAAGCAACAGGTTCTATTTTTCTGGTTTGCCTATCTTTTATGTTTTTAGTTTTCTTCTTTGTCCGAACCCAATTTAGTCACTACTTTCATCAGTTCCTTCTAAATTCCGTTCAATCCCCAATTTTAGTTACAACCTAATATCTACTCCATCCCAAGTCCGATTTTTTTCACTCTTGATCAGATATAACTTTTGTTTGTTTCCTTGTTTTTGAACAGTCCATTCTAGGTTAAAAAAAAAAAAAGGGAAAGTAAAGGAAAAGAATCCAGTAAAAAAAAAAAAATTAAGCCGGAAAAAAAAAATCATATAATTTTATCATCATTCTTGTTTCTAGCAATCCAATTCCCACCATAGTATAAAAAAATAAATAAATAAAGCTTGAATATTAGTTAACGCCACCAACCTGTCCTTTTCTTCTTGATAGGTTTTTGATTGAATTTTGCGGAAAATTTTGATTTGTTTGATTAGTTCCAAAAGAATTAGAAGAGAAATTCTAAGTGGAAAAAGGCAAGAGTGGTCAGATTATTAGAGTGAGAAAAAGCCAAATATATTGTGTGAAAACACGAGTGAACTAAGTGAATCAATCTTCGAGTGAAAATACATGAGGGAGTGATTTGTGAGGTCCTACTTTTTTTCCTAACCTTGTTTGTAGCAATATGTCAAACAATGGTGCATTCGAGGGTGTGACGGGAGGAATTGACACGAAGTTTATTATGGAGGCCTTAACTAGTGAAGTAAAGAGGATATTTAGGGCTGAATTGGAACAATTCCATGAGAGGGTGGAGCAAAGCTTCGAGCATCCACGAAACCCTCCAATAAGGCATAGAAGGGAGAGACTACCAAGAAGAGGGGTGCGGGTAGAAGAAGAAGAGTATGACGGAGGAGGTTTTGAGGGTGAGATTGATCATGATTCGATTGTTGATGATAGGAGGTATGAGGGGAGACTTAGAGAAACTAGGAATTGGGAAGGTAATAATTTGGGAAACTTTAAGATGAAGATTCCATCTTTCCAAGGCAGGAATGACCCTGAGGCATATTTTGAGTGGGAGAGGAAGGTAGAGTTGGTTTTTTATTGTCACAATTATTCCGAAAATAGGAAGGTGAAACTTGCTACCATAGGATTCATGGACTATGCAACAGTGTGGTGGGACCAATTTGTTTTTAATATGAGACGGAATAGGGAGCTAGTAGTGGAAACATGGGAAGAGATGAAGAGGGTGATGCGAAAGAGATTTGTTTCAACTTACTACTACCGGAGTCAGACAACAAGTCGAAAAACCCGAGGCAAGTGGCAACTAGTGTATAGGATTATTGAAGGAGATGAAGGTTGCAATGACTAGAGCAAATATTGAAGTAAAGATCGAGAGGCTGGGCAATGGTGAGGTTTCGGTAGGTTTAAACAAAGTGCATTCCAAATGTGGTGGAATTGCAACATTACGTAGAGTTGGAGGATATGGTGCATATGGCTATCAAGATCGAGAATCAAGTCAAGAGGAGGGACAATACCAACACACGTTCTAAACCTAGTCCAATTTCATCCACTTAGAAGTCGAATCTATGGAGGAAGGAAGATAAGCCACCCAACGCTAAGCCTAAAATAGAATAAGAACAAGAGGTGACCATACAAGGAAATCAAGACCATGAATCAGATTGTGATTCTAGGCCATCCTTGGAGGATGCCGATTATGAGGAATACGTTGCCCAAGAAGAATCATTTGGTCAGAAGGAGGGCTATGTGCTTATGAAGAGGGACGAGTAAACGAGAACATTTTTTCTGCCACTAGGTGCCAAGTCTAAAACAAGGTATGTAGTGTGATCTTTGATGGTGGGAGTTGCACTAGTGGCGCTAGCACCACCTTAGTGGAGAAACTAGGGTTGTCAACAAGCGGGCCTTGGAAATTTGATTAGAGAGGCAACCTTGAAAGTTTCAAGAATCATTTCAGTTTCATGAAAGACAAGAATCATAACTTTTGTAACTTTGACACCGTAAAACAAGTGTAAGGAAGATCAAGTGAGGTTAAAGCAAGAGTGTGGTTAAAAAAAGAATGAAAAAGAGAGTGAACAAAAGAAAAAGAGTGAAAAAGAGAGCGAACAAAAAAAAGTGTGAAAAAGAGAGTGAAAGAAA
Source organism: Tetrastigma voinierianum (assembly GCA_016808115.1). Taxonomy (NCBI): domain Eukaryota; kingdom Viridiplantae; phylum Streptophyta; class Magnoliopsida; order Vitales; family Vitaceae; genus Tetrastigma; species Tetrastigma voinierianum. The sequence continues at coordinate 428,324 of JAEQBH010003140.1, read as the reverse complement.
AAAATATCAGGAAGTGAACTATGAAAAAGGAGAGGAAACAAAAAGAAAGGAAAGCTTCTTTATCAAAGATAGTGAGCTCAAGAGATCTTTTTATTCTAACAAGCCTATGGTTGTACTTTTGTACAAAGAGGAACTTTTTAATACTAACCAACTTGACACTTCTTTGCCTAGTTCTATTGTCTCTCTTTTGCAGGAATTTTAAGATGTCTTTCCCGAGGAAATTCCGAAAGGGTTACCTCCTATCTGAGGGATCGAACATCAAATTGATTTTGTCCCTGATGCTACCATTCCGAATCGACCCGCTTATAGGAGTAATCCTGAGGAGACAAAGGAACTCTAAAAGCAGGTTGGTGAATTAATGGAAAAGGGATATGTGACAGAGAGCTTGAGTCCATGCGCCATTCCTGTGATTTTAGTTCACAACATTATAGTTAAGATTCGAGGACAAATCTTTTCGAGGAAGGATGAATGATGAGAATCAAAGCACAAAGGCGATCCATGTTGCTCCCTAAGGGCGATGGTCCTTTTCAAGTCCTTGAGCGCATCAATGATAATGCATGCAAGCTTAGACTTGTTTCAGTGAGTGGACCGGCCAAGTCAACCTGCCCTATGACATAAGCCAGGGCCCTTCATGTGTTTTAATTCGAGATGCCCACGTGGAAGAAGCTTGCGTGTTCAAATCTAAAAAGGAAACAAAGATGGTCCACGTCATCAAATTAAATCTAGACTTGTACCAAGAGCCAAGGTGTTTTTGACTTGTCAGACGGCCGCTATTTGAGTCGATTCGCTATGATTTGTTCCTCGGACGGTGTCGATTTGCTATCGACATTCTCTAGATTATGGTTGATTTGATTCCCAAGCCTTATCCTGGAATTATCTAGTTTCCTTTTTTTTTAGTGTGTTACTTAGGAAAAAGTATGTTAGCTTCCTTTTCTTGTTTTTTGCTAAATATTCCTTTCATCGCTCGAATATCTAGCTTATATTCTTCATATTTTCGCCTATTTAAAGGCTTGTTATCCCTACATTATGTAAAAGTTTTAAGCATTTATAAACCGAGAGTTTAAACCTCTGGTTTTAAAACAACTCAACTTGATTTGCAAAGGAGTTTGATGAGTGCCATCAGATGCCACTGGGTTTATCACCGACAGGGAGTGTCTCTCACATACTGAATGCCGGCTTCTCAAGGGGCAACTGCCGAGGCTATCCAACATCCAAGCCGTAAAATACTGGTGCCGCTCTTTCCGAGCTAATCCATCACGCCCCTCACAAGTCGACGGTTCATATCATTTGGTATTAGAACCAAATCAACCCAAAATACAGCAAATCGTGAAATCAACACCAAATCAAGTAAAATCACTTAAAATAGCAAGAAATCAACAAGTCAAAAACATTCCTTGGGGCTCTTGGTCCAAGTCCCATTTAATTTGATTGACGACCATCTTTGTTTCCTTTAAAGTCGAACACGTGAAATCTTCTTCCACGCGGCATCCTGATGAAAAACATAAAGGGCCCTGGGCTCAGGTCATGTGGTCTAGTGGGACTTCGTCACCTTACATTCATCGGGCAAATCTAGCTTGCATGCATTGTCATTGATGCGCTCGAGGACTTGAAAAGGACCATCGCACCTAGGGAGCAAATATTGACGCTTCTTGGTGCTTTGATGGGAACCTCACTAACTCATGGGAGAAGACCCGTGATCGAATTAGCTTAGAAGAACCGCTCTAGTATTTAGCTTGGATGGAAGACCTCGACCCGTTTCTTATAGAGAAGCAAGAACCTTGGTATGTGAGGGCGCCACAATCGGTGATGGAGATCCGATTGATAAGTCTTGATGAACGCCACGGAATAACCGATAAGTTCAAAGAGTTCTTTTAAGAACCAAAAAGAAATTTAAACTCGATTTTATAAATGCTTAAAACTTGTAGAATGTAGGGATAACAAGCCTTTAAATAGGCCAAAAAATATGAAGAATAGAAACTAAATATTAGGCCACAAGGAAAGTAAATATTTGGCCAAAAACAACAAAGGAAACTAACATACTTTTTCCTAAAGTAACACACTAAAAAAAAGGAAACTAGATAATTCAAGGATAAGGCTTGGGAATCAAATCAACCGCAATCTAGAATAAACCAACAGCAAATCAGCACCAAATCAGCATAAAATTAGGAACAAATCAGCCCTAAATAAGCTCTAAAATAGCAGCAAATCAGGAACAAATCATTACAAAATCAACTCCAAAATAGCAGCAAATCAGCAGAAAATCAACACCAAATCTGCAGCAAATCAGCTCCAAAATAGCAACAAATCAACAAGTCAAAAACACCTTAGCTCTTGGTCCAAGTCCGGATTTAATTTGATGACGTGGACCATCTTTGTTTCCTTTTTGGTGTTGAACACGTGAGCTTCTTCCACGTGGGCATCTAGGATTAAAACATGAAGAGCCTTGGCTCGTGTCATAGGGCCCAGTGGGACTTCAAGCGAGTCCATACTGATGTGCTCGAGGACTTGAAAAGGACCATCGCCCGTAGGGAGCAACATGGATCGCCTTTGTGCTTTGATTCTCATCAAGTATTCTTGATCATATCCCACCAACTACCTGCCTCATCTCTTAACATAAAAGAGGCTAAGGACACTCTACTTTCTTCAAAAACTGCCATTACATCCAATATTTTCTTTATTTATTTCAACCAATCCTCAGCTTCAATAAAATTAGGACCACCCTGAAAGATTGGAGGAACTAGTGCCTTAAAATTCCAAATTAAGCTCACATTCTGATTCCCTGATTTGCCTCGGAGATGACATACTTCATTCCTAAATTTCATTATCTTGAATTGGTGAAGGGGGCCTAAGTGTTTGTCTGGTCTTGGTTGGCACATGTTTCCTTGCTTGATACATTTTGTCTTTAAAATGTAGACAAAGATTAGTTTATAATGTGTCATGGGATAAGAACCATCATTGATTCAAAATGTTCTTACACAACAATTTATAATAATCATGTAACATGCAATAACATTTTCACAAGGAAGGAATTCAAGCAAGAATCATAGTATAAAATTTCAATTTAATATACTTGTCATCTTATGGTAATGGCACCACATAAGTGCACACTCTTGATGTCATAGCTAGGGAAACTCATATCAATGCAAGTAAACATATCATCGTCCCCAAAACATAAAATCCTAATACTCAAAACTTCATACTTCATCTTCACAACATTATCTTTCAGCAAAAGAATGGTTAAAGTGTTACTAAGGACTTTAGTGTACCTATTGGGCTATCCACCTAACAACCTTCAAGATCAATCCCTTGGCTCTGATACCAAGTTGTCAAACCCAAAATTTTTTTTTTTTCCGTAAATACTCAATATACAATATGGAGATAAAAGATGGTTGATCATCAAATAAATTTATACAATATACGATTGTAATAGAAAACCTATTATAAACAAGATGCATCCATTGAAAACCTCATAACATTCATTATACAAAAGGTACTCTTGTGAAAACAACCTGGACTTTGTTCTTTCACACACCTTTGATTCGTGGGCGAGCCAAGTAAAAATTTTAATCAACAAAATTTATATCTCAGGTTCCTACCGCGTTAAAAGCCATCGGCAAAGATAAAGGTTCTGTGGTCAACACCTGGATGGGCCTTCGTGAGATAAGAGTTACGTGGGATTGAAAAAACAGGCTACTCTACTTGTGGATTTGTGTAAAAACAGTGTGTGAATGTTTGAAACTGAAAACAAATTAAAATAAAAGCTAAAAATATAAGTCCTCAAGTATCACTCTCTAGCTAGTGGTTCTAAGTAAGCTAACATGTGCTCTGGTCTTTTCCTTGCTATTGGGAGGATGACATATAGTCATTTCCGAACCAGACGATCTTCATTTAGCTTAAAATATAAAACTTAAGTTTCCTTAAAAATGGCATTCAATGAGCGAATGCTCCTGGGATGGTAAGAACACACTCCTCTCCTAAACCTACCCTACAAAGGACTAATAATAGGAGATTAACTAACTGGCATCAAGTGATCTAGTGGGATATATCCACTGAACCCAAAAGCTTGCCAACACACTTTAGGGAGAGCATGCCTAAGAGACGAATCCTAAGGTGAGTAGCAGGAACACAAATACCCATAAATGCATACATGAAAAGCATGAGAACATGCAATTTTATCTCAAACTAACACCTAGTGGCCTTCCCTTTCAAGGATGATGGGGTTTTAGCCGAACATCCCTTGATTTGTCATCATCAAGGGGTGTTTGGCTACCAAGAAAATGCAAGAAAATGAAGGAGAGGGAGAGAAAATCACAAAACCAGCTGAGAGAGAGGAAGCTTCGTGCCCAATTTTCTTGATTGATTGATGGACTGAAAGATTGATTGAAATTACAAGCTTGATGGAGCTTATATAGGTGCTCAGTAACAAGGAAATTAAAACTATGTACAATGAAACCAAAATTACATCAAGGGAAAATTTGTACAAAGCCAAACAAAAAGGGGGTAAAAGCAACAACAATAGCGCAGGGAGCAATGTTGCAAAATTCACAGAACTCATAGTTCTTCCAGTCATGAATTTTCGCAACTCTTTCAAAATTCAACCCGCTCTTCTTTCTTTTGCATTTGCTCCAAATCTCCTCTAATTCGATAATGCATCTTCGAATTCGGCTCGGGTTCATCGTGTTTGAATCAGATTGAAGATAAAGAGGTATTTGGCAAGCAAAACTACTAAAAAATGGGCCTACAAATGTGCTCAAGAGCAAAGTCAGACCTCACGTATCAATCAGGGGTTATTTGGGCTGATTAGTACACAAAGTGCTTAAACCCGCAATAACCGTGGCTCAAAATAACACTATTTGGGTACTAATCACTTCAACCGACACATCATAAATTCCTTTAGCAACGATAAAAAAGAAAAGATCACGCAGCTATGTGTATGCAAAAGGATTGTCTGTTCAAAAGTGTGTGTATAAGTACGCCTTACCCTCAATATGAAAGATTGGGACTCGCATAAAAAACCAACTCGGGAGAATAAATGCCATATTGTGTGGACTTTGGTTAGAAAGCAGTTGTTCATTCCAAGGAATCAACCTCGAACTTCCACCAAAAAATCTAAGTGAGCTTAAAGGATCGCTTTACCAATAAGCTGCTAAGCTACTCTCCCCCCCAACCAAGCTACTGCCAATGCCTTAGACTGCTAACCAACCTTAATAGATTCAGTTCCACTCTTATTTCACACTTATGTTGTATTGTAGGGTGCAATGCTGAGAACTCGATTTCACCAAAGTCCGTGTAACAGGAATCCATCGATGACTCCCAACCAACTAAGGTTTAGGGCATCAAGCCAAAATGATCTTTCAACCACTAACTCTATTGGTTTCAACCCGGACTTCGAATGATTTCGAGAATCCAACACCTACAACTCGCTAAACTCCACCCATCCACCCATGTAGCGAGCATTAAGCTCCAAGGGCTCCCAACCACTCGCTTAGGCACCAAGCTTTAAAAGTTTTCACAGAGAATTTCGATCTGCTCGAGTTTCCAAGGCAAAGTATCAAGGGCTTTTCTAATTTATTTTTCTTTTTCTTTTCTTTTTCTTTTTGTTTTGGAAGACTTCATTGGCCTTCACTCATGGGGAACCTTAACCTATTATAGGCAGTCAACGAAGCTAGGCCAGTTTTGCAAAGTAAAGAAAGAGTATGCAACTTTTCAGCCTATTGACGAAAACTGACGTGCACTATGTGTGGTTAGCTAAAGGTGGATGAAAAAGGTTGAATTCTCGGGGACTTCAACTAACCATCTACTTAATCATGCATGGGACTATTCTTGTACTGATGGTATCATACGTTGCTTCAACTTTTCACTTAAGGTGAGCGCAACTAAAAAAAAAAAAAAAAAAATCAAAGGCAAAATTGATTTGCAAAGTGTAGAAACACGGAGTCAGATTATATATATAAAGGTGTATTTCACAAAAAGTTCAATTTTTCAAAATGAAGTAAATAAAGAAGCCATTAACATACAAAATGGCTTTGGCTGAAAGGTGTGGTGGCCAAACAAACTGAATCATTAGTATGAACATCACTTCCAACACTAACTCTCCCTAAACCAAGTATACCATTGTCCGCAATGGGGTGTAGATCGGAAAGATAGTGGAGGAAGTGGTACCTCCTCAATGGGTGACTGAAGAAGAATCGTCCTCAGCCTGGACAGGTTGAGGTGCTGCTAGAGGAGTGGTTGATGATGCTGCAGGAGATACTGCAGAAGCCACTCCCAAATGTGTGGCCTGAGGGTTTCATGGGGGGTCTAGGAGGAAAATCTCCTCCCCGTCTGCAGTGTTCTGCGCAACATAGGGCTTCACTCTCTGTCCATTGACCTTGAACACTTTATTATCATTTGGGTTGAGCAGTCTACTGAACCATTGGGTTATGCTTGATGAATGATGAATGGTCCAATCCATCTCTTGATTCAGCTTTCGTCTTAAAAAGTGGAGCCTGGGTCATATAGTAGACTTGATCCCCTCTTATTGAAGTTCTTCCGGTTATGAGCCGATCATGCCACTTTAATTTGTCCTTCGCAATTTCGAATCAAGTAGCGCTGTCTTCTAAGCTCTTCTAACTCATCGGAGATCAAGGAGTCTCTAAGGCAACTCTTCCCATGTCCATATTCAAATTTTAATCGCCCACCACTGTATTCACTTCCACAAAGTGTGGCATGCCTCACATAACCAGCGATAGGGGGGACATTCCAAGGATGGTCTCAGAGTGCTGTCTCTGAGGCGCCTTATTAGGAATCCGTGCTTGAGAGACCAATCCTTCCTATCTGGAAGTTCACCAATTTCATCAATATAGTCTTGATTTCCCCCGTTGGCTAGCTTTACTCGCCACTACCGAGGATGATAAGGTGGCCACTTTCTGTCTCGACACTACTGGATAGGAGACTTCCCAAAAGGTTTGTTGCAATAAATATGAACCTCCATCACTGATTATGGCTTGGGAACTTCAATCTGTGAGAATATGTTCTTCTTTAAGAATTTCAATATTTGCCTGTGGTCCGTCGTCTACAAATCGCTACGACCCACTTTGACACATAGTCAACTCCTACGAGGATGTAAGGAAATGGTCCCATGAAGTCGATGCCCCAAATATCAAATAACTCAACAACTAGAATAGGGTCTAAAGGCATCATATGATCTAATTTAGAGATTTTTCCCAACCTCGCATTTGTCGCATTGTTTGCACATGGTATGCATCCTTAAACAAAGACTACGAATAGAAACTCATTCAGAACCTTCATCATATTTTCCGAAGCGAAATGACCTCCACAAAAGCACCAAGCCATGGTAGTGGCCGAGTATCCCCGGTTGTTCTCCTTTCTATGACACACTTTCTCGATTATTTGATCATCACAATATTTGAACAAATAGGTTCTTCCCAATAGTAGGAGCGGACTTTGCATGGAAAGCAACTTCTCATTACAAAAGCTTCCATTATGTCAAGTAAATCCTCCCGTTACTAAAAAGTTGGCAATGTGAGCAAACCAAGGAGCACTGTCCACAGTAAGTAGAGACTCCTCTAGGAATTCGTCATAAATTGAGGGTCAGGGGTGTCAGGTTAGTCCTGAAAGATGATCAAATGTATTTTCCACACCCTTCCTTATCTCGAATCGCAAGTTGAACTCCCCCCGTAGTAAGAGGACCCATCTGATAAGCCTAGCCTCGTGCATTTTGCTTAGTGAGCGTATATTTTAAAGCCAATGATCTCGTGAAGATAATTATATCCGCCCTATCAAATATGCATGAAACTTGTCCGTGCAGGCATAGACCACCGCTAGCAATTCTTTCTCTGGTAGTGTAATTCTCCGAGCTTCATTCAATGCTTTTCGCTAGCATAGTAAAACCACATAAGGCTTCTCTCGCTTCTTTGTCCGAATTGTCTGATAGCGAGGTCACTTGCATCGCATTATAACCTAAAGTTGCCAAATAAAATTTCACTATCGTAGTGGTTAAATAAGCTTTTTAGCTCTTCAAACTCATTGCATTCTGCATCCCACTCAAACTTGGCATCTTTTTCTAGAAGCTTATAAAGTGGTTTGGAAGTTTTTGAGAAGTTCTGTATGAACCTCATGTAGAAGCCTGCATGCCCCAAAAATTGCCTCACAATCTTGACATTCGTGGGTGGGGGCAGTTTGGAAATCAACTCAATTTTTGCTTTATCAACTTCAATTCCTTTCTCTGAAATGATATGCCCCAAAAAAATGCCCTGGCTGACCATAAAATGGCATTTTTCCCAGTTCAGCACTAGGTTTTTCTATATGCACCTATGCAGGACGGTTTCCAGGTTGCTTAGGCATTCCTCAAAACTCCCTCCATAGACTGTAATATCGTCCATGTAAACCTCTATACTGCGCTTTACCAAATCGCTGAAAATGCTGAGCATACATCATTGAAATGTGGCAGGGGCATTACAAAGGCCAAATGCCATCCTCCTGTATGCATACGTGCCAAATGAGCATGTGAAGGTTGTCTTTTCTTGGTCCTCTACAGCAATCTCAATTTGAAAATATCCCGACAGCTTGCCATCTAGAAACAATATAAGGGGGTGGCCGAACTTTCAAGTAGTTGATCCATGAATGGTAGAGGGAAGTGATCCTTCCATGTTACTTCATTTAGCCTTTGATAATCAATGCATACCCTCCAACCCGTGGTAAGGCGAGTGGGTATCTCCTCTCCTTTTTCATTGTGCACTGTAGTTACCCCCGATTTCATAGGCACTACCTGGGTCGGACTCACCCAAGTGCTATCTGATATAGGGTATATGATACCGGCTTGCAGCAGCTTTAAGACTTTTGCTCTAACCACTTCTTGCATATGTGGGTTCAGTCTTCTCTGTGGCTGCCTCACTGACTTTGCCTCCTCTTCTAAGTAAATGTCAGTACACCCGCCACTAATGCCCTTCAAATCGGTAATATTCCACCCCAGGGCTTGCTTGTTCTCTATGAGGATATGTAGCAGGCTACCCTCCTGTATAGTGCTGAGCGAGGATGAAATGACCACTGGACACTGCTGATTAGTACCCAAAAAGTGCTATTGTGAGTCCTATTTAAGATAGGTTTTGAGTGCTTTTTGCGTACTAATCATATTAATTAAGTCAATTGACATGTGAAGGTCCGATTAGTACTACTGATTTTGTTTCGAGGCTATTTTTGATAGTTTTGCAGGTTTTGTGAGCCTCCGCCATCATATCAAGCTTGGCATCATAATTGTGATGTTTTATGCTGAGTTTGATGAATTCCCTAGCGATTTCATCGCTTCTGGGATGAAGAAATGTCGGACCGAGGTGAAGAAATACAAATCGATCGTGCAGAAGTGTTGTTGAATACGATTTTCGCAAGGATTGCGAAAATTTTGCAATGGTAGCGAAAATTTCGCAGTCCTAGCGAAAATTGCGCTATGCCATATTTTCGCTATCATAAAGAAAGTTACTATGAATATTAAAATTAAATTTTCGCTTATGCTCGCAATTCGCTTATGATAATGAAATTTCTCGCTTATCATGTAGAAAGTTACTATGAATAGCGAAATTAAATTTTCGCTTATGCCTCGCAATTTTCGCTTATGATAAATTTCGCTTATGATAAAGAAAATTTACTCCGTGGCATAAATAAAATGTCGCTTCTCTTTGCGGATCCAAACGACCCCGCTTTTGTGTAATTCCCATTTTTCCTCAATGTAATCATTTTATTTTGGTATTTTTGGTATTTCACATCTTTAAGGCTATATAAGCCACCTTATGGACAAATCAGAACCCTAACTTTTTGCAACTTTCAATCCATGCAATTTTTCCTTCGTCCTAGCTTTTCTCTTTCTCTCTCTTCTTTCTTCTCATTTTCTACATTAAACACACCCCTTTGAGGATGACAACTCAAAGGATGTTCAAGCAGTTCAGAACCTTGAAGAGGAGGGCTGCTAGGTCGGGTTAATGGTGGCTCGTGTGTGTTCCTCCTGCTTTAAAATGAAGCAGCATCGATTTATGTTTCAAACTTTCCAAACTAGGGTTTAATGTTATTTAATGTATTTCCTTTGGTCAATAATTTGGCATGTTTTTAGGGTTCAAGCAGTATTCTTAATGGTAGATACACTGACATTCATTAGGTGTCATTTACGAGCCACTGAAATTAGGTTAAATGATGTATTTTTCAAACTGCTGGAACATTAAATGCTCAGTAAATGCTTTGGCTCAAATAGGAGTGATTTTAAGGGTTAGTTTTTAAAGTTAAACAAAGATCCGGTTTTGGCTATGACTATATGTCATTTGCCCTAATGCGAGTAAATAACCCGAGGACATCTTTATAACCTCATTTTATCAAGCTAGTGACCCAAGACTTCAAGGTCCCATTCCACACCTTAATTTAAACTCCATTTCGCTAACCTAGTGACAACAACACCCACACTTTTTAATGCAAATCCAAAAATCCAAATGAAAGCCTCACCATTTTGAATCATGATACAATTCATTTGTAAGATGAAAACACATCCCTGTTTTCGACCCTAGACCGCTATAATGCAATAGCTTGACTACGGCAGTAGGAGGAATATAGGATACAAATTTTGTTGATTCCGGATCACCCTACTATGGCACGAATCAACTGCTCATGCTCTTTCAAATAAGCATACTTCAGCTCCACAAGCAAGGGTTTGAGCTCCATTTTCTGAGGCTCACCGATTCTTCTGACAATTAAACGCCAAATTTCATGTTTTCTTCCTCCGTTCCCGCATAGATTTATGTCGCCTTCCCGTCGTCTTCCGCACACTCACCAACTCTTCGCCGCTGTATCATGCATCCCCTCGCCGATCACTTGTTCCTCCGTGATGGTGTCAATGATGCATGCCGCTCGTGACATCTTCCACCGGTCGCATGTGCTTTTTGTACTTAGGTGGTAGCATAAGCTGAGCTCTAAGGTCATGTTTCTCCGGGCTGGTGAGTTGCATGACACCATTTTTTCTATTGATAATTGCATTGGAGGTGGCCAAGAATGGTCTCCCCAAGATGATAGGTACATAATTGGCTCCTGCTGCTTCTGGTTCTGTGTCAAGTACAACAAAATCTACTTGATAGTAAAATTCATTCACTCTCAGACGTGACATCTTCCATTGTCCCCTTGGTATTTTGATCGACCCATCAGCAAGAGAGACAAGGTGGATGGAGGTGGGCTTTAGCTCCCAACCCCAAATATCACAGACATCAATAGGGGAGGAGATTCTGCCGGGTTACAAGTGTAATATCCAACTGGATTGAAAGATAAACACAGCCGGAATTTAAAATTTTTATCCCTTAACCCACTAAGGATCACATGCGCTTCATAAAACCGAAGGGAAGGATAAACGAACTTACCTCTTGTAGGATCGATTCGCCAAGCCTTCAAAGTCTACGCCTTGGTTTATTCTGAGATCTTCAAAGATGCCATTTTCCTCGAAAACGACCACCTCTACAAGTATCCACAAACGAACAAATAATGAACGATCTTGTTGGAATGCTAGTTCAGTTCACTCTTCAAAACGAAATTAGGGTCTCTCTGCTTTTGGTTGTTCCTAAAGTAAAAGACACCACTACAAAAAACCGCTATATGTTCCACATATATATATTTATAAGTCCGCTAGGGTTTTAAATCAAAAACGAATTTTATATTATATATATTTAAAAATCTTTTAAATAATAACAATTTAAATTCAAATCCTTATCAGATAAGGAAACAAATTTATATTATTATACATTTAAAACTCTTTTAAATAATAACAATTTAAATTCAAATCCTTATTAGATAAGGAACCGAATTTATTTATATTATTATATATTTAAAATTTTTTAAATAATAACAATTTAAATTCAAACTCTTACGATAAGGAAACGAATTTATATTATTATATATTTAAAACTCTTTTAAAAAAACTTTGCTGCATTATTTCCTTATCCAATAAGAAAATATAACAAATTAATTATCGTTATAATTTAAATCATGAATTTAAACTTTCACAAAATTAAATTCGAATTTAAATAACAACTAATTGTTATTTGTAATTTAAAATAATCTCATCATTTTAAATTACTATAGAGAGTGAAAAACCATAACCATTATTATTCGTTCTTAATGTGCCAACTTAGGTTCATTAAACACGTCGTAGCCTAAATCACATTTTGATCCTACAAGTCATAAGTGGCCTCTAGCAAGACATTATGACTACCCAAGTTAAATGAAAAGCTCATGATTCGAGACAACCTTAATATAGCTAATGACACAATCCTTTTGTCTCATGATATCTTGATAGAATATAAGGCATGGATAAAGTCAACCTTATATCGTTCTATCTTTGATTACTCAAAACCCAATTAGGATCGACTAAACAAATGACATTGACTTCATCAATTCATTTGAGCACGGCCATGCATTTCAATCTCAATTGTCAAGGGGGACCCAAAGATATCTCTCTTATAATAAAGAGGGACAAATTCCATTTTAATCGCTTCATATCTCACTACATAATTCTTTATTATGTTCAAGTATAACCTTATAGTCATCCGATTAAAGACAACGTTTGATTATATCAAACACAATATTCCTTATGTTGAGAACTATAGCGATCTCAGGTCAAAGTATTTAATGATTATTAAACTATTAGAGATTAAACTTATGACTTCCTTGATCCATGTATTAATCTCAAGACGCATGTCCAATATTTGTTCTCAACAATTAGATATAAATTGATTTGTATCTCATACACATATTCATCCCATGAATACTGAATTTGCTTTATATTAATCTTAATTCATTGTTATTCCCATAACAATAACTGACAGGGACATTTTAGAATAATTAATAATATTATTCAAGGACATTATATATAATAAACATGCAAATCATCATAATAATAAATTCTCATAAATAGTCAAAATACCATGTCCATACAATAGGCCTAGAGCACTATTACTAACAGATTCACACTTGCTCCCATATCTAACAGTGATTTCTCCAAGCAAGTGCCTCCTATATTAACTGAAATGGTCGGATAACCCGGATCTTTATATTTTACTGGAGTCTTGTATTGGATAATGGCATTGACTTGTTCGCCGTGAAGGCTTGCCTATTATTTAGCCATCTTTCACTCGTGCACAAGTCCTTTAGTAAATTTTACTGTGGGGACCTGTTTGATCATGTCAAGCAGTGGATGTTTAATCTTTACTGCCTCAATACTTCTAACATTTCAACTTGATTAATGGCCTTCTTTTTATCTTTAATGCTCGAGGGAAGGGTAGGGATGCCTTATTTTTCTCTACAGTCTGCTTCATCACCACCTCCTCTAGTTCAGTCTCTAAAGCTTCCTGCCCTGGGTCTATTGCCTTGGGTGTTGGCTGTGCAAGCTCCTTGCCACTCCTTAGTGTGATGATTGCCTTGACCTCATTCATTCCGAATTCCGGGGCCTGAGGAGCTCATCATGCAACCCCATGGGGTTTGTCAGCTCGAGAGGGAAAATTTCCCTTTTCTTGCACTTGTTGCTGGTTAGTTAACCTGGAAACGGAGTACTGCAAGTCATCTATTTTTTTGTTGAGAGTGCCTTCCAATGTTTCGAGGACCGAGATTCACCGCCTCGCTTCTTCCATAAAGTTACCTTAACCTTAATCAGCACAAATGGTTTGCTCCACGTGGACGCAGGTTGGTGGTCGGCCGCCGCGCACCCTAAGAAACATGTCGGGGGCTCGCTTCCATAATATATTAGATGACTCCTCCAATTTGACTTAGAGTGTTCCCATATGGAGGCTTGTTGAGGGCCTACTCTTGATCTGCACTATGTCGCCCAAGCCGCATCAAATCCTTAGCGAGGGAGCAATTGAACAAAGGATTCCTGGTGACTGGATCGGGCAATTGAAACATGGCTTGAGGTACAGGTTTCAACACGCCCGTACTTGCGCCGATTTCACATTTAGCCTCCCAACCTTCTAGTCAAAGAAGATAGCTTGGCTTTCATTTCACATCCTCCTACGCTGAATACTGGCTTCCCTTTCGCTATCAGAAGTTTTTGACTCTCTCTACCTCCTCACACTTATCCGATCCTTTCGAGGTTTCAAAGAACATAGCTGAGGAAGTCCATGGCTTCACCTGGATTCTTGCTGAGGAAGTCCCCCTCCACACATGGTCTCCAAGAGTTGTTTCATGGTAGGGGACATTCCATCGTAAAAGTGGTTTACCAACATCCATGTGTCAAACCATACAGGGCGGCATCATATTCCGGCGGCACTTCCAAAGACGATGCACCTCACCACGCGAGAGCTGCGCAAGATCTTGGTTCTTCAAACGTTATCTGTGGCACCAAGAACTGGTGTCTGCTTAAAACACTAGTCTGACGTCTCGTTCGGACCTTCGCCTGGGTTTGTTCTTTGCGTGGTCATTGAAAGTTTAAACTTCTTGCACCCTCTTTGAAAGTTGTGCAAACTTCCTCAAAATCCCGGATGTGTGTGTATGGATTTTCGTTTTCCATACCATGAAAAGTTAGGAGCAGGGGAACCAGATAAGGCCTCATTGACACATCCTCAGCAGGGGGTATAATGCATGAGGGTGCGCCACCAGGGCGAGTGTATCTCATTGACCGTATAGGCATTAGGGTCTCACAGGAACCCCCCGTCGGCTTTGTTGCTCATCGTGGGCTCCATCCCATTGGTGTGGAAATCGATTTCACACTTTGTCTAATTGGAGCACTTAGCCTCTCTTCCACCTTCTCCTCGCAGAGCTTCAGCCCCACTCGTATAAGCTGCTACGAATACTACACAAACAAGAAACCAACAAAAACAAGGTTACCTAAAGGGTTAAAGTTAGCTAAAATCAAAATAGGGGAAAACAGTTTGCATAGTAGGGCCTCTTTCAAACTCCCTACGCTGAACTGGCAAGCTCGGGGAAAAATGGTAAAATAAAAAAGAAAATGAGAATTTACCAATACTGCGGATGTGGATAACAAGCCTGCCAACTTCTTTCTCAATTAGGTACCATTCCAAGCAACGACACCATTTGATTCGTATGCAGCTAAGTAGGTGTACCGAATCAAAATTTGTAGGGTTCCTAACACGGGCCAGAGCAAAGCTACTACAAAAGATGCTGGTCCGGGGTGAACACTGGGATGGGTTTTCGTGAGATGGTTAAGAGTAGATTAAAATGGTGCTTTACTCTGATTTGTATCAGTAAAATAGTGTGTGAATGTTTTGAAACTGAAACAAATTAAACAAAGTTAAAGGAGAAGTCCTCAAGTATCAATTCTCCCTGGCTTAGGTCTCACAGCCAATATGTGCTCTGTCTTTTCATTTAGCTTTAAAATATAAACCCTAAAAGTTTTCCTCTTAAAAAATGGCATTCAATGAGCGTAAATGCTCCTAGATGGTAAGAACACATCTCCTAAACCTACCCTACAGTGACTAATAGGAGACAACTAACTGGGCATCAGTGGATCTAGTGATAAGTATCCATCAACCTAAAAGTTTCTGCCAAATACACGTTAGAGAGCATGCCTAAGAGATTTAACCTAAGGTGAGAAGAACACAAATACCCATAAATGCATACATGAAAAGCATGAGAACATGCAAATGTATCTCAAAACTAACACCTAAAGGGCCTTCCCTTCAAGGATGATGGTTTTAATTTCTAACATCCCTTGATTTGTCATCATCAAGGGGTGTTTGGCTACCAAGAAAATGCAAGAAAATGAAGGAGAGGGAGAGAAAATCACAAAACCAACCGAGGGAAAGGAAGCTTCGCGCCCAATTTTCTTGATTGGTTGATGGACTGAAAGATTGATTGAAATTACAAGCTTGACTGAGCTTATATAGGTGCTCGTAAGAATAAGGAAATTACATAACCATGTACAAAGGAACCAAAATTACATCAAGGGAAAATTTGTACAAAGCCAAAAAAAGCGGGTCAAAAAGGCCAATAAAGAAAGCGTGAGCAAGTTACGAATTTGCAAAGCCGCGACTTCGCAACTCTACAAAATTCCATCGCTTCTTTCTCTTGCATTTGCTCCAAATCTCCTCTCTCGATTCGATAACGCATCTCGACCCGGCTCTGGGTTCATCATATGTTTGAATCGAATTGAAGATAAAGAGGTATTGGCCCAAAACTACTAAATAATCCATACAGTGGATTCACAGGTCGGATTCTACAGACACTGGTTATTTGTGCTGATTTACTTTACACTGTGCACCGAACTGACATACCAGGTCTCAATTGGCACCCATTTATGGACCCACACCCGACGACTTTAGAACTTTGATTCGCCTTAGAGTCACCAATAAGTGTACAGTATATATATATTGTCGCATAGGTGAATCCCATAAAGGCC
The DNA here is from genome assembly GCA_016808115.1 of Tetrastigma voinierianum. NCBI lineage: Eukaryota > Viridiplantae > Streptophyta > Magnoliopsida > Vitales > Vitaceae > Tetrastigma > Tetrastigma voinierianum. The sequence continues at coordinate 411,952 of JAEQBH010003140.1, read as the reverse complement.
AAAGCCTCAAAATCTCAACACAAGTGAATACTGCACCCAACCATGAACCCAAGCAAAGCTCAATCACTAGTTCCAGTAAAAGTCCTCATCTTGCATCTAAGGATGGAGGAAAGATAGGGTGAGTTCACAACTTCGTAGAAAACTTTATAATCATTATTTGCACACGCTTAATGCTTCAATTAAACATATAACAATATGCATGATAAACATTTGTAACCATAAACAAAGTATGAAGTAATATCAAATATGCATGCAAGGTTGAATGTCTTCCTTTTTTGCTCGCCTCATTCATTCTCTTCTACTTGATCAACAACTTTTACCATTCTCTTCCACAAGATATCCGGTTATTATCACCAATATACATATATATCATCAACCGCTTCAATAGGAGATCAACCATAATAATGACTATTCTGGGACTATCACCTCCCGTGTCTTTTGGGACTTACACCAAAGGGTAGAACCAACCCTGTGTCATTTGGGACTACAACCCAATGGCAAGACCAACCCCGTGTCTTTAGGGACTATCACCCATGGGAAGGACCAACCCATGGGTTTAGGATTTAGGGTTTTTCACCCAAGGGCCCATGGTCCCACAAAATAATATATCGGAAGGTAACACTGTAAAACCCGGGAAAAATTCAATTTTTTTGAAAAAGGGTAAAAAGGTAATTGCGGTTGGAAACTAAAAATTTTCTAGATCTTGGATGACGAAACGAACTTCACCGTTGAACTTGTCTTGCGAAATCTAGTTACCCAATCGAATTTCATCAACTTTTGAGACAAATGTGGGATTTCAATGCTTTTTCGAGGCAATCAGCGCCGGGTGACACGGAGTGGTTAACATGATCATGTGGATGCCACATGACACCTTTGGAGATGGACACATGGCATGATAGCCATGTGGAGTAGCAAGTGACACATGACACTTAAATGAATGGCTCATTTAGAGCCAAGTGTCACATGGAGAGAAAAGAAAGAAAAAGGAAAAGGAAAAAAAAAAAGAAATGAGAGTTGGAGCAAACAAAAGAATTTAGTGGATAAGAAAGGAAGAAATAAAATAGAGAAAAGAAAAGAAAATCAAGAAAAGTGAAGGAGACATGGCAAGGAGGGAAAGTGGGGGAAGCTTCCCACTTTGACCAATTCAGGTGCAAGATCAAAAGAGGGGAGGATGAAATAGAAAAGAAGGAGAAAAAGGAGGAAAATCGAACAGAGGAGAGGAGAAGGACAATGTAGCAGAAAGAGGGAGAAAGGGGAAGAAAGGAAAAGGAAAATTTTCTCGGCGTTACGAAGGTAGAATCTCAACTGTTTGAGAATTAAAGTCAGTCCACGCAACGAGAGCTATGCGTGGGTACCAAAATCAAGGAGTTTTGTCAAACTCCAAGAGGTAGGGAATTTTCCTACTCAAGTTATTTTTAGTCTAAATATCATTTAATGACATAGGTTTTCTTCGTGGACTGAATCGGTGCCATGGGATTCACCCTAAGATTTTAATCTAATAGCTGGAAATATTTAGAGGGTCGTGGATTGGGTCATGGATTTAAATTCCCAAGATTTCGGGACTCGAATATTGAAAATTTTTGGGAGCCAATCAGCCAGGATTCACCCCGAGATTTTCAGAATTTAATATTGGAAATTTTGGGATTGTTCGGTAGTCCTGAATCGTGTTCGAGGGTTGGTTTTGATCCAGACGATGTCTTTAGGTTTTGTTGTGTGTTATTGCTGGAAAAATGAATAACATGCTATTTGTATGGTCTGGGATTGAATTGTCGGATTGTTATTTAATTTTGTGTGCTTTATTTATGTGGTATTGTTGGAAAATGAATATCCTGCTGTTTGTGTGCAAAATCATGTTAATATATGCTTGTTTGATGTATTGACATGAGATAGATAGTGAATGAAAATTATATGTAGAAAATATAATTATCATGATTTGGAAATGTTACATGTAGCTCTCATGATGCATGTAACATAATATGGCATGAAATGACATATTTGCATTTCATATGCATGGTAACATCACGTCGAGTCTGGTGTGTGTGCATGGTAATGGTTATTCACTATTCTTGGTGAATGTGCAATGAGCTTGAAAATGGGACAACGTCCAAAATAGACTCGCGGTCAGATATATAGTATATATATATATATATATATATATATATGTATATATATATATATATATATATATACGTGTGTTGGGCGGGGTAAGATGGGGTAGATCCCCCCCTGGGGTGAAAGACCCAAATTCATTCACGGTTAGACATGATCACTGGAGGTGAAAGACTGTAAAAATGTTGAAAAGGTGCGCGGCATCGTGAGGTGTAAACCCGAAAAATCCGTGGCCCACAAATGCATAGACACACGAGATTTGATGAAATCAAATGAACATTGGAGGATTTTCTAATGGGTCTTGAGTTTTAAAAACAAAAAGATTTTGTTTGAAGAAGAAAAGAGTCATCAAGTGAAACACCAATGACGTTTTCACACTTGGCATTTGTATGTGCGAGGGAGTCACAGACTTCTAAGCAGGGTACGCAGGAGTCTCATCTCTTTCATGACATGAAATATTTCATGAAGGACTACATTTTCTATATGGAATGTGGTATGATGTGTGTGTGTCATCAGATGTGCATTTAGCGGAGAGCTATCAGAGGAGAATTACTGGGCATTGCTCACCCCGTTGTGGGACCCCTTTTTAGGTACAAGGAGTGTACAGGGAGACGACGCTCCAACGAGGCCGTGATTATGAAGGAGGCCATGTGTGGCCTTGATATTACCTTTGTAACAAAATGTTTTATATAAAAGAATTGTAACTAAATTCTTTTGGGACTATTGTCTAAATAGTTGGGTATGTAATTATGGTAAGAGGGTCAGGATCGGTAATTTTACGGATCAGAATTAAGTGTTTTATTTTCATATTTTATATTTAAAATGTAAATGAATGGGTCTGAAAGGGATGTATATCGGGGGATATGGATGGGGCCGGACCACAGGTCATTACTACTGGCTGAGACCTTACGGGTTATGGTTATAATTGCTATAATGTGTTGTATAAGTTGGGTAGAAAGCCCCTAACAAAGGAGACTCTGCCTGATTTTTTGTGAAAATATGGATCTTGATAAATGAGACAATGGTGGTATCGGGGTCAAATCAAATCCATAGAATTTCGCAGTCGACGGTCATAATTTGACCCCGAGCCTGGGTGTCACAGCTTGGTATTAGAGCTTAGGTATACAAATACCTAGGACTCGATGGACACGGTTTTGATCATGCATCCATTGTGCATTTTGATGCATGATTGTAGCATGACATTGTGTAGTATATTAAAAAAAAAAATTATATGCATGGTAAATAGTGTATGGAAAATGAGTGTGATGTCTATTAGTGGTGGCATATACACTACTAATTGAATAAAGAGAAAGGAATCTCAATTTGCTATTTGACATATGTAGATGGCAAGTTGAGGAAGGGGACGGAGGGTCACACAGACGCCAGCTACACCGTCATACCAACAGCCTTCAGAGAGGTCATGGGTGCTTGTACCACGCCATTGCTCGTGCAAGGGCTAGGGGCTTGGGGCTAAGTAACCTCCAAAGGTTTATAACACATCATCCTTGAAATTTATCAGAGGGATCCAAAGCAGAAATGATAATTGGTTTCATGTGTCGAGAGGTTTCAAGGCTATGGAGATTACCTCCAATGCTACGAGGATCAGGCTACCCACATTTCGGCTAGAGAGTGAATCCCAGATATGGTGGGATTTGATCAAAGTCTCAAGGGATTCGGAGACCATGACATGGGGAGATTTTTGAGAGCTCTTCATGGATAAGTTTTTCCTGGCATCTTCTAAGCATGCAGTATTTGAGTTCCTTTGAGTTGAAATGTGCGAAGTATGATCATGCTCGGTCATTACAGCCAAGTTCATCAATTGGAAATGTTTAAGGATGACAGGTGTGGCCAGCGTATATGGCTAAGGTAAGGAAGTTTGAGGATGGCCTGAAGTTGTCCATCCGGAGCAAGATTATAGGATTTCTCCTACAAGACATGGACTCTATGGTCAAGAAGGCTATGGCCATAGAGAGAGAAATAGAGGATGTGCGGAGCATCTGAGATACAGTTTCTAGTGACAAAAGGAAGGAGGGTCAGCCTTCTTCTAGTTTAGGAAAGAAGCAAAAGAGTTATATTCCATGAGATTTCAAAGATAGGGTCAGCGATCATCACGTTTGTTTGATTAGGGCTTACCTACCATGAACGAAGCACATGTTATTATTACATCAACCTGCATTATTACGAGGCTAGATCGCCTCTCGAGGCAAGGATCCGCGGTTTTGCACAGCGCAAATTCCAATCATTAATGCGATAACCATGGACATAGTTTGTTCCTTCTCACCCCGCAGGGCGAGGAACCAAGATCGGCCCCAGGGTGTTGCACATGCACTTTCAAGTACATGGTGATGTAATTCGTGAGAGCTTTTGTGCCAGGGTCAGGTGTCGGGTGACAGGCTCATAGCCGACCTTTGGGGCCCAAGGGCTGTCTTATTATCACACCGGGCAGACTTGTTAAAGCTGATCAGCTCACTATACAGGGTATGTTTCGCCATCTCGCCTATGGGCAAAGATATTGCTCGAGGTTCCCAGCACGATTCTTTGTTGCTTAATTCAGGTGAATGCTTTCGGGGCTTAGGAGGCGGGAGACTCAAGAGTCGCCGTACGTGAGCCTCCCTACACTGGCGCGCAGATCACGAGCGTCGGGACGTGAGTTAGAGATCTTAGGGATTTGCTCATGGGCGACCTTCAGCATGGACATATCCAGTTTACGTCATTTCAAGATGATCGTTGATTGCACACCGTCATCATAGGATTAAAATCAAGAGGATTATCGATACACCCATGATAAAGGCGGTCAGATTTCAGATAAGAGTTTATGTTTATCCTAGACTGCACGACCCGTATTAGAGCAGGAAACTGCCGATGGTCAAGCAGTAAGCCTAATTCCGAGGATCAGCAAGATGATGTGAATCTACTCGTATTTTGTGAGGCGAGGACGTTTTTTCTCCGGACGGAGCTACTCCGTGGATTACCTAGCATAGGATCTGACTGTCGAAAGCCAGCACCTTGCACGGCCACCACTTATGACTCCCATAGGATGTGGCAATCGGCCGAATTGTTAGGAACCTCATATCCAACTGTGAATTGTTGGACAAGGGTTTCATTAGACCGAGCACTTCACCATAGGGCGCTCCAGTTATGTTTACTAAGAAGAAGGACAAGTCTCTTTGATTGTGCATTGACTATCGAAAGTTGAACAAGGTTACGATCAAGAATCAGTATCCATTACCGAGGATTGATGACTTGTTTGATCGGTTGAAAGGGGCCAGCGCGACGCGTGATAAAACCTTTCGCAATCGTTACGCATCGCCGAGAGTCCCGAGGATAACCACATGGCGACAACGCAGACGCCGGCGGCGCATTTCGAGTTCGCTGCGTTGATGCCTTTCTCGGATCGACGAACGTGCCAAATAACATTCGCGGATCTACAAGGCGTATTCGCACCGTGTGATGTTTGCGCGGCCTTGTATTATTTACATTTTGACACCGCGGTACTCCCAGTCCGAAAGAGAGCAAGGAGGATTACGAGTGACTGTTCTCGCCACCAAGAGAACATCATTTGTACGCCAAGTCCAGCAGAAGTGAGTTTCGCTTTCATCGAGGCGCAAATCCCGACACGTACGGCGAAAAGCCGGGACTCTGAGTATATAAGAGGTCACAGAGTTGGGAGAGGCCGGTTAGTCTTCAAGATGCCGCTCTGATTGGCAAGTACCAGCAAGAGTTCATTGAGGATTTCCTACTAGTAAAGACTTTAGACTGCTAGATCGAACTAAAAGGATCATAGTTTCAGTTTTTTGAATGTAGGTGAGAAGGCATTCCAGAACTGGGAAGAGGCTACTCAGCTCTGCATTCTTATAGTCTCTGAACAAGGACAGAGTACACGATGTACCGTAGATGCCTCTAAGGACTTCCAGACAGGATGCTTTGATGCAATCCTGATACAAGCTTTGGTGGGTTCTAGAGCAAATAAAGAATCATGAGCAAAATTACCACATGATATAAAGCTAAGGGCCATTGTTCTTGGCCTTAAGATTTGTGCCACCATTTAGACAGAGCAGCTGAAGTATTTTCATGTAACGCCTAAAATACCATGGAATTTACACACTATTATATTCGTGGAAGTAAATTTATAAAACTTGTGCTCTTTCCTAGAAAACTAATAAATTGTGAATGAATAATATATATATGATTGAATGTTAAGAAATGATAAATTGATTTGAACCCTAAATAAACTGGCTTAAAAGGGCAAATTTAAATTTTAGAAACGAGGATCCAATCATTTGAGAAAATGTTTATGTGCCATGAAAATAGAAGTGATATATGTGTTATAAGAAAAATTACAGACAATCAGGATCCAAAATGTTTGATGTGCAAATATGGCTCTCTATGGTTAGTTTACAGAATTACATGTGATCTGCAATGCCCATCTGAGCAAAATCGCTCAGAGATGCAAGAGAGAGAAGAGCGTTAGGTCAGGAGAAACTGCCTTGGTGAGGAGATTCATCCCCATTTTTGGTCTAAGCATTCAGAGAAGAAGGAATATGTTGTATAAAGAGTTTCCAAAGGATTGATGTGCCAAATCCAAAACCCTAAAAAGTTGTATTCATGCTCATGAGAAAACCCAATGGCATCCACACTTGGTTTTGGAATTTTTGCTGGTTAGTCGATGACTTTAGAATGTTACTGGGAGTGATCTCACGTTTTTGCTCTGAGACTTTGAGGATTTTGAGTTGGGCAAAAGAAGCCCTACTTGAAGGTAGGAACCCACACCGCTGGTAGTGCACTCCACGCCGCAAGGTGGGATGCCTCACTCCATGCGAGGTCAAGGTCGCCAGCACCCCAGGTACACACACGTAGCTACTGTTCCATAAGAACAATTTAGAATTTTGTTTCTAAATATCTTTATTTCGTACATCTATAGCTAAGGACCCTAATAATGATTAATGGGGTCTAAATTAAAAGTATAAAACTAAATGAAAACTAGACTATAATGGTATGATTAATTGTCATTCACTAAAAACGTATATTATTAAGTTATCCAATGAGAGTGGCATACTCTTTGGCTTAATTAGGATGGGCAGAGGATCACCCAACTAGGACCCAGATTCATGGGAAGGAAACGAGTCACAACTTCAGTTATTCAATTCACTCTATCCTTTTATTTCCTCTAAGTGTTTGGTAGTATACCAAATAAATCTAAAATGATTTATAAGTGCGGAGTCGAGAGGCTCCTTTGAAATGATATTACGAAAGTGCATATGACTTGAAAATGGATATTTAAATGTCTGACAATTAATTGCATGTGAGTGGATTAATTGAGTTACAAACGACTGGTCAATTTAACATCTTGGAATTGAATCGAGTATAATCGAATGACCAATACGGGGCGGATTTTACCAACTGAATCATTGCGAAGGCAACCCAAGTTGTCCACGTCCCACTTGGCAGGATGCACCACCGCATCCGCTGGGCGATGGTGTATGGCATTGTGCCAAATGTCCCACTTGGGCGGATGCATCAATCGACATTCATCATATGGCGTACGCATTTTAACAATCATTACGGGCTGGTGCACCACCTAATCCATCGCGATGGAGACCGAATTGTTAAATGTGTGCTGGATACCGAATGACAAAAGAACGTAGATTCATCAACGAAATCCGTCATGAATGTGAATTGTATTGACAAAGTGAATTAACAAACTTTGGTGAGTGTAAATGGGATTTGTAAACTAAATACATCCTTAGGAGTATATGTTTGAATCTCTTGATTTGAGTTAAATAAATTGGTTGCATGTGAAAATGCATATTTTGATAAGGATCAATGATTTGTAAAAGTGAAAGCATGTGAAATGAATAAGCATGAGAGGTTTGATATAAAGGTATGATTAAGATAATGGCGTCACTGCTGAAACTGAAAATTGGAATGAACTGAGTAGAACCACTTGGCAAGAAAATGTTAGCTTGTAGTTTTTATCTATGCGCAAGTTTCAGTAAACAGAAGAAGGCAAGCAGATTACAGTTGCAGAGTCATACAAAGTTGCGGAGTATAAGTATATACCCCACAGCAGGCATTACTTTTGAATATGTAATATTTTTGTAACAAATAGTTAAACTTTCTAAATATTGAAAGCTTTGTATATCATTTGATAAAGGCATGATACGCCATTTTGTAAATGAATTGTATAAGAGTAAATGTTTATGGGCTACCATTTGAAAATTCTTTTGCGTAATTGAAAACCCTAAAACAAAATGACATAAATAAAATGTTTTGATGGGGCATAAATGAAACGTTTTATAAACCGCTCATACATCCCCGCCAGCGATCTCAGGATCGTGACACTTTTACAAAAAAAACAAAAAGCAAAAAACAAATGAAAAGTAAACAAAAAGAATTAAACAAGCATCCCTGACCGATTCGGATCCACCAATCTGGTCGGACTGAAAAGGGTGCTACATTTTGCACTACAGAGTTCAAAGTATATTTTTCATACAAAGGACTTCTAACAAGAGGTAACGCTACGGATGGAGTTTTTGGGAGGATTATGATTTCACTATGCAATACCATCCCAGGTGTCGGTGGCCGATGCCTACCGGAAGACAAGGGTAATTAGCTAGTGTAGCTTCCCGAGAGAGTGGTGATGCTGATGGTAGAACGCTCGTCTACAAGATGTCATCAAGCTCAAGTGTTCGTGGGAAACTTAGCATACCCATCCCTAATAAGTATAGCGTGATTGAGTCCTAGGGTAGCAGGATATGGTCCATCAGACCGGCAGCTTAGGGTGACTAAGGCTGGGCCATTCACACGGATTATAGTCTTCGGTATAGGGAACGGGTTGTGGTTCCCCAACTAACCAATTTGAGAGAGGAGATCATCAAGGAGTCTCCGCCCGCCTTAATTTGTCGATGGCACGAAAATAACAGCGATCTTCATCGCCGCATTTACTGGAGCGTAACGAAGTTTATTACACGTTACAAATTTTGTTCGAGGATGTCTCACGTGTTAGCGGGTAAAGGCTAAGGATAGAAGCCAGCAGGGCTACTCCAACCATTGGAGGTAGCAGAGTGGAAGTAGGAGCACGTCATGATTGATTTTGTAACTCACTTGCCACGGACATCGCGAAGGCAAATGCGGTGAAAGATTATGGGTCCGCATCACTGTAAGTCGCACATTTTGTGAGCGCGCGATGATCCACCGAGTAAATCTCACCCGCCATGGTGGTAAGACTGACAGATCGCTCCGCAGATGGAGCGCCCATCAACCGCTGCAAAGATCTGATGTAGAACCCGGAAGCTTATTACTATTACCTTCGGAAGAGTTTCCAAAAAGCTGCAGGACAAGCTTTAAGATAGCACCGCAGCTTCAATCCAGAGATGTGATGGGTCAATGGAGAGGACCATATAGGTTTTAGAGGACATGCTGAGAGCATGTGTCCTGGATCTTAAGGGTAGCTAGGAGGAGCACTTATCCTTAGTGAAATTCGCCTACAACAGCAGTTATCAGGAGAGCATATAGATGGCACCATACGAGGCTTTATATGGGAGGCCATGTCGATCCTCGATTTGTTGGACAGATGTGGGAGAGAGTTCCATTACTAGTCCAAAACCTATTAGAGACATCTATGAGAATGTGAGCTCGAGATCTAAAGTCGCCTTCACGCTAAGATCACGTGAAGTTACGCCTAAAGACTGACGGCCGACTCCTGAGAGAGGTAAGTGATCACGCTTTCTTGAAGAAGGTGTGATAGAGCCCAAAATGCTATTTTGAACTCATATTTTAATAGTTTTGGCACGATTTTATGAACTACTGTTAAGTGTTCAACCCAATTGACATGTTCGGCCTATCGCATTTCTAATTGCATTCAGGCTGTTTTTATAGTTTTTTTGCAGAATTGGAGGCCAAATTTTCTTAGGTCAATCCAATCATAACCAAAGTCGTTGATTTCATCACCGCGCGGTCTCATATCAATTTCATAAAGAAGCTACGTGTAATGAAGAATCTCAAAGGTGAAGAAAATCGGTGAAAATAGCAGCAAACAGGTCGGGTGTAGATGTATGATAAGAATGCAGGATGCAAGAATAGTTGAATTTCGCGGCGCATGCTACTATCATAGCGAATGATCACAGCTTAAAATAAAATTCACTATGCACAAATTTTCTGTTTTAGCAAAATTACTTAGCAATGGTACCAACGCTCCTAGCTAAATTCCTGCCACTATTTCGCATTTTATATAGCTAAATTCTTCATTATATAGAAAATCACTATGCATAGCGAAATCTTTCCTGTTTTGAGATGCTTTTGATTCAAAACAACTCGCTTTTGATTTAATACCATATCTGTCTTCCCATCAGAATCTTATATTTTTTGCATTTTTGTATTTCATTACAATTAAGGCTATATAAGCCAACTTATAGATTCAGAATCTCTAACTTTCACACCTTTCAATACAGCGGTACTTGTTCCAGCTTTCTCTCTCTCTCTTCTTCTTTCTCTCAATTTATTTGGGTGCCAACACCTCCAAGGATTGCAACTCGAGGGACGAGCGCAAACCCTTCCTCCTCAAGTGGAAGGTCACTGGGGTAGAATCGAAGGTCGCCGGTAGCTCCCTGCTTTTCACGCAGTTGAGTTTTGGACATTCCGGGTCCCTGGCACAACTCTAGGTTTAAAGCTCTTTGATGTACTTTCTTTGGGCCAATATTTGCAAGCTTGTAGTTTAGTGTATTCTTAGCTTTAAATGAACACTAATATCCATTAAAGCGTTACTTACGAGCCACCCGAGGTAGGTTAAGGGTTAGGATTTTCACCGGTGAGGAACCATAAATGTTAAATAAATGCTTAACAAAAGGAAAAATTATTGTGGTTTAGTCAGCAAAGTTAATGAAGATCCGCTCCCAGACGACTACAGTCATCCTCCCCAACGCGAGGAAATTAACCCAGACTTCCTGGCATAGTCAGTGACCTAAAAACCCATAAACGCACAGTTTTAAGAGTCTCATTTTACATTTTATTTATTTATTTTCACTTGCAACCAACCACACCCACTCTGCTTTCAAAACCTTAAAACCAAATTTATTCCACCACTCACTGCCACTCAAATCATTCATCAGAAAACCCATCCCCGTAATTCAATTCTAGATCGCCAGGCACTGCAGTAGCTTGACTACGCAGAGGAGGAAACATGGGTGAAACAACATTGCTGATTCCGCTACCCCCACCGCGGCATCGAATCAAGGTGCCTAAGAGAGAGTGACTTCTCCGCAAGCGAAGGAAGTTGTTAAGATCGAGAGGTATACCGGTAGCCCTTCAAGATAACAAGAAGTGCACGGTTGTATATCGATCATGCTACCACCGAGTTTATCAAAGTCAATGAGGTGTTCCATGTCTCCACTCGAGAAATATACCCGAAAATCCAAATTTCATGAGTAGATCTCTGGAGATATTATCATGATACCCATGAGACCTCAGAAAATCTGTCACTCCGAAATATATTCCCAGTACAAAATTTGTTTGGGTATACAGAAAAGCCAAATGGAATTTTTCGGAAAAATAAACAGAGAGAGACCCGAAATGAATATTGGGAAAGGGCAAAATTAATATTGTCAACACCGAGGATGCTATACTACAAAATCACACTATATGCCATTATGAGATTCAGAAAGTCAGAAATAGAAATAAAGAGAGAAATGGGGACCAAGATGCAATCAGAGAACTCAAAAAGCAAAAATGGGTTTTGATTTGGCCAACATGGCCTAACGCAATGGATTTGAGACCAAATTTGGTCTGTACTTGTACAAAACCGTAGAAGAGTAAATAGAAGGGGAAAGAATACACAGAGAGAATAAATAAGAGGCAGGCAGTTAAGAATAAGAGAAAGGTCTGCCAAGGCCAAAGGTATGGAAACTACATGAATCGAAAGTTTTGTATGAATTCATGCTTGAGATGGTTATTAGTTGTCTCCAAACCTAGGGTTTGTTAGATTTCTTCCTAACCCTTAATTCTAAAGTAAGCCAGAAAACCCTTAAATAGTACAAAGAAGTATATGAAATCCTCAGGATGGATTCTCATTAATGGCAAGTAATTAAGTTAGGGTTTAGGAGCCAAGCCTAACTAATCTTCATGTTAGGGTTATGGGTTGGGACATATATAGTTGGTTGAGTAATTCATGATAGCTTTTTTGAAAGAAGATAAATGCAGTGAAGAGGATTGAGTAGAAGAGATTCAGATGAATATGAAATGGTTTTGATGTGTGTATGAAGTATAGAGTTAGTTTGGGGTGGAAAAATATGGAAAATGAGAGAAAACCACCAATTCTAGTCATTCCCGAAGACCTGTACGGTCTAGAAACAGGTTGTGCAGAGTGCAGTTTGGGATTTCAGTGATTTTGGTCAACTGTCTGCTGCGTGCAGTCTGAGAATTTCTATGATCTATTTTGACCGGTGTTAGTATTTAGCCATAACTTGCTCATTTATTATCGATTTGAGTGATTCAAGTGGTTAATTAAACTAGGCTTCAAGGATAACCAAACATCCGAGAAATAGGCATCGTGTTCTTACTCTAAGTAGCGAAATTCACTCCAAAGGAGTGAGGTATGTGCCAAACCAATTCACGCATCAGTTTGATCATAGAGGTAGTCCAGTTGTTTAGAACCTGCATCGAGTTTAGGTCTTTCCGGGGTGGGTGATTCAGTTGGTGAGCCCTTAGGAACCTTAGATTTAAAAGTCTGAAAAGAACAAGTGTCAAATATGGAGTCAAAGACACTAGAAAATGAGTATTACAAGCTGTCCCTCGGTTAAAGCAGTAGATGACTAGTTTGGCAGAAAATGCCATAACTTTAGTTTGGATGATCCAATTGGAATGATTCCAATTTCTAAGTAAAATATATTCGTTGAGGGACAAGAACACACGAATGATGTGTGAATACATAAGCATCACACTGTACAAGTATATGGAATGCTATATATAATAGGCATGAAACAAGAAAAGTATAGGAAATGCAAAATGTATAGACGTGTTCATGAAACATTAATGTGATATGGGAAATAGCGAACTTAAACATGAATATAATGAACATGAAAGGTAATTTGTCATGAACACATAATGTGATTAAATTCTGATTATTATCACATATAACCAGAAAATGATAACAAATGATAGGAAATATATGAATGAGTATACGTGAATGAATATATGAATGAGTATACATGAATGAGTATACGTGAATGAATATCTGAATAAGTATACATGAATGAGTATACGTAAATGAGTATATGAATGAGTGCGTGATGATATACAATGATGGAATATATGAATCGTGCCATGGATGGTATCGTGAATGAGGTATAAGTAAATGAGTATATGAATGAGTATACGTGAATGAGTATATGAATGAGTATATGAAATGGCGATGCGTGAATGAGTATATGAAATAAAGTACATAGATTGAGTATATCTTTGAAAAATGTCTGAAAGTGAGTGGTGAAATGTGATGTTGGCGGAATGAATGTGAACGATAATAAAGAATGAGATTCATTCGCGGAATCCGTCGCGATAATTGGTTGATATATTGAATGAACCGCCTGACGGGATGCACAAATCGGCATCTTCGAAGGCACGAAGGCTGTCCAATGTCTCCCACTTTGCGAGATTATAATCGGCATCGTCATGATGGCGTATGGCGCGTTGAAGAAATGTCACGACGGCCCGGGATCACGCCCGTCGGCATCCGCCATGATGGCGTCTGACATTTAATTGATACCACATGTTAGGGTGCACCAAGCGGCATAAAATCATGATGGCGGAGACAGTGCAAATGTGTAGGCACATTACCGAATGATAATAAGGGTGGGATTCATTAAACGGAATTCGTCATAAATGTGAATTGAATAGTCAAAGTGAAATGACCAACATTGACGAGTGTAAATGGGATTTTTTTTTGTATATGCTTAAATCTCATAAATTGAATTGTGAATTGAATTATTGCATTGAAAATGTCTGTTGTGATGAAGTAAATGATTTGTAAAATGACATCCGAAAATGAATAGCATGAGTATATGTGTGTATAAAGGCATTATTTTGTAAATGCATTTATTAAAATGTGAATGTTATCGATCTGTTGAACATGTAGATTATGAGATTGCCCAATGAAGTGCTTCAACGTAACTAAAGTCTAAAATGGAATAAAACCAAACAAAATGTTTTGAGAAGATAATTGAAAATGTCGAATTAATAGGAACAAAACTGGATTCACCAACCAGATCGAGTCGAGAGTTCGGGTGTGACAACTGGCAATTTAATATAGTAGCAATGTTTGAAGTGAATTGAAAATGTCGGGTGCGGCTCCGGCTTGGATCCGCCAGCAGGTAGTGGGTTAGATTCGCGACATTTTGAAAACGAAAAGAAATTTAATAAGCGAAGAAATTCAAGCAAATAAAGATTAAACATCAGGTCATTTGACTACGTATGTATTTGATAAGCTTTTTTGTACTATGTTCAGTTTATGAACATCACATTATAAGTTTACTTTGAATATGATCGTGTCATCAGGTGAAGATGAGTTCCTTTTGTAAAGACGCATTGCAGGAGTATCTGAAACGAGATAATGATATTGAATCTAAAGGTTAAAAATCTACATGTATAATATGATGAGTTGGCGGTCCACGCAACAATGAAGCGTTATATGCATAAGGAAAGTGATGTAAAGATAGTGGCGGCGATTATTGTTATTGATCGTTCACTGTCCTCATCATGTTCCCCACTAAGCGTAAAGCTTAGCACGGGTGTTCAATCCGGGTGTAGGTGCGAAAGAGGAGATAAAGGACGGGACATTCCACACAGTGATCTTGGCCGTCTCGAGAGATAGGTGCTCACCGGCCTTATTCCGCCAAATCTCGATGTTTGTATTGGAATATCAGCCATCTATATGTATTCAAGTAAATGGGACTTAGCATATGTGTATGATTTTATTTGAATTTCTCAGGTGTGAGTTCTTTATTATATCTAATGAGTTTTTGTTATCTAAAATTGTTTGTATACCACAGTATAAATTCGACTCTGAAAAAACGAGGTAAAGTCCTAGTAAATGGTTCGCACCCAGGCGGTTGGATACGATGGGTTGGATTGAAATTCAGAGCGTGTGATTGGTGTCATGGTCAGCCGGGATCGGAGTCTTGTGGCCTTGAGTAGGTCACGACTAGTGAGTGTTGTGGCAACACCCGAGTGGAGGAGGCAACTTGGGAACCGAGAGGACAAATGCGAAACCACCTAATGGCCTTATTTGAGGATGGAGGTGCGTTATCTAAAATTTGGTACAAAATGGTATTACTGTACCATCTTTGTGTGTGCAGTGTGCGAATTTAGGGACGAAGTGCGGTTAAGGGAAGATGTAGGCCAGAAAAATTCGATTTTTATGAAAAATGGTAAAGAAGCATTAATTTCGGTTGGAAACAGGAAATTTCTAGATATTGGACAATGAAATTCTGAACGACATGGTTCATCTGCAAAATCTAGTTAACGATCCCGAATTTGCTGGTTAAAGGATAATTAAATTCATGTTTTTCGAGGAGCACAAAGTGTTGGGTGACACGGGAGTGTTGCCACCATAACCAGAACATAATCAGCAACAGAATGCCCCTATTATAAGATAGTATAGAGTTGTGAACTCATATAATTGTAGAAGCTGCAAGACTAGTTATTGGATGTGACGACACCTGCGATACGTGGTGAGCGTATCTGTGTTGGTACTCTCTGGTGCCCAGGTGGGCGGCACTCTCTGGCCAGGTGCTTGACACATTGTGCCAGGTACTCCCAGGTCAGTCACATTGCCTCGCAGATCTTGCCACGTTCGTGCTTTACCAGGGTGCTCTCTTCGTGTAATTAGGACGGCCTCTCGTGGTGTCTTGATGTGGCCTTTGTCTCTACGATTAATTGAGACGACACTCTCTCATGGTGAGTTGCCGGCATCTGGTTTTATGCTGGCTTCTGTTGTTGTCTTTGTACCTTGGAGACCTTATTGTGTTGTGTCCTATCTTGTAATTATTTGGTGCAGGCAATCTTAATGATTTATGTGATAGACTCTGAGACTAAAATAAGTAAAGAAATGAATATATTGAGATGGATATTTGCCCTGCAGATGCCTCTATATCATAATTACCTTGTGGTACCCTATCTTGGTACTTTATTTTAGTAAATCCTCTGTGTACCTACACCATTAATTTAGTGTGGTAAATATAAATTATCAGTTAATATTGTAGGCCAAGTCTCTATGCAAGCATGAATCGCTTTATGCCTGAAGTATAGTTAAGTAAGACAAATGTAGGGTTCCATAATACACGTATAAGATCTAACATACAACTATAAGATTCGAAATACAAGTATGTATCTGAGAATACAAGTATAGTTAAGTAAGACAAGTATAAGTTCAAGTAATACCCGTATAAGATCGTACAGTACCAGATCCGAGAAATGCAAAGGCCAAGTTCACATAACACAAGTACAAGGTCAGTAAAACAAGGAGTATGCCTGTAGTACAAATTAGCAAGATACGAAATCTGATATAAGTTCTTTTTTGTAGCGTCTGTGGTACCTCTGTATCTGATTAAATTATGACCTTCAGCCAGTTTTTCTCTGCATATGAAAAGTATAGATTCTGCGGTACCTGGGTACATCAACCAAGTACAATCTCAGTGAGTATAAGTATAAACCCTATGGTATGATATAAGCCTTTAGCAATTTTCAAGGTATCTGTAAAGCATCAGTGCCATAGCTCCTATGGGAGATGCGAGATTGATCATAAGGTGATGGTGTAGTATCTCGGTATAAGCATAAGCTCTACATTCTCTACGGGAGATCTAAACAAATTATGAGATGAAATTCAGAAGTATGAGTATGTGATAGTACTCATCTAAGTATATGTATAAGTTGATGCCATATCTGAGGAGTCTGAATAAAGTATGTATCCCTCTCTGGGAATTAAGTATATGTATCCTACGAGGTGTATAATTATGCATGTCCTATGGGAGATAAGTATAAGTATCAGCCTACAGGGAGATCGGAATAAGAATAAATCTTCCATCAATACTATGAGATCAGTAAAGTATAAATGCTCACAGTATAAGTTCGATGCTCGTGAAGCGAGTATCTAAACAAGCATAAGTTTTGTTACGGAAAAATTTATCATATATTAAATTTGTTATATGAATTCATGAAGACTACGATGTTCTTCTTGTTATATGTTTATTGGGTTCAGGTATGATGTGTGTACCGGTATAAGTTGTAGATATATTTCACTAGCGTAAAGCATGGGTTTTTAATCCTTGTAGGTGCAAGAGGAGGGACGTCAGTGATCTTAAGCATCTGATTGGGCGATGACAAGTCATCTATTTTTAGTCCATTTTGTTTAGTTTTAATGTAAAAAGAATCAGTCAGATGAAATATGAAGAAACTCACCAAATTTGTTATTTGCGAAGTATGAAAAGAAATACGGAGTGGAAAATCGACAAATGGTGGAATAAAAATGCGAAGTGGGCGGGCGAAGTGGCTTTAATGGTTGATTAACAGTGCGAGTTTTGGGCTTGCGCAGTCCGGATTGAAGTGCGACATCGGGATGATGAATAATAGCTGGTAAAAGCAGAATCACGGACTCGCGTTGAAGTTCAACGAAGCAAAGAGATGATGTCGCTGACGGCGTGGCAGAAGTGATAGGTTGTCATGGTGACTCGGGACGGAGTCGCGGCATGAGAAGATCGCCAGGCTGGCCAGTGCTTGGAAAGAGATGGGCGGAGTTAGCGGGCTGTTGTGCGACGAAGGGCCCGAAGTCAGCGACAGAAGCAACCGATTAAACCTCACGAACCTGTGATGCTTCGACAAGAGATTGAGGTGACATCATGAACGATCGGTTGAAAGCTGCGAAGACTTGGTGATGTCACGACAAGATCAATGTCGCGACGGGTGATATAGTGAGCCTCACGAGGGCATAAAGTGATGCTTCAGCGACAAAGGGATCGATGTCGCGACATCAGGTACATTTATCGAGTTGAAACATTTGAGAGTTAAGTGATCATCGCGGCGTGGCGGTCGATCAGCGCGACTGGATGATGTCACGACCAAGGAGTTGAAATTAGCGACGAGCGGTAACAGGCAGTTCACTTTGAAATCCAGTAGATGCATTGAATTAGGGCCCAAGCGAAACCACTATAAATAGTAGCTACCCCGGATGAAGCGGCAGGCGACACGGTGAGAGGTCTTGGTAGGCGAAGGCTCATTTCTTTATTTTCTTTTTAGTTTTCTTTTTCTTTTCTTCTTCCAATGTTGGTAGTTAGAGATTAGATTAGATTTATCGTTCGTTTTAGTTTCTTTCACGGGTGGATGTTATGCTTTCGACCAGTGAATAAATAATAAAATTCTATTCAAATTCTTACTGGATAATTTGAGATCCGGAAAAATTTACGGAATTCGAATTTTCAGTTTCCCTGATGCGGTCGTTCTCGCGTCGGAGGAAGGCGTAGTGTGTAATTGATAATTTAGGGCGGCTTCATCAGATTGAATGCTATAGTCGAAAGTATACTCACATGTCGTTTCCGACATCTTGTGAATTTGAGTTTATGAATTGCCGGTTTTAGGTTTAATGTTTTACGGATCTGAATATGATTTCTTATACCCGTTTAAGATTTGTTTTGTTACTCACGATTTCAAGAAGGTCCTACGAGTGACCACAGGCATTCTGAAGTTATGAACATTTCTTTGAAGGTATATTCTTTGCTAATAGAGATCTATTGAGCTTTGTAAGTTTACTTGGATAAATCCTCTTCTCACTTGAAATCAGAGCGAGTTGAGCAGGTTATCGAATTTAAACAAACGAAAAGTTCACCTCAGTGGATAGTGAGGCCAATCCAGGTAGTGAGATCTAATCCAAGGAGAGGTGTCCTATTCTAATTTCGAGGAAAGTAACTTTGGAAGTTGTATATCCTTGCAGCAGTAACTTGGGGCTAAGGTTTGAGTCCATAAAATGGGTATGAAGTATTTAGAAAGAAAAATACCCCGATTAAAGAATCCCTTTTAAAAGTAGTTATCTCTCATTCCTGTAGCCGAAGAATGGGAAAAATTAGATAACAAATGTGGAGTGTGGAGATCGACTCTTTGCTAAGCGTGCAGACGGATTTTAAAACTGAAATATTCAATAAGTTTTGCTCGATTATTAACTTCAGAATTGGTACCACTACCATGTTATACTTGATGTGTTCTCTGAAAGATAATTATTCAGTGTCCATTTGTTTTCTTAACTATTCTTTATTCTTTATTCTTATATTCCAGTTTATTTGATTGTTCATTTAATTTACTCGTGCTAGTATAATTTCCAGCTTCTTAAGTTGAACCCCAATATCACTTTATGGTCAAATAATGCAGGAGCTTGATAGTCGGGTGGTTGATTTAAAATTCTTGAGATCTACGTGGGATCGATATACGGACTTATATCCATTTTGTACTTACATTAGACACATGCACTTGATATATGAGCCCGAAACCAAAGGTGAAAATGATTAACCTGAATGCAGTCTCTTATCAAAGTTTTATGGAGTGCGGGTTCAGGATTAGACCATGGTGCTACAGTAGTGTGCAACTAAATTTTGTATATGCGTTTTGGTCGGTCGACAAGTTTTATGGCCTTGAGATTGTCGGGATCGAAAGAATTTGATAGATCAATGTTCGGATGAAAGAAGGAAATACTAATTTGGACATTTAAAGAAAAAAGAGCAAAATAGTTTTCAAAGCGGTGGTTCATTTTGACCACTAACCTACAACGAACCATATTAGATATATTTGTTGTTTTGACTAAATCTATTAATGGGGTATGTTTTGCTTTGAAAACTTTGATGCATAGAAGGCGAGAAAAGCGATCGATTCAGGCGGTGCGAATTAGAAAACATAGCGGCAGGAAAGAGACAAGAGAGCGAAAACACACCATGGCGGACAAGACGAGTCAAGGCGGGGACCGCGGGACAGCGACGGAAGACCTCCGATCAGCGATACCATGGAGGGAATTTTGGAAGCCTATATTCAGGGATGAATACTGTGTCCAGAGACTGACTGCTTTATCGATGCAATGACTTTGAACTAAAACCCGGCACTAATTCTGATGAGTGCGTGACACCGGTTCTTGGTCATCATGAAGATCCTAATGAACACTTAGGAGATTTCTCGGGATGGAAAACACGAGTTAAAAATTTGAATGGGGTGGGGCCGGAGGAGTTATCAAGTTACATCTTATTCCCATTCTCTCTAAGAATCTGACTGACCACATAGTATGAATCTTTACCGTATGGTTACGTGATGCGCAGGAGGAATTGGTAGAGCATATTTGGGCGGATTCTTTCCCCATCACTCACCTCGAGAAAGGAGGAAATCATTGTTTTTCCGGCGGGGGGAAGATGAGAGCCTATATGGCTTTGGAAGATTCAAGGTTCTTTGAGGAAGATGCCCTAGCCATGAATTGATCACGAGACCAAATGGACATCGTGTATCATGCTGCGAATGATACATCGAGGAATCATTGATGCTTCATGTTGTGGAGCATTGACGTAAAGTCTTTGAGGAGGCTAAAGATCGATAGAGGACTGGCAAAATGCAATATGAAAATCATACGAGGAGTCTTGAGAACTGACAGGAGGAAAAGGGATCATGGAGCGGCAGATGAATCTTATGGAATGAGTGGGATGCTATTATTAAACCGAATGGACAAACAAAGAGGAGAGACACTGCTTGTCCATGAAGTAGGAAGCGATTGAAAAGAGTTAAGAGGAAGTGTTGAGAAAGCTAATGAACGAGTTCTATGATCTTGGAGATTAAATTACTTAGGTGGCGGAGAGTTGCCATTTGAGCCCGATCTGACACCTTGGCCGTATCACCCGACCTTTCGGGAACCATGAGAATTTCTCATATGGTGGAGGGGCTTCTCGAGGCCGAGCGAGGACAAGAACCCTCGACAAAGGGTATCAACGACCACCAAGGTTCCGGCCCGACATCAGCATCGAGAAATGAGCACGAAATGAATACGGTCGGAGGCCCGATCTTTTGAAGAGCGGATCTTTGCCGATTCATGGGGGGATAATAAAAATTTGTTGAACCTCCATGAACAAAGTTTGTAGAATTGGAGGCAGTTTGCTACCAATTCCCAAATTACAGACCGGCACAAATGCATCCTTGAAGAACTGGAGACACAAGTAGCGACTTGCCCCAACCACTGTAAGCCAGAGGAAGATGCCTTCCCAGAGTGACCTGAAAGAAAATCAGGCGCATGGGCATGCAATTTGAGGAGTGGGAAGGGAAGTAGAAAGATGAAGAAAAGATTAAGCGACAACAAAGAGGGCAGAGACCGAGAGAAGGGAAGGAGTGCTGGAGAAAGAAAAGAAGGAGTAGAAGGAAGAACATCAAGGATCAAAGCACACCCAATCCATTTCCACAGGCGCGAAGTCGGATGGGAGCGATTGCAAGGTTTTGAAAACTTTCGAAATTTGGAGATCGGTATGCCTTTCTTGAAATTGAAGTAACTCGAGATGCCACTCTATGCAAAATTTACGAGACATCGAGCAAGAAAAAGAAAAATAGTAGAGGAAGGAATAGTGAATCCTTTGCCACTTGCGGTCAGTAATCGAGAAAAGAACTACTATTAAAGATGAAAGACCAGGGAGCTTCCACGATTCTTGTATTGTTGGAGGAATTGAATTCCGGGAAGCTCTCTGTGACTCGGGCTAATTATCAATTGTTACCTCTTTGCATTTGCCAGAAACTAAGTTTGGGGAGCTTACTCCCACAGCTGTTACTGCGAATGTGAGACCAGGATCAATGGTAAAACTTGAAGGAGTCATTGAAGATGCTCTTGCAGTCCTTGTTGGGAAGTTTGTTTTCCCGATGGAGCTTCGTCATTACGAACATGGATGAAGATTCTGAGTACCCTTTGCTATTGGGAAGACCATTCTTAGCTCTTTGGATGCCTTGATTGACATGCGAAAGGTTCTTACCTTGAGGGTTGGAGAAGAGAGGCTGTGACTTTGCTTGATCAAAAGTATGCAAAATATAGACAGAGACAAGGAAAGTTGCAATGTAGCAGTTTTGTCTATACTTCCAACCCTGATGTTAACAATGATTGTAATACTCCAGTTTTTATCAATGAAAAGAGATGAATTCCCGGTATCACAGAAGATGTCTATTACGAATTTATCTGTGATTTTCATTCTTTAAACTATGATGAGCTTGAAGCCGAAACAAAAATGACGATGGGAAAATATTGAAAAGAGAAATTCATCAAAAACCCGATCTGAAGGACTAGTTTTGAAAGAGTTGCCCACGTCATTTTAAAGTATGCTTACTTAGAATTACCAAAGAAAAACCAGTGATCATTTCAGCGGTTCGGTGATCTTTGAGGAACAAGATTGCTGAAAATATTAAGAAGCATAAGGAATCGCTAGCTTGGTCCATTGAAGAATTTGAAGGGTATCGATCCATCCAATTTGCATGCATAAGATTACGCTAGAAGAAGACAGGAGCCATCTATAGGAGCACAGGGAGGCGAGATCCGGTGATGAAGGAAGTAGTCGAGAAAGGAGGTACTCAAATTCTTTGAATGTTGGTTTATCTATGCTATTTCGGGACCGGTACTTGGGTGAGCCCAGTCCAGGTGGTTCCAAAGAAAGGGGTTTGCGCGATCGAAATAAAAAAAAAAATGAATTGATTCCAGCAAGAACAGTGACGAGGATGGAGGTATGTGATTACGGGAAGTTGAATTCGACAACGGAAAAGATCATTTCCCTTTGCCTTTCATTGATCGGATGTTGGGCCCGATTTGGCGGGGCCCCTCACTTTTGTTTTTTACGGATGGGTGCTCGGGATACAATCGATTGCTATTGCACCTGAGGATCAGAAGACCACATTCACATGCCCGCCCCATGGTACCTTTGCCTTGAGGAAGGATGCCATTTGGGCTATGTATTACTCGACTACATTCCAGTGTATGATGTCTATGTTCTCAGATTTGGTTGAAGAAGTGATGGAAATTTTCATGGATGACTTCACTGTGTATAGATCCAGCTTTGATCAATGTTTGAACAATGCAGGAGAAACGGTACTTCAAGATGCCAAGACAATATTTATGAATTGGGAAAAATGCCATTTTATAGTGTGAAGGTATTGTTCTTGGGCATAAAATTTATCTTCTTGAATTTAGAAGTGGACGATCAGTATCCGTGCTCGAAACTCTTGCACCACCTACTACAGTTAAAGGAGTAAGAAGCTGGCAGGGCATGCTGGATTTTACGGGAGATTCATCAAAGACTTTTCAAAAATAGCGAGACCACTATCTTTGATTCTTGGAAAAGATCTGAGAGTTCAATTTTGGTGACTCCTGAGGATGCTTTTGAAGAAATCAAAATCAGTTAATTATGACACATAATGGATGCACGAGAATGGGATCGGGGGATTTGAAATAATGTGATGCACATTGATTTTTTCCATGGGAGCTGTGTTTAGGGCAAGAAAGAAAGTATTCAGAGCCATATACTATGCTAGTAAGACCTTCAATGAAGCACAAAGAACTACTCGACAAGCGAAAAGGAGATCTTAGCCATAGTATTTGCTTGTGAAAATTTAGGCAATACATTTTAGGATCCCGGTATTGGTAATTCACAGCGATCATGCGGCGATCAAATACTTGATGTCAAAAAGGAAGCTAAGCCAAGATTGATAAGGTGAGTGTTCTTTATTTGCGAGGAGTTTGATTTGGAAATCAAGGATAAAAGGGATGATGTGATAGTGACCACTTGTCGAAAGTAGAAAGAAGCGGTGATGAGAAAATGTAGTGTTAGCGGAGAACTTCCCCGGATGAGCAATTTTTTAAGGTGTCCATCCAACTTCCATGGTATGCTGATGTGTGAATTATCGACGTAGATGTGCCTTGAATTCAGCTACTAGCAGAGGAAGCTCGAGCGGCAGACGGGTATTATATTTAGGATGACCGCTATTATTCAAGAGGTCTTGACATGATAATAAGAATGTGTGCGAGGAAAGTGAGCAGGCAACATTTTAAATGAATGCCATGCATCACCATATAGAGACATTTTTACGGAAAAACAGCTCACAAGAGATACTCATCGGGATTTTATTGGCCCTATCTTGGAGATTGTCTTTGAGTGGAGTTAAATTGTGTGATAGATGCAGATTGGAAATATCGACAAGCGGAATGAAATGCCTCAGTATTATGGTGATACAAATTTTTGATGTATGGGGAATAGATTTTATGGGACCTTTCCCACCATCATTTGAAACCTATACATACGCTGTAGTAGTAGATTACGTTTCCAAATGGGTGGAGACGGTGGCTTGTCGAATGATGCTATCTGATTGTGAGTTTCTTGCGAAAAGAATATTTTGAAGCGATTTGGAACACCCCGGAACTATCATTAGTGATGGGGAGCCCTTTGCAAACAAATATTTTCAAAACTCATGGCCGAGGTATGGGATCAAGCATGTAATGAGTTTAGCTTATCATCCAGACCGATGGAATGACGAGAAATTTCCACTTGGGAGATCGAAGAATACTTGAAAGGCGTGAGCTTCAGCGGGAAGGATTAGTCTTCCAAACTTGATGATGCACTTTGAAGCTACGGAGTCATATACAAAACCCCCATTGGAATGTCCCCATACAGAGTTGTTTTTGGCAAACCATGTCATCTACCTCTTGAATTAGAATACAAGGCAATGTGGGCCATCAAGAAGTTAAACTTTGATTTTAAGAACACCTTGAGGAAGAAAGATTGCTCCAAGCTATCACGGAAGCTGGAAGAATTGAAATGAAGCCTATGATAATGCTAGAATATACAAAAGACAAGACAAAGAAATGGCATGATCAGAGAATTTTGAGAAAAGAGTTCGAGGCTTGGGGGAGGGAGCAGTTTACTGGCTGTTTAATTCTAGACTGAAATTGTTTCAGGGAAATTAAAATCGAATGGAGTGGGCCATACATAGTGGTGTCAAATTACTACATTTGGGCTTGATGTTTTCTTGAGGGTGATAATGGGAAGAATTCAAGGTCAATGGACAGAGTTAAAGCATTATCTAAACGGGAAGAAATGAAGAACTCCATTTGGTGCTTAAGGAAAGAAGAAGTACCACAGCAATGAAAGTCAAGCTAAGGACATTCAGCGGCTTGCCGGTAATGGGAGGCAACCCATAAGGATTTAATTTCGATTTTAAGTTTTGAACTATTTTTTCTTTTAGTTGCTAGAAAATTAGGTCAGATTTGTTTTTATAAGGATAGATTGTTTTTAGAAATCAATTGTAATTTAATTAGATTTTCTTGAATATTGCGGTGAGCTTACGCAGAGTTTAAAAGGACATGAATGGAAGGAAACTACGAGACAATTCCGGCAACTAGAGAGAGTCACAACATGAGAAAAGGGGAGTAACCTTCTCCTAACCCGATTTGTAGATATACTTGATTGATTTAAATCTTTGCTTGGAGATGCACGAAGAGATGATACAAGGGTTATGAACAATAAGAGAATTCAAGGTCCTTGAGATCATTGAGTTAAGGGCTTTGGTCGCGACAGAAAGGTTATGTCGCAACATAAGTGATGTCGCGACAAAACATTGATGTCGTGACCTATTTTGAAAGGGCAATTTTTGAGTATTGAAGGAAGAAGGTATATGTCGCATTTTGTGTGAAGTCGCGACGAGAGAGTCATTCAAAATGAAAAATGATGTCTCGATAGACAAAGGTAGGAAATAGGCGGGAATAAACGAGGAATAAAAGGATGTGCGACATGATAATCAACAATTCTAAAATCCAAATTATCACTACAAACTTAGCATGTCGCGACATAAGAGCTTTAATGCCATTAACTCACTTTAAAAGCCCTAAATTCAATGATCTCAAATAAAAGAGAAATTTGTTTGAAATTGAAGTCGCGACGTGTTTTAATGAAATGATAATTAGCCCATGAGCATTGATTGAATTGCAAGTTTGTTGGAAACTTTATCATTAAACTCCAAACCACATAGCTATTCACCTTCTTCCTCCTTACAGATCAACCACAGAAAACTAGCTTTCCAAACCTACGAAACTTTTCTTAGTTTCCAATATTTGAAATTTACTACCTAGTCCCTAACAGCGAGATTATGAGGAACATGAAGCGACGGAAGAAGAAACTGCCGTCCACGAAGAACACTTAGACAGATTCGTCGGGAAGAACAATCGGGAGAGATTGCCATCGAGAAACACCGAGAAGCTCAGGCAAACTCGAAAAGAAGCGAGAAAAAGGAAAGGAAAGGTGAAGAGAAGAAGAAAAAGTAGAGGATTGTGTCAGACAGAGCGTACTCCCGAGTGGAAAAAATATTATGCTAACAGGGGTTTGTCACAGAGGAGATTCAGAAATCTGTTACTCCTTTCCAAGGAGATGATAGAAAGCTAGAGAGGGTGGGAGTCTCTGCGCACCAAAAATCGAGGTATGCAGCCTTGTTAAGAGAGTTTTATTCAAATTTGGTAGGAAGGAAGGATGGAGGCGGTTTTTATTGTTAGAATTACGGGTTTCATATGAAGCTAAGGCCATCAACGAGGCCTATGGCGTAAAAGCAGTGCACAAGCATGGTTCCCAATTCAAAAACTTTTGGAAAGCTGATTTTGGAAAGATTGCCAAGAAGCTCACTAATGGTAAGGTGCAGCTAAACCAAGGAGAAGGAAGGCCCGGGGAGCATTGGGCAGGGGAAGCCTCGAGGAAGCGAAGGTATGGTTTACTTCCTAGCAAACATTTTGAGACGACAAAACACGTGTGCCTGATGAGAGAACAAGAAGGCGTGATGTATGCCATCCTAAAGGATCTGAAAATCAATGTAGGGAGTTGTCATTGAAAATTCTATCATGAGGTATCATGAAGGGGGAATAAAAGAGGGCTTATTCCTCACCCGGCTGACAATCAACCTTTGTTCTATGTTTGGTAGGGTAGAATTATGGGAATCGAAAGAAGAAGTACCCCAGCTTCACGCTCCTTCGACGGGAGTTAGCGAAGGACGAGAAACCCGGAAGAGAAAGGGTCTTGGTAGAGAAAACGGATGAAGCCCGAATTTGAAAGACCCAGGAAAAGGAGGCTGGAGGGTTCTTGTCGAGGCAGGCCTGAAGCTTCGCTTTGACTGACAATGATTTTATTTTTTGCGAGCCATGAAGAGTGGGATGAAACGGCAGATAGACTTCCATTCCCTTGTGGTTTCTCCTCTGTGCGAGACAAAATTTCCAACATGGAAAGCTCAAGGGAGCCTGAGAACGATTCGATCTTCCGGAAGTTCTCGATGCCATGCAAGAGAATGGATGAAGAGAGAAGGAGTGGAACTACGGCGGAGGTCGAGAGGCATTTATGAAAGAATTGAAAGAAGAGACCTGGCAATGGGAGGAAGAGCTAAGCAAAGAAGGGAGAAAAGGAGCATGAGATGGAGCTACAAAAGAAGAGAGGCAATGAGTGGGAGAAGAGTGAATAGAAAGAGAGGAACAAATAGAAAAATTTTGGAAATGAGGAAGAGTTTAAGAAAGAAATAAAGGAAGAATCCTGTCACATTCACTAAACTCAAACTAAGTCATGAAGCTTTTATAACAATCAGTTTGAGGCGTGATTCTCGGCTCTAACATTGATAAAGAAAGAATCTGACGAAATAGCCAAATTTGGGAGCAAATCAAGGGCTTCAAAATTTTATCTGATCTCTTATAAAAGATTTTGAAGACCATTGGATGATGAGCCAATGAGATGCTGAATCCTGCGAGGCGAAGATGGCTAGAAAATTTGGATTTGATTAACAACAATCTTTCCAAATTTTTGGAAATAATAGTGAAATAAAACACAATGAATGGCTTGGGAAGAGACAAGATATGAGGCTAAACAAGAAGGTTGATCTCTCGATGAGATCGCCGTTGAAGTCGAGTTGAGAAACTAAGAAAGAGAAAGGAAAGAAGAGAAATGAAATTCCCTCCATTCCAGCTCATTTGAATACCCCTAGACCTGGATCACAATATCTTTCTTGCCTCTTCAAGAGATAGACTTCTTCCTAATGACCTCCTTAGCCTTCCTTACCACCATAAGTCCCGTTTGGATTATCATTTATTTGCGATTGAATCGAAATAAAATGAAATTTGAATTGAATTGTTGTGTGCTATTTTGAATAATTTGTTCAATGTTGTGTTGCTTTGTGATGCATGAGTTAGGGGAAATTAAAGTATGATTTATTTCAAGAATAAAAAATTGCTGATATGTCGTAATGCTAAAATGAATGGAAGCGACGATTTCAAAATCGCGAAAAACAACAAAGAAACGAAACGAGGCCAATTTGAACTCTAATTTCATTGGAAACCTGAGTGCAAAAGTGATTTAAATTTAGGTGTTAAGTCGAATAGAGAAAAATAATGGGGGTGAAGGAACAAAACATATTTTGAAGGATTGTGGTATGAGCAAATGAGTGAAAGGGCACATTGGATACTAAAGAGTTTAACTACTCATCAGCAAAATTAATCAAGGAACTCTAATGGTCAATAACGTTAAGCTAACCAGTTCTAGAACTTGTTAGATTATTGATTGAGGTGAAATCACAAATTGATACAAGCGACGAGAAATGAATCTGAGGCCATTCTTGGAAAGTTTGAGCCACTGAAGCCATCCACATCTATATGCTAAAGCATATACCTTAGTTCAATTGAGCCAATCAAGCCTTATTTCTAAAATCGACCAATTTAAACCCCGAACCTTCCAAAAGAATCAATCCTCCCGGTAAGGGCACGTAATTACAGGCGAAAGGGAAGAAGGAAATCAAGTTTAGGGGAGGTTGTTTTTGAAGAGCTGGAAAAATTGAGAAAAGGGAATGAAAGGAAAAGGAATTAGCAAATACAATAGAAGAAGGCAAAGGGGATAAGTTTTACGCTGTGGCCTAATTCTCTTGAAGCTATTAAGTTCTTAGGGGTGTTTCAACACCTAGTACCCTAATGCCATACGGTATGGGAGTTACTAACCCAAAGTTAAGCTAAAGGGTAATTTAGAAAGCCTAAGAAGGTAAAACAATTTTATCACTGAATGGTGACAAACAAAGGAAATTCCCTCAGTTAAATTACAAATGAGAAATGGGAGCATACGAGTTACGAGATAGAAGAAATCAAGGAGATGTCCCGAAAATAAAGTTTGGGGAGTTTATTAAAGTAACTACGAGGAAAAAGGCATTAGTGAGAAAGAAGAGAAAAAGTTCGGGGTAATCCCTAAAGCGAAAAGTTTCTTCTTATCATACCCTTACCCAAGCCTAACATTACAAGCCAGGCTGATTGTTGATCTTGAAGGATGGGATTACCTACATTAGTGGAGATCAATATGAACAACAAGCGTATGGAATTTGGAAAATAAGCAGTAAAAGCATGAAGGACACAAGGAGTTAAGTGAATAGTATGAAGATGAGAAAGGAAAACGAATTTCTTTTCGAAGCGGGATCCAATGATTATGTTGTTTGTAAAACAATTTCAGCAGTTAGTTTTGTATCTTTGTAAAGAGTAGAAACCAACCTTGAGCTGGATTGAAGCTAGGATGCGTAAAACACCGCAATCTCAGATTTCAATTAAATTGACTTCACGCAAAAACATAAATGTTAAAAATGTCCTATTTGCTCGATATGTTCATTTTTTCTTTTTCTTTGCTCGAGGACAAGCAAAATTTTAAGTTCGGGGGAGTTTGATAAGCTAAAAGTCATCTATTTTTACCCATTTTTCGCTTGATTTAATGTAAAAGGAATAATTAAGATGCAGAAATATGAAAAAAACTCACCAAATTTGTTATTTGCAGGAGTATAAAAGAAAGAAGAAAATGCAGGGAAAATGCAGCAACTGGTGGAGTAAAAATGCAAGAATGGTCGCGTAGCCTAAACAAATGGTTTAATTACCATGCGCTGGCTTCGTGACAAATTATATTGGCGAGGTCGCCGAAGATCGTGATAAGTGAAGGAAATAAGAATCGGTCGCGACAGAATCACCGATAAGCAATTGGGATTAACCAGGAAGTTATGGGAATGATGTCGCGACAAGATCGCGGATGTCGCACAGGCTTGATGTCGCGAATTTCTGATGGAGGCTTCAGAGGAGAACGCCAAGCTGTGGCGACAAGTTTGGAAAGATGAGTTGAAGACCTGAAGCCGCGGTCGGCTGCAGGACCAAGTAGCGACACCAAAAGCAACCAAAGGAAGCTTCAAAGATATGTTTACGTCGCGACAAGAGATTGAGGTCGCTGGCATCATGAACGCATCGCTTGAACGCCGCGGTAAGACTCGAAGTTGATGTCGCACAAGACATCATGTCGACATCGAGAGACCAATTGAACCCTGCAAGGGCATAAAGTGATGTCGCGACAAGGGATCGGCGTCGCGACATCGGCGCGACATCACCAGTTGCTGAGAGTTGCTGAGCGTCGCTGACGCGAGCATCGGCGTCGCCGGTTACGTGGATGAGCGTCGCCTACGCGAGCCGAGGTCGCGACTAATAGTAACTCGCCGCTCACTTGAAATCCACAACAGAATGCATTGGAATTAGGGCCCAACTGAGAAACCCTATAAATAAGCAGCTACCCCAGATGAAAAAGCAAATTACGACACGCACGAGTCCTGGTAGTCGGCGGCACATTTTCTTTATTTTCTTTTAGTTTTCTTTTTCTTTTTCTTTTTTCTTTCTTCAATGTTGGTACTAGAGATTAGATTAGATTTATCGCTCTAGTTTTCGTTTTCTTCTCTGGAATTGGATGTTATACTTTCGAGCAGAAGCTGAATGCAATAATCAATTCTATTCAGAATTACTACAGATGAATTTGAGATCGGACAAATTCACGGAATTCGAATTTTCGGTTTCCCTGACCAGTCGTTCTCATGATCGAGGAAATTTGTAGTGTGTAATTGTTAATTTATTTAGAACCCGAAATTTCCATCAAGTGAATGCTATAGTCAGAAATTATCTTTCCTCGTGAAGCTCGCATTCCTGTGAATGCAGCTTATAATTTACTTGCTTGGTTTATCGTTTTTGATCTCGAATATCGCTTTATACCCGCTTAAGATTTGTTTCATCAAGCTCGATTTCAAGGAGGTCCTCGAAAGTGACAGAGAAGACATTCCCGAGAGTTATGAACATTTCTTTTGAAGGTATATTAACCTCGCTATTGGGGACTTGATTGAAGCTTTGTAAGTTTACTAGGATAAATCCTCTTCCTCACTTGAAATCAAGAACGAAGCCGAACGAAGCATCAAATTTAAACAGCGTGAGCTCACCAACTTACAGTGAGCCAATCCCGTGTTAGCCGAGATCTAATCAAGGAGAGAGTGATCTATTTAATTTCAGAAGAGTAACTGGAAGTCAGATATCCTGTCAACCACAATCGGGAGCTAAGGTTTACAAACATAAAATGGCAGAAGTATTACAGAAAAGAAAAATACCTAGATTAAGGAAATCCCTTTTAAAAGTAGTTATCTCATTCCTTGTCTTCGAAAGAATCAGGAAAAATTAGATAATGAAATGTGGAGTGTGGAGAGATCCAGCTTTACTGCTAAACGCCTTGGACAGATTTTAAAACCTGAAATATTCAAGAAGTTTTATCGCATAATCATGTGAATTTGGTACTTCACTATAGCAGTATACTTGATGTGTTCTCTGAAAGATAATTATTCAGTGTCCATTTGTTTTCTTAACTATTCTTTATTCTTTATTCTTATATTCCATTTTATTTGATTGTTCATTTAATTTACTCGTGCTAGTATAATTTCCAAATTTTCTTAAGCTGACCCCAATATCACTTATGGTCCAAATTGTATGGAGCTTGAGTAGTCGTGGTAGTTGATTTAAAATTTCGAGATCTCTGTGGGATCGGGAGCATCTGGACTTATATCCATTTTATTATTTGTCTAATTCGTGCACTTGCAATAGACAGCCAAACCAAAATTGAAAAATGATTAACTCTAGGAGATTTTCGTCTCAACAAGTTTTATGGTGCGCTCAGGATTAGACAATAGTCCTTTGGTAATTGTGCAACTAAATTTGTATATGCGTTTTGGTCGGTCAACAGCCAGCACACTAGTAGGGGTTCATCATAGTATATTCCGTGCTCTGATTTGTAAATGTAAAAAGTACAGTTTTTGTATATGTAAATGGGACTCAGTATATGTGTATAGATTTTGATGGACACCATTCAGATGGTAGTTCTTTTGTGTATGTAAATGATTTTTGTTATTACAGAATTGCTCAGGATACCCAATGTGTACAAGTTCAGCTCTCGAGGAAAAAAAATGTAAAGAGTCCCAGATAGGAATCTCAGCCCCGAACTCGCTCTGATCCGTCATTCGAAGCCTGGTCCGGAATCTGGTGCACAAGTTTCATCAAACTCCAAGAGGTAGAGAATTTTCCTACTCGAGTTATTTCTAGCCTAAAGGCCATTTAATGGCATAGGTTTTCTTCGGTCGAATCAAGTTATAAATTCCAAATTTAGATTTGACTCAATATTTGAAATATTTAGAGGGCCATGATCGCCATAGGATTCGGGGATTCAAGATTTTAGGACTAAATATTGGAAATTTTTGGGAGGGTCAGAATTGGTCGTGGGATTCAGTCCCGAGATTTTGGGACTAAATATTGGAAATTTTCGGGACTGTTCCGGGCAGTCCTGGAATGTGTTTGAGGCTTGGTTTTGATCCCGGGACTGATGTTTTCGGGTTTTGTTGTGTGTTATTGCTGGAAAATGAATATCTTGATATTTGTGTGAAAAATGATGTTAATATATGCTTGTTTGATGTATTGACATGAGATAGATAGTAAATGAAAATTATATATAGAAAATAAAATTATCATGATTTGAAAATGTTGCATGTAGCTCTCATGATGCATGTAACATAATATGGCATAAAATGACATATTTGCATTTCATATGCACAGTAACATCGCGTCGAGCCAAATGTGTGTCCATGGTAATGGTTATTCACCATTCTTGGTGAATGTGTGGTGAGCTCGAAAATGGGACAATGTCCAAAATTGAGGCACATGGTTGCATAACATTAATATATATATATATATATATATATATATATATATATATATATATATATATATATATATATATATATATATATATATATATATATATATATATATATTAATGTGTGTGTGTGTGTGTGTGTTTGTGTTTCGGGCTGCGGAGTAAGATGGGGTTTTAAACTAACAACATTTCTTTCCAACTAAAGTAACCTAATAACAACCAACAAAACTTTCTTTACAAAGAACTAAACTCAAATTACTTGTAACCCTAATTTACTTAAAATCTAAATACATAATAATGTGATTAACACTAATTAACTTAAGTTTTTAAATTAAATTTACCATTAACATCCATCACCAACTAATTACAAACCTAAACTAGCAAAAACCACTACATATTCTTCTTCACATAAAAATTTCACTTTCTCTCTCTAAACTTCCAGATTTTATATAAAAAAAATTATTAAGAATAAACACTAATACAAACTAAAACATTTTTTTAAGACTAGATTTACCATTAATAACTCTTTAGAAATCCAGGAAAAAAAATATAATTTACTAACCTTTTGTTCTTCAAACAAAGCCCTCTCTTTCTCCAAGCTTCTTCTCCTTCGTCTAACCCACAAGCTTCCTTCTCCTTCCTCTAACCCCAATTTCACTAAGATAAGGTTTGGAAAAGCTCTACCAACCTTTAAATATCTCCCACTTAGTACAACATGTGTTGGCAATGCTTAGAAGTTGCCACCTAACCATGCCCTTACTCATTTTGTCCATTAGTCCCTCTTTTTCTAGCTATTAGTGTTTTGTAATTGGCAACTAGTGTGACACCCCAATTTTTGGGGGTCTCGTTGACTAGCCGTCAACGTGTGGAATTTCTATCTTAGGTCTTCAGATTCTAAGTCTTAGTACCGGATCTGGGGCATTTTTAACTACTCGTGGACACCGAAAGTTACCTTCTAAGACCACCGGATACGCCCCTCACTGGGACCCATTCATTCATATTTAAATCTAAAATATGAGAATAATACACTTAAATATAGTCCATAAGAGTTCGATCACGACCCTCTTACCATAATTACACACCTGACTATCTTGGCAACAGTCAAAAGAATTTAATTACAATTCTTTTATACAAAATATTTTTTACAAAAGTTTTATCAAGGCCACATGTTGGCCTTGTTCACAATAACGGCCTCATTTGAGCTCCATTCACCGATGTCGACCCTGTACCTGTAAGGGGGTCCCACGACGAGGTGAGCAAAGCCCTAAAGAGTAAACTTCTTCAAGGGTTACTCCCCACCTAAGTGAACATGCAAAGCCGTGTTCACACAATAATACATACATTCCAAGTAAAAAATGCAATTCTAAACCTGAAATTCTACATGTTATGAATGAGATGTAGTCCATCATGCCCATGTCCCGAGTCCTCACCGACTACCTCACACATGCATAAGCCAAATGTGAAAACTTGTCATTGGTGTTTCACCCAATGACTCTTTTTCCAAAACAAAATCTTTTTGTTTTATAAAACAAAACCCATTGGATATACCTCCAATGTCCATTTGATTTAATCAAATTCCGTGTGTTTATGCATTTGTGGGCCACGGATTTTCGGGTTCTTACTGTAGGACGCCCCGTGCCTTTCCAACGCTTTTTGGACTTTCATTGTTGGTTGCGTCTGAACCGGTCCGGGTTTTTCACCTGAGGGGGTATCCCTTCTTACTATTACCCAACACACATATATTTCATACTATGCAACCATGAACTCATTTTGGACGTTGTCCCATTACCGAGCTCACCACCCATTTACCAAGAATGATGAATGACTATAACCATGCTCACACACCCAACTCAATGCGATGTCCCCGTGCATATGCAATGCAAAATGCCAATGCATGTATCTTATGTTACATGTTCAATGAACAAAACATGGAACAATTTATAAACTGTACTTCATGCCAAGTACCATGGATCGAAAACATATAATTTACATCAATTCATGTTAATATATATATAACACACATATATCCATATATTTACAACCCATTCAACATGTTATTTAATTTCTAGCAATAACAAAAAAAAAAAAAAAAAAAAAACAAATTGTCAATAAACTAGCAATTCCTACCATAACCTCGCCATACTCAACCTTGGAAATAATCTATACTCAGTTCAGAAATTTCAGCTTTTGTTCTAGTTTATTTATTTATTTATTTTTGTCAACTTTCAAGACTATCATTAACAACTATAAATTCAGCCATTAAACAATCTTGAAACTCGGCCCGAAAGTTGTTCAAAAGAACAGTTCACAACAAAAATCTCTGCATTTCCAGTAGTCCCGGCCCAAAATCTACCTCTCGGATACCAACTCAAAACCCACCCCCGAATGTCCGAAAATGGTCCCAATGTCCAAAATCTGGCCCCGTGTTCAACAACCACACACATTTACGCCTCTTAAATAAAGAGGAACCAGTATAGGAGAAACCCCCTACCTTTTGGAGCTTCGACGAAACTGGATTCGTACCCACACATATTCCTTTGTTGCGTGGACCAACTTTTGCCCTCTAATCATCGAGCCCCACTGCCGAACACCGAAAATCTTATATATTTCCTTCTTTTCCCCTTCCATTTTCTTTCTTTTCTCTCCTACTCGCCTCGATTCTTTTTCCTACCTACCGATCTCCTTCATTTTGGTTTTTCCTCATTTTATTTTCTTTTTCTTTCTTTTCTCCTTTCTTTTTTATTTTTTCTTTTTCCTCCTTTTTGGTTTTCATCCCACTGAATTGATTTTTTTTTTCTCTCATTATGTTAGTCTTATCCCAAGTGAGAGGATTCTTCTCACCTTACTTCCTTCTCTCTCATGGCCATGTGTCTTCACATGGACACATGCTTTAGGTGTCCCCTTTCACACCACTTGTCTCTCATGTCATGTGTCCTTCTCCCATGGTGCCATGTTGCAGCCCCTGTTCATGCCATGTGGCACCATCTCATGTGTCATTTAACACTCGATGCCTCAAAAAATGTGAAGTTCCAACCATCTCGGAATTCAACGAAATTCGACTGGGTAATTAGATTTCGCGAGACAAATTCAATGGTGAAGTCCGTTTCGTTATTCGAGATCGAGAAAAATTCAAGATTTTCCACCTGTACTATTAAGCCAACATTTAATTGTAACTAATCTTAATATAAGAGTAATGCATAATAAAGCACAAGATGCCTTAACCTAATTTAAGCCTCTATTTAAACATATTTAGATAAGATAAATAGAATATAAATATTATGATAGTCATATTTACTGATTTTGTTAGTACTGGGTATTACACAAACTTTGGAAATGTCGTGACATAACTTTCTCTGCTGTTCGCCTTTCTTATGTTGCAATTAGATTCTTTTGTTGCGACAAACTTCTGCTAGCTATCTCGATCTTTTGTCACGACATAATTAAAAAATATCGCGACATTCTGCAGTTCTCTTCCAGGGGCTCTTCTCAGCCTTTGTCGCAACATAGCTTTTGAATGTCGCGACAGTCTTCACCTGGCACTCATTCATTTTTCTCAATTTATGTTGCGATAATAAAACTATTGTCACGACATTCATTTAACCATTATGCCTTGAATATTGTCGTGACACTACTGACACTGTTGCGACAGTACTAAACTTCTTGGTTTAGACAAATTTGCTGTTGCTCTCATATTTTTAAGTCAAATTTGCTGCTTCACAACTGTGATATCCCAAAACCCAGGGGTCCCGTTGACAACTCGTCAACGCACAAAATACCTAGGTATCGCATATCACGATACCACCATAT
Organism: Tetrastigma voinierianum; assembly: GCA_016808115.1. Taxonomy (NCBI): domain Eukaryota; kingdom Viridiplantae; phylum Streptophyta; class Magnoliopsida; order Vitales; family Vitaceae; genus Tetrastigma; species Tetrastigma voinierianum. The sequence goes on along the minus strand of JAEQBH010003140.1, from coordinate 374,975 downwards.
TGCGTCCCATTCACCGGGATCCATTCATGCCTATATATTTTAGAAAAATATGCAAATTTATCAAACAGTTCATAAGAGTTCGAGTTACAACTCTTTTATATTATGTAAAATCTAGTTTTTTTTACAAAAAGGTTTCTCAAAGCTATAGTTCGACTTTCTTCACACTTGTGGTCTCGTATGAGGGTTAGCCGCCTATACATAACCTGCACTTGAAAGGGGGTCCCACAATGGAGTGAGCAATGCCCAGTAAGGAAAACTTCTACAAGGGCTACTCCCCACCTAAGTGCACATGCAATGCCATGTTCACATAATAATACACACATCAACATTCCACTGAAGAATATGCCAATTCTTCATGGAATCCTACATGCCATGAAATAAGATGAGGCTCATCATGCCCTATTTCCCGAGTCCTCACCGACTCCCTCACACATGCCATGCTGGGCAGGAAACCATCATTCTCGATGACATCCAATGATCATTTTCAAAACCAATTCTATTTGTTTACAAACCAAAATCTTTTGGACGCTGATCAATCATCATTTTATATTAAAAATCATACACCTTTTATGGGTAGCGGATTTTCGTGTCTCACCACCTAGCTCCTGAAACCCACGGCTTAATTCCTCAACCTAGGACTATGTCTCCACCATAATCGGGTCGGTTTTTCACCGAGGATCTATCCCTTCTTGCTGATACCAAGCACATATTTTCATTCTCATGTATAAAACTGTGCGACTATGTTGGATGTTGTCCAATTTAACCGAGCTCACCCAATCAAACACCAATGCAGTGTCGATTCATTAATCATGCACTCATACCCATTTAATGCGATGTCCGCGCATACGCAATGCACATGCCATTGCTCATTAGATCATGTCCTGATTGGATGAACGCGCGATATGGGACATTTTATGAAACATGCATATCAACAATGCATCTGGAAATTGTATCGTCATGCATAATTTCCTACATTAACTCATTCATGCTTTTTCAATGTATCACATAAGTATTATATCAACATCACATACAAATCTTTACTTAATAAATAATGAAGCACTTTATCCTCTAGGCTAAATTACGCATAACATGTCCATACTGCCTACAACATGCCATGTAATGGCTATGTCTAGACATACAATTTATCACATGTCAATATATTATTACACATATAAACATTTCATCAAACATGCATGTCATGCCATGCAATTAGTACACTTGGTGTTATGATCAAAATTTCGGCAATGATGTGAGCACCAAATGCCAATCACTAGCATATGGCTAGATACTAAACTTAAAGACGCACGAATCGGAGTTCGGATGATAAAGATATGGTCGTCCAAAGTTGGGGTACACCAGGAGCCACACTATTGCACTAGTCCATGCAATAGCATACCCGAGGGTTGCGTGAGCATTTTGGCAACTCCCGTAAATGCAATTTTTAACTCCAATTCGCTCCGGTAGCAGGCCTTTAAACTAGCTACAAACCCATCCAATACCATTAACATGACATAATGCGGTTCCAAAATCAACCCAAAAACAATATCCCAAAGGCTAGAAGTAAACCAAAGTAGGAAGAATCCCCACCTCTTGAAGTGTAGCCTATCGGTCAATCTCCGGGATTTCACTCTTGTCCTAACGAGTTCGACCGGGCTCGAACCGACTTCCTTTTCTCCTTTCTTTCTCTCCCTTTCTTCTCTCCTTCCCTCTCTTTCTTCTCTTCTCTCCTTTCTCTCCTCGTCCTTTTTCTTCTTTCTTTCGTTCTCTGATCTCAACTAGTTGTGAACCCTCCCTATTTATACACACTTCAAACCCCTAGCATGTTGACACATGGCCTGCCATGTGTCACCCGACACTCGATGCCTCAAAAAATGTGAAATTCCTATTGTCTCATAATCTAACGAAATTCAACTAGGTACCTAGATTTCGTGAGACGATTCCAACGGTGAAGTCTGTTTCGTCATCCGAGATCTAGAAAATTTCAGGTTTTCAACCTGTACTACAACGACAAATTACCGTTTTTCCATTTTTCATAAAAATTGCATTTTTCCCAGGTTTTACAACAACCATTTATTAGGACTGAAAACTAGTTGTCCCCATAGACAGGGTAACACAAGCCTTTCTCAATGGAATTGGTACCTCAGTATACAATTCATTAGAATGCTCTATCTCGTTGATTAGAATCTAAGCTAACATGGGATCAAGATTGTTCTGCTAAATTGAGATGAAACCTCTAAGGATAAAAGATGATGTTCCAGAAAATAGTCCTACAAAGGTAGGAACAACAATTGCGATACAAGGTTGGGACCGTGATGGATGATCCTGAAATTTAGATAAGTCAAAATATAGGTTGTTTAGGCCAAAATAGGTTACGCATCTAATTTTGGAGATTTTCGCTGGGGTGGACGGTGTATTTATGGTATATAAGGGGAAACGGGTATTTAGGAAGATTTTAGTAGCATGGAACAATATTTGGAAAGTTTTGGGTTGAGGTTTAAAATTTGTTGCGAAAGTTTAAAGAAAAAGATGAGATGGGCGAGGAGAGTAGAGTTTGCAAGAGAGCAGTGTTACTTCAATAGGTTATTGAAAAGATCCACACAATATGGGATGATTTGAGAGTGAGGCTGGGCACCACAATCAACTATGGCACTCCAGTTGATTGATGTCGAATAAAGACTTCGCCACCAAGGAATCCACCTAGGTTTAAGAAGCCACGAACTCACCCCCAAGGGAATCCACCCAAGAGATAAGAGAGAACTCTTAAAAGAGAAATCTGAAACTTTATTAAAATTTGAATGAATAAAAAAACACAACTAAAGGGGTATTTATAGGTCCCTTACTTTCTAATGTAAATAAAGCAACTTCTCCTTTAACTAGGAAAATAAACTTTCTAAATTACATAAAGCAACTCCTAAAGGCAAACTTTCTGAAATAAATAAAGCAAATCTTCCTAAAAGGGATAGAATAAAATCTTGGAGTAAATCTCCCAACAAATCTTTCTAAAAGAAATATAGCAGAATCCTAAAGCAAATCCTCCAAAAGATATTGTGGCAAATCTTTCTAAAATCAATATGGCGATCTAATATCATGATTTGCCCAAGCTCGCATGTTTTTTTTGCCTTCCAAGGCCCAAATGAGGTCCAAAAAAGGAGTTTTCACATGTGTTCAATGCTTTTTGACCTCCCGAATCCAATTCTTCAATAATTAGGGCTGAACCCCAATGTTTGGTGTGTTTATAGAAGCTCCTGCATCAAATTGTGAAGTATCAAAATTACACTTAGAGTACATTAGTTCATTCAATATTAATGCAAAATACCCCTAGGTGATTGCTCTTTGCCCTCTCCTTCTCTGTGTCACTCAGAGGGATCTTGGAAATCATTACATGGGTACTGATGAGAATCAAAGCACAAAGGATCCGTAATGCCAGCTTCTACAACATATATTGGGAATTCAATCTTAATTATGGAAAATTCAAATTTGGGAGGCTGTGAAACCTTGGAGACACATAATGTAAAACCCCAACCTGATTCAATGTTATAATAGTAGTTTTTGAACTGATTAGAGGTCCAATGATAGAAACGAGGATTAGAATTAGAACGCCCGGGACGTTATTTTCCGCATAAAATGAAATTTTTCGGTAATTTTAATGGTCGCCTATTAGTGCCTGCTAAAAAGTGCAATTTTGAACCCTATATTAGATAGGGTTTTGAGTGCTTTTGTGCACTAATCATGTCATTAATGCCAATTGAAGCGTTCAAGTCTTCTTAGTAAACAATTTATGCCATTTGGAGGGTATTTTTTGGTTGTTTCATAGTGCTCGGCGCACTCTCGAGTTCAATTTCTCGAGTCAAATGATTATAATCATGAAGATTGATTCCAATGTTCGGCCATCAACCAGCCCAAGAAAGAATGAGAAACCAAGGCAAAGTGATGAAAATTGACGCAAGAGAAAGACAGAGCAAGATCAACAGCCAGAATTTTCGCTAGAGTCGCGAAATTACTGATCGCGGTACCGCAACCTTAGCTAAATCTCCAAATTTCGCTAGACCAACCCCAGCCGCTAGGGCACCATTTTTAGCGAAATACCTGATTTCTCGCTTACTCACAACAATTTACAGTTAGCGAAATTTCGCTAGTTAGCGAATTACCCGGCTTTAAATAAATTTCCTCAAGTTGCTTATACAGTTCAGGATTTCCCCCGCTTAGCTAGCGAAATTCTTTAGCCTAGCGAAATTTAATGCCTCACATGTTTTGTAATTAATGCCAACCGACCAAATTTGCAGTGTATTACTTGTCCCTTAATCCTAGCCAAATTTGTGTTTCGGTATTTTCATGCCTCGAGGTGGCCTATAGCAAGCCCCTCTCTTTTGTAATAGGATATAGAGAATTTTGGGGAGAAACAATTGGAAGGAGAGAAGAATTTGTAAGTTTTCATTTTTGTAACAGTCTCGTATTTTTAATTAGGTTTTGCTTTTCCTCCTCTTTTCTCTTCTACTTGGTTGCCAACACCCTCGAGGATGACAACTCAAGAGATGCTTGGCTAAGCTCTTTCTTTGAAGAGTGAAAGAGTTAGCTTATGGTGGGGCATATGGCTGTTGTCCTCTTGTATTAAAAGCCATAGGTACTTCGTGTTTATGACCCCATCTTCTCAAATTAGGTCGACAGCATCAATGCTATTAATTTCCACAATACTCCATGCTTAGGATTACGCTGCATACTTAATGCCAGATGCAATCGGTTCTTAGATGGCTCCTACGCAGCCTCTTTGAAATGATATTTAAATGCTAGGGTTTCAAAATAAAAGGGCCATAGATGCATGTTACTTGTGTTGACTCAAATAGAGTTGATTTGCAGTGAGGTTTGCTAGTTAAACATAGATCCTAAGTATGCCTTGGACTATAGGTTGCATGCCTAACGCGAGATAAACCCGAGGACAATTTGTTTGCTCCATCCACGTTAGTGACCTAAATCTTCAAAGTTAACTTTTCACACTTTCTTTATTTTCGCTTTACAATTCTTTCGCTTTCAACCTACTTCCACCGGCTTTTTGAAGCAACCAAAGAGTCCAAATAGAAAGCCTTACCTTCGCACTTATGCAAATCATTTTAGGATGAAAACCCATCCTGGTTCGACCTTTAGACCACTATATCATAGCAGTTCGACTACCAAATAGTAGGAACTTAGGTGTATATAAATTTTGTTGATTTTAGCTCAAAATCTTTTACCAGGGCAATCTAATCAAATGGCGCCAGCGTTCGGGATGGTGCCAAACTACTAATGGTGTTAAGGTGTACTTGTGATCCACATCACGCGAAGAAATCTTTAATTCTTTGCAACTCGCTGGTGTGAACGCTTTCTCAAAGACTACGTTAACTCGTGACTGCTTTCGCCATCTACTATTTTTTATTATTTATTTTTGTTAGTTAATTTTAATCTTTGTAAGCTCTGTAGTTGTTTTTGTTGTTCTTAATTTTGTAAATGTGTTTCAGCAACAAGGATAGAGACATATCGTAGATTGCAGATAGGATAAGTACACAACTCGACTAATAATGTTAAGTACCAATCGATACCATGGATCCCATACCGAGGAACAACAGAGTCAACTAGGAACCCCATGAATCCAAATGCCTATAGAACCATGAGGATCACATCCAATCTCCTAGAGTTAGTGCCCCATCCTTCCGTATCATTCTCCTCGTCAAGATGTGAGTAAAGGAGGCCATATTTCGTACCCCTACTCCTCACATATCATGGTATGGAAAATGAAACTCATACACTCATTAGGGATTTTGAGGAGGTTTGCACTACCTTCAAGGAAGAAGGCACATGGATTTGCTGAAGCTAAAAGCATTTCCATTGAATCTAAAGGATTAAGGGCCAAGATATGTCAACTCATCGAGCCTAGAACCATTAGAAACGTATCGAGTCAGCAGCGTAATTCTCACAGTTCTTCAGTGCTCATAAGACCAATAATTTGAAAAGACAAATTTATACCTTTGCACCAGATGGTGAGAGATTTCCACACAAAGGTTGGGAAAGATTTATGGAAACCACGCGTCGCCCACATCATGGGTTTATACACGGATGTCGGGTGGAACCAATTTCCCATGGTGATATGTCTCTCGCCACGAGGCAACTTTGGAAACTATGTAATGGGAGACCTTCTAAGTAAGCATCCCGACAGGCCATGGATTTTAAATTACGCGTGGGAGTCGAACTTCTAAGGTTGATGATTTAACCTTAGAGAATGGATAGGATGAGACCACCACCAACCTAAGGGTGATGCGCACCGCCGTAAGAAATAGAGATGAGAGCCAGATTTCAACCTCGCAAGGAAAGTGGAGGGAGCTTGAAAGCAAATGTGCCCCGCAGGTGCATAGTGACCGAAATCCGCACAGCCCAATCCTGCACCACTTCCAACTCGCACCCGTGAGAATCCATGTCCTATGGCCCCTACAAAGGAAGGATTTGATGTCAGAATGTGCAAACACCGTAGACAATACAAGCCACAACAATCCAATGCTCCATATGGTATCGCCTACAATTCCAATTGAGTAAATCAATTTAACCTCTCATGGAGACCCAACCCCCTCAGCTTATGTACCCTGTGCCAAACTCATTTGGTTCCCACACGCCACAACCATCATCCTCTTCTCCAGTAGAACAAGCCATATTGAATTTGAGTAAGGTGGTGGGCAAACTTTGTCGGCAACAAAAGGAATACTGTGCAACTGCACAAAGGATTGATAATCAGAAAGTACATCAATAAGAGAATAGATGGGCTTGAGAGCAATCTCAACCGTAAATTGACACAACCTACAAGATTCAATCACCAAGATCAACAAGTTGCTAGAGGTACAAGAAAGAGGGAGGTTTCTCCTCAAACACTTCCAACCTAAGGGAATTCATGAAGTGTGTGGTCATCCAACAATTCGAAATGGATGAGGTTAAGGCTATAATTACCCGAGAAGTGAGTAAAGAGGTTGATCACCCTATGCCAAACCCGTTGAAAAATCCATGCAAGGAGAAGAACGTAGCCTGAGCATTCTCCTAAAGGAAGATTCAATGAAATACCGCATACCACCCCATTTCCACAAGCACTTAGAGGTAGAAGAAGGCATCTCAACAAGCATTTTAGAGGTCTTAAGGCAAGTGGAATAATATGTTCTTTGGGACATAATCAAACAAGTGCCCGTTTATGCAAAATTTTTGAAAGATCTTTGCACAATCAAGAAGGGATTAGGAATCGAGAAGAAAGATTTCACCGAATGTCAAGGCATAATCCAGCAAATACCCCACAAATACAAGGATCTCAAGATCTCCCACAATTTCGCCAATATTGGTGGGAATTGCATAGAAAAGTCCCTTGCTCGATTTAGGGAGCCAGCAGAACCTAATGTCGTATTCAAGATACTAAAGCATCTAGGTTTAGGTGAACTTAAACCTACCAACATCACACTATCATCAGTCGATAGATCGTTGAAAACCTTGGCGATAGCCGAGGCAAACCAGAAACAGACAAAATTTATCACCCCGCAAGAGAATTCCATGCGCAAGCCGACCCAATGGGCACTGTGTGTGGGGAACAACATCAACAACCAACTGGGCGTACCAATCATCTTAGGAAGACCATTTCGCTACACCCAATGGCCAATAAATTGCCTGAACGGCCGCAACTTTACCTTTAAAATACACCTTGAGTTGAATATCTTTCATTTGAACAACAAACATGAGTTGCTAGGAAAATGAAAAATCATATCATCGATGTAGTTGTTTCACTGGTCAGCAGTGTGAAAGCAAATGTCCAGAATTGCAAGAAGTAACCACCAAGGAGATGAAGAAAATTGGTCTTGCCATCAACACCAATCGCAAGCCACCTGCTCAATTCAAAAGCCATCAAATAGGAGCAAATCAACATTGGGGCACCTTAACACTATGGAGTCACCTTGCCAACAGCAGGGGCCGAGAGATCATTCTCCTTGACCCTCCTTGAGTAATATTTGAAATTGAACTGGTCCGGTGTTTTCAAAAACCGGATCATAGCTCAACAATTTTGCTTTTGTCTTAATTTAGTTAATTTTATTACCTCGCTATTTTTAGAAAGTTTCCTAAATTAGCGCTTTTGTTTTGTTAGTAATTTAATTTATATATTATAAGATGTGTATTCAATTCAATTGTAGATCATATAGTAAATTCTTAACAATAATTTTTAGTTTTATATAATATAATTAATTAATTTAAAATTTTTTATTTTTTTTTGAATACAGAAGACTAGTTAGTGGCCAATTTAAGTATAGCGAATTTGGTACGCAGATCTTCTACGTCTATTCGTCTATATAAAAACAGGGAGGGTTTCAAGCAAATGCCACTTCATATTCTCCTCCCAAATAAGTCTCAAGATCCTGCTTCGCGCCACCGATCACATCACTGATTTGAGGCCGCACCGATCGAGCCGGCGCTACGTCCCTCGTCAGAAAGGCCCTCAGGCACCTTAGCTCCCGCCCAGAGACTTCCACACGCACGCACGAGCCCTGACTGAGCCTCCACCACGCGCGCACGAGCCCTGGGTGTTCATGGCGCAGCCGCGCCCCACTGGGAAGGCTCATTTTTGCCTGTCTGCAGTCTACCATTTATGCCCCTCGCCAAGATTTGGGTATTTATCAGCTCATTGCTATCCCAGAGGCCAGGTTTCAAATTGGCAAATGAGCCTGCCACGAGCTCTATTTCGTGAGTGATTCACTCACCTCTAGAGAGCCTGCCTGCATGATACAGAGCCTCCCACGCACGACAAAGTGAGTCGAGCCCTTTTTCATTTTATCACGTGACATGGTTCAGTATCGAGGTGGGTCCCGTCTTCGCCGGTGAGATTCAAGACGCCCGAGAGAGAGGCCCCACCCATCCCCAGCCCAAAGACACACTGGGCCCCGAGCCACGCCTCGAGGAGCCCCGGGGGATTCCGACGCGACGAGCACGGATAGATCCCCGCCCACCACCAGCCCCCGGAGAGAGCTAAAGGAGGGCCCTGGCTTCCAAGCGCCCACACCGGGCCCAGCGAGTCATTATCCTCTCACCAAATTACTAACACATTTACGCAGGCGACTTCATCACCAATGCCGCCCCATTTCGAGGATCTCTGAGGCCATTGTTCAGAGGGAACCCCATTCCCGGGAATGCACTCCAACGCGAGATTTCATTAGGAGTCATACAGTGACGTCCCAGCGCAGGCCGACCCAGATAGCATTCCACTTTCTACCTTCTGCCGCGACCTCGCAAGACATTGTCCGAGCAGTGTCGCAGCTCTACCCACTCCATGACATCCAGGAGGAGATACCACATGAGTCAGTCAGCATTGATGACCGCCCTGCAATTTAGAGCGGTCGACATTTCAGCCAGAAGATCGCCTGGCGATGGATCGCAACGAGGGCTACAGAGAGGCCCACCCACCTGCAGGGAGATGGTTCAAAGACCGGTAGCCGTGAGACGCTACAAATGGGTCCAAAGATTTTACCGGAGAGGCGCTCTTCCGCTCTATGTCAGACCACCCATTACGCATCAGCCTATTCCTCTGCAGGATTATGTGCAAGAGGAGGAGCCATCCCGAGGCGCTTTACCTGATCTCAGATTTTTGGTTCACCCTCTCAGGCCGGTGATGGCCTCAAGGCGCCGAGGAGAAGGTCCATCTGAAGGACCTGGCACGAGCGGAGAGCATCCCACTACTTATGCCGAGACTCCTCTGTCATGTTCTCGAGCATATGGGATCTCCCGAGGAGCCCGTGATCGAGATTTAGGTCCATGCCCCCGGCCGCAAGCCGCGAGCGGTGACGACTATTATGCCCGTATCTTTCCACTTACGACTATAGACCGTGAGGAGGTACTGGTCGGGGAGGCCGAGGACCTGGCCATACGACATACACCGCCCTCGAGCCCAGGACATGGCAGTCCTGCCTGGCCGATGTCACCCTCCATCCCCTCCTCCACGCATCATATCAAGAATGTTCTATACCCTGCCCATCCGGCAGACCCAAAGACACCATTCGCTGGAGGCTACCATGTCGCCGAGAGATAGCCGGTGTGATGGATGCTATGGCGCTCTATCAAATACGCAGCAGCCCAGACTTGAGGTTGGCTCCAAAGATTCCATGCTCACACGTGATTATGACCGCCCGGCTTCTCCCCTATGTTCCCCGACGAGAGGACCCCACCACGTACCGCCGCTTTGATGTTCAAGGCAAAGAAGCAGGCCAGGCCCACCACCACCACCACCTAACAAATATAGCAAAGAGATGTTAGGTCTCTTTATGACTTTATAAGTTATCAATAGGACAAATCGCCACTGACTTTATTTAGATATTTAGTGTATTATTTATAAGAGGTGAAGATATTTGTGATAGTTTGAATGATATTCATGTATTAATACTAATATGTATCAAAAGCTTATCTAGCTATATATATACAGCTTTTGTACATATCATGTTTCAGCCTTTACCATGTGTAAATGTTTTTCTTTCTTAATTGAAAACAATTGAATTGCAATCGACAATTGAATCATATGTCGAAATTGAAGCACTGCTTGTCACCTCTATGTTAGAACAAATTCCATGCTTGAAACAATTTTGGTCACTTACAGTTCCAGTGGCTGCCTAACTGAAATTCTCTCTCCTCAAGCTGTCTCATCACACTCGACCGATACTCGTCAGTCGGCAGACTGTTCGCTTCTTCGCTGCACAACGTTTGAGCGCATGCCAACCGGTGATAGGTCGAATATTCACACCGAAGATTCAACGTCTTCCGCGAAGAGTTATGCCAAAGAAGAAAAAGAAGAATAACAAAAATAAAGTCGGAAGTCGTCTTCGAAACCCGCACCAACCGAGGCGCCGCGAAGTTTTTAAACCCGATGTTCGAACCTTGAATCGGTCGTGAGTCGCGATTTAGCGGCTCGTTACGGCGGCGATAGCGGTTCGAACACTGCGGCGTTGATATCTTCGTCGCACGAGTCCGGCATTCCGGAGAGTTTGCATCATGATCTTCGGCCGATTCAACCGACCGATTCGAGTCATCCGCGGATCCTTCCGCCATGGTCGGATCTTCGGCGAGTTCACTGAAGCGACGTTCCGCGTGTCGCCAACAAAGAGTTAGCAGCAACCATCCGATTCAGGGCTGGTTCTAATGCGCCTTCACTGTCAGTGAGCCAGTATACACGCCCAGCCCTGGCTTGCTTAATCTGCTATATAAAGAACCATTAGACTTAGGTGGAAATTCGTTGAGAATCATGGAACCAAGATTGACCGAATTTGGTTCTTGTATGGGATTTAGTTCTTTCATATCGCTACAATGTGATGCCTAATTTTTCAAGAAAAGCAATGTTTATATGTGCATATACCTCGAATCATAAACTTTTCGTATATCACTACATACATCTCCTTCTTTTTTGTTTTGCACTAAGTTAAGGGACTAGCAACGCTTCGGTTGGGGGTGTGATTAGTGCCCATAAAGTGCAATTTTGAACCCTATATTAGATAGGTTTTGAGTGCTTTTTGTGCACTAATCATGTCATTAATTTTCAATTGAAGTGTTCAAGTCTTCTTAGTACCACTAAGTCATTTGGGAGGTATTTTCGTTGTTTGTGTGTCACAAGACTCTTGGAGTTTAATTTCGAGTCAATGATGAATCATGAAGATTAATTCTAATAACTACCATCAACCAAATTAAGAAAGAAATGAGAAAACCACAGCAAAGTGGAAGTGAAAAATGGATAAAAGAGAAGACAGGAGTGAAGATCAACAAAGCAGGAATTTTCACATTACAAATTTTCGTTAGATTATGAAAATAACCTAGCGAAATTTCAACTTAGCGAATCCCAAATTTCGCAGAATTTGGCCAAGTAGGGCGATCATTTTTAAATAAAATACTGATTTCGCTGATTATAGACACTTAAGAAAGCATGAATTTCGCTAGCTAGCGAACATTCCCATGCAGTTTAAATTTGCAAGAGGTCAAAGATCGCCAATAAATAAATTCTTTAGTCGAGGCTAAATTTAATGCCTCACATGAAGTTTTGTAATTGACACAATCCATCTAAATTTGTGTATTACTCTCTTATCTTTAACTTAGCCAAATTTGTGTGGTTTGCATTTTCATGCCTTAGTGGCCTTATAAGCCCCTTTGGTAATAGATATGCAATTTAGAGGAACAACTGGAAGGAGAGAAGAATTTAAAAGTTTTCATTTCTTTGTAAATAAAGTCTCAGATTTTTAATTAATTAGGTTTGCTTTTCTCCTTCTCTCTCCTCTTTCTCTTTACTTTCGTCGCCAAACACCCTCTTGGTGACACAACCCCAGATGTCGCTAAGCCTTCTGAAGATGTTGCAGGCCATTTGGTGTGTACATGTTGTCCTCTGTATTAAAGTTTCATAGGTGTACCGTGGTTTATAACTCATCTTCTAAATGAAAATAATAGCATCAAATGTTACACTGGGCCAATACTCATACAGGATACAAATACATACTTATCGTTGATAACTGTTCTCAGGATGGTCTTTACGAGTTTTGAAATGATATTTAAATGCTAGGGTCAAACAAAGAAAAGGCTTGTTGATGCTGTTACTTGTGTCACTCAAATAAATGTTGATTCTTAAGTAGAGGTTTGCTAGTTAAATACATGATCCCAGTTATCTTGGACTAGCTTACGTCATAACCGAGATAAAACCCTAAGACACTTATTGTCTAAACTCTACCAAGTTAGGACCTAAATCTTCAAAGTTAACTTTTCACACTTTATTTTCGCTTTACAATTTTTTCACTTTTCAACCTACTTCCACCTGTTAAGCAAATTCAAAGAGTCCAAATAGAAAGCCTTACCTTCGTGCACTTATGCAAATCATTTTAGGATGAAACCCATCCCCGTGTTCGACCTTGACCACTCATACCAGGCTTGACTTACGCGTAGTAGAACCTTAGTGCAGGTATAAATCTTTGTTGATTTTAATACCACTGCACATCTAATCAAATGCTCCAAGGAATATGATTTTTTTATTATATCTGATGGGTAGTTTGCAGTGAATTCTTTAAGAAATTCGCCCATGACTTTGAACCCATACTTAAAGAGAATTGAGACGGTTAAATAACATTTCCAATCAATTTGGGAGTTCCATACTAATTTTTCTAAATTGGGCACAAAATACGAAATGTCCGGAAATAACTATGAGTCTAACTAAACTGAACGGAGGAAACGGAGTCCGCTGATATTCAAACATCCAATGATAATCCATAATAATGCCATTGTCCATTTACGATTTTAATGATCTTAAACCGCTTCGTGATTTCAGAGTCTGAATCCAATGTGAAGGATTTAATTGAAATATTTTGCCATGGTCAATTTGGTTTAGACTAACATAGAAACATTTTTTGACATTTAATCGATATAAAAGGTATATGAAACCGAGATAAAATCTGCTAAAATGTGGAGATATTTTCAGGAGAGCCAATAAAACATTTCTACGCTGCTAGGGTTTGTGACCATTAGAATGGACCAATGAGATTCATGGGCTCAATGCAATTTTGGCAAAGTGTAGGTTAAAAGCTAAGTTCAAGGGACTTAATCAGTAATTTCGCAAGTGTGAGGGTCAAAGTCTAAATTCAAAAGTTGAACTTTGCTCAAATAGAGGAGGGTCTTCGCTACAGAGAAAAGAAAGAAGAAAGAGAAAATAAAGGGAAGAAAAGATAAAGAAGGGAGAAACCGAGGCTATGCGATAAAAGGTAGATGAGCCTTTTCTTCTTCTTCAAGCTCTCGCTAGATTTCAAGTGGTAGCAAAGAGAAAAGTTTATAAACCCAAGAAACAAGTAAGTTTCTATGTAGGGAAGTTTGGATTTTAATGTTTTTCTATGCCTAATGCTTCGATTTTCTTGCATGGATTTTAGAATTGGGGTATTTAAGGTTAACCATGATGATTTTTATTAAATTGAGAAAAGAAATGGATTAGGTTAGGGTTTGATGTTGAATTTTGTATGATATGTTGAAATTGGTTAGGGATTTCTGAAATTGAGGCATAAGGCATTGATTTGGAGTGACAGAGTGGAAGAAACAAAGAACAAAATTGAATATGGTTTGTATAATTCAGCCAAAATGGAACGAGAGGGCCATGGTAGTTTGTACTCTTATGTGTTTTATGGTGAATCTTAACCTAGAAATGCATTGGAACTATTAGAAGAAAGACTGGAATTGAAGGCATTAAGATCATGCTTGTAAAGTAAAGGGAATGTCATTAAAATTTCAAGAAACCTCACTTTGCTTTGGCTATAGATTGCTGTAATCATCCAAATGAATTGATTTCACCTCTAGTAAACTACAAGAGATGCGCTTACAAATGTATATAAGGGAACCATATAAATTGTAGCTCTAAGGCTCCCAAATAAGGACTGAAAGGTGAGCCTATAGCTCACCGATTTTGCTCATTTTGGTAAGGAAGTTGTAGTGTTTTGGCCATAAGAGAGTTTCACCATCGAAACTGAGGATTCAAAATGTGGCAAAATATACTTCTAGGTGAAAAATTTATATGAAGGAATTTCATGCAAATTGTAACCCCAAAGTGCCCGGAAAATTTATCAAAGTGGAGCTTATGTGCAGATCTCATGATACAATTGAGTCATCTAGATGTAAAATAAGGCCAACTGAGTATTGGGTGATCCAAATTGTGATTCCAATTGAGAATAAACATTAGAAACTATAGCTCAAATTGATCTGAGAGTTTCTGTAATTTTGAAGACCTTTTGAATAATCTTAACAAAGTCTATAGAGTATTGTTGAAGCGCACAATAAAATGAGTGGTTTTTTGTTGTGTTTTTATGCTCAAGGGTGATTTGTTCATTTTGATTTAAAATGAATGTGTATGGTGGATTAAAATGGAAGTTATGATTAATGTGTAGTTGTGGTTTACTTGAAAAAGGTGAAAAGGACTATCGGACGGGAAACGGAATTCGACGGAAGCAAGCTGATCGAAATGATCCAGTGAGTGTAAAACTCATTTTGAAATCGAGTTTAAAAGGAAAGATTTTAAATGTTAAAATGAAAAGCTAATGTAAATAAGTTTATATATGTATATTAAATATGTATGTATATGTTAAGGCATTATGAAAGTTTAAAAATGTGTAAAGAATGCATATGTGTTTTAATGATAAAGTAAAGGATTTAAATGGATTTATAAATGTATTTTCAAGAAATGTTTACCACGGTTACCCTAACCCTACATGATCCGCAAGACTTATATCGGGGGCCATGTACTTTAAGCGTGTAAGGATTTAGAAGGTGCTATAGGTTACCAATCGAGGGAGGGAAATAGTGTTTAGTGTATTGATCCTTTACACGTGATAAAGTGTACAGTGACCTGAACCTCATGCAAAGCTTGAGTTCATGTAGTGGTTATGAAGTGGAATGAGGCCCCGCCCCCTCATCGTCGATTACCAGGAGCGATTTGGTGTGTTTATCCACAGGTTCTCGGAAAAGAAAGAAATAAAGTTTAAGGCATAAATTGATTTTAATTGTATAGTATTTATTACTTTGATATATCACGAAAATGTTGTCCTAAATGAAAATGTACACTCCATGAGGCTCATGGCTCACTCTTTTCCATATGTTTCACTGGCGTTTTCGAGGACCCAGAGACGGGTGCGCGGTAGAGCATCCCCCTGCTTTGTGATGGTGAGACCATTTAAGGAGCGGCGTGCGTGATTACATAGTATAAATATTTGCATATTGTATATGTTGAATATTTTGTCATGTATAATTGTATATATATATATTTTGAAAAGGAACTCGTGGGGCTTTGATCACTCGATGGAATGAGTACGTAGGCGGTCGGCTTAAGCCGGCTCAGAAGCCCGATCTTTTGTTAAAAAAAATGTGCATGGAATAGAAGAAGGTTTGAATGTTTTGATGATTTGAAGTAAATAGAAATGTTCTGTATGTATATTGTGTTTGATTGGGTTGTGGACGAGGAGTCCTAATATGGAAGTTGAAAATTGAAGTTTAGAAGTGTTTTTAAATGCTTTTATCAGGTTTTGTAAATTTGGGAAAGTCCGAAAAACAGAGGAAACTCTGGCCGATTTTCTGAAAATAAAAATCTAAGTGTTTGAAAAAAAAAAAGGAAAGAAAAGAAAAGAAAAAAATTTACCACTTCACTTCCGCATTATGTTATAAAGATATGTTAAGGATTGTAAAGGGGTTCGCTCCACGGATTTTAATTGATGGTTTCAAGGAAATGTTTCTATATCCGTTGGAGTGCCGGGAGGTCCCCTCGGGTTCATGAGGTTAATCCGGGTTGGGATCCTTCACATAATATATTTCTATTTCCAAGTGTTTTGAGTTTTATTACTATTTTGATTTGAAGTTGTTTTATTTTAGAAAGAGTTATTATAGAAGTCAAAGTAGAAGTTGCTTTATTTAATTTAGAAAGTTTGTTTTGCAAGTCAAATAGGAGTTGCTATTTCTTTTTAGAAAAGATTTGCTTCAGATTTGGTGTTGATTTGCTGCTGATTTTGTGATGCCCCAAATCCCTAGGGTCCTGTTGACTAACCGTCAACCTGCGAAATACCTGTAGGTATCGCATATCTCGATACCACACTATCGTGTCTCATTCACCGAGACTCATTTATGAGTAAATGTAGCTACTGGTCCTTTGACCATACTCGAAATATTACCCCGAAGACTATGTCACAATAGTCCTTAAGAGTTTAATACAACACTCTTATACAAAATCATATATTAACTTATTTTGTTGTAATATATTTTACAAAATGAATATGAGGCCACATGTAGCGACCCTCGAGCGGCTGAGCGGTTAGGATCCCAGGCAAGAAAGCGGGCGCCGTAGAAACCGTGTCAATCCCTTTAGCAATTACATTTCATGATCAAGGGCGCCGTTTAATTCTTTTGGTGCTCGTTTATTAAATTTTTGTTTTCAAAGTGTCGCGACCGAATCCACATTTCGGCCGGTTGGCGGATCTAATAGGAGCGGTTTACTCAGAACATTTTCAATTATCTTATCAAAATATGTTGTTTGTGTTATTCCATTTTAGACTTGCACTAATTACAGAGCTTTTGTTAGGCAAGCCCACTTGCGTATTTACAAATTGAGCCATAGTATTTACATTTAACAAAATGCATTTACAAAATAGCAGTTCAGAGTTCAAATTGTTTTACAAAATATCAATGTTCGAAAGAAATGGAATGAATGCATATGACGGAGCATACTTCGCAATTCTTTCTCTATGACTCTGAGCTCCTCAATCTTGGGTCTCGCTTCACTGTCTATCACTCGATACCTGCGCATTGATAAAATAATACGCTAAGCATTTTCATGCTTAGTGGATTTACATCTGAGTTAAATACATTTAGTTTAATATATATATCACATGCATTTATCAAAATAATGTCTTTATAATATCGTGTAATGTAAAGATACTTTATACAAATACACTTTTTATATCATTTCGCTTTTCGGTTTGTGATTTCACATATAGCTATAGGAATCGACATTCACGACCAGTTCGGTTGGTGAATCTGTCACATTTGTCGTGCAACGGCAATGTGGTTTCACATTGATATTACCATCTCATATGCATTTATAGAAATCCGACATTCGAAGTAGTTCAGTTGGTAGAATCCTATCATATTTGTCATTTACCCAAGTAGCAATGTGGTTTCACATTGATATTACCATCTCGTATATGGTATGAAATCGAAATTCATGGCGATTCGGTTGGTAGATCTTGTCACATTTGTCATTCGATATGATGTGATTCCCGCATCCACGATTATGGTTACCTTCATGACAAATTCAGTTGGTGAATCTCGTCATGTTGGTCATTCAATATTACACTTCAAATCAATTTACTTTTATGCAATAAATTCACTTATAATTCAAGTACACGCATACATGTAGATATTTGTGAAGCAATTTGAATCTTAATAATTAATCGATATATATATATATATATATATATATATATATATATATATATATATATATATATATATATATATATATATATGTATGTATATTTCACAAATAAGAAATAAGCGAGAACGAATAGAGAACGAAAGAGCAGGCCAATTATCGATCCCTTTTCTCTTTCGATATCAATCCTAGGTCAGGTTGTCGTCTTTACCCTCACCTAGTCAAATACAAAATCTTCACTCTTAGTGGTTAAGAAAATAATCATACTAAACGAGCTTCGCCTCGGCGGCGACGTACGGTACGTTTTTCACTTAGTCTCATTCTTATTTGAACCCTCGTTAATCGTTTCTTAGGGTCCCTAAACAATCGGTGTATGAATACGGGACTTAACGGTGCAAAATAAGCAAAAGCGAGTTTCTTTGGAAGAGTGGTACGGTCACAGGTTATCCCTTGCCGGTCGGTCACCGTCTGGTTTGAGGCATACCGGTCTGGAGTGCGGCTGCATCCGTCTGGAAATACCACTCAAGCTGATGCCAGGGTACACCTACGGTTGTTGCCCCGAAAAATGCGGGATTTTACATTTCTCACTTATTTTTCTTCCACAAATCTTCTCCAATTCATCCTATATCAAAAATCCACATGGAACCTACCCAAAACAACTCCAAAAGTGGTTTAGAAACAATAAAAATCCATTTTCCTCAAGTTAGGGCTTTTACTTCCCAATCAGAATCAAAAGAATGAGGTTAGGGTTTTGATTTTCCTTACCTTAGCCCTTTCAAATCTTCCCTTCCATGTTGCTTGGCCTATTAGAAGCAAAAAGTGGGAAAGGATCACACCAAAGCTTGATCTCTTGCAAGCCTAACTTTTTCTTCTCCACTTTTCTCTCTCTCTTAGTAAAAGCGTGATTTGCTCCAAAAATGAGCACCCAGACCAATTTTGGTCTTTTAAACTCATTAAGTGTAAGGCCTTGTTGCTTTACACACAATTATTATCATTTCTCTTTTTCTCCCCTTTTTGGTCTTAAGTATTATTATATAAGACCTTGTTTGTATCTAATAAATTCCATTTCCATTTTTGGCATTCTAACTCTTTATTTCACTTTCCTTATCGTTTATCATTTATTCCACATCAGCATTTAAGCATCATTTATTATAGGTCCTCATTTTACAAATTTCCACATTTTTCCCTTTTTTTCACTTGGGTTTATTTCCGGGTTCAGTCAATTTCTTAATTTAGCATATAATATTCAATCATATGCTCACTCTTTCAATTTGCATTTTACAATTTATCAATTTATCAATTTTCCCTGAAAACCCAAGTTTGGCTCAATTCATACTCGGAATATATATAATAAAATTATTATAAAAATTCTAGGGTATTTTTGGGGCGTTACACCACATGTCAGCCTTCTTAACAATTACGACCTCAGATGAGTGTCGTCCACCGGTGTCTGTCTTGCACCTAAAATATTTTTCCCATATAGGGTGAGCCACGCCCAGTAGAGAATACCTCCTACAAGGGCTACTTCCCACCTAAGTGAACATGCAATATCCACTCACCATTTCACAATCACATTCCAATAAGAACATGTCAATTCTATATGGAATCCTATATGCCATACCCAGAAATGAGGTGAGACTCATCATGTACCATGCGCTTGAGTCCTCACCGACTCCCTCACACAATGCCTAAGCCCATGTGTGAAAAACCGTCATTCTAGATGACATTCAATGATCATTTTCAAAACCAATTTCATTTGTATATAAACCAAAAGCTTTTTAGATGATACATGACAATGATCATTTTATATTCAAAATCCATGCGCCTTTTTATAGGTAGCGGATTTTTGGTGTTTCATCACGGGCTCCACAAACCCATTCACTTTTACGGCCTTTCACTGCTGGGGACTATGTTTGACCATAATTGAAGGGTCTTTCACCCGAGGGGGTATCTATCCCAACTTACTAATACCCGACATATATTTTCCTTACCATTTCAATCAACCGTGCGAATCTGTTGGACGCTGTCCCATTTGACCGAGCCCACCCAAGCAAACACCAAACACAATGTTAATTTACCGACCATGCACTCACACCCATTTAATGCGATGTTCCCATGCATATGCAATGCAATTATGCCATTGCGTATTTGTACCATGTCACATATATGATGAATGTCATATGGACAATTTTATCAAACATGCACATTACCAATGCATCCTGGGCAATTATATCAAACATGCATATAATTTCCCTACATTAACTCATTCATGTCAATGTATTACACAATCATATATCAACATTTCATCAAACAAGCATGTCATGCCATGCAATTAGTACACTTGGTGCTTATGATAAAAATTTGAGCAATGTTGTGAGTACCAAATTCCATTTCCTGGCAAGTGATCAGATTCTAAACTCAAAGAGCTTTTCAAAGAGTCCAAAAACGTGTGAATCGGAGTTCGAACAAGAAAGATATGGTCATCCGAAGTTGGAGTGCAATAGGGGCCACACTATTGCGCCAATCCACGCAATAGTGTGCTCGAGGATTGTAGGAACATTTTGGCAACTCCTGTTGTGACGCCCCAAAACCCGGGGGTCCGTATACTCAAATATCATACTGTGACACTCCAAAATCCGGGGATTCGACTGACAACTAGTCAACCTGCGGAATATTCGTGATCGCCTTTCTGTATATTTTTCTTACAAATATACAAATTCTTAAAATATTTACAAGAGTTTGATGTACAACTCCTTTACACTTTTACATGCCAAAATATATTAAAACTAGATTGTTCTAATATATTTTACAAAAATACTTCTCAAGGCCATAACTTGGCCTTCTTCGTACTCGTGGCCTCGAAGGAGCGCCGTCTTCTCGTGTACCTGAAAGGGTGGTCCCACCGGCCAGGAGTGAGCAAAGCCAGGTAGATATATCTCACCCGAGGTTGCTCCGACCTAAAATGACATCACGATGCCAATACATACAATCACACGTATTCAAGTACCTATACTTTGTTGTACCTAAATGTCTACATGTCATGAATGCAGTATGCCCCTCATGTTTCAAATTCTAAGTCCTCACTGGCTCCCTCACACCTGCATATGCCAAGGGTGAAAAATGGTCAAGGGCGTCTCGCCCCTGACCCTTTTTCCAAAACAAAAGGTTTTTGTTTTGTAATTCTTGACAAATTCAAAAAGCATTGGACAATATTTGATAAACTGTTTTATTCAAAAACAGTGGATAGTCTCCGATAACCCGCTTTATTTCAAAAGCATTGGACAATCTTCAATAAACTGTTTTATTCAAAAACAGTGGACGGATCTCAAATCTTCGCTTTATTTGAAAGCATTGGACAATCTACGATATTTGTTTTATTAAAAAGCAGTGGGATCTCAAATAAACATTTTATTCAAAACATTGGGCGATCGATAAAGCATTTATTCAAAAATAGTGGATAGTCTTCGATAAACGTTTTATTCAAAAACATTGGACAATATCCGATAAACTATTTTATTAAAAAACAATGGATAGTCTCCGATAAACGTTTTATTCAAAAACATTGGACAATCTTTGATAAAATTTTTTATTCAAAAACAATGGACAGTCTTCGATAAACGTTTTATTAAAAAACATTGGACAATCTCTGATAAACTGTTTTATTCAAAAACAGTGGATAGTCTCCGATACGTTTTATTAAAAAACATTGGACAATCTCTAGATAATTGTTTTATTCAAAAAACGGTTAAAGTACACTAGTGAGACTCCATTGGTTATAGTCAAAAATGCCGAGTCCACCATGGAAACACCAAACACGGTGTCGGTTACCATGGTCGAGACATCGAGCACGATTAATGGAATTGATCCATGCACTCACACCCGACTCGGCGTGATGTGTAAGTGCATAAATCACAAAGCATATGTCATTGCATGCCATTTCTAATACCTACATGTATTACTACGTGTCATCTGACATATCTTGTAAAACGCAGTGAAAATTTTAAATTTTTCGGATGAAAGGGCGACAATTTAGTTTACCAGAATGATAGAGAAAGTTGGGATTTTCTAGATCTCGGATGGCAGCGGATTGCACGGTTAGGTCATCCTCACAGAAATCTAGCTACCAGTAGAATTTCGGTTGAATTCGATAGTCGAAATTTCACGTATTTCGAGGCAGGTGTCCCGGGCGACACATGTGAGCCATGTGGATGACAAATGGCAATCCATGTCCTGATGCATGGAAAAGACATGCATATATGACACATGCTTAAACTAGAAAATAAAGAAAGAGGAAGAAAAGCAAACCTAGCGAAAACTACGGGAGATATTTAAACAAATAAAAGTTGCCAAAAGATTGCTTAGGGTTACAAAATGATGGGACTATAGGCCACCCGATGTGTGAAACCTCTGAAAACCTAAAATATTGGATAATACAGCGAGACGAGGAGGTAATACACCAAGACGGGGTCGTTTGGCATTAATTACACAAAATTAACAGGGTAAGGAATTTCGCTATGTAGGGAAAATTTCGTTAGGTAGCAAAAATTTAGCTAGCCTGGCGAAATTACACTGAGATAGTGAAATCACAAATTTTCGCTATGCACAGTGAATTTCGCTAGCTAGTGAAATTTCGCTAGCCTAGCGAAATATTTTAGAGATAAAGCGGCGAAGAATTTAAGCTAGGCACGGTGATTTTAAACTATATAGAAATTTGGCTAACCCTAGCGAAATTTCTCAATTCGCTAGGATTCTGCAATTTCGCTATGTTCATGAAAATTTCGCAATCAATGTTCCTCAATCATAGCGAAAATTTCACAGGTGCATTTCTTCACTTTGCATACACCCTACGCATCCTCCCATCTTCACTTTGCCTTCATTTCATCAGATTTTGATATGTTGATGGGTGATAGTTTTAAATCTTCATGGTTCACCCATCTCGATATCAAATTAGGCTTTAATGAATGAGGTACACAAAAACACGCAAAATAACCACAAATAACCTCGAGGAGTAAAAATAATAAGTGATACTAAGTGGACATGAACACCTCAATTGGCTTAATTGATACGATTAGTGCGCAAAAAGCACGAAAACCTATCTCGAATAGAATCGAAATGGCACTATTTAGGCCTTGTCGGTACCGCGATTATGCTTTGTGATGCTTGAAGGATGGATGGGATGTGTTACGATGCGGTCAGAAAGTTGTGGCTTATCGTTTCTCGGCGGTTGAAGAATCACGAAGCGAGTACGCGCGTGACATGGAGTTGGCGGCGTAGTCTTACGCCTTGAAGATTTAGGCGCCACTACTTATGTGGTGAGTAGTTCGAGGGTGTTTCAGACCCTGGAAATCGGAAGCCATCTTCACGCGGCGAGACCTCGACATGAGGCGATAGGTGGATGGGTTTTTGGAAGTGCGACTTCGCGTTACCATCTGGTAAAGCGGAAATGTAGTGGTTGATCGCTTCGTGAAAGTCACGGGGGTGCTGACCGTGCTTCGGGAGTGGCTAATGCTCGAGACAATGGGGCGATTCGGATTTGATCACGATGAAATGACTTAGGGTACCTTAGGAGAGTATGATGATTCTGCCCGTCCTAACAGTAGAGTGATAGAGTCGGAATTACGGGACGCGAACTAGTATCCATCGGGGTGAGTCTGATCGGGTACATCGGACGAAAATTTGGGCCATCCACCGCAGGATGAGTCTTGATTATAGGGGACGGGTTGTGATCCTAGTCGGTGAGTGAGGAGGAGATCCTCGGAATTCCATTGCTCGGGTCATTTGTGCATCGGTGCTTGCGAAGATGTATCATGACCGTTTACGATGTGCGGAGGCGAGATGAAAAGGTATGTCGGGGATTTTGTCCTACGGTGTCTCACGTACCAGCAGGTCAAGGTTGAGCACCAGAGGCAAGCAGGGCTACTCGAGCCATTGGAGATAGCGGAGTGGAAGTGGGAGCACATCATGATGGACTTTGTGACTCACTTGCCACGGACATTGCGGAAGCATGATGTAGTGTGGGTTATAGTGGATCGACTCACCAAGTCAGCACATTTTCTGACCGTGCGGATGACCTTTGATTAGTACCCAAATAGTGAAATATTGAGCCTTGTTTATAAGCGAGGTTTATAAAGCTTATTGTGTACTAATCGACGATAGCTGATTGACATATTTGAGTCCGGCTTTGCTCTTGATCACGTTTGTGAAATTTATTTTAGTAGTTTTCAAAGTTTGGAATACCTTCTATTTTCTTCAAATTGAGCTCAAACATGATGAACTGAGCGGGTGAGGATGCATGATCCATCGAGGAGAAATTCGAACAAATTTAATTGAAGAATGGAGGAGCAAACTGTCGAAATTTTGGGGATTGCAAAATTGGCACTCCAGAAATTTCGCAGTCGCAAATTTCTCGCAACCTCGCGAACACCGCCACCGACTACCACCTAATTTGTCGGGTGGTTTAATGTTTCTTCGGTTTTTTTTTTTGATTCTTTAGTACACTTTTGTAATTTCCTCTTGATCGAGCCTATACTAACCATGCTTGTAATCAACCAACTTTTTGTCATTTTAATAACCGCCTGTGCACAAAGCTTCCTCCTCTCTCATTGGCTGGGTGATTTTCTTTCTTCCCCTTTACTTCTTTGCACTTTTTGCAGCCAAACACCCTTGATGATACAAACTAAGGGATGTTTGTTAATACTCCCGATCCTGTGAAGGAAGGCCAACTGGTGTTGTTTTTAGCTGAATGGATGTTCTCATGCTCTTCATGTTTGTGTTTGAGGGTATTTATGCCCCTGCTTCTCACCAAAGGTTAAAATCTCTTAAGCATGCTCTCTTTAATGTGTATTTGGAAAGCTTTTTGGGTTCAGTGGATACTTTCACTAGATCCACTGAGGCCTAGTTAGTTGTCTCCTATTAGTTATCGTAGGGTAGTGTTTTTGAGATGTGTTTTACCATTGTGGATATTTATGCCTAATAAAATGCCATATCTTTCAAAAAAGGATAACCTTGTGGTTTAGGGTTTTAAAGTTAAATGAAGATCCGGGTCTGAAATGACTATATGTCATCCCTCCCAAACGCGAGGGTAGCACACGAGCACATGTTGGTTAACCTAAAACCCTATGTCAGAAGTCTATAACTAAGGGATTTCTCTCTCAACTTCTCACTTCGCCATTTCCAGCTTTTCAACCATTCATACACACACTCTTTCCCACGAACCCTTTAATCCAACTGAAAACACTATTTTCAATGCACTAGAATCCTTCTCTCACGAAGAAAACCCATCCCTGTGTTCGACCTTAGAGCCACTATATTGCAGTAGCTTTGCTACGTCAGTAGTAGGAATCCTAGGCTATAAATTTTGTTGATTCCGAATACCTACTTGGCCTTATAACGAATCAAATGGCAGCGTTGCCGGGAATGGTTCCCTAGTGATAGAGAAAAACAGTGAACTTGTGATTCACATCACAAGTTTTGGTGCAATCTCATTTCTTTTTTATTTTATTCATTTTTCCCCACTTGCAGTTCACTGTAGGGGAATTTGAAGATTTCACTGCAGGGAGTTTGAAGACTTCCCTGTGCAGACTGTTACCATTGTTTTGATTTTAGCTAACCAACCTTTTGTTATCTAGTTTTTGCTGCCTTTCTGAGGACTATAGCAAATTATGTAGTGGGACGTAAACACCGCAGCAGATTGGAAAGGCTAGGTGCCCCGCTTAAGTGAGGCCGCTACGCACACCAATCGACAGACCCCACCAAGAGCAAAGAGAGCTAACAAGGGTCTATCGAGAACCCACGCCTGCAAATCGATGAGGATCATATACACCACCAAGGGTGAGTGCACCATGCATTATACCCCCCGTAGACGATGTGGCGTTGAGAGACCTTATTTGAGGCCCCCGCTTCCCGACTTTTCATGGTATGGAAAATGAAAATCCATACATTATTCGGATTTCGAGGAGGTTTGCACTACTTTCAAGGAAGGCACTGATATGGACTTGTCTGTCAAGGCTCCCTTTGATACTCAAAGATAGCTCAAAATTTGGCTTAATTCACTAAGGCCAAGGACCATCAGAACCGAAATGAAGCACAAAGGAATTCTTTAAAGTTAAGTTCTTCAAGGTCAGTATAAGACCAACAATTTGAAGAGGAAGATCTAAGCACCTTTATGTTTCATGACAAGAAAATTTTTATCGCCTAAAAGGTATCTTGAAACGATCAGTGCATGCCCTCACCATGGGCTGATACATGGATGCCGGTGAATCATTTTTACGACGGAATGTCCCCTTCCATGGAAACAACCTCAGAGACCTCATGTGTGGAGGGACTCCTTAGCAAAAATCCTGATGAAGCCATGGACTTTCTGAACTACGTGGCTGAAACTTCCAAGGGATGGGATGAGCCGAACCTAAGGGAGGTGGAGAGAATGCAACCAATAGTAAACCCGAGGGGAGGCATTTATTCTCTGACGGAGGATGTGGAATTAAAGGCTAAGCTTTCCACCCTAAACAGAAGGATGGAAGAACTCGAGCAGAGAAATCACCAGGAGATAAGGGCAGTGACTAAGGCATCTATGCCTAGCCGACCATGTTTCAATTGTTAATCTACCAATCATCAAGGAGAGAATTGTCCAATTTCCCCCTCAGTAAGGGATTTAATGGTTGAAAATGCAAATGTTTGCGGGGCCAAAATAAAGCACAAATGATGCCTAGTATGGCAACACCTAACCTAACCGAAGAATCCACTCCCAATCGCTCTAGAAGCCTAAACCTCCCCGTGATATGTTCCACTGGGGCACATCGCCAGCGAACATATTCCACCTCTCACAAAGAGCGCCCACCAAACTTCATCACCCGTCGAGTTGTGCCATCATGAATTTAAGCAAGGTGGTGGGGAATTTTGTGGAGGAGCAGAAAACTATCAATGCCCAGATTAACCAAAGAATAGAAAAGGTAGAAAGCTCCATGGACAAAAGAATTGAAGGGCTTCACAAAAGCCTAAATCAAAAAATTGATACCATGCACTATCCATCGTTCGAACAACCAACCACTGTGTGTTGAGAAAGGGAGGTCTTCCCAAACACGCCTAACTTGGGGTGCATGAACTAAGCTTTCAAATAGCTCCGCACAAAAATGGATGAAGTTCGCCATTATCACCTGAGATGAGGAGAAATATATCGGGTCTAACTCAAGTGGTATCGTATAAATAGTATATCAATATTATAAATTGTTGAATAGGATTGACAGAGTGATACCCCTATCTCACAGCACTCAGAATATATACTCAATAATTTGAAGCACCGAGATAACATGAACCCAATCATTTGATATGACAACATAACTGAATTATGCGAATTTCAAGGACTCAGGTACTGGGCCAAAAAGAGGTCAGCATTAATAAGGTTATTTTCCGACCGAGTTAAAATACCTTCATCATCCAATGCAAAACCTTGTTGAAATATTAAAGATTCGGGATCCCCACCATCTCGGCCAACATTGGAGGGACCTCGATAGACAAGGCACCGCTGATTTTTGGGAGCTACCGTCAACCTACACCATTTTACCAATGCACAAGCAATAGTTCGTGGGAGTTGAAGATACTACCACACCTATCCTTAGCAGATCGATTAGTGAAAATACCAAAGGGGATAATTGAGGATGTCTTGGTAAAGGTAGATAATTTCTATTATCCGGTAGATTTTGTGGTTCTTGATACAGAGCCAATAGTAGAGAGCACTCACCAAGTACCCATCATACTTGGGAGGCCATTTTTGGCCACAGCTAATGCTATAATCAACTGCCGGAATGGGGTTATGTAGCTCACCTTCGGCAACATGGCATTGGAGCTCAACATTTTTCACTTGAGTAACAATGATAAGCAAGCTGAGGTTAAGGAGAAAAAGCCGTAAGAAGTCCCCGCCGCGGGCACAGTAAAGGAAAACCGTTCAAAATCGTAAGAAGAATCACTGAGAAACAAAGGAGCAACGCTTGATGAAGGATCAACGCATTAGTCACCCTTTCTCGCATCGTCATGCCACCAAAGACCACTAGAGAGCACATATAACGCCTAACAACCGTGGCGTAAGTCGACTTAACCGCAAAGACACCTCACAAAGAAGTAATGGAGGAGCTTCTCTCCTGACCCCCATGAGACATCTTATCAGCATCACAGGGAGTGGTTCCTGTAGGAACTTAGAAACCACTCCAAATTTTAATTAGATTTTTGTCTTGTTTTACTTCAATTTTTAAATTAGGATTTTCATTAATAACTTTTAATTTCCAAATTTTGTTAATTTTCTTATTTTTCTAGCTTAACTTCTAATAGTTTTTGGTCTCGTTTTGTTGCAGGTGTACCAGTACAGTACAGGGAGGGTAAAAATTTGCCTGAGAATTTCTCAGGTTGTGAAAATTTTCGCAACCTGGGAAAATTTGCAGGATGCGAAATTTTGCAACCTAGCACTGTTCATCTTCTCCTCCTCCCTACAACTCTTTATTTCCTACAACCCTTCGTTTTACGCTCCTGAAATTAAAATTTTACAATCTTTTGAGCCATTCAATTAATGGTCATTAAAAGCCATTGATTTTCACATCTTCCCACCTACCCCTCCTCCTTTTTATAAACCCTTCTTCCATTTCATTTTCACTCACAAATCATCCTTTCAGTTTCTGAAAATCTCATCTCCTCTCTAGCTGCTTTCCCTCAGGTCCAAAAATGGCGAAGACGAGAGGAGCTCACTCTTTTTAGGGCAACGGTGCACATTGTGGCCTCCACTCCCGCCGCCACTGGCCCCTCTCCGCCGGCCTCCATTGCCCCGGCCACCGCCGGCCCCTACCGTCTGGCCCCCATCGCCGGCCCTAGTGTGCCTACCGTGGCGCCCACCACATTGTTGCCGCCCGCACCCGGCGGTCAGATGCTGAGGGTTCCTCCTCTATGGCCCATGCCCAAGATGAGATATCATACTCGGGTTGGGCCCACTCCACCAGCTCCTTCACATCCCAGCCGTACGAGGCCCCACGGCCAAGAGGGCCTGACTTCAGCTCCAAAGGAGTCATCTAGCACGAGATCCGTGGCGCCCACCCTCTCCACCTTATCGTGGTGATTGGGTCAAGCCCCGCATCTTATCTCCGGGGTCCATCATCAGGCGACCTTACTTCCCCTACGACCCCATTCCGGGGAATGTTAGCTGCAAGGATAGAGATTTTCATGGGGAGGTGTACTACGATCTCTCGGCATTTGTCGCGGACCTAGGGCTCCGAGACTCCATGCTCCCTAGTGCAGTGATACCATCTAGAGCCATTCATGGTGCCGCGTCAGTACTATTATCCTCGGGTCGTCATCGAGTTCTATCATACTATGACATCCAAGCGAGAGGCCAACCCAACTGCTCTTCATTTTTCTATCGACGGCAGGCCAGGGATACTTCGGGCCTCCGATATCATAGCTGCTCTCCATCTACCAGTGGTCCTCGCCAATGCGGCCAGTTATAGATAGTGGCCCCATCCTTCGACCAGGGAGATGGTCCGGCTTCTCTCTATGGACGCTACTGGTGGGTCGATATTATTCAGGCGGCACCTTCCACAATGTATGCTTCTTATAGACCACGTTTTGAGGTCTAATATGTTTCCATCAAAGATATAGTATTGCAGGAGAGGAGCTATCCCGATAAGGTTGTATCGCATTTCGTAGGGATACTGGTTCACTGCATGGAAATGATTATGACCTCATTATTCCATTTCGGCGACAGTGGTCCACCGTCTGAGTCCCGCCCGAGCCAAGTCCCCGCCTATTATATTTCCGCCTATCGCACGTGCTCGAGCATTATCTGCTCTTAAACCGAGCCCTCATTCGAGCGTCGGTTACCATTGATCGATGGCGGGTCAGGCCTCGAGTTTTCCATCTTCCCCCTCCAGGATCAGACGAGGATGAGCCGGCTGATGATAGTCCTTGAGGGGACTTATCCCCAGCCGGAAGCAGCCACCTGGGGACTCCACTCCCACTCTACCGCATCCCTCCGGGGCCTCTGCCCACCGCCACTCCGCTCCCAATAGCTCCAGCTCGCATCGCAGGCCCGATGCCCCCACCCCACAGACTTCCAAGGCCCATGCCACCGCTTCGATCAGATATGGCGGTAATGAGCACCCTCCACACAGCCTCGTAGTACATTACCCTCTCTTACCAAGGACTCTCGGGCTCTGCTGAGACTGGCCAAGACATTCTCGCCACGATGCCTTCCATTCGCAGCCTTGCAGCCATTAATCGGGCAGAGGATGACCCGCACCGAGGCTTCCGTAGCACATATCCAGGCCAGCATTATGCGGCTAGAGAGCCACTTGGGCCTCCTCGCTATCTCACCTGCACCCGTCAGCCTCAACCGTCCCTCCACAGATAAGGTCAAGACTCTCCACCACTCCGCCCCGCAGCCTTCCCCCGATACTGGTAGCCGCAGCAGCCTTCCGCCTACTTCACCCACAACACCTCCGCCGCCCAGGCCAGGGGACAGGCCTCTTCAGCCACTGATCGAGGAGGTACCACCTCCCTCCCCAACTTTCGCCCATCACGACGCTTAGTGTCAGAAGTGATGTTCATACTTTGGTTTTAGTTTTACAGACTTCATGCCCAAAGAAAGCCTCTTTGTGTTTATATAGAGGCTTGCTATTTACTTCTTTGGCAAAAGTAAAAATTTGGTAAATTCACCTTGATATGTATAATACAAATCTATTTTTCTACACTTTTGCATCTCATTTTGACCCTATATTTGTAAGTTGAAA
Source organism: Tetrastigma voinierianum (assembly GCA_016808115.1). Classification (NCBI taxonomy): domain Eukaryota; kingdom Viridiplantae; phylum Streptophyta; class Magnoliopsida; order Vitales; family Vitaceae; genus Tetrastigma; species Tetrastigma voinierianum. The sequence goes on along the minus strand of JAEQBH010003140.1, from coordinate 344,261 downwards.
AGTTGAAGCACTGTATGATACCAAATTGCTAGAATGGTTCCATGCTTGATTGAGTTTTTGGTTAGTTGAAGACCCTGGTAATTATCTCCTGTCTTCCACCAGTATCTAGCCACACACATAATTCACATTAGTTTTCATCAATGGGTTAAGAAACTGCTTACTCCCCTTACTTTGCAAAACCAACCTTAGCTTCATTGACAACCCATAATAGGTTAGAGTTCCCCGAGAATGAAGGCCAATGAGTCTTCCAAAAGAAAAAGAAAAGATAAAAGAAAAAGAAAAAGAGATAAGTAAAGTCACGTCGCTTTGCCTTGAAACCCGAGTACGGTCCGAGGGGTCTACGGCGAAAGCCTTTAAAGCATGGTGCCCTAAACCAACTGGTTGGGAGTCACCGACTTATTACTTGCTACACGGGGCGGATTCGGTGAGCTTGGGCCAGCCAGGTGTTGGATTCTCAAATCATTCGAGGTCCGGTGAAATCTGTGAGTTTTTAGGTCGAAAGATCCTGTAACTTGATACCCTAAACCTTAGTCATTTGGAGTCGGCTTGATCCTCATTACACTGACTTCGTGGTGAAGCCGAAGCCAAAGATTGCACCCTACAAAACAATAGAAGTATGAAATAAGTGTGGAACTCGAATCTATTTGTTGGTCATTGTGTCTAAGGTTTTGCGTAGTTTGGGTTAGGAGGTAGTCTTGGTACTTATTGTTTAAATCGACAACCCAAAACACTTAGATTTTCAAAAGTAAATTCAGTCGACCTTCTGAATAGATGTCAGACCGAAACTTATTCATGTAATGCATTTGTTCTCCTAAACCGGTTTCTTTATAATAGTAGTCCCACTTGTCATACTAAAGGTTAGACATTAATTGCACATACCTTTTGAACAGACAATCCATTTTTGCAAAAACATATCCTGCATGATCTTCCTTCTTTTTTTTTATCATTGCCAAGGGACTAGCAATATTTCAGTTGGGGGGAGTGATTAGTACCTAAATAGTGCAATATTGAGCCTTGTTTATAGTAGGTTTTATGCGCTTTTTGTGTACTAATCGACTTCAATAACTCAATTGACATATTCGAGTCCCGGCTTTGTTACTGATCACATTTTGTAGCTATTTTAGTATTTTTGCAGGTCGAATACCTTCTATTTCTTCAAATTGACTCAAACATGATGAACTTGAGCTGAATTTGAGGATGCGTGATCAAATTAGAGGAAATTTGGAGCAAATTTATTTAAGAATGGAGGAGCAAACTGTCGAAATTTTGGGGGTTGCAAAAATTGGCAACCTACAAATTTCGTTAGCTTAGAAATTTCGCAACCCGCGAAATTGTGTTGCCACCCCCGCAAGTTGCCAATTTTGGCAACATGCGAACACCGCCAATTCGATCGCACCCACTTGTTAGTGGTTTAATAAGAGTTTGCCCTTATGTAATTTTGATTCTTTAGTACACTTTTGTAATTTCCTCTTTACTGAGCCTATATAAGCTCAACCATGCTTGTAATCAAATCAACTTTTTGTCATTCAATCAATCGGGCCAGCATGAAGCTTCCTCTCTACCGCAGGATTTTCTCTTCCCCTTTACTTTCTTGCACTTTTTTTTGGTAGCCAAACACCCCTTGATGATGACAAATCAAGGGATGCTTGGCCACCCCCGATCCTTTAAGGAAGGCCACCGGGTGTTGTTTTCTTTTAGGCTTAGCCGCATGTTCTCATGCTCTTCATGTTTGTGTTTGAGGGTATTTATGCCCCTGCTTCTCACCATAGGTTAAAATCTCTAAAGCATGCTCTCTTTAATGTGTATTTGGCAAGCTTTTTGGGTTCAGTGGATACTTTCACTAGATCCACTAAGGCCTAGTTAGTTGTCTCCTATTAGTTATCGTAGGGTAGTGTTTTTGAGATGTGTTTTCACAGCTAGGGATATTTATGCCTAATAAAATGCCATCTTTCAAAAGGATAACTCTTAAAGTTTAGGTTTTAAAGTTAAATGAAGATCCTGTTCGGGAAATGATTATATGTCATCCTCCCAAATGCGAGGATAAAGACCTGAGTACATGTTGGTTAACCTAGAACCCTAAGCCCAGTGGCCTGAGACTTCAAGGATTTCTCTCTCAACTTTTCACTTCAGTCATTTCAGTTTTCAACCATTCACACACACTGTTTCCCATAAACCCCTTGAATCCAACGAGAAAACCCATCCCTGTGTTCTCTCACGAAGAAAACCCATCCCTGTGTTCGACCTTAGAGCCACTACACCGCGCAGTAGCTTCTCATACGCGCAGTAGGAATCCCGGTTAGACGGCCTATGATTCCAACACCTACCGGCGCCCATAACGAATCAGCCTTCACGGAGGAGTGCCGAGGTTGTATATCACGGGGAGATAATGCGATTGCATGAAACCCGATCTCCATAGTATGGATAGGGATCATGGTTTTATGGCTCGATTCGGAAGAGTTTCGAGAAGGTCATGGGGTTCTGTGATGAGTGCCGGCTTTTCATCCTCGAATGGATGGTGTCCGAATGACTATTAAGATTTTAGAGGATATCACTGCGAGCATGCGTCACGAATCATGGTGGCCCGGGAAGCGGCGACTCTGCGAGAGGCCGTAGCCGATCATAGATATGTTGAAGGAGTGGGAGAGAGTTCATCAGCGAGTTGATTTGATGGGAGACACCTCGAGAGAAGGTGGGTATGATCAGAGGCGTATCTCGCTGCGCCAGCCGGCGAAGAGTGCGATGATATATGACAGCGACCTACGAGTTGGCGGGTGATCATGTATTCTTGAAGGTAATGCCTAAGGAAGGGAGTGATCGGATTCGGCAAGCAAAGGGAAGGTGGCCATGAGGTACATTGGACCCTTTGAAAGTACTCTAGCGGGTGAGGCGCAGTGCGTATCGTTAGCGTTGCCTTGGGATTCGTTCATGAGGTGTTTCCGTCTCATGCTAGGAGTACCTCGAAATCCAACTCATATAATTGGATTGGGGTGGAGCTCGTTGATGTCTGCGGGTGGGACGCCGAGGAGGACGGTCGCGTATCATGGATAAGAGATCGGGTTTTGTGTGGCAGGCCAGTGAGGAAACGTAAGGTGTTGTAGCGGCCGCAGAGGGAGTCAAGGAGCGACATGGGAGCGCGAGGACACCGTGCGCGTCAATTATCCCTTCTTGTTCGGCAGGGAAGGTCGTTTTCGATCATTAATGTTTTTAAATGGCCCATTGTATATGCATGTGTTTGAATGTGTATGTATGCGAAAATTTGGGGATGAAATTATTTTTAAGGGAGAGTGTAAAACCCATGAAGAAAATTTTAAAATTTTCGGATAAAGGGGAACCTTGATGTAGTTTAGGAGTATTAGGAGAAAAGTTGGGATATTTCTAGATCTCGGATGGCGAAACGAATTGCACAGTTGGAATTGTCTCACGAAATCTAGCTACCCAGTCGAATTTTGTTGAATTTTGAGATAGTCGAAATTTCACGTATTTCGAGATAACGGGTGTCTGGCGACACATGGCGAGCCATGTGGATGACACATGGTGAGCCATGTGGATGACACATGGCGAGCCATCAACATATGCTTTGCTCCATGTGTCAAATGCATGAAAAGGCATGCATGTGACACATAGCAAGCCACCTCTCTGTGACATATAACCATGTAATGGCTCACATGTCTCTTTTGAAGCTTTATATAAAGGCTTCACATGTTTCATTGTAGAAGCAAGGAGAGCTCAATTTCGTTAAGTGAGGGAAAAAACTGAGAGGAAAGGGAGGAGGAGGGAAAGGAAAGAAGAAGGAGGAGGAGAGGAGAAAGAGAAAGAGAGGAAGAGGAGGAAAGGAAAGAAGAAGGGAGGGAAAAGAAAAGAAAAGGAAGAAGAAAGGGAAGGGGAAGAGAGAAAAGCGAAAACGAGGGAAAAGGAAGGGTGTTGCGCGATGAAGGACGGACGACAAAGAACCCGAGCTGAAACTCTGAAGGTAGGTTTCCTCTACTCACTGGTTGCACTACGCAAGAATTAGTTTGCCTAACATGGGTTTTAGTTCGGTTTTAGGCCAATTTCTATGTTGTGTGGTTTGTTTGTGATTGTGTGATGGTCGAACCGGTTTCATGAGGGTTTTACAGTGCGAGTAGAAATAGAACATTGTGTTGAGACGATAAAATCCTGGCGAGAATGGCTAGCGGGGTGTGCCCAATTTCCGCACACCCTTGCTGGTGACGCTTCAACTTTGGACGACCATAACTTTCTCGTCCGAACTCCGATTCACACATTCTTGGACTCTACGGAAAGCTTGTTGAGTCTAGAATTTAATAAGATAAAGTGCTCTTCCAAAATGTAGGCTGAAAATTAGGCTGGGTCACAGACAATTGAAATGATGGATTCGGTTTCCCGAACTTATGTTTTCGGCTCCGGTTTATGTAAAATGCTTGGGGTACATATGGCTGATGAGGAATTAGGTGTTGGATGTTTTTGTGTGAGTGATAAAAACTGGACTTTTTGGACTAAGTCAGTTATTTCTTAAACGGCATGGCTGGGATTATGTGAGGAATGGCTGATAATGTGTTATTGCCATAAATTCAATGACATCTTGAATATGAGAAATTATGTGACATATGTGTGATGAAGATGGAAATAGTGCTCCTTCACATTGGGCTGTATGATTGAGCACAGGAATATAAAATTGTAGCATTACCTTTAAGTAATGGTTGGAATTATGTTAATACATGCTTGAATGATGTGTTGACGTGAATGAACTGAATGATCGAAAGATGTAGTGCATGCTTATGTGATGTACTGATTTGAATGTATGGAATATTAACATGATTGCATGTATGCTGATGTTGAATTGAATATATGGAATGTTGTGTGCATTAGACATGAGTTTTCATAGCACACAGTGTATGGTGTAGAATGTCCATGTACATGTCTTCATACATTAGTCATGAGTTTGAGTACAGTGGCACAAATTGCATTGCATTGGTGTGCGGTAACACCGCATTACATGGGTGTGTGTACATAGTCTTGGTTTGGCCTTTAACGTTTGGTGCGAATCTGTGGAGCTTGGAAATGGGACCAGTCGATTGAGTTCACGGTCAAAATGAAAATGGAAAATGAAGTGTCGGGCTTATGTGGGGATAGATACCCTCGGGTGAAAGCAAAACTTGGTTGAACAACGTATCTGGTGAAAGCCCGAAAAATGTCGAGAGGGTGTAAAGACCCGGTGAGACCCACACAAAGTTCTATTGCCGAAAGAACCGCAATGATTAAATAAATATCACATAGACTCTGGTGGGTGAGATGGGAGTCGGTCGACCTTCGGATTTCCCATTGGCACTTGCATTGGGTGGGTAGGTCGGAGGTTGACCACAGCGAGGCATCATGGAATTAATGAAATAACCACATGCGTATAGTTTTTCCATGATAGAATGACATGAGCGGATTGGTTGTTGGTTTATTTTGAAATGATCATTTGCATGTACCTAGGTGGGGAGCCTTTCTTTGTAGAGTTTATCTCTCTTGAGCACAGCTCTTTGATCATGGGACCCCCGGGTTTTGGGGTGTCACATATCTATTACACTACATGTCAAGTGTCATGGATAAATTATATTTAATATATATATAATTATTTCCATTTTATGCTGAATATATAACAATTTCACATTTAGCATGTTATTCAATTTAAGCAATAATACATTAGCCATTCAGGCATAAATACGGCCCCGGACAGCGCCGAATAACCGGGCTTTATTCCAAAAAGTCCAGCTTTTGTAAATACTACAAAAAAACATCAAACACGCAATTCCCTGCTTAGGCCATCGCGACCCGAAATTTTTAGATACGAGCCGGTTCCAACGAGGGTTGGAGCGCCGAGCGGACCATTCCCCTCAACTATCTGTGACCGGACGATATTTGGCCAAGATAGATGAGCACTTCCCCATCTTATTAAATTGTTCTAGACTCAGCGAACTTTGGTAGAGACTAAGAATGTGACGGAGTTCGGAGGAGAAAGATTATGGCAGTTTGTACGAAGTTAGCCTGGTGATCGCAGGTGAAAACCATGGAGAGTTTAGGCACACCCCATTTGCCATTATGCTCGGGATTTGCAGCCTGCAGGACCTGATGTTAGTCTGGACAGTCTAAAGCCCAAGTAAAGCAGGATCTTTGACTTCTCACGACAATAATATAAACCCACATCTTAAAATTTTATAAGCCGGGGTGGCATTTAAACCATTCGTTATTGAATAAATCAGGATGGGCTTTACCTCTTGTATTATTTGAGTTCGAGTTCTTCTTTGTCAGGTGCTCCTTGCATAATACTTCTTCCTTCCTGCCTCTCTTCCTTTTCTTTCTTCTGGTACCTTCCTCTTTTTCTTCTTCTTTCTCTTACTTTCTCTGTTTCTCTTTCGTTCTCCTTTCTTTTTTTCCTTTCTCCTTTCTCTTTTCCTTTCACCTGCACCATGCACCTCCTTGCTTATACGAACAACTCATATACCAGCCTTCAAATGTGCCATGCGTATTTGACACACTAGCATGCCATGTGTCATGGCACCATGTGTCCCATGAATAGACTTTGACATGCATTGTGACATGGTTTTGCCATGTGTCAGACACATCTTGCATGTGTCACCGCATGTCTCCATATGGCTCGCTATGTGCGCCACCAGTTAGCATCAACGTGAAATTAAAACAGTCCGGGAATTGACGAAATTAAATTGGGGTGCTAAATTTTGTGAGACGATTCCAACGATGAAATTAGTTTGTCATCGAATCTAGAAAATCTAACATAACCCAGGGACTATTACGACAAATTACCGTTTGCCCCTTTTAAAAAAATTTTAATTTACGATTTGCGGGTTTGCATGCGCGCAAGTTTCGACAGAGTTCAGGAGCTGACCCTTTATCTGCATTCCTGATTCTCGATTGAGACGACTCTGACTCGTACAAAACAGCATGCCATAAACATGGCCTGCGGTAGTCGAAACAGAGCCAAACAATGGCGCTCATGAGGATGAAAGAAACCAGGTAGGAAGAATCCTACCTCTTGAAGTAAGGCCCTCGTCGAATGGGACTTCTTCTTGATCTAGCAGAGGGTTCAGTAGTCAGATTTTGCAGCTTTCCTTTTCTCCTTCTCTCTCTCTTTTCATTTCCTCTATTTCTTTCCTTTCTTTCCCTCTCCCATTTTTTTTCCTTCCTTTTCCTTCTTGCTGCTCCTTCTTGCAAGAACAGCTCCATACCATATTAGCATTCTCCATATTGCCATGCATGTTGACACATGGCATGCCATGTTACATGGCTTCCCATCCTACATACATGAGCGCGCGTGCATTGTGACACATGGATTGCCAGCGTATCACTCACATGGTTCACCATGTTACCCACGCTGGCTTCCGCCATGTGTTGTTCGATACAGATTACAGCAAAGAAACGCGAAATTCCGACTATCGTAAGAACCGGCATGAAATTAACAAACGGCAAATTTACGGCAGCCAGGTAGCGGTGAAATTAGTTTATCATCTGAGATCTAGAAAAATTCCAGGTTTTCAACTTGTACGTATCCACAAATCACTATTTTGCCTCTTTTTTTTTTCAGAAATTTTCAATTTTTCCCGGGTTTTATATATTTGGTTGTGATTTGTTCTGATTTCTTTATTTATTTTGGAGTATTTGTTCAATTTGAGTGGGTTGTTTTGATTGCTACTATTTTGGGCGATTTGTTCACAATTGTGGTGACTTTTTACCAAGTCTTGATACATAAAAATTATCTAGTTTTCCTTTCTAGTTTTGGCCAAATATCTTACCACTTTCATATTGGCTGAATTTTAGTTTCTATTCTTAGATATTTTTTAAACTATTTATAGGCTTGGTATCACAAATTCTTAACTGTGCATTAATAAAAATTCAAGGTTTTCAATTTCTCTTTGGTTCTTTAAAGAACTCCTTGAACTTATCGGTTATTTAGTGGCGATTCATCAAGACTTACTGTTATGTCTCTATCATCGTTGTAGGCGTCCTCCACAAATCTGAGGGTTCCATTATCAACAATCGTCAGTCATCCATCAGTGACACCCAGGTGAATTCTTAGAGCGCTAATTCGATCACGGGTCTCCTCATCAAGTTGACGAGGGTTATTATCTGTTTGTGTCGAACGGCAAGTTATGTTTTAGTTTTGCCTATCGCTGCGTTTTTCTTTTCTTGTTCATTCAAATCGAATTAAGTCACCACTTCCTCAGTTACTTCTAAATTTCGCTCAACCCCCAATTTAGTCACAACCTAATATCTACTCCATCCCATGTCCGATTTTCTTCATTCTTTATCGAATATAACTTTTGTTTGTTTCCTTTTTTAAACAATCCATTTCAGGTCATTAAAAAAAAATTCCTATTAGTTTATCATCATTCTAGTTGCTGGAAATCCAGTTCCCATCATAGTATAAAAAAAAAAAATCGGTTAAAAAATGAGAAAATTTTTGGTGTCCTTTTTTTTTTTGTTGCTTTAAGTAAAGCTTGAATATTGGTTAACGTCACCAACCTGTCCTTTGATAGGTTTTTGATATAAATTTTCTTGGGAAAAAAAATCTTATTGTTTAATTGGATTCAAAAGAACTAAAAGAAATTAAGTGGAAAAGGCAGAGTGGTCGGATTATTATTGTGAAAAACCAAATATAGTGTGGCAGTGAGCTTAGTGAATCATTCTTGAGGTGAAACATGGGGGTAATTTGGCAGAGATCCTCTTTTTTCTCACAACCTTGTTTTGTAGTAATATGTAAGCAAATGTAGATTATCGAGGTTGTGGCCAGGGAGAATTAACATGTGATTCACGCCATCAGGCCTTAATGGTGAGTATAGAGAATGTTGGGGCTGGGTGGAACAATCCCATGAAAGGTAAATGAACTTTGTGACAACGACATCCTCAGCCAGGCACAGAAGGGAGAGGTTTACCCAAGGGGCATGGGTAGAAGAAAGAAGGGTATAGAGGATATTATTAAACCCAAATTTTATACAAATACTCAATATATAATATGGAGATAAGATGGTTGATCATCAAACCAAATTTTATACAATATACGATTGTAAGAGAAACCTATTGTAAACAAAGATGCATCCATTTGAAAACCTCATAGCATTAATTATATGGTGAGCCATTCTTGAAAACAACTTGGACTTTGTTCTTTCTATACTTTTGCATTCTAAATCCCTTGGTTCTCTTAGGATAGCCCACACTAACAAGTCTTTAAAAGTGATATATTACATTGACATTTCATTTTGACAGTGAATTTACAAAGTGAAGCCTCAATCTCGACCTTGAGTAAACACTTACACCTGACGAATCGAAGCAAATCGATCACTAGCTGGATTCTGATAAAGGTCTACTCATACATCTAAGGGGAGGAAAGATAGGGTGAGTTCAAAAATCAGTAGAAAACTTTATAATCATTCTAAGCACACCCTTAATGCTTCAATTGAACATATAACAATATGCATGATAAACATTTGTAATCATAAACAAAGTATGAAGTAATATCAAATATGCATGCAAGGTTGAATGTCTTCCTCTTTTGCTCATCTCATTCATTCTCTTCAACTTGATCAACAACTTTTACCATTCTCTTGCACTTAGATATTACAGTTATTATCACCCAGTATGAAATATATATATATCATCATTTGCTTGATAGGAGATCAACCATAAGAAGACTATTACGGGATGATAACTTGAGGTAGAACCAACCTTCTTGTCTTTGGGACTACAACCCCAGGGTAGGATAGCCACACCTGCTTATCTAGGTGTCTTCCTCGAGGTTTAGGGTTTTCACCCAGGCCCGTGGTCCACATAATAAGATATTGAATGAATGTGTATCATATCAACAATATCTTCCATCATCCGTATAATCTTTGAATAAGAATTGTCTTTACTTCGAATCATCCTTGATCGTGTAAACCATACCAATAACCATCACACATAAAGTATGCATGACAATGTGAACATCATGAAAATAACATGTTTCACTAAATCAATCAATTATTAAGATTGCAATATATTTAATGGATCATCAAAGATAAACAATATAATGGTATAAAATTCCCTACCTTGGTAGAGTCTATTTGAAATTCTTATGTGAGACAACTCTTTTTAATTACAAGGGGTGAAATAAAGAATGTAATTGATTATGGTACTTCTTCTTAGCTCATATTATCAATTTAATGTTATTTAGTTTTAAAACCCCAAGAATTTATCTTACTGTGCCTTTCAATTCAAATATAGAGTTTATGCATTAACTACTTTATTTTTCTCTAATCTCCATCTATTAGCAATTAAGAGTATACCCAAACTTAATTAATCACATATTTCTTTCCAACTAAAGTGACCTAAAAACAACCAACAAAACATTCTTTACAAAGAACTAAACTCAAATTCCTTGTAACCCTAATTAACTTAAAATCTAAATACATAATAATGTGATTAACACTAATTAACCTAGTTTATGAACTAAATTTACCATTAACATCCATTATCAACTAATTAGAAACCTAAACTAGCAAAAACCACTACTTATTTTCCTTCCTCACAAAAATTTTCACTTTCTCACTCTAAAAACTCTTTCTCTAAACTTCCAGATTTTATATAAAAAAATTGGCTAATAATAAACACTAATACAAACTAAAACATTTTTTTAAGACTAGATCTACCATTAATAACTCTTCAGAAATCTAGACCAAAAAAAAATAATAATAATTCTGAACCTTTATTCTTCAAATGAAACCCTCTCCAAGCCGTTCTCCTTCCTCTAATCCTGAAGCTTCTCTTGTGGACGAGGGCTAAGCAAAGTGTGGACCCGGCTTGAAGTCCCATTGGGCCTATGACCTGAGCCGGGGCTGGGATTAAAGCCCCTTCATGTTTTGTCAAGATACCACGTGGAAAGAAGCTTCGGCGTGTTCGACTCAAAAGAAACAAAGATGGTCCACGTCATCAAATTAAATTCGGACTTGGATCAAGAGCCAAGGAGTTTTTGACTTGTTGATTTGCTGCTATTTTGGAGCCGATTTGCTATAGATTTGGTGTTGATTTGCTGCTATTTTAGAGCTGATTTGGTTATGATTTGTTCCTGATTTGCTGCTATTTTAGAGATTATTTGGTGCGGATTTGTTCCTGATTTGGTGCTGGTTTGTTGTTGATTTATTCCAGATTACGGCTGATTTGATTCCCAAGCCTTATCCTAGAATTATCTAGTTTCCTTTTTAGTGTGTTACTTTAGGAAAAACCATGAGTTTCCTTTCTTGTTTTTGGCCCGAATATTTACTTTCCTTGTGGTAGAGATATTTAGTTTCCATTCTTCATATTTTGAATATTTAAAGCACATTATTCCTACATTCTACAAGAGTTTTAAGCATTAAACAAAATCAAGGTTTAAATTTCTCTTTGGTTCTTGAACTCTTTGAACTTATCGATTTATTAAAATTGGTGTTCATCACGACTTTTATCAATCGGATCTCCATCATGATTGTGGCGTCTCCATACCAAGGTTCTTGCTTCTCATAAGCAGTCGAGGTCTTCCATCGAAATATACTAGAGTGGTTCTTGGAGGCTAATCAGATCATGGGGTCTCACTCCACAAGTTGACGGGGTTGTATACTTCTCTTCCTCGCACGATTTCACGAATATAAGGTTGGGAAAAGCTCTACTAACCTTGAAATATCTCCCACTTTGTACAACATGTGTTGGCATGCTTAGAAGTTTCCATCTACTTAGTACAACATGTGTTAGCATGCTTGGAAGTTGCCACCTAACCATGCCCTTACTCATTTTTCCCATTAGTCCCTCTTTTTCTAGCTTTTTAGGTTTTGTAATTGCCAACTAGTCCCCTTTAGTTCTCCTAACCATAATTATTTACCAAAATGCTGATTTCAGGTGTTTAAGATAATATTTTAATTGTAACTAATCTTAATATAAGATTAATGTATAATAATGCACAAGATGCCTTAACCCAATTTAAGCCTCTATTTAACCATATTTAGTTAAGATAAATAGAATCAAAATATTATGATAGTCATATTTATTGATTTTGTTAGTACTTGGTATTACAGGATGGTTTTGAGGATGAGATTGATCATGATTCGGTTGTTGGTGACATGAGGTATGGGGGAGGGGAGAGAGACTTAGAGAAACTAGGAATCAGAAAGGTAATAATTTGGGAAACATTAAGATGAAGATTCCATCTTTCCAAGAAAACATTAAGATAATAAACTTATTTTTTTGACATTGATGGGCCCATTTCATATATTGACGGGCTGAGTGTGAGTGTGCAAAATTAGGTGGGAAAGCATGAGCCACTTGTGTGCCAAGTATCACGTCGAGGTTGACGTGGTGTCCCGGTTAGTCAAGTGTCATTCCCTCGAAGAGCGATCGTGACTACGGGATTTAATGATTTCGACAATATTTGGATCTAATCTGGCGAGTACAACTAAGTACTAGAATTAACAAGCGTAAAATTAGGTGTATTGAATTATATCGATGAAACCTAGGGTTTTACCGTCTCTACCACATGATAAATGTCGATTCGACCAAGGGCTTATTAGTATTCATATGAGTTATCGTGGGGACAGTCTGCTGCAAAGGCATTTATCTGGGAGTCTCTGTTTTTATCTGTGATAGGATGTGTGCATCTCTTGCTTTCCAGCCCTCGACTCCCAAAATGCCTAAATGTGCAAACCATAGTGCCACACTTGCCGATGCAGAATATCTCTATTCTTCACCAGTGTTTGCTTTAGCCTCTCCACTAGAAGTTATCTTCTCTCGATCTCAAACTCCCGGCTTTAGCATATTACGGTTAGCGAACAATAACATGTAATTGAGAAAACGATATGAACTCATAGTAGCATTCAAATAAGCCAAAACTGAAATCAATCATCAGTTGTGTGGTTAGGGTTGGAAAAACCCTAGAGAAAGATAGTTCATCATATTATTCATTCTGATTAAGCTGAATCATGAAGTAGGTTGAAAGAAAAACTACAGAAAACTCCGTCTTCGCGATCTTTCCTGAATCTGTCTATATTGATCTCTCTTTGCTTGTCTCTCCTTCTTATTCTCGATCCAATCCCCCTTTTGCTTTGAAAAATCTCATTTTTATACTTTTGAGGCCTTGACCCATTATTCTTTGAAAAATTAGGGTTCTGAGGTTCCCATTTTGAAGGGACCTCGTATGCGTGACGAGTTACTTCCTTCTTCGCATTAGCTGAATTTCCTGTTTGATCCTCTTAGTTTGCTTCTTTGGGAAGGGGTCTTCGCAGCGGTGAAGTCTTTCGGCTATGTGAGGAGTCCCTTTCTTGGCTAACGTGCCGATAACCTTTTTGTCATTCTTTATACATTTGTTATTTTTGTCTTTTAGCTACCTGTTTGTTTCCAACATCACCATATTCTATATGACAATATAATATGAGGGATTAGCGTAATATTAATGAAAAAGACTTTGAATCATGCATTCGATAAGAACACAAAAATTCAGCAAATGCATCGTGATTCTTTGATCAACACGGCGGCACCAGCTTTTGGCTTGTCCCCGGCGAGAATAGACTCACGGTGCACACAAGAATAACGTGAAACTATATGAATATATGGGTTAAGCAAACGCCGACGACAACAAGAAGGAGTCCATATTAACCGGTTGAAAGATCCGAGGACCATGATTGTTTAGCTTTCCAGAACACATAGGTGGGGTCTTGGTTGACAAGTAGGTCGGCCCATTTTTATTGCTCAATAATTTTTCCCAAGGAGTCTAAGTGCAGTTAAAGTATGATCTCCAATGTATAGTTTGACTTTAGTACCCCCAAACTTGAATTGAACTCACCTATTTGGGATAGCTTAACACGGAAGGATGAGAACACGCTGTCGCGGAGAATCTTGGTATCGAAGGTTTCAGGTGAGGTTCTGTAGCGGGGATCGGTAGTGACTCCCTACCCGGTTGGATTGGGCACTTTGGGCATTCCAGTTCCCCCAGAACTTCCTCGAACACTCAGCGAGCCTCGAGGTCTCGTTGTGGGAGATCATCCATCCTCTGTCCCATGTAGCGGACAGTGAAGTCAATGACTCTCGGCCAGTTGGCTCATGGCATTAGGCTTTGAAAAGCCCCTCGGACTGTGCCCGAGATTCTGATTGGATGATCCACAATTTTTTTTTAAAGCCTTTGGGGCTCAAAGGCGATCCCTCTGCTTACAAGACCATACCCGTCATTTAGGTTTTACTTCTAAGGTTCGTTGGACTTTTTGTATGGGTGAGTCACGAGTCGAAGCATACATCACGTGTGTGTGTCTGCGGGGATAGCCGCCAGGGTGTGAGATCTAAAGGGTGGCCAGACATTGTTAGTCTCGACTTTACCTGGCGCGGTCGATTGTCCAGCTTGGCTGAGGTGCGCCCGAGAAATGAACATGGGTTGTTTTTGCGATTACTACAATTCCCTTTTGTTGCCATCATGCTCAAAATTAAGGCAAGGATACTCAATACCAACTCTAGAGGCTGTCATATTATAATATGTGCAATTTGCATACATGTTGGTGCATGGAACAACTTTAACACGCTAAAAAAAATGAGCCTAACGCTGAAAAAATAGCAAAAATAACCAAAGTCAAAATATAGTCAAAGCCAAACTAGGTCATATAGTCACACCCATACACCCACCCCAGAGCTTAAACGGATAGTGTCCTCCTGATGGCAAAAGAAAAGAGGGTAAAGAAATATGTCCTATAAAAGTCACTCTGATTGAGTGGCGACAGTGTAGTAAATGTGAAATGATAAAAATTTGGGCTATTGTTAAGTAATCACAGTCTGGTAGGCGTGGATGGCGACCATCGTACCCGATGGAATCCATGTCTTGGCTCGGGGGCGGTGCTCTTGAGACTCGTCCCGATAGGCGACGGGTGGTAAGTGCATGGATTGATCGACGGGGACTAGGTCGAACGAGACCTTAGAATTCGCCGTCCGCTGAGTAAGCTCACGCGGAAATTGTGTACCCGGGATATCATCATTGGTCCGTCGCCCGGTCTCATCGCCATTACTCGTCGAGGCTCCCGAACTTCACACCACAGGCGGTGGAATGAATGATGGCTATTTGTCTGCTCATGGAGGTCGACATCGAGTCACGGCGTCGGCGTAACAGTCATTAGGAAATTGGATCGAGCGCGGTCTGGCGTTCGGTAGTCGACTTCGATCGCGACCAGCTCAATGATCGTCCGATGTCGGCGGCATCCCTTGGTCATATCACGGAAGGATCGTCTTGTCGCTGTCAGCTGTAAATGAGATGCAGGGGAAGGTTTAATCTTAATACGCAAAGAGTGCAGACCTTTGCCCACACGAATGTGAGCCTTTGTCATGTAATCTGGTGAACTCACTTGGGTCGACGGATGGCGCCGCCACACGCCTTATTACATGTGAGCTCTTGCGTCAAATCTTTGAAGTCAGTGACCCTGAAGATAATGCGGGTACTCCTCAGCATCGTCCTCGCAGGTGATAGATGCGGTTGATGGCCGGAACTGAGTCGGCCACCTACAGGACAAAACCACGGTGTGGTGTCAACTGGGAAACAAAGGTTGGAATGGAACTTCATGCGATCGAGGCCACCCAGGAGTGAGGAACACACGATTAATGCGCCATCCTCTAATGCGGATGGTGAGAAGTTGAAGAGAAGAGATGTTTGAGGCGGAAGAGCCCCTCTGCAGACGAATGGAACGGATCTGGCTTGACTCGCAGGCAGAGTAGCTCTTGCCTCGAGATGAATCGAGTGGATCGTCAGGAGGGAGGTATGCTTCACGAGAGTGGAAGCCGAAGCGGTGTCGTTTAGCTGGAACGGTCTTCTTGGGAGCCATAGTAGTCGCGGTCGTCTAGGAATTTGTAAAAAAAAAAAAAACCGCACTCTAGACAAGAGAAGGAGACGAAAATTACATACAACAGGTGAAAAATGGCCATCCACGGGTATTTATAAGGCGTCGAATCTGAGTTATACGCGCCATGGCAAAGGGTCCCTTATTTGTGGCGAGACATATGCAGTGTGTGAGAGGTTCTCTGTGGCGAAGGTGAAAGCCCCATTCTACCGGACTAGAGGGCTGGCTGAAGAATTGTTTGCCTCATGAAGAAACTGACTTAGCCGCGACGATTGAGAAGATGGGACATTGTATTTTTACCTTCTTTCTTCAAGATTCGCTAATGTATTAAAAATAAGCACATGTAGGATGCCCAAAACAAAAAATTTTCCATAAGGAAATCAAAAGGAATTGAAAATCATAGAAGTTTTAGGAAAAGAAAATCTTCTGAGCTTGGGTTTTCCTCACTGAAGCGCTATGTTTAACGATGCGTTAGCTTGACATTCTAGACGTAGAGAACGAGGCCGAGAACAACAGCGAGGAACACGTTGGGGTTGACTTCACATTTTGCTATCTTCTCTCAATTGTGCCTAGAGCGGTGTCCTGTTTCTCAATAGGGAATGCTCCTCAAGTGTTTGACAGTAGCTTTGAGCATCCTTTCTACGGATGTAGTATCTCAACTCCTCATAGGGAGCAACTTTGCACTACGTGACGGACGTCATTTGCGGCCATAACTTGCCCGGGGAAAAGTTACGTAGAGTTCAAAATAAGACTTGTTGACCGGCGCAAACTCTCTCATGTATGTTTGTCTTTCATGCCACACTTTGTCTTTTCCTTATAGATGAAAATTTTCATAGCCATTCAAAAACTCGTAATTCATTGGCTATAATGATCGCTTTTCTTTAATCTGTTACTATCCTTATTCAAGCGCTAATGCTTAATATGCTCTATGTTCAATTCTACGGCAGCCAAAGTGGCATGCTTTCCATAGACTAATCGAAAATGAGGGCGTACGAGGTCTTAAAGGTTATCTGCTGTCTTAGTGCATCGTCGATCTTCTTGACCAGTCTTTTCTTGAGCTATTATTTTTTTTTGTAAATGGACTTAATTTCACAATTTGACACCTGCGGCTGTCCATTAAACTTCTGCGAGGTGATACGCGAGTGAAGTTCGATGTCTCTGTATATTTTGCGAGGGACTTTATCGACCCAATGAAATAGGTACCCTGATATGTGATCAATGCTGGTAGATCTTAGAATGGGTGAATATGTGGTTGCGCAAGAATTTGACTACCACAATGGCATCATTGGTGCATGTTGGTATTACCTCTACCACCCATTTGAGCGTGAGTCTGACGGGAGGATATACATGAATGAATGAAGGGGAAAGGTCACATGAAGTCTATTCCCCATAAGTTAAAAACTCGACTTCGGTGGGTTCATCGGTTTGGAAATCTTGCCCATCCTTTGGCGCTTATCACGGTAGCTACAAATGATAGGCATCCTTGAATAAGGCGGGCTAATAGAAGCGGCGAACCACCTTTGTTGTTGACCTCTAGCCTCAATACCCCCATTATGGTAAAGATATAAGCGATGACTCCGAATCACCCCATTTTCTTCTTGATTTATGCATCTCTTATCACTTAATCAGCCTGATGTTTGTATAAAATGAAACCATCTAGTAGTAGTGCTTCAACTGTGCAAAGAACCTATTTTTCTATTGGTAGCAAAACTTTGGAGGAATCACTTTGTTCTTAAAATGGATTCGCATAGTCGGCAAACCATGGGCCAGGAGCGTATGCCAGGCGTTTGCTAATACGAAATTATCGTTAATCTGCACTTCGTCTCTCAGTCTCTCTAATCATGACAGTAGTCAGTGACTAGTTCTCTTGTTCCTTTTATCTTTTTATCTCTAAGTCGAACTCTTACCAGCGGGAGTACCCGTGATGAGGCCTAATTTGTATCAAAGCAGCTTGATGGCCAATAACTCTTTTTAAAGTGGTGGCATGAATTGAGCGAGCATCATTTAAAAGTTCGACTAACTATAGTTGACTGTTGAAATATCCTTTATTTTTCTACTTGTGCACTTAAGATGCATAGTCGGCGTCGCACATTGAAAAACTGAGCGAGAAAGGTCCGATCTGGTGCTACAGCTATGGGGCGATACGGGTTATCTTTTAGAGGCGAAAAGATTGTGGAGCATTATTCATAAAAAACAAATGAATTTGTCTCTAAGCTATATGGCGGATAACGATTTTAGAGTCTAAGAAATCTTTAATGAGCATTGATAGAACGCCAAGTGTCTGAAAACTTCATGCCGCTTGGCTGATGATGGTGGAGGTAATTTCTCTATTGCCTCAATTTTAGCTCGGTCAACCTCTATTCCTCTTGCCAAAATCCGATTGTGCGTCGTGCCCTCTTGTACCATAAAGTGGCACTTTTCCCGATTAAGCCTGAGATTGGTTTCTTCACTTTTTAACAAGCATCGCTCTCGAGTTTTTCCTGATCATCAAAGGAACTCCCAAATCATAGAAGTCGTCGTAGACACCTCGGTGTTTTTCAACCGTATGCGAGAAAATATGGCCATCATACAACGCTGAAATGTGCCTGGTGCGTTACACAGCCTGAATGGCATTCGCTTGAATGCAAACGTACCATACGGGCACGTTAATGTTGTCTTCTTCTAGTCTTCAGGGGCTATGGCGATCTGAGTGTTTTCACCTGGGGTTCATGGCATTTCCTTCCATTAGGTTTGGAAGGGTTTCATCAGGTTCACATGCTCGGCTGACCTCTTTACCGAGTTCCTGCGAGATCACTGCGTACCCGGTGGCCTCCAAGAAGGGTCGGTCTGGGACCGCTTTGTTTGAACACGCGCCCTCAGCTTGATCTCCCACTTAAAAAGCATGCATCACTCTTATTAGTTGTCTCATGGCTTTGAGCCACATTGAAGATGACCTCATCATCTTGTACTCTCAGTTTCGATCTCCCTTTGCGCATCAATCAATGCCCAGTAGTCATTGAAATGGACTACCCGATGTGATGGGTATTTCTTTCTCTTAACTGCATATCGAGAAGAGCAATGAAATCTGGGAGAAATATGAACTTGTCTCACATTGACGAGCGTGTTATATCACCCCACAGGTGTTTGATGACCTGTCGCCAGCCCCGAGTGTATTGTGTTTGGACAAGCTTCACTGGCGTTCAATCGATACGAATAGATAAGCCGGCGTGAGGTTATACTTGCTCATGTCATAAGACCTTCTCGAAGATGGAATTTCTAATTGTGCACGGTATGAGTAAAGCTACTTAGGGGTCTTTCGACACCCCATTGGCGGGTTTCGTTGCAAGGGTGGCACTACACTCTACGATTGAGGTTTCTTGTCATGAAATAGATGGTCTTCTTTCTTGGAGAATATTTCCTTCATGAATTTCATGTAACTGGGCATCTGCTCTAATGCATCGGCAAACGGAATGTTTATATGCAGCTTCTTGAACACCATAAAAAACTTGATGAATTACTTGTCCAATTTACTCTTCTTGAGCAAAGTTGAGAGTCTGAGTGCAGATGATGGGTTTGATCTTGTGTGGTCGACCCTCAGGCTTCTATTTCTTTTGCTGACTTTTTTGATGGGGTTGTTCCCCTACTACCTTGTCAGTTTGGCTAGGATGGATTACTTCTTCCGTCTCTACCTCCCCTATCACTGGTGGCTGCCCTGGTGCTGCTAGTTCTTTTCCACTCCTTAATGTGACAGCCTTTACATGTTCATTACCTACTTGCCCCTCTCGGGTTCACCGAGTGCTAGAGCAATGCTCCGTGCCTCTTCGTCCAACGGTGGCCATTCGACCCCATTGCACCTCTAAGTTTCTGTTCTGCTGCATGCGATTGTTCAATTGGGTGGTCTGGTTCTGCAAATTCACATTGGTTTCATTCATAAAGGCCAGCGAGGTGAGCATTTGTGCAGTGCCCCAGCTCCAGTCTACTTCTTTTCGGTGGTTCATTGCTCGGGGTAATGGCATGTTATTGACTTATTCCTCCATCCGCGGATTACGATTGTTTTGACTATTTTGATTGCCTCTCCATCGCCCGGCTTGCATTGAGACTCGGTCACAGTATCGTTCTCATATGCATTGCCCTACTTTGCCATAGCATGGTTAGTGCGTGATTTACATATTGGTCTGCTCTCTTTGTCATCTACCACTGGCCCGACACTCCAAATAGTATTGTGTTGTCCACCGCAAGATTCACAAATTTCCCACGGATTATTTTGAATAGCATTCACTGTACCCTATTCCTTCTGCAGTTATCTAATTAACTATGCGACATGGTTTACCAGGTTACTAAGAACCTTTGTGTCTGCTCATGCTAAGGGTTTCTTAGGTGTTGATCTATCTCGGGGCAACTGATTAGTATTAGTAGTTATATCCTCTAAGATCTCCTAGGCTTGATCTGTAGTTTTCTTCACCAGAGCACCTCCTTCGGAAGCATTAATGATTGTCCTAGTTAAGTCGCTTAGACCATTGTAGAATGTATGCCTACATCCCATGTTGTCCCTTGATGTGGGCACCCTCCTTAGTAGCTCATGAAATCTCCCAAACTCATTAGGTTCTCCCCCTCAAATTGTCTAAATGTGTTAATTTTCATCAATTGGAAGACTGTATCTTTGAGGTGGGAAAATTTGGTCGAATTTCTATGCAGTCGTTTCCATGAGGTGATGGAGTTTGGAGGCTGGCTAGTCAACCAGTGTTTAGCCCGATCGCTAAGTGACAATGGGAATAGCCACGGTCTAAGAGCTTCTTTGGTTACCCCATTATACTTGACTGTATCACAAACTTCAATAGAGTTGGTCAAATGTGCATTCGAATTCTCACTAGGTAGCCCATGGAATTGTATATTATGGAGCATTCTGAAGACTTTGCTCCTTTATTTCGAAGTTGTTAAACACATGGGTGGTTGTGTGTAAATGGCCGAACAGCGTAGGTGTAAGGCAAACTCTCAAGTAACATATCACGGATTATCGGTATCGAGAAGGTGTGGTAGCCAGATTTCTATATTTCTGTCATTGTTTCACTTGCTGGTTCATCCACTATCATGAATACGTGCATCTACTTGATGTTGCATGATTTCAGGCTGAGTTACGTGAGCTTCTCTATGTAATTGATGTAGTGTCCATTTTGGTTCAGGATCGAATGGAAGAAGTTCTCTGTGCCCTTGTCTTTTACTTTTGTGCCTCATTGCTTTCGGCGAAATCACGGGATAAAACGAAACGAATCACGACACGGATCTGCGATAAAGGAGAACCGTAAGCAAGAATAAAGAAATAAAAAAATGAGCGAAGTGAGAAAGAACTAAAGTAAAATTGATCAGAAGTACTATCTGTAAGCGCGGTTGTCAATATCAACACTAGACTTCTCGACGTGGTGCAAAAAACGGCCAGTAGAGGTGTGAGTGTGCAAAGGTAGATTTGGGAGAAGCGAGCAGGTATTGCCCAGTATCGCGTCGGGTTGTAGTGTAGTTGTCAGTCAAGTGTCATTCCCTCGAAAAGAAGCGTGTTGACTTTTAATGACTTCAACAATATTTGGATCTAATCCTAAAGCGAATTACGACTAAATTACTAGAATTAACAAAAACTTAAAATTAAGTGTATTGAATTATATCGATGATGAGGAACTGGGTTTTACCGTCTGTGCAAACTGATAGATAATGAATTGAATTGGACTTATTGAAATAATTCATATGAGTTATGTTAGTGGACAGTCTTTCCTACAGAATATTCTCTCGAGATATATTTTCCTATCGCCGGTGGGATGCATATTGCATCTCTACCTCAGCCCCTCGATACGGCTTCTTAAACAAATGTGCAAACAATTACCTTTGTTCCCGGAAGCTGCGGAGTTTTGGGATCATAAAGGACCTCGAAAAATTTGGTCATAGTATCAACGGTTGATGCATTGTTCTTACACCAGCCTTGTTAGGGCTATACCTGTAGCCATTGAATGACCCTTAAACAAAAGAATAACTAGAGTGTGAAAATTTACCTCTTGGAGCCTGTTAGCTAGCTTCAGGCCGTCGAACCTCTGCCCCGTGTTCGAACCTTGGAACCAATAGATGTTGGACCTCCTTTCCTCCCCTTTTTCCTTTCTTTTTCTTTCTCCTTTCTTTCTCTTCTCTATCTCTTCTTTCTATCTTTTTCCCTTCCTTCTCTCCTTCTCCCCCACGAACTCATTTTGGTCTAGGTGTAGAACACCTTTCTCAATTATCTTAACACATGGCAATCACTATGCCATGTGTTCCTCATGCTACACTTATTTCATTCATGATGACACTTGGCTTTCCATGTGCCAAGTGTTCATTCGTTTGGTGCCACATGGCACGTGTCCTCGTGCCATGTGTTGCCATATCGTCGATCATTACTCCTCAATACGTGAGTGAAACGTCGAAATTGGGTGCCATTCATTTGTGCGCTCAAATTTCACAGAGCAGACTTAATGGTGTGGTGCATTAGTCGTCGAATCTGAAAGTTCCAGTTACACCTATCTTGTAATGGTAATATATCGTTTCACTTTACTCGAGTTCTCACAGATAATGTTATGAAGATGAAGTATTAAGTTTTGAGTATTAGGATTTTATGTTATAGGGATGATGATATGTTTACTAACATTGATATGAGTTTCCCTAGATATGACATCAAGTGTGTGTGCTTATGTGAGTGTCTGTACCATAGATCAAAGTATATAGAGAAATTGAAATTGTATCACTACGATTCTTTCTTGAATTTCTTATGTGAAAATGTAAACTACTTATATATTACATGATTATTATAAATTTAAGAACATTTTGGATAATGATGGTTCTTATCCCATAACACCTACAAACTAATCTTTGTATACATTTAAAGACAAAATGTATTAGTAGGAAAGGTGTGCCAACCCGAGGACCAGACAACTGACTAGGCCCTTTGCGATTTAAGATAATGGGGCTGGGAATAGGCGTATGTCATCTCCAAGAGCCAATTACTAGAATCAGAATGTGAGCTTAATTCAGGATTTTAAGGAACTAGTTCCTCCAATCTTTCGTTGTGGTCCTAATTTTCTTGAAGCTGAGCATTGGTTGAAAGAAATAAAGAAAATATTGGATGTAATGGTAGTTTCTAGAGAAATGAGAGTGTCCTTTGCCTCGTTTATGTTGAGAGATGAAGCAGATAGTTAGTAAGATATGATCAAGAGTTCTTATGACGTGGCTCAAATGAAATATAAAATATTTGAGGAATTTCTTTAAGCTAACTACTTTCCAGAGGCATTAGAAGACAGAAAAGAGCTAAATTTTTACACTTGCTTGAAGAACATAGCGATATAAAATATCTCGGCTAAGTTTACTCAATTATCTAGATATGCTTTCGACATATGGTGGCGGATGATGAACAAATGTGAAATTTGAACAATTTCAAGAAGGGTTGAGGCGAACATAAGAGAGCAGTATGGCTCTCTTCATGCTCCATACATATAGTGAGGTTGTGGCAAGGGCCCTTATTGTTGAAAGGGAGATGGAAGAAGCAAAAAGATAGAGGAATAGAAATCCCAGGGTTGGTGGTTCAAAAAAAGGGGAATGAGGTTCAAAGCGCCAGAAAATGAGTCATCGACCACAATCATCCATGAAGCAAGGGGAATATAGTGGGAGTGCAGATGGGGTTAAGGGAACAAGTATTATGAATGTGGTGAGATGGGACATTTGAGGAGGGAGTGCCCAAAATTGCAGCAACGTTACTACCAGCCATCTCAAATGCAATTTCAACAAATGAATTCTTCACATATACATGGAAGGCAACCTTAAAGGGAAGGAAATTATAAGCAAGGAAAGCCTACAACTAAGTTGGAACAAGGGAACCAAGGAACAGTTTATGCATTGGCATCTCATAATACTGAGTCGAATGCTTTAGTTAAAGGTATGATCTTATGTTTTAGCACTTGGGCACATGTTTTGTTTGATTCTGGAGCTTCAAATTCCTTTATTTCTACATCATTTTCTTCCATGTTAAATTTAGAATTTGTTCCCCTTCACTATTCATTATATGTTGAGACTCCCATGGGTGGCAAGATGGAAGCTAAGTGGGTGTGCAATGCTTGTGTGCTTTATATCGGGGGTTATGAGGTTACAATAGATCTAGTTCTTCTTGATATGTCAGTGTTTGATGTAATTGTGGGAATGGATTGGTTGGCTCAACATCGTGTTGTATTCGATTTTTATTTGAAGAAAGTAGCATTTCAAATCTCTAACGGTTCAAATACCAGTTTTTATGGTGATCGAAGGCTTAGTCTTATTCAACCAATGAAATAGTTGGATAAGAAGTGGTTGAGAAGAGATGGTGAACAACACTTTCTTTTTAATGTACAAGGAGAGGGTAAAAAGAAGATAGTCGTGGATTGTATTCCAAAGGTTTGTGAATTTTTTGATGTTTTTCCGGAAAAATTGCCAAGTTTGCCTCCCCATAGAGAGATGGATTTTTCTATATAAGTGTATCTAGCTACAGATCCCATTTTAGTAGCTCCATATAGAGTGGCACCAGTTGAACTTAAAGAATTGAATATTCAGTTGCAAGAATTGTAGAATAAAGGATTCATTCGGCCAAGTACATCACCTTGGGGTGCTCCGATATTGTTTGTGAAAAAGAATGATGGATCTTTATGTAAAACCCGGGTAAATTTGAATTTTTCCAAAAGAAAAAAAAATAGGAGGGGCAAACACCTATAATTTTTATATATCTTGGATGATGAAACGGACCTCACCTTAGACTTCGTCTTGTGAAATCTAGTTACCCATGTGAATTTCGTTGAATTCCGAGACAGTTAGAATTGCATGTTTTTCGAGACAACGGATGTCGGGTGACACATGGCTTACCATGTGTCACAAAGCATGCATAGAAAAATGCATGTGTGACACATGGCAAGCCATGTGTCCACATGCATGGAGCATGGAATTATATAAAAGGAGTTCTAACCGAGTTCGTAGGCTAGGAGCAACAAGAGGAAAGGAAAAGAGAAAGGGAGGAAAGGAGAGAAAGGGAAAGGAGAAAAGAAAGAGAAAAAAGAAAGAAAAGAAAGGAAAAGGAAAAGAAAGAGAGAAAGAGGAAGGAGGCCAGTGGTTTCTTCCTTAGTTCATTGGTGTTTTGACGGTCGGAACTGGTCAGACCAAGGAGTAAAGTCCGGAGATTCTATGATGGGCTACGCTTCAAGA
This sequence comes from Tetrastigma voinierianum, assembly GCA_016808115.1. Taxonomy (NCBI): domain Eukaryota; kingdom Viridiplantae; phylum Streptophyta; class Magnoliopsida; order Vitales; family Vitaceae; genus Tetrastigma; species Tetrastigma voinierianum. Next base: position 319,194 of record JAEQBH010003140.1, on the reverse strand, counting down.
AGTAGGGATTATTCCTACTTTGGTTTATTTATAGCCTTTGGGCTATTGTTTTGGGATGATTTTGGAACCATGTTGTTTCATGTTAATGGAATGGGATGGATTTGTAGTCGGTTTTAAGGGCTGCTTCCAGAGCGAATTTGGGTTGAAAAATTACATTTATGGGAATTGCTAAAATGCTCCTACAACCTTTGGGCACGCTATTGCATGGATTGGTGTAATAGTGTGGCTCTTCGTGTACTCCAACTTTAGACGACCATATCTTTCTCGTTCGAACTCTGATTTGCGTGTTCTTGGACTCTATAAAAATATCTTTGACTCTATGGAATTTGGTGCTCACACCGTTGCTGAAATTTTGATCATAACAAGATATGCTTGTTTGGTGAAATGTTGATATGTGTATTAATATATTGTATGTGTAGACATGGCCATTATATGGCATGTTGTAGGCTATTTTGTGAACATGGTATGTCATAATTTATCTTAGAGGATAAAGTGCAATGACTTGCCTTAGTAATGATTTATATGTGCTTGTGTGATACATTGACATGAATGAGTTAATATAGGAAAATTATATGCATGTTTGATATAATTACCCAGGATGCATTGGTGATATGCATGTTTGATTAAATTGTCCATATAGAATTCATCATAAATGTGACATGGTACAAATAGGTAATGGCGCATACATTGCATATGCACGGGGACATCGCATTAAATGGGTGTAAGTGCATAGTTCCATCACACACCATCCTTGGTGGTTGATGTGTGGGCCGATCACGTTAAAGGGTTCAGCGAGTTCCGCTTGTGTCGGGGTAGTAGCAGTAGATACCCCCTCAGTCAGATACCTAGTATTTTTGGTTATACATGTGTCCGACGGTGAAAGCACAATGAAGTGTAGGAAGAGATGCGAAGAGGTGCGGTGATACCAGAAAATTCGCTGCCCGCAAAGACATATGTTTTGTTAATAAAAAGATCATTTGAGGTACAATATCCAATGGGTTTTGGTTTATAAAACAAAAGAATTTTGTTTTGGAAAATGATCATTGGATGAGAACATCAATGATGGTTTATCACACATTGGCCTATGCATTGTGTGGAGGGAGTTAGTGAGGACTCGGGGCATGGTACATGATCGAGTCACATCTCATTTCATGGCATGTAGAGTTCCATGGTAGAAGTATATTTTACATGGGCCGATTATTGGTGAGTGTGACCATTACATGTGCACTTAAGTGGGAGTAGCCTGCAGCCCAGGGTTATCTCCCAGTGGCGCGACTCACCCTTTATGGGAAAACATTTCAGGTGTAGGATAGACACCAGTGGACGGCGCTCATCCAAGAACATGGCCGACATGTGGCCTTGATACTCATTTTGTAAAATATATTAGAACAAAATAGTTTTAACATATGATTTTGTATAAGAGTTGTAATAAACTCTTAAGGACTATTGTGACATTGTCTTAGGTAATATTCTGAGTATGGTTGAGAGGCCTTGGTGGGACTACTTTTACTCCTAAATGAGTCTCGGTGAATGAGACACAATGGTGTGGTATCGAGATATGCGATACCCATAGGTATTCCGCATGTTGAAAGTTGGTCAACAGGACCCCCAAGGTTTAGGGCATCACACTTTACGGCTATGTGTGGATTACCAGAAATTGAATAGAGTAACAGTGAAAAACAAATATCAACTTCCTCTGATTGATGATGTGAGGCTTGCTATTTTTCGAAAATTGATTTGAGATTTGGTTATCATCAATTGAGGTTACGAGAACCTGATATTCCAAAGACATCATTTCGCATAAGGTATGGACATTATGAGTTTGTTGTCATGCCATTTGAATTAACTAATGCTCCAGTTGCATTCATGGGTATGATGAATCGTATCTATCGGCCTTACCTAGATTAGTTTGTGGTGGTGTTTGTTGATGATATTATGATATATTCTAAAAGTCAAGAAGAGCATGAGCAGCATTTACTTTTGGCATTCACGAGCACTTAGAAAATCGGTTATATCGAGTTTGAGAAATGTGATTTTTGTTTGAAAGAAATTCAGTTTTTGGGACACATGGTTTCTAAAGAGGGTATCTCTGTGGATCCAACAAAAGTGGAAGTGATTAGTGCTAAAAAAGTGCTATTTTGAGCCCTATTTATTGCAGGTTTTCAGCACTTTTTGTGTACTAATCAACGTAATTAACCCAATTGGCACATTAAGGTCCCGGCTATACTACTGATCGCATTTTGTAGCTATTTTTGTAGTTTTTGCAAGATAATCAGGCCAAAATTATCGAGTCAATTCAAACACGAAGAACGAGTTGGGCTCGTAGTTGCGGTCGGATCGAAGGAAGAGCGGCCGAAAAGTAAAAGAGCCTTTGCGAAATTTTCGCGAGTTCGAGAAAATTATATCTACCAAAATTTCGCGAGATTCTTATTCGCATCTTGCGAAAAGCTTTTCCCTCTTGCCCTTTGTTGAGTACACATACTTTGTTCACTCACTGCGCCTTTTACCTTTTGGCTCTTTTGTCACTTTTTGGTTTGCTTCCCATTTTACCCTCTATGTAATAGTGATAGTTCATGTAATTTGGTAATTTTGCTTGTCTTGGTGGCTATATAAGCCATTTGTACACACTGTAAAATGAGACTTTTTTTCCAATAATAAAATTATGTGCGGGAGTTTTCCCACTGCTTTCCTTTTCTCCCATTTTCTTACCTTTTCTTTGATTTTCTTGGCTACCAAACACCCCTTTGAGGATGACAACTCAGAGGATGGTTGGCTAGACCTCTTTCATCCTTGAAGAGGAGGCTACTGCTAGGGTTTGGAGGTAACTAACGGTTCTCTGTTTTTAATGCACGCATTTATGGGTATTTATGTTCTATTTCTCTCAATCTAGGTTTAAATCTCTTAAATGTACCTTGATGGACTAGTATTTGGCAATATTTTAGGGTTCAGTGGATCCTTATTGCTAGACCCACTGAGATTCATTAGTTGCCCTCTATTTGTCAGTGTAGGTTAGATTTATGAGATATGTATTCACTGTAGGGGAGCATTTATGATCAGTAAATGTTGTTTTTCAAAAGGGAAAATTATAAGGTTTAGTTTTTAAAGCTAAATGAAGATCAGGTGTACTTGCGGCCACAGGCCGGCAGGCTCGATTGGTGTGTCACAGGCAAGAAACTCAGGGGCCTTGTTTAATTCTTTATATTTACATTTTATTTCGTTTTATTTTTCAAAAAGTTGTCGTAACTTCGAATCCGTTTCGACCGAAGGCGGATCTGGGGATAGAGCTCGGTTTACTCAGAGCGTTTCAATTATCTTATCAAAAACATTTTCTTTATGTTATTTCTCTTAGGTTTTCGATTTGTCTTTGAGAAGCATTTTCAAATGGTAGGCCTAAACATTTACATTTCATAAAATGCAATTCACGTGAAGGCATTCTATGCCCTTTCAAAATGATATAAAACAAAACGTGGTTCAAAAGTTCAACTATTTTGTTCACAAATATTCATGTTCAAAATGATATATGCATGGCGGGGTATGTACTTATACTCCGCAACTTGCTTTAGTACTTTGCGCTTCACAATCTTGTTTTCCTTCACAATCTGCTAAAGCACCATAGATAAAAACTATACGTAAGCATTTTCATGCTTGATGGTTCTACTCTGATTCTATTTCAATATTCAATTTAATTTGGCATGCATTTAACATTAAACCATGCCTATTATATCAACATATACTCCTGCTATTCACTTTCGCATGCTTTGTAAATTTTCAATGCAACAATTCAATTTATGAGATTTAAACATATACATAAAAATCCCATTTACACTCGTCAATGTTGGTTATTTCACTTTGACTATTGATTCCGCATTTCGACGGATTAGTTTGATGAATCGCCCTTATTATCATTGTGTCTGCTTACACATTTAACAATTCGGTCTCCCATCATGGCCAGGATGCCGTTTGGTGCACCACGACATGGTATCGCTAAATACATGCGCGTCATGATGGATGCCGATTGGTGCATCTCGCCCAGTGGACATTTCTTGTCTGATGTGCCATCGCCAGCGGATGCGGTGGTGCATCACTTGAAGTGGGACATTGGAAAATTGGTACGCCGTGGCCGATCTTTGATTGGTGCATCCCGTCAGGATGTTCATTCGGTATGTCATTCAATTCATTCGGTTTTCAAATATCGCATTTCAATTCCATATTCACTTTCGTATTATCTTTTTAAAGATATACTCAATCTATGTACTTATTTCATATACTCATTCACGTACTCATTTCATATACTCATTTATGTACTCATTTCATAGTTACTTTGTAAACTACCAAAATACTTGAAATAAGAATAGAGTCAGAGAACAAACCGAAGCTGTTGGATCTAGCTTCCTTATCTTCGATCTCGGTCCTAGGTTAGGTGATCATCCTGCGTCCCACTGATCGATAACCAATCATACTCTCGAGTTGATAATTAATTGTTAAACAATTTTAGTGAATTACAAGTTTATTTTCGTTAACAGTCTTGGGTTAAGACACTAAGTTTGCCCGAAGACGAACTCGCCAAGGCAGCGAGGTACAGTATGTTTTTCACTTAGTTCTATCCTTATTTGAATCCCCATTAATTATTTCTTAGGGTCCCTAACAATCAGTATACGAATACGGGACTTAGCAGTGCAAAATAATACTGCTTAGGAATTTCTTAGGAAGCTGATAATGCAGTACCACTTTGACTAGTACGGTGCAGTTCCTGGCTGTCGGTGAGTATCGGTACGGTTGGAGTAATCTGGTTACCACTTGCCCACTGCATCATGCTACCGGTACCACTCTTTGGTACCGGTGCACTCTGATTTTGCTTAATCTTTGGATTTTGGCATTTTACACATTTTCTTCACCACAAACCTTCTCGATTAGTCCCTATCAAATCACCCAAAACAACTCCAAGGTGGTTTAGAATCGATAGAAAACCCTTTTTCTCCAAGTTAGGGCTTTCCCAATCAAATCAAATAGGATGGAGTTAGGGTTTTGGTTTATTGCAACGAACTCTTCAAATCTCTTCTTGTGTGTTGCTTGGTCTCTTAGGAGCAGAAATGGAAGCAAGCTTGACCAAAACTTGATCTCTTGCCAAACCCTAGCTTTTCCCCCTTTTCTCCTTCCTTCCTCCCTCAAAAACGTGATGTGCTCATAAAATGAGCCATAAGACCACATTTTTGGCCTTTAAATTCCTTAAATCCATAATGCCTTGTTTGACCTTTAATACATTTAAGTGTAAGGCCATGTTTGGCCTACACACCCATTCTTATTCCTCATTTTCTCATTTTTTGGCCTTTAATTCTTTATTTCCATAAGGCCTTGTTTGGCCTTTAACCCATTTTTCATTTAAGTCTCCTATTATTCTACTTTGGCCATTCATTTATTATAATTTCACTTAGACATTTATTCTTTCTAACAGTGACCCTTAGGTTCTCATTTCAAATTTCCACATTTTTCACTTAGGTTATTTAGGGTTCAATCACTTTCATTTTAGCATATAATATTCAATCATATCATACACTTTCAATTTGCATTTCACAATTTATCAATTTATCAAATTTCCAAGCCCCAGTTTGACTCGATTCGCCGATATATAATAAAATTATTATAAAAATTCAGAATGTTTTTAGGCGTTCTAATCCGGTTGAAATGGCTGGGATCATCTCCTAGCAGAGGGAAATGAACTTCGAGAACCTCTCATTACAGCCTTAGGACATCAAACCGGTAGCCTTGTAAGCTGGGGTTCTTTTTCATATTTTCTTCAAATTATTTTCAATTTGCACCTCATCTAAACCTCCATTGTTTTCAAATCCCATAATCAAAACCAATTACCATTTTGAATACAATTACAAATCATTTATGAAGAAAAGCCCATCCACAGTTCGAACCTAGAGCCTTATATTGCGGTAAATTTAAAATTTCTGCTTGATAGAAAGGTTTAGGTTTATAAATTTCTATTGTTTCGAAAATTTGCCACAAGCCCCTGCGTTTAAATGCGAATCAAATAAGCCTTAGTTGTTGGGGATGAATTGCCTTAGTGTTCAATGACATGTTGAATACTTGTGATCCTCATCATAAGTTCTGGTGAATTTTCTTTTATCATTTTACTATTAGTTTTTTTTTTAGTTCATTTCACTATTAAAAAAAAAGGGAGTTGGATTGTTTCTCTGTTGTTTTGTGTTTGCCCTATTCTTGTTGTAGGAGTGCATTTTGGCTGGAATTTTGATCAAATGGAACACTTAGAGGGAGAGCAACACTGTCAGTACCTAATGGAGAGAAAACCTAATGCATATAGGTCCATGAGGGACTATATAAACCCTCCCTAGTGGTGAGTGCACCCTCTACGTGGTTCCCAAATGCACCATATGGAAATGCTACAGCCCTAGTTGGGGAACCACCTAAATCACTCATGGGAGCAGCCTGCACCTCACCTTCTTCACAATATACTTCTTCGCACCGGCCTCAGCCACCCAGTAACCTCTCACAGTTGAAACGAAGCCGTGAACCTTACGGCGGTAGGTGACTTTGTGGAAGCGGAAGACAATCAATGCTAATTAAGTCAAGAATTTGCCTTTGTGGAGGCTCTACGAACCAAAAAAGTAGATGGGCTTCAAAGTGAAATGGATCGGAGGTGACAACGGCCATACTCCATTTCAAGGCTCGTATTCGGCATGTTCACGAGAGTGAATCCAGAAGAAGAGTGTCTGATTGACACCACAGTGGAGGAGCAATGTAAACAACAAAATGAAGCAATCTCCCCATTGTTGACTGAGGAGGGCAGTGGAAAGGAAGTAGTGGAAGAGCCCCAAAAGCCTATTCTTAAACCACTTCCCACAAAGTTGAATCCTGTACACGCGAAGCCATCATGACCTTGCCCGACGACACCTCTCTCGACTTAGTGTATATCTACCTTCACTGCTGACCACAATCAACGCAAAAGCTCACCTTCTTGAAGCTAAGGCCATCCCACCTTCACTGCCTCTGCAATATTTTAGGAAGTTAGAGGCTTTTGTTTGAACATAGCCACCATCAAAAACATGGCGAAATTGCTCATGTTGCATGGGCGATAGATGGTTAGTCTTGAGTTGGTTGGAGCACCTGAACCTCAGCAATTACACCACCTTCACCAGTCCTAGCAGTCTCCAAAGGCTAGAGAAACTAGTTTGGGGAGGTTCAGTATCCCCCACTTTTTGTTTGATTTTCCTGTTTTATTTTATTTTATTTTATTTTATTTATTTAAAGTTTCTTTTATATTTTCTCTAATTTTAAGTTAATCTTTGTTTTTGGATTAATTTTCAATTTTTTGTGTTTTTTTTAATTTTTTTATGTGTTTATTTTTGTAGTTTGGGTCAAAATTTTGAAGTAGGAGAGATGCGAGGGCAATAGAAAAACCCAGCAATTTTATAACCTATGAAAATGATACAGCGTATTGCAAAATTTAGCGAAACTCCCTATGACCCATGCGGGCAAAAGCATGAAGAAGACAAATCATCCACAGTGAATTTCGAAAGAAAAAAAAAATCTTTTCTTTATATATATATATATATATATATATATATATATATATATATATATATATATTTAATCTTATATATTTATTTAAAAAAATGCATGGTTCTTGATTTTGCAATCCTCCTTTCACGGCCCGTTTTGTTTTGACCATAACTTTTTCATCCAAACTCCGTTTTAGGTAATCTTGGTACCTTTGGAAAGCTTAGAGAGTTTAGAATCTAAATCTATCCAGAACGAATAAATTTAAATTTTTTATAAAGGACAAATTTTCAAAATGCTCCAATTTGTCACTTTTTTTTATCTCTTTTCCTCTTCTAACTTGTTCATTTGAAGCCCAAATGAAGTGAATAAGGTCTCGGTGGAAAGCTTGTGAAGTCTCCTATCCAAAAATGGGTGCATCTCATCAAGGAGGTAACACTTCCCTTCCCTAAATTTCCAATCCAAGCCCGATTGCAGACAATGAGACATTTGATTGGGGGGAGAGTTAGCGAAGGAAGTGGCATTTATTTTGTGTTTGTTTCCATTTTGAGCAAGCCTATTTTGTTAAGTTTAATGATTTTCTATTTAGTTTCCTTTTTCATAGTTGTTTGTTTTGTTGTGAAACTGTTAGTTTGTTTTTGAAAAGCTGAAAATATAGTCATGTTTTTTATATAATACACACTTTACAGCTTGCACTTGTAGTTTTCAAAAATTACACCCTTTTTTTTTTTTGTGTTTTGCCTAGCCTGCAGTTTGAAAAATTGAAACTTTGTCCGATTCTGTTGATGTTAGATTGATTTCATGCTTAATTAAGTGGATGATCAGTTGAATTCTTGTTGCTTTCAACCTTTTCTTCCACCTTTAACCTTTCACACACTTGTGCCACATTAGGTTTTCAACAGTAGGGTGGCTTACCTAACCTCCTAAGAAACTTTGCAAAACTGCCACTAGTTTCGTTGACTACCTTTAATAGATTAAGGATCCTGTGAAAGAAGGCGATGTGTCTTCCCGAAATAAAAAGAAGTAGAAAAGATAAAGAAAAAAGAAAAAAAAAAAAGAAAAGAAGAAAATTGCAACGCTTTGCCTTGAAGCAGGAAACACGGTTTGAGGGGGTATATGGCGAATCTTTATAGCCGGTATACTAAGCCCAGCGGTTGGGAGTCACGAACTTTGTGCTCCTTTACATGGGTGGATGGGTAAGGTTTAGCAAGTTGTAGGTCTTTGAGTCTCGAAATCATTCGAAGTCTGGGTGAAACACGGAAGAGTTGAAAGTGGTGAAAGATCCTTATGACTTAGTGCCCTAAGCCTTAATTGGTTGGGAGTCATTGGTAGATCTTCGTTACATGGACTTTGGTGAGGTCGATTCCTCAGCATTGCACCCCTACAACACAAAAAGAGTTGTGGAATAAGAGTGGGTCCTGATCTATTTAGGTTGGTTAGTGTGTCACAGGTGGGTATAGTAACTTGGTTGGTGGGAGAGTGCGGAGTTTGCCGGAGTTTATTGTTGAGAGCGATTAAGCGAACACTTAGGTTTTGGTGGAAGTCTCTGGTTGGTTCACCAAGAGGGAGGCTCTTTTGATACTCAATTTTGTATGGCATTCATTCTCTCGAGATAGTTATTGGGCAAGGGTTTCATTGATTCTCATTGAGGGTAAGGCATTAATCATTCACACCCTTTTTGTGAACTTAATTTTGATATTGTTTTGCATGCTCTTTATTTCTTTCTTTCATTGCTAAGGGACTAGCAATGTGTAGGTTAAGTGTGATTAAGCCATTAAAAAGTTCTATTTTAAGCCTATTTGTGCGTTTTGAGCCTTTTTGTGCTAATTAGCGTAATTAACTTGATTGGCACATTAAGGTCTAGGTATCTGCGTCGCATTTGTGGCTATTTTGTAGTTTTGCAAGAAAATCAGGCAAATATCGTCTGATTCAAACACGAAAAACCAGAGTTGAACTCATCGTTGCAAATCCAAGATCCCGAAGGAAAAGCGAGAAAAAATGAAAAATATAACAACTGCGAGGAATTTCTTTGGGTTGCGAAAATTTACCGCAATCTTCGAGAATTTCACGGAGTTGCGAAATTCGCATCCACGAAAACCACCCTCTTGCCCTTTGTTGAGTTCCTACCACTGTTCACTTTCCTGCGCCTTTTTACCTTTTTGACTCTTTTATCACTTTTTGGTTTGCTTCCCATTTTACCCTCTATGTAATAGTGATAGTTCATGTAATTTGGTAATTTTGCTTGTCTTGGTGGCTATATAGGCCATTTGTACACACTGTAAAAGGAGACTTTTTTTTTGCAATAATAAAATTCTGGGCAGGAGTTTTCTCGCTGCTTTCCTTTTCTCCCATTTTCTTTCCTTTTCTTTTATTTTCTCATTCCTGACCAACCCTCTGAAGGATGAATGACTCGGAGGATTACATTTATTAGACCTCTTCGTCAGCAGAAGGGAGGGTGGCTAGGGTTTGGAGGTAACTAACGGTTCTCTAACTTGTACAGCATTTATGGGTATTTATGTTCTATTTCTCTCAATCTAGGTTTACATCTCTTAATGTACCTTGATGGACCGGTATTTGGCAATCTTACAGGGTTCGGTGGATGCTTATTGCTCGTCCGCGAGATTAAATAGTTGCCCTCTATTTTGGTGTAGGTTAGATTTATGAGATATGTAATGCCTTTGTCGGGAGCATTTATGCTCGGTAAATCTTCTTTTTCGAATGGGAAAATTATAGGGTTTAATTTTAAAGCTAAATGAAGATCCAGGTTGGAAATGGTATAGGTCATCCTCCCAATGCGAGAAATGGGCAGAGAACCTCTCGATCGCCTTAAGACCTCGGACCCCGGTAGCCCCCGATGTGAGGATTTCTTTTCATATTTTTCTTGATTTATTTTCAATGCGCACCATCTGACCTCCATCGTTTTTACCAAAATCCCATAATCCAAAACAAATTCACCATTTTGAGCCAATTGCAAATCATTTGTGCGAAGAAAACCATCCCTGAGTTCGACCCTAGAGCTACTATACTGTAGTAGCTTTGGTATGGTAGTAGGAGGAATATAGGTTTATAAATATTGTTGATTCCGGACAACTACTGTGGCATTAGCTACACTTTTACGTGTGAATCAGGAAGAAGTGATGAAGTGGGAACGACCCAAAAGTGTTTTTGAAGTGCATAGTTATCTTGGATTAGCTGGTTACTATCAAAGATTTATTGAAAAAATTTCTCGAATTGCATGCCAATTGACTAGATTGACATGTAAGTGCGAAGAATCTTTTCAGGAACTCAAAAGAAGATTAACAATAGCACCGATGCTAATCACTCCAATGAGTGTGGAGAAATATACGATTTATTGTGATGCTTCAAGAAATGGTTTAGGATGTGTTTTGATGTGAAGGGGAAGAGTGGTTGCTTATGCTTCTAGGCAATTGAAGAAACATGAGCAGCTATCCTACACATGATCTCGAACTTGCAACAGTAGTCTTTGCTTTGAAGTTGTGGCGACACTATTTGTATGGTGAAAGTTTTGAAGTGTTCTCCGATCACAAAAGTTTGAAGTACATTTTCTCTCAAAATGATCTAAATGCAAGACAAAGAAGATGGATGGAAACGCTGGAACACTTTGATTATCTCTGCAATATCATCTTGGAAAATCCAATGTAGTTGTTGATGCCTTAAGAAGGAAATCTCAATGCATATTATCTGGTTTGGTGGTTTATGAGTGGAAAATGTATGATTATATCAGTGAGTTCAATCCTTGTTAATTTGATTCTTTCACTAATCGGAAGCGTGATATTAATTGTTTTAAATGCGAGGCGAGGGTCGTATAAGCGAAGCCCGATGTCGAACAAAGAGTTATGAGTGATGGGTAATGATGGTGAAATTGGAAGCAGGACCATGAGAATCGGTTTTATGATTCATCTGGAAGATGCCGATGATGAGGAATACACTGGCCAAGGAGAATTGCTGGTTGCAAGGAGGGATTTAAGTGTGCAAGCAAAGGAAGAGGACAAGGTGCAACGAGAGAACATTTTTCAAACTAGGTGCCACGTCCAAAACAAGGTATGTAGTATGATTATTGATGGTAGGATTTGCACTAATGTCGCTAGCACAACCATGGTGGAGAAACTAGGGATGCGAACAAGTAAGCATCCTCGCCCTTATAAATTGCAATGGTTGAATGATAGTGGGGAGGTAAGGGTGAATAAACAAGTGTTAATCTCTTTCCGCAATGGAAAATATGAAGATGAAGTTTTGTGTGATGTAGTTCCGATGCAACTTAGACACTTGTTATTAGGAAGACCATGGCAATTTGATAGGAAAATTAAGCATGATGGCTTCACCAATAAGTACTCATTTGTGCACAACCAACGGACCGTCACTCTTGTTCCTTTTACACCAAGTCAAGTTTATGAAGATCAAGTCAGGTTTCAAAAGGAGAGTGAAAAAAAGAAAAAGAGAAAAAGAGTGAAAAGGAGAAAAGAGTGCAAAAAAAGAGTGAACAAAAGAAAAATAGAGAAAAAGAGAGTGAAAAAAAAAAGATAGTGAAAGAAAAAATGATTGGAAAGTGAACAAAGAAGATGAGATAAAAAGAAAAGAAAGCTTTTAACAAGCCTATGTTTGTACTTTTGTACAAAGAGACGCTTTTAAACATTAACAGTCTTGATTTTTCTTTGCCCAATGTTATTTCTTCCTTGTTAGAGGAGTTCAAGTATGTAATCCCCGGGGATGATCCTAGTTGTTTGCCACCCTAGGAGACAAAAGTGCTTCAAAGCTAAGCGGAGGAATTAATTAGTCCATGAGTTAAGCATGTATTACTTTCACCCAAAAAGGATGGACCTTAGAGGATTTGTATTTATTTTCATGCGATCAACAACATTATGGTTATGATTCGAGGACAAATCTTTTCGAGGAAGAAGGGAATGATGAGAGCCAAAGCACAATGGATCCTTGATACAGGATCTTCTGCAACATACATTGGGAATTCAATCTTAATTTAGGAAAATTTAGATTCGGGAGGCTGTGAAACCTTGGAGACACCTAATATATTTCTATTTCCAAGCATTTTGAGTTTTATTACTATTTTAATTTGGGAGTTGTTTTATTTTAGAAAGATTTGTTCTCCATGTCAAAGTAGAAGTTGCTTTAGTTAATTTAGAATGTCTGTTTTGTTAGTCAAATAGGAGTTGTTATTTCTTTTTTATAAAAGATTTGCTTCAGATTTGGTGTTGATTTGCTGCTAAATTGGTGATGATTTGTTCTTGATTTGCTGCTAATATTATGTTATTTTGGAGTTGATTTGGTTCTGATATGTTCCTGATTTGCTGCTATTTTTGAGCTGATTTGCTGCTGATTTTTTCATGATTTGTGGCTGATTTGATTACCAATCCCTATCCTAGAATTATCTAGTTCCTTTTTTTTTATTCTCCTCATGGACCTTTTTAGTGTGTTACTTTAGGAAAAAGTATGTAAGAGTCTATTTTTCGTATTTTTTGGGCCAATTTATTGATGCAAAGTTGGGATCGTGATGGATGGTCCTAAAGTTTAGATAAGTCAAAATACGGGTTGGGGAGTTTTCCAGGGCCAAAATAGGTTATGGATCAAATTTCGAAAATTTCTTGTGGACAATGTATTTATGGTATATAAAGGGAAAAAAGGGGTTTTACGAAGGTTTTAGTAGTATGGAACAAGATTTGGAAAGTTTTGGGTTGAGGTTGAAAATTTGGTTATGGAAAGTTTAAAGAAAAGATGAGATGGTCAGGAGAGTAGAGTTTGCACAAGAATAGTTACTTACTAGGTTACTAAAAAGATCCACACAAGATAGTTGATGGAGTGAAGGTGCCACGATCCCAGCTATGGGCTGGATTGATTGATAAAAATTTAAACAAAGACCGCCAGCGTGACGCCCGAATATCGAGAATTAAAGTTGACGACTTGTCAACTCACGGAGAATTCATGGATGTCGGGTAGCTTGGGCCCACACCAGTAGTCTCCTTTTCGAGACTCGAGGATTTAACAAAAATGGGCAGAGTCTCCTTTGTCGGAGCTATATCAAATACAACTTGTGCGATTACATGGCAACCTGTCCCAATATTATAAAAAGACCACACCGGGTCCACATACGAGTAAAAATGGCCACATAGGGTCTATTTATCCATACTCAAACATATAAACACATGACTATAGGACCATAGTCCATAAGAGCTTAAATTTACACCATTATTATACAAAACATATATCAAAATTAAGAATTCTAATACATGTTTTACAAAATATAAATCAAAGCCCGCAATCCATTTCTTTTCGTATGACTCACAGTGAGCGTCATCTCCTGCACATTCCCTATACTGGGGTCCCCTTTACTTGGTGAGCGATGCCTGATAGAGTAAATCCTACAGAGTTACTCACTGCCTCTTGCACATCTGTGGGCATGCCACAAGCACATTCCAATCCACCGATTATGTCAATCCTAGAATGGAATCTACATGTATAAATGAGATGCTCTCTCATGATCCACATACGAGTCCTGTAGGCTTCTCTGACATGCAATATGCCATGTATGAAAAACGTTTCCCAAAGAAAAAGGTTTTTTTTTGTTTTGAAATTCATAACTATTGAACATACTTCGACAAATAGTTTTATTTATAGCTATTGGACATTCTTCGAGCAAACCACTTTATTCAAAAGTATTTGGCAACCTCCGATTATTCATGCGATCTTTAAGGACTTTGTCCATAGATTGAGACCAACATCAACACCAAACACAATGCTGATTTTTCCCATGCGCTCACACCCATTTCATGCGATGTACTTGCGCATAAATGCAATGCAATATGCCTTTGCCTATCACCATGCTACATATATATGAGTGCTATATGTACATGCCTACTAATGCATTCCCGACCCATCGTCAATTGGAAAGTTATATCGATGAACACATAAATTCCAATTAATTCATAGTTCATGCCAACATATCGATACATGCATACACATTGACATCATAAGTCATTACCGCGAGTAGCGACATGCTTTAACCTCTAGGCCTAATTGTGACATATCGGAGTCCACAGTGGCCTCTGTGAGAAACCATGCGATGGCCTCGATCATACATAAACTCGTGCATTTCCCCGAGCCTCATGGATAGTGTATCAACATGCGTATAATCACAAAACAACATACACCAATTTCAAGAGCATTAGACCACACGCATCATCCACGATGGCTTAATTTGCACACTTGATTGCTTTCTGATTAAATTTTAGAAAATACGTGGGCACCAAATGCAATTCACAGGCATATGGCCAGATTTTAGACACAAAGGGCTTTCTGTAGAGTCTAAGAGCAATAATGGGAGTTCATCTTGAAAGTTTGTGGTAGATCCCGAAGTTAAGGCCTCATAGTGAATAGTGACTTCTGTGAGAACAAACCAAAAGGGCATACTGTTTTTCATCATTTTTAGACATAATATGAGTTCAATTTCATTCAGCTATATATGGATGGATTCTAGACTCAAAGGGATTTCCACAGAGTCTAAGAACACCCGAATTGAAGTTTGGAGGAGAAAGTTATGAGTGGGTCTGAGAGTTGGAGGGCCTCGTATGAGGCATAGCTTACAGAAAATGCGTTTTATTGGTTCTCTGCGCCATCAGGCAACCCTTAAGACTCAACTTGAGACCAAAGCTGACTCCTAGATGGAAAATAAGCGTAGGAAGGTTCCTACCTCTTGGGCCGAAAATGGCTCTCCAGAAGACCTAGAAGCTCAAAACCCACGGCCTCTCGAACTTTCCGCTCTAATCTTCGATGAAAATTCTTGATTTTGGTGTCCATGTGTTGCCTTTGACGAGTACTCCGACTTTAAGTCTTGGCCCGATGTGAGATGACCATCCGAGCTTCGTAGATCTTAGAGAGAAGGTGGAGCTTCTCTCTCTAACTTTTCTACTCCAAACACGAAATCTTCGACGAAATTGCATGTTTTCGGTACCCACGCTTAGCCCTCATTGTGTAGATGAACTTTAAATCTTGGCTCTACGGTTAGACTACCGATCTCATTAGATCGTAGAAAAATGAGCGGTTCTCTTCTTTCTCTCTCCTAACTCAGCCTTGTCAGGAACTACTTAGAAAATGGGGGAGAAAAATGTGATTTCTTATCTTTTTCCTTTTTTGTCCCATTTAAGTTTAAGTTGGATGCGGGGCCCACTTCGCTCCACTCGTCCATGACCCGTCCGGGTTCATTTCATCCTGAAACAATTTATTTCTTTTCAGTTCAATTCATTTTATAAATGAACTTAACTATAGTTATTTCCTCACTCCCAAGATTCTCGTAAAAATCTCATCCCTGGAGTCATTGGAAACTCACCACCTAGATTTCGCGAGACGGTTTCAACAATGAGGTCTGTTTCATCATCTGAGATCTAGAAAAATTCCGGATTTTTTTGACCGAAATTTTCGTTTTACCCTTTCTCAGAAAATTGAATTTTTTTTCTCAGGTTTTACAACCACCAAGGAATCCACACAGGTATAAGAAGCCACGAACTCGCTCCAAGGGAACCAACCAAGAGATAAAAGAGAACTCTTAAAAGAGAAATCTAAACTCCAAATGTTTGGTTGTTTTTAGAAGCTCCTGCATCGATCCCCCATAGTTGGGAAAAAAGACTTGCTCTAAAGTCTTCACCGTGATATGCCCTCAAGTCCTTGATGTTGAACTTTGGAGAAATTTCATATTCCTCTGACACTTGCAACTTGTAGGCATTCTCTCCAATTTTCTCTATAGTCTTGAAAGGGCGGCTATCTACCCTTGGCTTGAGCTTTCCAAACTTTCCTAGTGAAAACCTATCCTTGCGAAGCTGTACCCAAACCAAGTCGCCAACCTCAAACTCAACATACTTGCAACGTGTATTTGCTTGTTCCACATATTTGGCATTCTGCTACTCAATCTTCAAGCGAACTTCTTCCTGCAACTTCTTGATCTTTTTGGCTTTATCTTCAACATCTCCACTAAATTGTTTAATAGTAGCATGGGGTGCTAATTCCATGGGTCCAATTGGTTGTAGTCCATAGACTACCTCAAATGGACTTTTCCCAACAGTTCTATGCATGGACCTATTGTAGGAAAACTAAATTTGGGGCAAAATCAAATCCAATTGTTTCACGTTCTTTCATACATAGCTCCGTAGAAAATTTCCCAAGCTTCTATTAGTAACCCCAGGTTTGACCGTGATCGGGTGATATGAAGTATTGAGCAGTAAAAGTCCCGAAGTTTTTCTCCACGAGTTCTCCCAGCCCGACTAGAAACTTAAAGTCTCGATGTGAAACCATAGTTTGGGAGATACCATGTAAGCTCACAATCTCTTGAGTACATTCAGCAAACATGTGAGCATCATTACGATTTGTTGCATGGTCTGAAAGTGGGCCATCTTTGAAAACACAATCCCACTTGTGACCATAATCGATTCTTTGTTTATTTGTGTTCTAGGTAATCCCAACACAAAATCCAAGCTAACAACCTCCCATGGCATATTTAGAACTGGCAATGGTGTATATAGTCCCGCATTATTTCCATGAGTTTTAGCCATCATGCACACAACACAAAAGTATTCCGTAGGTTGACGGTTAGTCAACAGGACCCCCGGGGTTTAGGGCGTCACACTTTACGGCTATGTGTGGATTACCAGAAATTGAATAGAGTAATAGTGAAAAACAAATATCCACTTCCACGAATTGATGATTTGTTTGATCAATTATGTAACACCTCGAAATATACCCTAACAGTTTTCGGACTTGTTTAGGGTATATTAAAAGCTAAATGGAATTTTTCGGAAATAAAACGATAGAACCGGAAATTAATAAAAGAGCAAATGGGTAAATATGTAATTTACCACTTGTGGACCTAGTGGTCATAAAT
The DNA here is from genome assembly GCA_016808115.1 of Tetrastigma voinierianum. NCBI lineage: Eukaryota > Viridiplantae > Streptophyta > Magnoliopsida > Vitales > Vitaceae > Tetrastigma > Tetrastigma voinierianum. The sequence goes on along the minus strand of JAEQBH010003140.1, from coordinate 301,769 downwards.
GGGAAAGACAAGGGTAAAGTGGTCTTTTACCACTTGAGGACATAAAAGGCATAAAACAATAAGTTATATGCAAATATGGGATTTGAGGAAATATGGAATAGAAATTGGAAAGAATGGAAGGACCTATGCAAACAAATGAGAAAACAATTTGATAATGCAAAGGCCCAGAACATGGCCCTTAACCCAAAAATTGAAAGAAGGCAAATTGGCGTAAAATGAAGCATGGCCTTATGCGACATAATATGGAAGCCCATGAATTCTTGTATGAACTTCCATACAATTGCATGGTTAGTAAGCTTGCCCCAAACTGAGGTTTGATAAAATTTCATCCCAACATGGGTTTCTTGTTGGCATTTGATTTTCTAGGTTTTGATAGGATTCATCCTAGCCAAGGAGTAATGAGTGAGTGGGTAAAACCCCAAATGTACAAAGAAAAACATGGAATCCTCCTTTGAGGTTGGATTCGTAGTTTAATTGCAAAGTAAAGGAGTTTGGGTTAAAACAGAAACCCTAACAAATCTTAATATTTGGTTTATGTATGGGTTATGACCCATTATAGATTTGTTTTGGGAGTAATTCATGAAAAGTTTTGAAGAAAGATATGTAATGAAAGATGAATTGAGTAAAATTGAGATTTGAGATGAATTTAGGAGTGGCTTTGAGAAGTGTATGTAGAATATTGAGTTGATTTGGGTAGAAATATATGGAAAAGTGAAGAAAAACCCGTGCAGTAGGAAATTCGAGGTTGTGGAGTGCAGTCGAGTTGTGCCGGTCTGAAGATAGTATTTTGTTTTTCTATTTTGACCAGCGTTCGTATTTTGACCATAACTTACTCATTTCGGATCCGATTTGAGTGATTTAAGTTTCTATTTAAAATAGACTTCAAGGAGAACCAAATATCCTGAAATAGTAACCTTCAAATTACGATTCTAGGTGGCCCAAAAATTCACTCAAAGTGGTATGTTCAAACCCGATTTCTAGTTCGTAGCAGACATAGAGTAGTACGGGTTGTTTAGGGCTATGCTTGAGTTTGGTGCTCCAATTTGGGTGGTTCAGTTGGAGAGAAGAACCCATAGCACCTTAGAGCTTCAAATTAGTCTGAAGACCGAGTGTCAAATGTGAGTAAGATTCCCGAAAATGACAAAAAGGCGATGGCTCTTTTTGCTGCTCGCTGCGAGGTCTTTGCAAGTTGCTGATTTTGTCACGGCTTGCAACTTGCATAACTCCTTCGTTAGGACTCCATTATGGGTATTCTTGGACTCATGGAAGATAGTGATGCAGAATCTAACCGTATACTATTTAATGGCATTTGGTGCCCATGCTGTCTGAAAATTGATTTGTTGTACCCGAGTGTACTAATCGGCTTGGTTAAAGTTAGTGGAATCGTAGTAAGAAAAAGATGAATATGAACAATAAATGTAATATGTATAGATTTGTTCGCCAAACATGAATGTGATATGGAAAGTAACGAACTGAAACATGAACATGAGCATGAAGACAATTTGGCATGAACACATAATGTGGTAAGAGTTATACATGATTATTATCACATATAACGAGGAAAAGATAACAAATGATAGGAAATCGTGAATGAACAAGTGATGCTTGATTAAGAAGGCTATGAATAGATAAAGACCTGGTAGATCTACATAAATGATATGAAGACAGAATGTGATTATGATCGGTTATGAATGCTATTTGTGAAATATATATAAATATATATATATATTGATTTGAATTATTGTTATTCGAAATGCTTGTCATACATAAATGATATGAAGACAGAATGTAATTATGATAGGTTATAGATGCTATTTGTGAAATATATATAGGAAATATATATATATATATTGATTTGAATTTATTGTTATTAAATGTACAATGTACGCCGTGATATGAAGACGAGGAATGTGATTATGATCAGTTATGAGTTCTATTTGTGAAATATATATATATATATATATATATATATATATATATATATATATATATATATATATCGATTTGAATTATTGTTATTTGAAATGGTTGTCATACATAAATGACATGAAGACAGAATGTGTTTATGATCGATTATGAGTTTTATTTGTGAAATATACATATGTATATGCATATATCGATTTGAATTATTGTTATTCGAAATGTTTGTCACACATATGCATGTGTGCATGTATTTGAACTATAAGTGAAATTACTGCATAAAAGTAAATTGATTTGAAATGTATCATTGAATTACCAACATGACGGGATTCACCAACTGAATTCGTCATGAAGGTAATCATAAATATTGAATGTGAAACCACATTTTTATTGAATGACCAACATGGCGGGATTCACCAGCCCCGGGTCGTCATAGATAGCAATGATGCGAATGTGAGATCACATTGCTGCGAGATGACAAACGGGATAGGATTCACCAAGCCCCGAATGTCGTGAATCTAATCGATTTCTATAGCCATTTGTGAAATGGTAATATTGAATGTGAAACCACATTACTCTTGAATGCCAACGGGGGCCAGATTCACAGGCGAATGCATCGTGAATGTCGACTTCTATAGCCATATGTGAGATAGTGGTATTAAATGTGAAACCACATTCTTCTTGAATGATGAGCAGATAGGATTCACCAATTGAATGCGAGATATGGAAGCTTCTATAGCTATATGTGAAATCCTGGCTTAGAAAAGTGAAAAATGACATTAAAAATTGTAGTTGTTTAAGTATCTTTTACATTACACAGACATTGTATAAAGGCATTATTTTGTAAATGAATTTTGTTAAATGTAAAATGTTATGGGTCTTTGAATTTGTAAATGTTTGTAAGTTGCCAAAATGAAGTGCTTACAAGCTTATTTATAAAGTCTAAAATAGATATCTGAACAAAATGTTTTGAGAAGATAATTGAAAGGTCGAATGCTTAGGGCTCAGAGCTTGGATCACTCAATAGAGATTAAGTCGAGTTCGGGTCGCGACACTTTTGAAAATGAAAATTTAATAAGAGCAAACAAATGTTTTGAGATGATAATTGAAAACTTGGATCAGTAGGGCTCAGAAGCTTGGATCCACGCCAGCGAGATCAGTCGGTTCGGGTGCGTGACACTTTGAAAATGAAAATTTAATAAAACCCGAACAAATGTTTTGAGATGATAATTTGAAAGCGTCGGAGTATGGGACTCTGCTTGGATCATGGCAGAATTAAGTCGGGATTGGTGTGTTGCCCCAGCAATTTGATAAAACAATAACTAAATTAATTAAACGATGTATCAGTCTAATTTGACCCTGTGTGTATTTGATATGAATTTGATATGTTTCGATTTTCCATTGTATATGTATACGTTTGTTTTGAATATGATTTGACATATACATGTAGAAGATATGAATTGAAACTTGTAAAAGACATGACACATGGAAGTAATACGAACAAGATAATGATATGGAATCTGAAAAGGATAAAATCTACATGTATAATATGATATGAGTTAGAAGTCCACGTAAGAATAGGCCACGTTATATGCATAGGAAAAATGGTGTAAAAAGATTGTGGCCGGTGTTGTTATTGGTCGTTCACGTCTATATGTTCCCACTAGCGTAAAAGCACGGTGTTCAATCGTGTAGGTATTGAAAAAGGAGATAAAGAGGGCGGGACATTACTGCAAACGATGCAGACGTCCCTCGAGGAGATAGGTGCTCACAAACCTTGTTAAAGTGATCTCGATGTTTTACTAGATATGTACATGTATAAGTATTTGTATAAGTAAATGGGACTTAGTATATGTGTAACGATTTTGATGGACACCACTCCGATGGTAGTTCTTTTGTGTATGTAAATGATTTTTGTTATTACAAAAAGTGTTTGTATACCCACAGGTATAAGTTATTTCACGAGAAAAAAAAAGTGAGAGTCTAGTATGGTCGCACCCAGAAACGATTCGGATCCATGTCGAATTCGGATAGGAATCGGCGTGACAAGTATGTGAGGCTTGCTATTTTTCGAATTGATTTGGATATCATTATCATCGGTGGGATTCTGAATCGATATTCAGACATCATTCGCCTGGTATGGACATTATGAGTTTGTTGTCATGGCATTTGGATTAACTAATGCTCCATTTGCATTCTTGGATATGATGAATCGTATCTATCGGCCTTACCTAGATCAGTTTGTGGTGGTGTTTGTTGATGATATTCTGATATATTCACAAAGTCGAAGAGCATGGCTTGGCGTTTACATTTGGCATTGCAAACACTTAGAGAAAATAATTTATATGCCAAGTTTAAGAAATGTGATTTCTGGTTGAAAGAAATTCAGTTTTTGGGATACATGGTTTCTAAAGAGGGTATCTCTGTGGATCCAACAAAAGTGGAAGAAGTGATGAAGTGGGAACGACCTAAAAGTGTTTTTAAAGTGCGTAGTTTTCTTGGATTAGCTGGTTACTATGGAAGATTTATTGAAAACTTTTCTCGAATTGCATGCCAATTGACTAGATTGACACGTAAGTGTGAAGAATCTTTTCAAGAACTCAAAAGAAGATTAACAACAGCACCGGTGCTAATCACTCCAGTGAGCATGGAGAAAATATGGTTTATTGTGATGCTTTAAGAAATGGTTTAGGATATGTTTTGATACAAAGGGGAAGAGTGGTTGCTTATGCTTTTAGGCAATTGAAGAAATGCAGTTGTCCTACACATGATCTCGAACTTGCAACAGTAGTCTTTGCTTTGAAGTTGTGGTGACACTATTTGTATGGTGAAAGTTTTGAAGTGTCCTCCGATCACAAAAGTTTGAAGTACATTTTCTCTCAAAATGATCTAAATGCAAGACTAAGAAGATGGATGGAAACACTAGAAGACTTTGATTTTACTCTGCAATATCATCTTGGAAAAGCCAATGTAGTTGCTAATGCCTTAAGTGGGAAATCTCAATGCATATTATTTGGTTTGGTGGTTTATGAGTGGAAAATGTATGATTATCTCAATGAGTTCAATCCATGTTTTGATGTAGATGATTCTGAGGCATGCTTTTGTACTTTGGTAGCTCAGCCAATAATGTTACATAAGGTTATTGAAGCTAAAAAAAAGGATGAAAAGCTAGAAGGCGTGCGTTCTCAAAGAATAACAGGTGAAGCGTTAGAAGGGTGGAGTATACATGCTAATAGAGGAATTTATTTCCTAAATAGACTTTATGTGCCTAATGATGCACAGTTGAAAAAGGAAGTGATGAAGGAAGCCCATCATTCTCGGTTCACATTACACCCAGGAGAGTCTAAAATGTCTCATGATTTGAGGCATTAATATTGGTGGCATGGCATGCAACGAGATGTGGCTCGATTTGTCTTCAAGTGCTTTACTTGTCAACAAGTGAAAATTGAACATAAAAAACCACCAGGGTTGTTATAGCCATTACCAATTGTAGAATGGAAGTGGGATCACGTGACTATAGACTTTGTGACCAAATTGCCTAGAACTCAACAAAACAAGGATAGTGTGTGGGTGATAGTCGATACAATAACAAAATCAACACATTTCTTAGCAATGAGACTCAGTGATTTAGTCCTTGCCTTGAGTAAATTATATGTGAAGGAAATTGTGAGGTTACACAGAATACCACTATCATTGTTTCAGATTGAGATCCTATATTTACATCGCATTTTTGGCGGTCCTTACAAAAAGCTTTGGGAACCGAAATAAAGTTGAGTACAACATTTCATCCACAAACTGATGGTCAATCCGAGAGAGTTATTCAGATTTTGTAACATATGTTACGAGCTTGTGTTATGGATTTTAAAGGGAATTGGGTGGACTATTTACCGTTGATCAAATTTGCTTATAATAACAGTTTCCAAAAGTAGTATTGGAATGGCACCATATGAAGCACTCTACGGAAGGCCTTGTAGGTCACCTATGTGTTGGATGGAATCATGTGAAGTTGTTTTGATTGGCCTAGAGTTGGTGCGAAGCTTAAAAAGTTCAGTGTCACGTGAAGGTGTTAGCGGCATAAGCGGAAATAGAAAAGCTATGCTAATCACAAGAGAAGACCTTTAGAATTCCAAATAGGGGATCATGTGTTTTTACGTGTATCACCTCGCAAAGGAGTATATCGATTTTGTAAAAAAGGGAAGCTTGCTCCAAGATATATTGGTCCTTTTGAAATCCTTCAAGGAATTGGAGAAGTTGCATACCAATTAGCTTTACCATCGCAATTATCATGTATACATGATGTGCTCCATGTTTCTATGTTGAGAAAGTATGAACCGGATACCTCACACATACTAGATTGGCATAATTTAAATTTGCAAGAGAATGTAATATACGAGGAAAAGGCAAAATAAATTTTAAATATGAAAGAACGGGTATTGCGAAACAAGACCATTCCTCTAGTGAAAGTATTATGGGATCATCATGGAGTTGAAGAAGCTACATGGGAATTAGAATTAGATATGAGGAAGAAATATCTGAAACTCTTCATAGTGTTGTTATTTTAAATTTCGAGGACGAAATATTTCTTAGGGGAGAGAATGTAATACCCAGTACTAACAAAATCAGTAAATATGACTATCATAATATTTCTATTCTATTTATCTTATCTAAATATGTTTAAATAGAGGCTTTAATTGGGTTAAGGCATCTTGTGCTTTATTATGCATTAATCTTATATTAAGATTAGTTACAATTAAATGTTATTACTTGTTGAAATTAGCAATTTGGGAAATAATTATAGTTAAGAGAACTAAAGGGGACTTGTTGCCAATTACAAAACACTAATAGCTAGAAAAAGAGGGACTAATGACCAAAATGAGTAAGGGCATAGTTAGGTGGCAACTTCTAAGCATGCCAACACATGTTGTACCAAGTGGGAAATATTTAAAGGTTGGTAGAGCTTTTCCAAACCTTATCTTCGTGAAATTGGGGTTAGAGGAAGGAGAAGGAAGCTTGTGGGGTTAGAGGAAGGAGGAGGAAGCTTGGAGAAAGAGAGGGCTTCATTTGAAGAACAAAAGGTTAATAAATTAATGGTAGATCTAGTCTTAAAAAAAATGTTTTAGTTTGTTTTAGTGTTTATTCTTAGCCATTTTTTTTATATAAAATCTGGAAGTTTAGAGAGAGAAAGTGTAAATTTTTGTGAGGAAGAAGAATATGTAGTGGTTTTGCTAGTTTAGGTTTCTAATTAGTTGGTGATGGATGTTAATGGTAAATTTATTTTAAAAACTAACTTAATTAGTGTTAATCACATTATTATGTATTTAGATTTTAAGTTAATTAGGGTTACAAGTAATTTGAGTTTAGTTCTTTGTAAAGAAAGTTTTGTTGGTTGTTGTTAGGTTACTTTAGTTGGAAAGAAATATGTGATTAATTAAGTTTGGGTATACTCTTAGTTGCTAATAGATGGAGATTAGGAGAAAATATAGGTAATGCATTATTTAAATTTTATTTTAAAGGCATTAGGTAAGGTTAGAAAATTTGGGGTTTTAAACTAACAACATTAAATTGATAATATGAGCTAAGAAGGAAGTACTCCTGAATTACTTTCTTTTATTTCAGTTCCTTGTAATTAAAAAGAGTTGTCTAGGTAGAAGAATTTCAAAGGAGACTTCCGGGAAAGGTAGAGAATTTTATACCATTCTATTGTTTATCTTTGATGGTTTCCATTAAATACATTGCAATCTTAATAATTGATTGGATTTATGAAACATGTTATTCTGTCATGATGTTCATATTATTATGCATGGTTTCTGTGTGGTGGACATGGTTATTGGTATGGTTTGTGTAAAACCCGAGAAAATTCAAAATTTTTCTAGATATCGAGATAGCGAACGGACTTCATAATCACCAATCATCTCGTGAATCCTACTTGACCAACGTCGAATTTAGGTCGAAATTTGAATAATCGGAATTTATCATTTTTCGAGGGCAAGTGAGACGAGTCAGGCAAGCCTAAGTGGTAGCCATGTGTCAAAAGCTAAGAGAAGGAAAATCCAAAAGTTAGGATAAGTGGATAAGGGAAATCTAAAGAGAGCCAATGAGAGTGTGATGTGTGGGAAGAGAGGACATCACAATTGACTTTGGACCAAACAATTCGGTAGGGAAGGAAATTGGTGGGAGGAAAGAAAGAGAGAGCTTTAGAGAGAGAAGCTCTACCTTCTCTCTAATTTTCCAGACAATCGGACCGACGGTTTACGGTTGAGCAAGAAGGAAAGTTCATCCTCGCGGCAAGAGCTTCACATTGAGATCGGAATCAAGGAGTTTTGACAAACCTTAAGAGGTAGGGGTTTTTCTCCTACTTGGTTTAATCCTTGACTAAGAACCATCCAAATGGTTGGAGTGTTTGGGGCCGGAATGGCAGTAAATTTCAGTCCCAAAATTTGGGACTGAGTGCTGGAAATTATGGGACTGTTTTCGGACAGTTACTACTAGATTTATGGATTATCTTTTGGTGGTCCGGAGCTGAGCTCTTGTGTTTGTTTTAGGCAGTTCCGAGACGAATTGTTGGACTATTGAATTGGCCCATCTGTGCTGCTTTTAGTGTTATTGCTAAAGATGAATAAAATGTTGGTTGTGTGTGAATTATGTTAGTATGTGCATGTATGATATATTAACATGAATTGGCATGAAATTGGCCTATCGCATTTCATGTGCAAGGGGACACCGTAGAATATTACGTGTAGTGCATGACATGGTTTTTGGAGAGATTTATATCGAAGGGTTGACCAACAAATATTTATCGGAGTATGACCACACAAAACCTGCTCTGGGCTATCCATGATACGCACTGGTCCATCCTCGACGGTCCCATCCGCATCAACAACAAGCTCTCCCCAATCCACTATATGAGTTGGATCTGGAGTGTACTTAGGGCATAGAGGCGTGAGAAAAACACCTCATGAGCCATTTCAGCCAGAGGCTGTTGACAGCATGCTTAGATATGCAACCGCGCCTGTAGTACCTCGAAGGGTCGATGTACCTCGGCGACAACCACGATGTGAATCAAAGCACAAAGGTCCAGTGATGCGAGGAGCTTATAGAAGATTCATTAGGGATTGATCTTAATTAAGGAAGAATTTAGATTCGGGAGGTGTGAAGAGCCTTGGAACCGAATATATTTTTGTTTCCAAGTGTTTGAGTTTATTACTATTTTGATTTGGAGTTGTTGTTTTATTTTAGAAATATTTATTCTCAAGTCCAAAGTAGAAGTTGCTTTATTTAATTTAGAAGTGTTTTGCTAGGAAAATAGGAGTTTATTTCACCCCAGAAAAAAAAGATTTGTGATTTGGTGTTGATTCTTCTTGATTTGGTGATGATTTGTTCCGATTTGCTACTATTTTGGAAGTGAGTTTATTTCTGATTGCTTCTATTTTGGAGAATGATTTGTTCTGATTCTTTTGCTATTTTGGAGCTAATTGTTCTGATTTGCTACTATTTTGGAAGGCGATTTGTTCACGATTTCTTGCTGATTTTTATCACCAAGTCTTGTCTAAAAGTTATCTAGTTTCCTTTTTTGTTTTGGCCAAATATTTACTTTCCTTGTGTGGGATGTTAGTTCTATTCTTCATATTGTTTTGGCCTATTTAAAGGCTTGTTATCCCCTATATTCTTGAGTTTTAAGCATTAATAAAATTGAGAGTTTAAATTTCTCTTTGGTTTAAAGAACTCCCTCCTTGAACTCTCCCGGTATTAGTGGCGTTCACCAAGACTTATCGGTGGATCCCCATCAACGATTGTAGGCGTCCTCACATATACCAAGGTTCTTGCTTCCATATAAACAACGGTCAGGTCATCCATCAGTAGACGCTAGAAGCGATTCTTAGGAGCTAATTAGATCCACGGGTCTCTTCACAGAAGTTGGCCCGAGATTTAGTATCATTTTGGTATCGAGCAGGTTCTATTTTTACGGTTTGCCTATCTTTTATTATTATTTTTTCTTTTTAGAACCATCTTAGTCATAGCTTTCATCCACACCTTCTAAATTAGTTCAACCCCGATTTCATTCACAACCTATTATCTACTTCATCCCAGTCCAGATTTTCTTCATTCTTGTTCGGATATAATTTTTATTGTTTCTTTTTTTAGTGAACATCCATCCCAAGTTTAAAAAGAAAAAAAAAAAAAAAGGAAATGGAAAAGAATCAGTTGAAAAAAAAAAGTCTAAGCGGGAAAAAAAGCATAATTTTTTTTTAAGTATATTATCATTGAGTTGTTGGAAATCAAATTCCCATATAGTATAAAAAAAAAATAAATAAATAAAGCTTGAATATTTTTGATATGATTTTGATTGAATTTTCTGGAAAAAAATATGATTTGTTTGATTAGTTCCAAAGAACTAGGAGGCGTCACAGTGGAAAAATACAAGAATGGTCGAGATTATTAGAATTTGAAAAGCCAAATATATTGTGTGGCTCTGTGGCTGAGTGAATCATTCTTGAGTGGCCAGTGGCGAGTGATTTGACGAGGTCACTTTTTCTCAACCTTGTTTTTGCGGCACTATAATAAAACAACGAGGCGCATGAAGGTGTGGCGGGAGGCGTTGACATCAAGTTCATTATGCGGGGCCTTAGCTAGCGAGAGTACGAGAGAATGTTTAGGGGTGATTGGAACAATTCCATGAGAGGGTGGAGCGAGCTTCGGGGCACCCTGAGAGCCCTCCCTGGGCGAGTAGAGAGGGAGAGAGGAATTTGCGAAGAGAGGGGCGCGGGTAGACGAGAAGAAGTATAATGAAGGAGACTTTCTTGAGAATGGTTATGATTCGGGTGTTGAAGTAGCAGGGAGGTATGGGGGAGACATAGAGAAGATAGGAATCGGGAGATAATGAATTTGGGAGGCACGGTAAGATGAAGATTCCATCTTTCCCAAGGAAAGAATGACCAGAATATCTTAGTGGGAGGAAGGTAGGATTCGTTTTGATTGTCACCATTGATACGAGAAATAAGAAGGTGAAGCTTCTTTGTTTATAGTTCTCAGTTATGCCGCCAGTGTGGTGGGACCCGACTAGTGTTGAATAGAGCGAATAGGGAGCCATCGGTGGAAACATGGGAAGAGATGAGAAGAGGGTGATGCGGAGGAATTTGTCTGGAGCTTACTACTACGAAATTGTACAACAAGTTGCAAAACTGAGGCAAGTGTAGAAGTGTGGAGGAATTATAAGGAGATGGAGGTTACAATGGCGAGCCAATATTGAAGAAGATCGAAGTACCATGGCGAGGTTTCTAAGCGGGTTTCGTCGGAGATTCAAATGTGGTGGAATTGCAACATTATGTGGAGTTGGAGGATATGGTGCATATGGCCATCAAAATTGAGAATCAAGTCTAGAGGAGGGGCGAGTAGCAACACACGTTCTATACACGATCCAAGTTCATCTACTTGGAAATCAAATCAATGGAGGAAGGAGGAGTCACTTGGCCTTGACATAAAGCGAACTAAAACAAGGGAACAACTTGAGGGAAATCAAGGTAAGCAGATTCTTTCACTGCTCGAATCATTGATATTATGTGTTTAAATGCCAAGGCGAGGGGTCATATAGCAAGCCAATGTCAGGAACAAAGATTCATGGTGATGCGGAGACGATGGTGAGGTGAAGCAGACAATGAGTTGGATTGTGATTCTATGCCATCCTTAGGATGTTGATGATGAGAGTACCACGTCGAGGAGGAGACTAATGGTGGCCGGGAGGGCCTTAAAGTGTGCAAGCTAAGGAAGATGACGAGATGCAAGCGGGATAACATTTTCACGCTAGGTGCCGTCCAAAACAAGGTATGTAGTGTGATCATTGATGGGGGAAGTTGCTTGTTAATATCATTATATGACCAATTGGAGAAACTAGGAATCTTGACAAGTAGCATCTCGACCTTATAAGTTGTAATGGTTGAATGATAGTGGGGAGGTAAGGGTGAATAAGCAAGTGTTGTCTCTTTTAGCATTAGGAAATGAAGATGAAGTTTTTGTGTGGCGTAGTTCCCATCTGACCGGGCACTTATTAGGAAGACCATGCAATTTGTTCGGAAAGTTAAGCATGACGGCTTCACCAATAAGTACTCGTCCGTGCACAACCAACGGACCGTTACTCTTGTTCCTTTGACACCAAATCAAGTTTATGAAGATCAAGTGAGGTTGCAAAAGGAGAGTGAACAAAAGAAAAAGTGTGAAAAAGAGGAGAGTGAACAAAAGAAAAAGAGTGGAAAAGAGAGTGAACAAAAGAAAAAGTGTGAAAAAGAGAGTGTGCAAAAGAAGGAGAGTGACAAAAGCAAGTAGTGAAAATTTAAGAGAGAAAGAGAAAAAGCCAATTTCTATGCAGGGCAAGTGAGGTTAAGAGCATTGTTCTTAAACAAGCCTATGATTGTACTTTTATGCAAGGCGCTATGCTAACCAACTTGACACTTCTTTGCACAGTTCTATTGTCTCTCTTTTCTTGAGAATTTTGAAGATGTCTTTTCGAAGGAAATTAGAAGGGTTTACCTCCTATCAGGGATCGAACATCAAATTGATTTTGTGCTGGTGCTACCATTACGAATGGGCAAACATAAGGCGTAATCAGGAAACGAGGAACTCCAAAAGCAAGTTGGTGAATTGATGGAAAAGGGATATGTCAGGGAGAGCTTGAGTCCATGCGTTGTTCCAGTGATTTTAGTTCCCATAAAGGATGGACCGCGGAGGATTTGTATTTAGTGTCATGCCATCCACAACATTATGGTTAAGATTCGAGGACGAATCTTTTCGAGGAAGGGGGGAATGATGAGAATCAGAAAGCCTGAAGGATCGGTGATGCGGGGAGCTAGAGATTCATTGAGTTCAATCTTAGTGGGAAATTCGGTCGGAGGGTGTGAGAGCCTTGGAATAGTAGAATATATTTTTGTTCAAGTGTTTTGAGTTTTATTACTATTTTGATTTGGAGTTGTTTTATTTTGAAATATTTATTCATCAGTCCAAGTAGAAGTTGCTTTATTTAACGTGTGTTTTGGTAGGAAAATAGGAGTTCTATTTCTTTTTAGAAAAAATATTTGCTTAGTTGTGTGAGTTCTTTCTGGCGATTTGGTGATGGTTGTTCTTTGATTCTTTGTTATTTTAGATGATTTGTTCTGATTTCTTCTTATTTTGGAGAGATGATTTGTTCTTTGATTTCTTTACGCTATTTTGGAACTAATTTGTTCTGATTTGATGCTATTTTGAGAGGCGATTTATTCGATTTGTGGCGATTTTTTATCACCAAGTCTTGTCTAAAGTTATCTAGTTTCCTTTTTGTTTTTGCCAAATATTTACTTTCCTTGTGTTGAATATTTAGTTTCTATTTCTTTATATTCTTTTGGCTGTTAAAGGCTTGTTATCACATATTCTTCAAGTTTTAAGCATTAATAAAATTGAGTTTCAAATTTCTCTTTGGTTCTTTAAGAACTCCTTGAACCTCGGTTATTCGCAGTGGTTCACAGAGACTTATCAATCGGATCCCAAATCCATAGGTGTAGAGATCCTCACATATACCCAGGTTCTTGCTTCTATAACCCAACGGTCGAGGTCATCCATCAATGAAATTATTGAAGCGGTTCTTAGAGCTAATTCGATCATGAGTCTATTCACAAGTTGGCGGGGTTCGTGTCAGCTTCCTCGTTCTTAGGAATCGATCACTCCTCTCTTGGGCATCACCTTTGAGAAGACAGTGCAGCCTTAGCTGTGAGAGTGTGTTTTTATCATTGTATAACTGGGCTTTGGAAGGAGAAGAGGGAGAGGAGAAAGAATTTGATTGAAAGTAGCTTGGGTGTTGTTTGACAGTTGCAGCCTGTTTATTCTGTGAAACAGAGGCAACACGGATCATACCCACCTTCTAGAAGTCTCTAATCAAATCTGGATAGATTGATGGAACTCTCATATGTCCAACATATCAGGTGATCGACGGCCTCTGAAGAGCCTCATAGGGCGCCATCACGAATACTCACACGATAAGCTGATATTGTGTAGAACTACAGAAATGAAGTCTTCTCATTCTCTTGTGATCTGGAAGCAAGCTCGCGTATGTCCTCACAAAATCAGATAGATGCCTTTGATTGACCATCACGTACGAGGGATGAAAAGGTACTCATCGATATTTGTGTCCCATGGCCATACGGAAACTCTTCTAGAGGCGGGCGTGACCAGAGGATCCGTCCAGATACTATGAAGGCTAGCGCTCATCTGGCCGTACTATCTCATGTATACAACTTGCAAAATTCCTCCGTGTGAAGGTTATTAACAGCTGAAAATGTCTTGGGCTGGTGAGTCGGTCGATATAACTTCCCATGCGCATCATGCTTCTGTGATGTTTGTGGCAAGTGAGTCACAAAGTCCATCGTGATGTGCTCCCACTTCCATTCCGCTATCTTTAATGGTTCAGAGGCGCCTGTGATCCTCGGTGCTCGGCCTTTACCTCTTTGGCACGTGAGACAGTTGGACAAAATCCCAGACATGCCTCTTTCATCCGCTCGGTAATGCGGTGACGGAGTCATGATACATCTTAAAGTACCACTGGATGCCGCAATGAATCGAGAGAAATGGAACTCCTTGAGGATCTCTCCCATCCGATTCCGTCATTGGGGGCTCTGACCCAGTCCCCATCTGAAGACTACCATCGTGGATGTGACCTTCGTCCAACATGCACAGAAATTTGTCTTTCGGTCCTAATGGATACTAGTTCCGATCTTGCCACCGGGACTCTATCGCTCTGCTCGGTAGGAGACGGTGCTAGCCATCAAACTTCCTGAGGTACCACAGGCACGCTCATTGTGCTTGTAGTGCGAGCGCCCGATGTCTCGGGCATCATGCTCAGGGGCTATGCTAGCCGGTGCCTCACTGTGAATTTTGGCTAGGTGCATCGGCCATTTGCACTACTGGGGGTGTGTCTGAGTGAGTCGTAATCTTCCGAAACTCCGTCCACCTCTGACTTTGCCTCGTGTTGAGGTCGTTGCGTGAAGATGTATTCCAGGACTTTGTGGTGCAGAAGAACACCTCGGCTTGCTCACCATATAAGTGGTGGCACGAATCTTCGAGGGCGAGACTACGGTACACCACTATCATGCGTGGGGTAGTGCACCGTGACTCTTCTTGCCCGAAGAACCTAAGTCTGTAACTCGGGATTTGCATCGGAACACATCCCGGTCAGGTCAGCCGGTGCAATCACGTACCTTGTGTACGCTGTCCCACTTTACAGGGACTATTTAGAATGGGAGGCTGAAGTGGCCTCCTCTTCCCGATTCTTGGGCAGCTCAGCTCACATGGTGTCCCACACAGCTTGACCTCCTTGCAGGTCGATCGTCATAAGGCACTACTAGCACGGAGGAAATCCTCTATCAGCCTCTGTAATACCCACGATCCCAGAAACTACGAATCTCAAAGGCCCGGGTCGGCCTCTCCTAACTCATCACAGCCTCGACCTTCCCGGGAGTCTCTCTTGTACGCTGAAGCGCACCACATTGTCTTAAGCCCGCCTCGATGGCAAGCTTCGCGCTTCTTGAACATACAGTGATGATCCCTCAAAAGCTGTAGTACTATTCTCAAGTGTTCCTCATGCTCCACCTCCGGCTGGGAGAAGATCAAGATGTCATCAACAAATACCACCACAAATTGATATAAATAGGGTTGGAACACCCAATTCATATTTCATGAATCATTGCTTGTGCGTCGTCGATCAAAGCATCACTTAGTAAACTCAAGTGCCCGTACCTGTCTGAGCAGTTTAGGATGTCTGCCTCCTAACTCTCAGCGTGGTAACCGGTGCGAAGATTACATCTTGGAGTAGCTAGCGCCCCCTCGGTGATCAAGCGAGTCATCAGTCACCATTGTGGATCTGGATTCTTGATTGTAACCTTAAACCCCGCCCAACTGCCTGAGACCATCCCATAGTCGGCTGGTCTTATCCTTCTTCTTCTTCGCAAATAGAACCCGGAGCGCTCCATGGCGAGAAGTGCGCTCTGTCTGAATGAAATTCCTTGCCCAAGAATCTCTGGGCATCTGGACCCTTGAGCCCATAACTTAACTCACGCCATCCACAGTCGCAGAAACAGCAGTCGCATTGAGATAAACTCAACGCGGAAGTCACATCCTCGTGAGGTAATCCCGCAGCCTTCCAAAAACATCCTTGTACTCGCAAACTACCCGAGGTAGACTAATATCCTGTCTCACCTTGTCCTCCAAGGTAAGGCTAGCTAGCCAACCTGTCAATTGCCCGTGCCATCGTGAATCATACACACATAGTAGGAACGCCGTGCTTTTCCCTTGCAACACAAGTACCGTCTAGTTTGTGAGGTGTAACTCTCATAATGTCACACTATGATGAACCTGATGTGCCATCAACCACCCATCCCGAGATGACCTCAGATCAACATGTCCATGACCCAAAGGTCCACCGTGAGTAGAACCCTGGACTCTGAACTCACATCCCCGACATATCCATCAATTCTTTTAGTCCCTAGGGGAGAATCACATGTGAGCTGCCTGGCTTGTCTCCAACTCTGCTCAATACATCACACAAGATGCACACAAAGAGTTTATGGTTCCAGTCAAATAACACCCTTACCAGTAAAGTGAAAGAGTATAAAAGTACCAATCAACAGAATCACTAATCGCCACCAAGGGCAATGGCGTGACACGCCCGAGTCCTCAGTCCCGGCCTCGTACACTCGCTTGACCTAGACCCATACCGCCTCGTCCGCCCTGCGGAAACACCGATGCTCGTGTCGCACTTTGATTTGGCTTGATCGCGCCCGCCCATGTCAGTGCCGGCGAACATACCTAAGTCCGCTTCATAAACCTAATCGATGATCGGATCAGGGTGTCCCCGATCCTCAAACCCCCGATCTCGTGACGCTTCCGCCTCATGTGTCCTACCGATGGCAAGTGGGAAGATGCACACCGGGTCCGCCCGACTGTAATCTGACCTGCCTTAGCCCCGCTGCCACGGCCCCACCTCGAACCCTCAGGAAGAAAAGTCCTCTCGTCTTTCCCGATCCCGGCTAGGAAGAAGCTTGGCCTATCGAGTCCATTCTGCAGGGCGCGGTCCTGGCTAATCTTGCCTGATGGAGAATCCCAAACATCCCTCAACCTTCACCTCGTCGCATCGCGGCCACATAATCATCCCGAAACAAACTAACTCGTGAACTGCTACGCATCAGCAGCGCCATCGCCCCTATCAAATTTCAAGGAACCTCGGGCCTTTGCATGTCTAGCAGAAGCCGAAAAGTACTTCCCCATGAATAGTCTACGAAAATCATCCCATGTTATAGTCTCCAAGTCCCTGGAAGTCGTGACTCACTCCCACCAGATCTGGGACTCACCTTCAAGCTGGAATGAAGCCACGTAACTGGCAGCATCGAGGTGACTTCCATAGCTCGAGAATCCTCCTCAATCACGAACCAATGGTCGGCTACCATCGGGTCACCTCCTCCCGTGAACGTTGGAGGATGATGTGCCTTGAACCACTAAAGGTTATTGGCACCTCCCACCTTTCTACCGCATCGGCTCAGGCAACCAAGGCTATCGCAAGACCCATGGCCTCATGAAAGCCTGGTGATAAAAAACAGGTGGTGGTCGACACGCCTCCCGTGACAACCTTTTACGCCCGTCCTCTAGCTACACCACACAAGTCAAATGTGCCAGTTTAGAATCACTGCCGTGGTCCAACTATTGGGCCGCACATGCCACCTCAATAATAGACTTAATATCCTCGAACCATCTGCTCGCTTTCGAACTCCTAAGGTTATGTTTCTCAACCCTAGTGTTCGCATTTCCCTGCATACATCTTACACGTATATAATTCACGTACTCGTACACACAATCACGCATTACAATCAAAAAGCATAAACAAGAAAACACACAATGCATACTGTGATCTAATCCTGTCTTGTGGACTCCTAGGTAATCTCTTACTCGCAGGACTCCTGATAATGCAACCCAGTGACCCGATATCAATTTCTCGAGCACTAGGTAATTCTAACCCAAGCTCTGACACCATGCTATACCAAGCTTGATGCTCTTATACCTTAATGACCATAGCCTAAGCCCAAGTCCCTCAAGCCCTAGGTATTCGTGTACCTATGCTTTGATACCAAGTCGTGATTGTTCCCAAAACCCGGGGTCCTTTCGACCACCGCTAACCTCGCGAAACCTATGTACGTTCCCCATATCATGAGACCCATACATGAGTAAAATGACCCAATAAGGCCCATCATCCATACTCATCCATACGGTTACAAGACCATCCATTTCTATAGATCTAAGAGTTATTACATCACTCCTAATACAAAACATATATTAAAACTAGTTCGTTCTAATATATACACAAAACAAGAATCAAGGCCACAATCCGCCCTCGCTATAATCTCCGACCTCTAAGGGAGCCGTCCGCGATGTACCCGTCCCGTACTTGAAAGGGGGTCCCACGACGGGTGAGCTAACGCCCAAGAGAGACAAACCTTCTACAAGGGTTATTCCCCACCTAGGTGCACATGCAAATGATCATTTCAAAGTCAAACCAACAACCAATCCGTGCATACATGTTGTCCTATCATGGAAAAATCTACATGCATGTATGAGACGACATTGTACATGCCCCAAGTACCGGGTCAACCTCCGACCCACCACCCAATGCAAGTTCCAAAGAGAAATCAATACCGAGTCAATCCCGACTCCCATCTCACAACCCGTAGTTTATGTGATATTTATTTAATCGTTTCGTGTCTCGGGCAAATGCACCCGGTCTCACCGGTCTCTTACACCTCCGACATTTTCGGGCCACCGATGGATACACCGGGTCAACTAGGCTTTAGGGCTTTCAATCTATAAAGAGACTATCCCCTACTTGCTACTACCGACACATTTCATTTCCATTTTCTTTAACATTGTAGTCAATTGGTTCGCCCCATTTCCAAGCCCACACGACTAACAAACGCAGCTATTAAACTTCGCACTCATGTACACACACACCCATGTAATGCGGTGTTACCGTACACCAATGCAATGCAATTTGTGCCACTGCACTCAAACCCATGACCAATGTATGAAGACCTCTACATGGACATTCTACACCATACACTATGTGTGTGCTAACACTCATGTCTAATGCACACAACATTCCATATATTTAGTTTAACATCAGCATAGATGCAGTCATGTTAATATTCCATACATTCAAACTGCGATACCACATACATGCACTACATCTTTTCTATCATTCGGCCATTCATGTCACTACATCATATTCAAGCATGTATTAACATAATTCCAACGTAACATTTTAAAGTAATGCGATAATTCATATTCCTGTGCTAAGACACGTTGTGTCAATCATACAGCCCAATGCAAGTAATTATTTCCATCTTCATCACACATATGTCACATAATTTCACATATTCAAGATATGTCATTAAATTATGGCACACACATTAGCCATTCTCGACCATAACCTGCCATGCTTAGTTTAAGAAATAATCGGACTTAGTCCGTAAAGTCCTCCTGAAGTCCACCTTCATAACACACAAAACATCCAACACGCACTCGTCAGCCCATATGCGCCCCAAGCATTTCGCTACAAACCTGCCTAAAAACGTGGTTCCTGAACCAGAACTGACTATTCTCAACTCCGGTCCGTGACCTGTACTTCAATGTTCAGCCTGCCATTTTGGCTGAGCACTTTATCTTATTAAACATGCACTGACGAAGCCAGAGTCCAAGAACACGCCGACCGAGCTCGACGGTAAAGTTATGGTCGCTCAAAGTTGACACGTGCCGATTCACAAGTGGTGTGCGGAAAATTTGGGCACACCCCTCGCTATTACTCGCCAGATTTTGTTGTCCCGAAACACAATGTTATGTTTCGGACAGTCCCAAAACCCTATGAAACCGGTCTTTGACCATCACACAATCACAAACAAACCACACAACATACAAATTCGCCCGGAAAACCGAACGAAACCCGTAGGCCATTACACAACCCCTAGGCGTAAAATACCAGTAGAGGAAATCCTGCAATCTTTGTAGCGCAGCCTGTGTTCTTTCGTCTCCTGCCTACTCTTCACCGCGCAACAATCCTTCCTTTTCCTCTTTCTTTTTCCTCTTTTCCTCCCCTTTCTTCTTCTCTTTTCTTCTTTCCTTTTCTTTCCTTTTCCTCCCTTTCTCTTTTCCTTTCCTCCCTTTCTCTTTTCCTCTCCTCCCTTTCTCCTTTCCCTTCCTCCTCCTTCTCCCCCCCCTTTCTTGTCTCTATGAACTGAATTGGAGCCCCATATATATAGGCTTCAAAAGTGGCATGCATGTTGACATATGGCATGCCATGTGTCACACTCATGGCTTGCCATGTGTCACACATGGTGCCTTTTGTTATAGACAGACACATGGCTTGCCATGTGTCACTCACATTTGGCTTGCCATGTGTCACTCACATGGCTTTCCATGTGTCACCACATGGTTCGCCATGTGTCATCCACATGGATGGCCATGTGTCGCCCAACACCCGTTGCCTCGAAATACATGAAATTTCGACTGTCTTGGAATTCAACGAAATTCGACTGAGTAGCTAGATTTCGCGAGAGGATTCCAACAGTGCAATCAGTTTCATCATCCAAGATCTAGAAAAATCCAAACTTTTCTTCGATTATTCCCAGAATTATCAAGCTACTCTCTTTTTTTTTTTTTTTTTTTTTTGAAAAATTTAAATTTAAAATTTTCACTGGTTTTACACCTATTTCCATTAAAGGGCTTATGGCTAGATTCTAGACTCCATGAGCTTTTCATATAGTCCAAGAACACCCGATCTGAGTTCGAATCCAAAGTTATGGCCAAACAACTGTGCTGCTAAACCTTAAAATTCAGATGTATTCATCCGTTTCGTAAAATGCTGCATGTATTTATTCAATTTTGCATGTTATCTATCACCATCAATCTGTGAGGGCCTGCATGTTAATATTCATAAATTTCAGATATCAATTCCAGTGTTCTCGTGAAATTACAAGGATAAAAAATCACCCTAACATCACGCTCTATAGAAATTGTTCTCAGACGCTGATGTATATATTCCATATCGACTAAAACTAGCAGCCACAAATCAGTTCTAGATCTGCTATTCTGGAAAACTACAAGGACCCAAACCGATCTCATCTATTAACAATTTCTATATGAAACCGGTTTCCGAATCATCCTAACGCTAGAGCTACTTTTCCATGGCCATTTCATGGCTTGTAAATAAGAAATAACTAAGGAAAGATATCAAATTCTGCATGTTCTTCATTCAAACAATTACATAACAAACTCAACCAAATGCCATTTCCATGGCCTCAAACAAGGAAATAACCAAGGAGGAAATATCCCTCACCTCTTGGGATGTGTAAGATCAAATCCTTGATCCACCAAAATCTGGAAAATGGAGGAAACTACAGCAAGTCCTCCTCCTATTATGTTCTATTCTCAAACCCAGCAAGGGGACTTCTCCTCCCCTTCCATGGATTGATTCCCTTAATCAATTCAGGTCTTTCCTTTCTTTTCTCTCTATTTCTCTTTCTCTCTTCTAGTTTTCTTCTATCATTTTCTCCTCCTCTAGGAACCCGATTCCGGGCCTAAAGGAAGAACTCTTCCTTAGCTGCTCCCATGTT
Source organism: Tetrastigma voinierianum (assembly GCA_016808115.1). Taxonomy (NCBI): domain Eukaryota; kingdom Viridiplantae; phylum Streptophyta; class Magnoliopsida; order Vitales; family Vitaceae; genus Tetrastigma; species Tetrastigma voinierianum. Next base: position 280,182 of record JAEQBH010003140.1, on the reverse strand, counting down.
TCTCCACTCAAACATTATAAATGATGCATCCCTTGACACATGAAACTAGTCAACCATGTGTCTTCCATGCCTAGCCTTCTACCACTAACATCATGCATTCTAGGAGTATGACACTTGGCCACTTAGGTGCCAAGTGTTCCCCAATCCTAGTGCCACGTGGCATGAACTCTCGTGCCACATGTTGCCCTATGATTGGTTCGTTCCTCCTCGAAATAAGTGAAAATCCGACTATCTCAAAATTCGACGTCATTTGTCTGGTCCAACTAGATTTTAGGAGATGATCTCTAATAAGTGATTCTTTCACATCCGAGATCCGTAGAAAAATCTGTTTCACTAGACGTCCCGACAAGAACACCAATGATTCACATTTTCTAAAAATACGTTTTCTGGTTTCACTTTCGCCCTAAAAGAATTTCATCCTAAAATCTCGCATACATACACACAATCAAACACTTTGTGACATTCGACAGGGCCATTTAAAACATTAATGTGACTAGAAACGACCTTCCTCACGATCAGCATAGATAGTTTGTCCCACCACGGTGTCCCGCGAAGCCTCCCATGTGGCTTCCTTTACTCCTCGGTGCTGCCACAACACCTTCACAAGCCTCACGGTCTTGCCACGCAAAACCTACTCTCGGCTATCCATGATACGCAATGGTCCCTCCTCAAAGGTCCCATCCGCATCAACAACAAGCTCACCCCAATCCACTATATGAGTTGGATCTAGAGTGTACTTCCGGAGCATAGAGAAGTGAAACACCTCATGAACGTATGACAAACTCGGCGGCAACGCTAACCAATACGCAACCACCGCCCACCCCTCGGTACTCGGCGTCCACTGTACTCGCCACAACTTCCCTCGCTTTCTCCGAACCCGATCACTTCCTGTGCGATCACCTTCAAGAACACATGATCACTCGCCTTGAACTCTAGAGGTCGCCTTGTATATCGCCCAACTCTTCATCGCTTCCGAATCGCAAGGAGACACTCCGATCATACCCACCTTCTCCGAGGTGTCTCTAATCAGATTTGGACCAATGATGGAGCTCTCTCGCACCTCTGTCCAACATACCGATGATCAACATGGCCTCCTATAGAGAGCCTCATAAGGTGCCATTTGTATACTCACCTGATAACTATTATTGTAGGCGAACTCTACCAAGGGCAAGTGCTCCTACCAACTACCATTGAGTTCTAAGACGCATGCTCGCAGCATGTCCTCTAAAATTTGAATAGTCCACTTTGATTAGCCATCCGTATGAGGATGAAAAGTGGTACTCACTGGGGCAAACAGGTTCCCATGGCCTTCCTGAAACTCGAACTCGAGTCAGAACCTGAGGATCTCGATCCGATATGAAGACCTGAACTCCATGCAACCATACTATCTCCCGTGATATACAACTCCATGTAATTCTTCCAATGCGCGGTCATCCTGCCGCTTAAAAATGTGCCGATCATGAGCCTGGCCCACTATAACCCCCACCGCATCATGCTTCTGCGATGTTCGACAAGTGAGTCACAAAGTACATCGTAATTTGATCCACTTCCACTCCGCTATCTCCAATGGTTGGAGTAGCCTTGCTGGCCTTTGGTGCTCAACCTTGCCAGACGTGCCTCTTCATCCCATTCCAGTAATACTAGCGACGAAGGTCATGATACATCTTTGTTCCACTGATGTACGTAAGGAATCGAGTACGGAATTCCCTCGAGGATCCGACATTAGTACTCAAAAAGTGCTATTGAGCCCTATTCAAGATAGGTTTTGAAGTGCTTTTCATACATTAATCATATCAATTAAGCCACTGATAAAAGTGTGTCCACTTAGTTTCACTAATTCAATTTCGAGATTGTTTTGGATAGTTTTGCAGGTTTTTGAGAAATTTAATCAGCAAGCTTAGCTTCTTATTGGTGTTGAATGCGAGAATCCTCGATGATTTCACCGAGCCGAGGCGATGAAATATCAAGATTCAGTGAAGAATTGAAGGCAAAGTGATTAATAAGAAGTGCAGAGAGGACGCAGTTGGAGCAAAACAAAGAAGGTGATAATCCTAGGATTTTTCGCTATGATTAAGTGGTACTTGCTAGGATCATAAAATTTCATATTCATAGAGAAAATTTCATCCTAGCTTAATTGGGAATTTTCTAGGCTTAAATTCACCGTTGCTAGCGAAATTTCCCATTTTCACCGTCTCTCGTAATTTCAAGAAGAATAAATTGGCTAGCATAATGGGGCCTCTTCGCTATGCTAGCGAAATTTCCCGCATACGTAAATCTCACTCAGAGTTTTGGTATACGTGGATCCCAAACGACCACGCTGATGTATTACCATTTTGACCCATATGTAATTCTTCATATTTTAGGTATTTTTGTATTTTCACACTTTCAAGTTGGACTATATAAACCCCCCACCTCTTTGTAACCTAAGCAACTTTTCATTTAATATAGTTTTCCCAACTTTCATTTTATGGTTTTACTGTTTCCTCTTCTCCTCTTTCTTCTTCATTTTCTCGATCAAGAACACCCCCCTTGAGGATGACAACTCAAGGGATGCTTAGCTAAGCCTCATAGCTTTGAAGAGGAGGGTTGCTAGCTTGGTTTTGGGGTTGTTGCAGGTTGTCCTCATGCTTTGAATGTTACAGGTAATGATTTATGGTTCCCAACTTTCCAATCTAGGGTTTAATGCCATTTAATGTCTTCCTTTGGTCAATACTTGTCATGCTTCAGTGGTTCAAGGCATTCTTAATGTTAGATGCACCGACATCCTTAGATGTCATTTTACGAGCCACCGAAATGAGGTTAAATGCTGTGGTTTTAAATCAATGGGACTTTGAATGCTTAGTACTTGGATTTGACTCAATAGAAGTAGTTCTAGGTTAGGTTTTATAGCTAAACAAAGATCCGTTTGGCTTTGACTATAGTCAAGTTAGTGAATCTAAGCCTTCAAAGCTACTATTTCACACTCACTTTAAACCATTACAGCTTAGTCGCTGAACATACAACCCCTTAATCGCTTTTTAACAAAATTCGAAAATCCAAACAAAAGCCTCACCATTTTCAAACACCGGATGCTTAACTATACGTGGGATGAAAAACTCATCCCCGTGTTCTCACCCTAGATCATTATATCAAGTAAAGAGCTTTGACTACTTCAGAGGGAGGAACTTAGGAATATAAATTTTGTTGATTCCGCATCACCCTACCGTGGCATGAATCAGGATCTCTTCCCTCAAATCCGTTGATTGGGACCATAACCCGTCCCCTATACCGAAGACTACCATCTGTATGGATGGCCCAGCCTTCGTTCGTTGTACCTGATTGTACTCGGTCCCTGATGGACACTAGCTCTACGTCCTACCCCTGGGACTCTATCACCGCCTCAAGAGAGACTACAGAAGATTAGACTCCCAAGGTACCCTAAGCTCGCTTCATCATATCAGAATCGAACCCGCCTCCACTCGCCTCAAAGATTCGCCACTCCCGAAGCTATATCAGCCGCACTCCTCGCGGACTTTCTACTGAGTGCATCAGCCACCACATTTGGCTTACCAGGATGGTAATGCAAAGTGAAGTCGTAAACCTCCAAAAACTCCATCCACCTACGCTGCCTCATGTTAAGGTCTCGCTGCGTGAAGATATATTTCAAACTTTTGTGGTTTGAAAACACCTCGAACTTCTCACCATATAAGTAGTGGCACCAAATATTCAAGGCGAAGACTACAGCTGCGAACTCCATGTCATGCGTGGGGTAATTCTACTCGTGATTCTTCAACTGCCAAGAACCATAAGCAACAACTTTCTCAAATTGCATCAGAACACATCCCAGTCCGTCCTTCGAAGCATCACAATACAATGTGTACCTATGTCCCCTTTCCGGGACTATTAGAATAAGAGCTGAAGTAAGCCTCCCCTTCAATTCTTGGAACGCTCGCTCACATGAGTCATCCCACACAAACTTGACCTATTTCCGGGTTAATCTTGTCATAGGCGCTGCTAATCGGGAGAAATCCTCTATAAACCTCTTGTAATACCCCACTAATCCCAAGAAACTATGTATCTCGAAGCCTAACTTCGGTCTCTCCCAACTCATCAAAGACTCAACTTTCCCAGGGTCCATTGACACGCCTAAAGCTGACACCATGTGTCCTAAGAAACCCACCTCAATAAGCCAAAACTCACACTTACTGAACTTGGCATACAACCGATGATCCTTCAAAAGCTGTAGTACGAGTCTCAAGTGATCCTCATGCTCCACCTCCGACTGGGAGTAGATTAAGATGTCATCAACAAAGACCACCACAACTTATCTAAATAGGGCTAGAACACCCTATTCATGAGATCCATGAATGTTGTCGGTGCATTCGTCAATCCAAAGGGCATCACCGTAAACTCAAAGTGCCCATATCGCGTCCTAAACGCTTTCTTAAGGATGTCTTCCTCCTTAACTCTCAACTGATGGTAACTAGTGCGAAGGTCTATCTTGGAATAAACTCGCGCCCCCCTCAACTGATCAAACAAGTCATCAATCCTCGGTAATGGATACCAATTTTTTGATTGTAACCCTATTTAACTATTTGTAATCGATGCATAGTCGAAGGGACTTATCCTTCTTCTTCGCAAATAGAACCGGAGCGCCCCATGGTGAAGTGCTTGGTCTAATGAAACCCTGTCTGCACTTTGGTATCTAGACCTCAGCTCCTACAACTCAACCCCACGACGCCATCCTACGTGGAGTCATATAGAAATGGCAACGCACTGTGATGCAACCTCAATGCTAAGTCTACATCCTCGGGTGTAGGTATCCCGGTAGCCTGTCCGAAAACATCCTCAGATCAAGAACCAATTCGAGGTAGACTCTTTATCCCGGTTCCTCACCTCGTCTTCCAAGGTAAGGCTAACTAGCCAACCCATCAACTACCCGTGCCATCGTGAATTGTACACAATATGGGATGAAGCATTGTGCCTATTCTCCTTAAACACAACACAAGTACCGTCTGGTGTGTAGGTGGTAACTCTCATATCGTCACAATCTATGATAACTCGACGTGCCGTCAACCAGTCCATCCCGAGATGACCGAACTCGATTGTGTCCATGGATCGAAGGTCCACCGTGAGTAGAATCCCGGAGATCTCTAACTCACATCCCTGACATATCCGATCAATTCTCGCCTTAGTCCCTAGGGGAGAACTCACATGCAGTGGCTCGTCTAAGGTCTCAACCTCTAAGCCCAATACTCTCACACAAGATGCAACAATAAATGAATGCAATGCACCTGAGTCAAATAACACCCTTGCCTAAAAGCGAAAGAGTAGAAACGTACCCTGAATCATTGATTGATCTGCTGCCTTAGTCTACAGAGTAATGGCGTAGACACACCCTTGAGTCCCCGAAGTCCTAGCCTGTACACTCTGCCCTTGACCTCGACCTATACTCTGACCCCTCTAGCCTGTTTGTGAAACACCCGATGCTTGTGTCGCACTCAAACTCCGCACCGCTTCCCCTCGCTCGCTACGGGTTAAGAAGGAACATACTGTCCGCCACGTCCCACTAATACCTGGGACTCCAGGTCCCCCGGTCCGAAACCTCAGATCTATGGACGCTCCGCCATGTGTCCCGACCGATGGCACAGAAACATGTCATCCGGCCCAGCCCACCTGTAACCCTGACCCGGCTTAGCCTTTGTCAGCCACGACCCTACCCCTGAAACCCTCATGGAACAGAAATTCTCTGCTTCTTTCCCGAGCTTGAAAATGAAGCTTAGTTCCCCCTCTTCTTATCATTGGCACCCGCATCCCGGATGCTACGAGCGTCATCTACCTCTCGCTCAATGATCAAGACTGTACTGACCATCGAGTCCATATCTTATAGGTTATGTCTTACAATCTTGCTCCTGACGACAACTTCAAATTTCATCCAGAACTTCTCGACCTGGCCGTCAAGAGCCACATAATCATCCTAAAATGTGCCAACTCGTTAATCTAGCTACGCATCAGCACAGCCATTGTCCCCATCTTAGCTCAAGGAACTCTCGGGCCTTCGCATGTCTAGTAGAAGCCGGAAAGTACTTCCCCATGAACAGTTTGCGAAAATCATCCCATGTCATAGTCTCTAAGTCCATAGAAGTTGTGACCCACTCCCACCAGATTTGGGACTCACTCTGCTGGAATGAAGCCAGCGTATCCGATTAGTATTCGAGGTGATCTCCATGGCCTGGAGAATCCTCTCAATCTAACGAAACCAATGGTCGTCTACCATCGAGTCCCCTCCTCCTGCGAACGTCGGAGGATGATGTGCCTTGAACCTCTAGAGGTTACTGGCACCTCCCTAACCTCTAACTTACATTAATTGTGCAAAGGCCATCGCACAGCACCCATGGCCTCTATGAAGGCCCCGTTGGATAAAAACAGTGGTCATAACTATCGCCCGTACCTAATTCTATGCCCCGTCCTCTACTTTCCATCTCTATAAGTCAATAAAACAAGTTTAGAGTCATTTTCATGTCAAACTATTAGCGTACATGCCAACCAATAATTGACCTAATATCCCGAACCACCCATTTGTTTCCCGAACTCCTAAGGTTACGTTTCTCAACCCTAGTGTTCGGATTTCCCATATACATCGTACCACATATATAATTCACGCAATTTGTAACACACAATCACGCACATACAATCAAAGCATACGCAAGAAAACACACAATGCATGTTGTGATCTAACTCATTCCGTGGACTCGGTAACCTCCCACCTAGACCTTGATACCAAACTATGATCTGGATATCAAATTCCGAGCACTAGGTAACTATAACTCAAGCTCAAACACCAAGCTATACCAAGTTGTGATGCTCCTACACATCAACAACATATCCTAGACCCATGCCCCACTGAGCCTTAGGTATTCGTATACCTAGGCTTTGATACCATGCTATGACGCCTACACCTCGGGGTCCTACTGACCACCGTCAACCTCATGGGAACTGTGGTGTTCTGCTGTCATGAGACCCATACATGAGTAAAATGACACAACCGGGCCCATTATCCATACTCGTCCATACAGTTAAAAAACCATACATTTCTATGGATCCAAGAGTTATTACATCACTCTTAATACAAAGGAATATATTAAGAGTGTCGTCCGGCCCGCTTCATAATCCTAGCCTCTAAGGAGCGCCGTCTGCCTGAACCTGTCATGTACCTTAAAGGTGGGTCCCACGACGGGGTGAGCTAACGCCTAGTAGAGATAAATCCTACAAGGGCTACTCCCCACCTAGGTACACTTGCAAATGATCATTTCATAGTCACACAAACAACCAACTGCGCGCATGTCCTTATCATGGAAAAACTACATGCATGGTGCTGAGAAGACACTCTACACGCCCCATGTACCGAGTCAACCTCCAAACCCACCACCAAATGCAAGTGCCAATGGGGAAATCACACCGAGTCGGCCCGACTCCCATCTCACAACCTCGTAGTCTATGTGGATAATATTTAATCGCTTGTCTTTTTTGGGTAAATGTAACTTTTCGAGGTCTCACTACGGGTCTCTTACACCCTCCGACATTTTTCGGGCTTTTACTGATGGGTACGTTGTCTAACCAGGTTTTCAGGCTTTTCACCTAAGGGGGGTGTCTATCCTCTGCTTGCTACTCCTGACACTATTCGTTTTCCATTTTCATTTAACATTGTGGAATCCCACTGACTTCGGCCCCATTCCCAAGCCCACACAACAGCACCAAACGCTGATGCCCAATCGGCACCATGTATGTATCATTCCATGTACGCGGTGTTACCGCACACCAATGCAATGCACTTGTGCCACGCACTCGCTTCTCCATGACCAATGTATGAAGACCTCTACATGGACATTCTACACCATACACTATGTGTGTGCCATGTACACTCATGTCTAATGCACACAACATTTCATATCTCAGCCCAACATCAACATATGCACCCGTTAGTATTCCAGACATCCAACCGCACATCAAATAAGCACGCACTACATCTTTCTATCATTCGGCTCATCCATGTCAACAAATCATCTCAAGCATGTATTAACATAATTCCAACCATTACTGTGCAAGTAATGCCATAATTTCGTGCCAAGACATATGTCAACATGCACCCGCTACATGCCAAGAAAATACCATGTTCAAGCACAACACATTACAACCCAATGTGTTTGAAACACCCATATTGATAACAATTAGTACACTTAGTGCAACACTCAGATTTTAGGCACAGATGTGGGCATCTATTTCCACTGAATGACTTATGGCTAGATTCTAGACTCCATGATCTTTTCATAGAGTCCAAGAACACCTGAATTGAAGTTCGGACGGAAAAGTTATGGCCTAAACAACCAGGGCTAAACCCAAAAAATTCTACATGTATTCATCCGTTCCAGAAAAATGTTGCATGTTAATATTCACAATTTTGCATGTTATTCATCAGTCATCAATTCCAGGAAAATTCTGCATGTTAATATTCACAAATTCTACATATCAGGTCCAAACATGTTCTGCAAATTACAAGGACTAAAAACTCAGTCTTAACATCAACGCTCTATAGAAACCTGTTTTATATCAACATGTATATTCATGTATCGCCCCAAACCAAGAATCACAAATCAGCGCCCGTGTCCGCTATTCGAACACTACAAGGACCCAAAATCGATCTCACCATTAACAGCCAGAAACCGCAGGAATCACTTGCACGCTAGGCTATTCTTCTTCCATGGCCATTTCATGGCTTGTAAATAAGAAATAACTGAGGAAAGATACCAAATTCTACATGTTCTTCATTCAAACAATAACATACCAAACTCAACCAAATGCCATTTCCATGGCCCTAAACAAGGAAATAACCAAGGAGGAAAGATCCCTCACCTGTTGGGATGTGTAAGATCAAATCCTTGATCCACCAAAATCTGGAAAATGGAGGAAACTGCAGCAAGTCCTCCTCCCGTCTCGTTTTTATTCTCAAAACCCAGCCAGGGGACTTCTCCTCCTTCACTGATTGATTCCCTTAATCAATTTGGTCTCTTCCTTTCTTTTCTCTCTATTTCTCTTTCTCTCTTCTAGTTTTCTCTTATATCATTTGCTCCCCTCTAGAGCTGATTCCAGCCAGAGGAAGAACTCCTTCCCCTTAGCTTTTCATTCCCATGTTTCTTCACTCAAACATCAAACATGATTCATCCCTTGACACATGGAACTAGTCAAGCCATGTGTCTTCCATGCCTAGCCTTCTACCACTAACATCATGCATTCTAGGAGTATGATACTTAGCCACTTAGGTGCTAAGTGTTCCCCTAGCCTGGTGCCACGTGGCATGCACTCTCGTGCCATGTGTCACCCCATGATTGGCTCGTTCCGCCTCGAAATAAGTGATAATCCAACTGTCTCGGAATTCGACGCAGTTTGTCTGGTTCATCTAGATTTTGCGAGATGACTCTAACAGTGCGATCCATTTCATCATTCGAGATCTAGAGAAAAATATAAGGTTTTGCCTGTATCGTCCCGACAAGAATTACTGATTCGCTCCTTTTCGAAAAAATACGTTTTTCCCGGGTTTCACATTCCATATTAAATGAAATTTTTATGAATATATGTATATATGAAAATGTTAATTATTGAATCCATGTTTACCCTATGTTACAAAGATAAAGCTAGCGAAAGTCGATCAAAGTGTTTTTAAGTTGCATGGTACATGGGAAAGGTATAGGATATTTTATGTAGGGAAAGGAAGAGGATGCATATTTCCATGCATGTGTGCACGTGTGTTGCTACCAACGCACGATGTGATTTATTCCATAGTGCAATGGTATTTAAAAAGAAATGCACGATTTATCTGGAGGTTCCTTTTGACACGCGATCGTAAGACTATTTTAATCTGAGGTTCTTCTACGGGCCAACGGTGGTTAACGGTAAGCGGGTTCCATTAGAAATGATAGATTCAAAAAGGAAAAGAAAGTAAAGTAAATGTTTATTGAAATGAGATATTTATACAATTGTTTTACACATTGTATTTGAACTATATCTAGAAACATTATTTTCCTACGAACTGTACTCTCACTGAGCACCTTTAGCTCACCCTTTTTCCAAAGGTTTTATAAAATATTTAAAAGGTAGATCGACGCAGCAGTCAGCATCCCCGTGCATAGTGACACTTCCGCCTCACGCTACGACTCACTTCCATGAAAATGTATGACCTTGTTGTGGCCAACTACTTCAGCAATTTTACTGTAATGATATTTTTTTAAAGAAATGTAACTACGGCAGCTCCACCCCAGTGGTAGAGGCATGTAGGCTGCCTGCAAACCCTAATTCGAGCCCAAATCTTGCCATTATAAAAAACATTGTTTATATTTTTGTGGGTGTTCAGAAATGATTTTTAAATCTTTAATTTGAAATTGTTTATGGAGTAATGAAATTTTTTGGTAGTGTAAAATGTGTTTGGTCATGGAAAATATAATCGGAAATGTTCCTAAAAACAGAAACTCACCCGTGATTTTCACAAATGTTTAATCAAAAAGTGGGTTTAATGTTTAAAAGAAAAGAAAATAAATTAAAAAATTCCCACCATGTTTAATAAGATTTTAATGAAAACATAACCTGTAGATAATGGGTTTGCTCCACGTGATTCACTTTAACATGTTGAAAAGAAATGTTTCTTAACCTAGAAATGGAGGTCCCTTGGGTTAGGAAGAGAAATTTGGGTTGGGTCCCCTCACTTCAACTTGTTCAACAAACTTTAACATTCTTCCGACATTTTCCCAGGAAAACTTTGAACCCACAACTGAATTGGTCTTCAAACCCGCAGCAAAAAACTACAATATATAAATTAACTTGACCCAATGATCAACAAGGAACAAAGAACCAAAGGTTTGAAAGAATCTAAACCCGTTGAAGACTTCAAGTTCAAAGGGCTCCTTTAAAATTCGCTTCAGAACCCAATGAAAACCGTATTTCAAGAACTCGTGTTGATACAAACTCAACAAAGGAATGTTTCTTTGAGAAGTTCATAAGTTCATTCAAAAACACAGGCAGGAAAACAACTATCTCAACTGAAAATGTAATATCAATCTTCAAAGTCGTTTTCTCAATAAAGTATACGTCCTATTTATGACTCTTAGACTAACCCTACCACCAGCTAAGAATTCAACCCAAAACAGTTTTTGTTTGGCCAGCCCAACAAAATATAAAATATGGATTTAGTTTCATGAAAATCAGCCCCATTAATTAAAATAAATAAATGGTTCAGCCCCCAATTAAACGTCAACCCAAGTTAGCCTAACTCTTCGCTTGTTGAACATTGACTAAGGCAGCCCCTCCTTATTAAAGCCCCATCTTGAAAGTGAAGTCCTGCTTCCATCAAGTGTCCAAATTCGGCCCAAGTGGAGATTGCATCACCAAATGACAGTTTCCTATCTCTTTAGCTTTGATCTGTAATTTGTCCACCATTTAAGCCTACGTATGGATTCAACCACCAAAGGGACTCCATCGTTCCCTCTCAAAAGGATTCACCCCTAATCTTCACCTAAGAACAAATTAGAAAGATCAACAACATTAAAAGTAGCACACGCGATACCCACCGAAGATCCACTGTATGCATTGTCATTTAATCTTTCGGCGATTTTGAAAAATGCGGTCCATCTCCTCTAGTACTGTAACTTGATCTCTCTGCGTCGGGAAACTTCTTTCCTCATGTGTACCCAAACCCAATCAGCCCCAAGGTGACACACCTCCTTCCCTTGTTACGGGAAGGCTGCATCGTTCATTCTTTCAATCCGAAGCTCAACCCTTCTCGCGAATGGACTTCACTAATTCACTTTTTCCATCCGCCAATCCCTTTCATTTACGTGCAAAGGCATCAAATCCAAAAGGAGTCGCTTGACGTTCCACATAAACAACTTCAAAAGGAGAATGCTATTAGTGGCGCGACGTCCTGGCTAGCGTAAACTCTATGAATGGCAAACAATAATCTTCCCAAGTTTTTAGATTCTTATTAATATAGTGCGCAAAAGTTGAGATAAAGTCCTATTAACTACCTCAGTTTGTCCATCTATTTGTGGATGACAAGTGGTGGAAAACAAAAGTTTAGTACCCAACTTTCCCCACAAAACTTTCCAAAAGTAGCTGAACCCAATATCCTATTTATTACTAATACTTTTGTGGCACACCATGAGTTTGACTATTTCCTTAAAAAACAAATTAGTCGTGTGGCATAATATGTTTCTATGTATATGGAAAATGAAATGTGTCATCTTATCAGAATCTACTGTAAAATACCACAGAATTTCCGTAATGTAATTTATTATATATAGACCTGGTATGAATTGAGCAAGAAAACTGTTGTCTTCGGGAAAATTGATAAATTGTGAAGCATTTGAATATGTGAGCATATGATTAAATATTAGTGCGTTCCGTAGTCCTGATCGTCCGAATAAACCCAAGTGAAAAGGGCAAATTTGGAAACAAATGAGGATCTTAAGGGTCATTTGAGAAAATGCTTATGCTGCAAAAACAGAAGTGGATATATGTGCTATATAAATTGAGGCAACTCAAACTCAAAATACATTGAAGCCAAACATATCTTATAATGGATAAATGATATTATACCACATTTGGTCTTGAATGTCAACGGAGCAAAAAACGGTTTTGAGAAGAGAGTGAGATGAGAAAGCTAGGGTTTTGAAAGGAAGTATCTTGGTGAGATCTTCCCAGCTTCTAAGATAAGATCAAGCAAGCAAAGAAGAAGAAAGCCGGTTTCACACAAAGCCAAGAGATTCATGGGATTCGGTGAGGATCACTCAACCTAGATCGAGACCAAGGCAAAGGAAATGAGAGCCGTATAGCTTCTGCAATTCTTCTTATTCCTATTCCAATTCAAGTATTGTTGTTCTTTTGTTCACCTAATTATATCTGTTCAAGTGTTTGGTACTACTAAAATAAAACCTAAATGTGAGTATATGGAATGAGCATATCCTTGAAGTGATATTATTAAAGTGCATATGGATTTGAATGTGATATTTGAAATGTTTTTGATAATTAATTGCATGTGAGTGATTAATCTAATTAAAACTAATTGGTCACTCTTATATCTTGAATTGAATCATATACCGAATCCACCAACATGGCGGATGCACCAATCGACATCCGTCATATGGTGTACAGGCATTGTTAAATGTCTCCACTTGCTGATGTACCGTAACCGCATCCAACAGCGATGGCAGAGCGCGGCATTTTTAAATTACCATTACGGTGGTGTACCAACGGCATCCATCATGATGGCACCAATTGTTAAATGTGGCAATGCTACTTCATCACGACAGTGCGGCAAGATTCGCTAAACTGACCCGGCTTACATGAATGCGAATTGTATAGACAGTTAGAAATAAAAAACTTTGATGAGTGTAAATGGGATCTGTAAACTAAATACATCCCGTAAAGTATATGTTTGAATCTCATGATTTGTTATAAATTGAAAGCATGTGTGAAAATCATATTTTGATAAGGATCAAATGATTTGTAAAGTGTTACGTAGAAATGAATAAGCATGAGTATGTTTGATATAAAAGCAAATGGCCTTAAGATAAATGCATGTCATGTTAAACTGTACTAACAATCAGATAGGAACCACTAAGCATGAAAATGCTACCGTGTAGTTTTTATCTATATGCGCAGGTTTCATGAACAGAGCATGCAAGATCAAGAAGTGTAGAGTCATGTAGAAATTCATGTATGATAAGGGTTAAGTACCCCACATACAAACCCTAGTTTCCGATCTATGCACCTCTTAGTGTCAAAGATGGATTAGAGATAAAATAAATCTCACATTAGACAATTGAATCTCATGTTTGTGAGAGAATTTATCAATTTAAGGTTGACAACTGGTCTAGTTGTAACGCCTGGCCTGAGAGAGTATACAAAGCATTTGATCGTAGGGCGTATAAGAGCATTATGTCCCATTGTAACATTTTGAGTGATGAAATTAGGAAATGATAAATTATGGAACCTGAATTTTGTTATGCAGCAAGTACAATTAAATGACCATAAAGGACAACATGGGAAAACATAAAACAAGTAGAGATGGGTCAGTATTAGAAATAAAAACAAGCTACAATTGTAATATTAAAGAATTAAGGACCAACTTGCAAATTGAGAATTTAAGGCTATAAATACTATAAGACGTGTCCAAAATCATGATTTTTGGTCTCATTTGGTTAGGGGTAAAAACGAGAGGGAGGAGAGAGAGAATAGAGGAAAGAAGAAAGCAAGGAAGAGGAAGAGGAGGAAGATAAGGAGGAAGACAAAAAATTCAGGTATGTGTTCTGCTTCCTTGAATCATAGGGGAAATTGTAATTCAAGTGCCTGGTATAGATGTTGTTCTTTGGTTCAGTTTTATGCAAAGACTATAAACCTCTTGAATTTTGGTTATGAGAGTTGTCCACCAGGAAAATGTAAACATGGAAACATCAAATTATATGATGTTTAGAAGAATCAGGACCTTTCGGGGTGAATTCATAAGATTTTCACCTAGGGTTTTATTAGATGAGTCTCAAACCACCAATACAAGTGTGTTAAGTGGAGTGGTTTTGAATGACTTTCATGTGGATTATAGTATTAAGGATTTTGAGGATTACAGAAAAACAAAAACAAAGAGAATGTTGGTTTTTTAAAGGAATTGCTGTCAAAATTCAACCCCTATTTTTTTTTTTTTTTTGGCTATAAATTGCTAGAATCATCCAAAATGAATTGATTCCAATTGGTCAAGAAACCATAAGAGTGGTGGATACAAATGTGCGGAAGGGAAAGGTTAAATTAGCCTCAAGGCTCCCAAATATGGATCAAAGGTGAACTTTGGAAATTTTCACCATTTCTTTGCTTTGCTTTTGCATGGCTGTGTTTGGTCATAAGGGAGCCTAATCATCCAAAATTGAGTGATTCAAAATTGGCAAAATGAGACTTCTAGGGAACAAGTTATCTGAAAGAAGTTCAAACAAATTTTAACCCCAGTGCCCATAATTATTTCCCCAAGTGGAGCCATGTGCAGACACCTGCTTATGCCAATTTTTTGGTAATCTATATATAAAAATACACAACTTGAGTTTTGTGATCAAAATTGGTGACCTTAATTGAGAAGAAACCTTAGGGAACCAAAGCCTGGAATGAGTGAAGAAAAAGGCAATTTCGTGTGACTAGAAGGTGATATGAACCGAGGGAGCTGAAGAACTGATGAAACTGGAAACTCCGAGTACAAGTGTGCTACCACTATATGGTCGTCCGCTGGTGCAAAAATATAATTTTTAGTCTCCAAGCCTTCAGCACTTAATGGACCGCTGGCATCCCTTAAGGGTCAAAACTAAACTTTTGTATAAAATCGGATTAGAGAGTCTCTGCTGAGTAGAAACAAGCTAGAGGATATATAGAGAAAATGGTCTTAATTGAGATTCTCGACCATAAATGAGAATTGAAATTTTTTTTTTTTTTGTCACTAGTAATGATGAGAATATTGTGTAGGTGATTTAGCCGGAGCTTAATGTCCACAGCCTTGTAGAGAAGCTTCATCTGCAGTGACGCGCATTTCCTCTAAGGTGTGTAAGTGGTTCGCACTAAGATCCTTTCCAATTCTTCATGCAATTAATGATGTTGGTAAATAATATGGTAGTTAAGTAATCAAAAAGAAAATATTTGAAAAGAGAAGCCAGGTTCCAAAACGAAGGACTTTAAAGCTTGACACTGGCAAATGCCTCATGTATATTTCTTAAGACAGAACAAGATTTAGCCGCTATGTGGACGCATACACACAATCATTCATAGCCACTCACAATAAGAAAAATTTAGCACCACAAGACGGCACAAAATTCCTCATCCTAGCTGCTCACGGGCCACAGCAGGTTTTGGCCAAGTACGTCATATGCATAAATCCCCACTTAGTCAGGTCGTTTTGTGGTGGCTGGTACCATGCGGTTAATGCAAATTCCACCGTGAGTTCGTGAGCCTGGAAGGCACTGCACCTGTAGACGCAGAACTGCATTTCAGTTGCTCGGATAAGCTTCACGCCCACGCGCATTATTTAAACTATAATCAGTGGTTTCGAGATGATCTTAGTGTTTCCACGCTAATGCCAGTTTTGAAACACCGCGGATGATTAAATAATCGTGTTGATATACGAAGCCTTTGAAAGAATCATAAAAAATTGAAACATAAACGGTCATGTTAGTATATGTGATATATGTACCCGCCGCACTCAATCCTGTTTGTTCATTTTGTAGCTATTTATATATTCCATTGTGTGTTATCATGACGACAGTGACGCTATCATTTTGTTGTTTATATAGTGGGCTAATACTTATATAATTCATGATGTAAAACTTTATATAAGATGAATATGTAATTGAACAACATAGAGCTGATTTTGAAATGTATATTTAGAATAGTCCATGTATTTTCATATATAAGATATGCAGATTTATCTAGATATATTCTACTTAATTTTAGTAAGTTTGTATTTATAAATCGAAAGAATTATGTTGATGTGGCATGTTGTGGAAATATGATAATGATTATTAAAAGTCGGGAACAAAGAAGTCGAGGAATTGAGGCAGTATTAGTAGAAGTATAAATTTCTGACAAATTTTAATATCAAATGCAAATCAGGTCATTTAAAAATTTTATAAAATATTTGAAACAAAAGTTACAAAATTTTTTATCACTCCCAACTAATTAAAAGCAGTAAATTTCTAATTTCGAGTTTAAATGAGAAACTGTTATAGAAAGTTGGGTTTCATTTGATTTCGATCCAACAGTCGGTTTCTCGAGGGAGTCCGTTATGCCCAAACAGGTATGATCCCTCAGACAAGAGTTTAGATGTCCTGAAGGTCCCCGCTTCATGCCGGCATCCAGTTGTGTGCTCCTCGCGAAATGAAAGAAGAAAGTTTTAAGAGAAAAAGCCTAACTATTTCGCATTGCACCCATCAGTTATGCCCTCTCAAGGCACAGCCATTCCTGTGCGTACACATCATTCTTCTACTTCAAGAGTTATGCTCTCATTGACTTGCTGCCAAAGCCAAGTTATAGTATTTCGAATTCAGCAATATTATGAATATATTAAAACGTATTAAATAATGCGATGGAAATTCATCGTCATTATATCGAAGAAGTGTCAACCTGAAAATTCGGATTTGTTGTTCATATAGCGGTATCAGTACATTACTTAGCTATGTAACGTCGAGGTCGGTTCCTGGTGACACAAAACAGAGGCACCTGGCACTTCGGAGTGAGAGCGAAAGACGAGCGTCCGGTTTAACGCGCCAGGTGAGACCAGCACAACCCACGTATCGCCGCACAAGACGACCAGCCTAATCAGGATCAGGTCCCAGGGCAAATGGAATTGTGATGGGTATAAATGCTAGTAGTACCCTAAAGAGCTACAGAGTGGATATCGATGAGCGTGCTCAGAACAGTGCCGCCATTTTAGATGATGGTAAAGTGGTATCCGGTAGAGAGCCGTTATCTTGATAGAAAACTAAGAGATCTTTCACATGGTACAGAGGCGGTGAGGGTCTCTATTCTCGCTCCTACTTAAGATCGCGCCATGACCGGGGTGGGTGAGAGTATCAGAGAGCACACCCGAGGTGTGTTACTACGGAGTTCAAGAGAGAACTCATGTGAGAGATCTTCTGAAGCCAAGGTGATAAAGTCGGGGAAAGAGTTTTATAGATTGGATAAAGAGCCCTCAAATTCCGTGAGTGGACAGTGGCAGTTTCAGCTGATTCGCTTCGGTCTCTTCTCTTCAGAGGTCTGGTAACAAGAGAAGATCGCATTGCGTTGGGTGTCTAAACTCAAGTTAGGACCAAGACATTCGCATCACACGCCCAGATATGGGCAGCCGGTGAGGCAGAGCAGAGAGAGCAAAGTGCCACTCACTCAAGTCAAAGTCACACCAAGAAGAGGAGTTGACCTAGCCATTAGGGAAGAGCGTAAGATGCTCGGTGAGGCCGGGTCAAAGATAGTCAAAGAAGTTCAGTAGAAACAAAAAGCATCTCAAAGCGGGCCGAAGTTCTCGTTGGTCACCAGTGGTCTGTGAGCCGCAGAGCGAGATCGTATCAGCAGGCAGATGTGCCGTGGCACATTCGGGGCGGCGCCTTCGTGGTGCAGATCAAAAGTGCTTCGATGCCAGCCAGTATATTTCATGAGGGGATCAAGCCCGCAGCGACGCCAGCCGAGTCCGGCCGGTGCCAGCAGATGCCCACATTTCAAAGTGCACTTAAGCAGAGTCATGGACCTATTGGGAGCCCCCAGACCGAGGTGTGAGCTTACTAGTGTACGCAAATTATGAAGAAAGGTGTAGAGGTGGTGATACCCCTGGGAGACAAACTGGTGGACATCCAGCCACCTGAAGGGGACCAGTCAGCCCGACAGAGCACGCATCCACAGCGCCATGTTACCCTGTGATGTAGTCACTGTGTACATCAGCTTCTTTATCGATACCGACAGCCATGGTCGGCGAATCATATATCAAATCTCATCTTCTACTCTTATTCATGCAGAGAGTCTTAGATTGCAGACACACTCCAACCCAATGTATGGTAGTGTCATCATTCGTGATTCGCTTGTCGCTACTGAGTCCATTGGGAAGGCAAAGTAATCATAGTGTAAGCTTCCAGTTCTGTATCGATTCTGACAATTAGGACATTCAGCTGACTAATACATCATTCGGGCATGACTGTTAGCCAAACATCAATATACCTTCACTGCTGTTGCAGAGTCCAGCCTTTAGTCATCCCAGAACCTATGGATCTCGTGAGAGAGGTGAGATTTCAAGCAAGTTTAGAATCTAAATAATGCTACAAAAACAAGATGTTCAGAAGGCGTTAACGTATAATGGGACCTGGTAATTAAAGAGATGTAACAAGGTAAGTTCATAAGTGGAACTGTGCCCCGATGCTTCAGATTCACTGTATCATCGCCTACAGAGACGAATTCCCAGAGATGAGCTGAACCGCAATGTATCATCTCTATAAATATTGGATGGCACCATGAGCTAAAAGAATTGAGGTGCAAATGGAAGAATTGTTGAGTAAAGGAAACTGGATTAGAGTCGAGTACATCAGTAGGGAGCTCGGTGTTGTTCGTTAAGAAGAAAGATGGGAGCCTTCGTTTAATGCATCGATTATAGACACATTTCAAACAAAGTAACCATCAGAATCAGTATCCTTTGCGAGCGGAGTAATCCCCCATTTGATCAGCTACAAGGAGCTAAGGTCTTCTTGAAGATAGATCTACGATTAAAGTATCATCAGCTGAAGGTGCGTAGGGAAGATGTTCCCAAGACAGCCTTCAGAACTAGATATGGGCAGTATGAATTTTTGGTGATGCCATTTGGCCTAACCAACGCTCCAGCAGCCTTTATGGATTTGATGAATCGTGTCTTCGGACCTTATTTAGACAAGTTCGTCATAGTCTTCATCGATGATATCCTGGTATATTCAAGTAGTAAAGAAGAGCATGCAAAGCACCTGAGGATAGTATTACAAACTCTGAGAGAGCATCAACTCTATGCAAAGTTCATCAGTGCGATTTTGGTTAGATTGAGTATCATTCTTCTTGGGACATGTGGTATCATGCAGAAGTATTTGATGAACCCTCAGAAAATAGAGGCCATTGTAGATTGGAAACCACCGAGCATCAGCGAAGTCGAGAAGTTTCTTGGGTTTAGGCGGATTATTATAGAAAGTTCGTAGAAAGGGTTCTCGAGATAACTTCTCCCTTTGACGAGTTAACAAGAAAAATAAGAGAAAGTTCATCTGGTGGGGCTTTGTCGAAGCAGTTTCGATGAGTTAAAGCAAAGACTGACTACTGCACCAGTACTTACACTCCCCTCAGGAAGTGAGGGATTTACAGTATATTGTGATGCCTCAAGGCGAGGTTTAGGTTGTGTGTTGATGCAACGTGATAGAGTGATAGCTTATGCTTGACGATTAAAGAAGCATGAAGTAAACTATCAATGCCACGATTTAGAGTTAAGCCAATTGTATGTTCGCATTGAAAATATGCGACACTACCTCCCATGGAGTACCTTACGGGATCTTTGCGATCCTGGCTTTGCAATTATCTATTCTCCTGGGCTGAACATGAGACGGAGGAGGTGGATAGAACTCATGAACTATGGCGCACCATTGAATACCACTGAAGCAAGGCAAATGTAGTAACGGTTCGCGGGAAGCCCTCTAGTTCCCTAGCTTAGCTTAAAGAATACTTGACAATGCTAGTAGAACTGAGATCTATGGGGTCAAGGTTAGAGACAGGAGACTCAGGTACTCTAGTAGTAGCTTTTCATGTTCGGCTAGTGTTAGTGGACAGGGTTAGAGACTTGCAAGCTCGGGACCCGTATTTGATGAAATTGAGAAGCAAGATAGGGTGGACAACGAGTATGCTTCACCTTACGAGTAATGGGACAGTGTTGGGCGGGAAGATTGTAATGTCCCAGATGTTATAGAGTTGAAGAAAGAAATCATGGAAGAGGAACACTCATTAGCATATGTGATGCATCCAGGGAGTACTAAGATGTATCGGACTCTGAGAGACCACTACTGGTGGAGAGGTATGAAGAGAGAGATAGCAGAGTTCGTATCTAAGTGCCTAACTTGTCAACAAATTAAGATTGAACATCATAAACCTGCAGGTTTACTACAGCCTTTATCCATTCCTGAGTGGAAATGGGAAAGGATCACGATGGATTCGTGGCGGACTTTGAAGACACGGCTATGGACATGATGCTATTTGGGTTGTGTGGATAGATTGATGAAATTGACCCACTTCATTGCTACTAATAATACCTATTCCTGAAAGATATGCGCGATTGTATGTAGATGAGATTGTGAGGCTACATGGCGCACCGGTATCCGTGTATCGAGCGAAGTCCTTGCTTCACTTCTCGATTATGGTGAAGCTATAAGATGCCATAGGCTGGGATTACAACCGGTCTTGCTTTCCACCCGCAGACGGATGGCGATTAGAGAACACGTTCGGACTCTGAAGAAGATATGTTGAGAGCTGTGTGATGGAGTTTAAGGGAAGAGCTGGGATAATTACCTAGCATTGATAGGTTTGCCTGATAGTTATCGATTTAGTATTGGTATGGAACCTTATGAGGCATTGTATGGCGAGAAAGTGTAGAACCCGGTCTGTTGGGGCCGAGTGGGGGAGAAGATTAGTGGCCTTGAGATTGTCGAATCTGGCCAAGAAAGTAAATATGATACAGAAGCGGTTGAATGTAAGCAGCAGAGGCAAAAAAAGCTATGCAGACAATCGAAGATGAGATCTGAAGTTTGAAATGGGTGATCAGTATTCCTCTGAGTCTTGCATGGAAGGTATTTTGAGGTTCGGGAAGCGTGGAAAGTTAAGTCCATGATATATTTTATGAGATAGTAGACAAGGTGGGTGAAGTGGCTTATCGTTTGAGGCTACCGTTAGAGTTAGCCAACATCCATGACGTGTTCCACGTCTCCATGCTACGTAAGTATATAGCTGACCCTTCACATATTCTTAAGGAGCAACCTATTCAGTTGAAGGAAAACTTGACCTACGAGGAGCATCCAGTAGAAATCCTAGATCGTAGAGATCAAGTGTTGCGTAATAAAGTGATTCCGCTAGTGAAGGTGCTATGGCGAAATCATGGGGCAGAAGAGGCTACATGGGAGCTCGAAGCACAGATGCGTACCCAATACCCTCAGTTGTTGGAATAAGGTACGCAATTTAAATTTCGAGGACGAAATTTTTTAAGGGGGGAAGAAATTGTAAACCCCTAGTTTCGATCTATAACCTCTTAGTGTTAAAAGATGAATTAAGAATTAAAATAAATCTCTACATTAGATTAATTGAATCTCATGGCTAGAGAATTATCAATTTAAGGTTGGCGACTAAATTAGTTATGCTTGCCAGATCTGAGAGTATACAGTACTTGATCTTTGTGGGCGTGAGCATTAAGTGTCCCATTGTAATATTTTGGAGATGAAATTAGGAAATGATAAATTATGGAACCTGGAATTTTGGTGCTAGTGCAAGGGTACAATTGTGATTGACCATAAAGGACATGTAAGTCTAAAACAAGTAGAGATGGGCCATAATAGAAATAAAACAGGATTCTGATTGCAATATTAAAGAATTAAGGACCAACTTGCAAATTGGAAAATTTTAGAGGCTATAAATAGCAAGACAAACCAAAATCATATTTTGGTCTCATTTGGTTAGAGAAGCAAAAACATTAGGAGGAGGAGAATAGAGGAAAGAAGGCCAAGGAAGGAAGAGGAGGAAGAAGAAGGAGAAGACAAAAAAATTCAGGTATGTGTTTGCCTTGGAATCATGGGTAATTGAATTCTTAAGGTTTGGTATGGAGATTAGTTGCTCCTTTGGTCTAGGTTTTATGCAAAGATCACATAAACCTTTGAATTTGTTGGGGTTATGAGAGTTAAACCCCAATTGGTGGAAAATAAACATGGAATCATCAAATTATATGATGTTTAGAAGAATTGGTGGACCTTTGGGTGAATTCATAAGATTTTCACCTAGGGTTTTGTTGTATGGAGTTCCAAACCACCAATACAAGTGTTATGGAGTGGTTTGAGCCAGCTTTCATGTTGATTATTGAGGTATTACGATTTTGAGGATTGGTTGTAAAAAAAAAAAAACAAAGGAGAATGTTGGTTTTTTAAAGGAATTGCTGTCAAAATTTTGTAAAACCCCTGTTTTTGTTTTGGCTATAAATTAAGTTAGAATCATCCAAATGAATTGATTCCAATTGGTATAGAACCATAAGATATAGGGATACAAATGTATAGAAGGGAACAAGAGCAAATTGTAGCTCTAAGGCTCCCAAATATGGACTGAAAGGTGAACTCGTGTAGCTCACTGATTTTTGCTCTGTTTTGGGTATGGTTGTAGTGTTTTGGTCATAAGTGGAGTTTCACTCATCCAAATTGAGTGATTCAAAATTCTGGGTAAAATAGACTTCTATGGGAATAAGTTAGCTGAAGGAAGTTCAAACAAATTTTAACCCCAGAGTGCCCAGAAATATTTCCAAGGGGAGCTATGTGCAGATTCTGTTATGCCAATTTGAGTAATCTATATATAAAATACAATAACTTGAGTTTTGGTGATCAAAATTGGGTGATTCCAATTGGAGAAGAAACCTTAGAACCATAGCTTCAAATGAGTGAAGAAACAAAAGGCAATTTCATGTATTAGAAGGTGATAAGTGAGCGAGTAGGAAGAAGAGGAAACGAGGAAGCGGGCCAGTAGCGTGCTACCACCTTTGTTATGGGGCATCGTTTTGGTAAAAAATATAATTTAGTTCAAGCCTTCAGCACTTAAGCGGACCGTGGTGATCCTAAGGGTCAAAAACTAAACTTTACATAAAATCGGGATTAGAGTCTCGGTTGAGTGAAACAAGTTAGGAGGATATATAGAGAAAAATGGTCTTGGTGAGATTCTTGACCTTATAGTTGAGAATTGAAATTTTTTTCCACTAGTAATGATGAGGAATATTGTGTAGGTGGCCAGATGCAGGAGCGGCGTCCGAGCCTTGTAGAGGAAGCTTGACCGGGTAGTGGCCAGCGGCTTCAAGGTAAGTGGTTCGCCATAAGATCCTTTCAATTTCAATGCGATTGGTTGATGTTGAGTAATGAATATGGCCCAGTTAAGTAATCTAAAAGAAAATATTTGAAAGAGAGTTTTAGAAGTTCCAAAAGCGAGTTAGATTTGTGCTTTTGACACTAAAGTAAATGTAGTTTCAAAACCCATGTATATTTCTGCAAGATATAATGAGATTTAAGCGTTATGTGGCGATCACTGATAAGCTCAGATCGTAGTCATATGATAAGAAAAATTAGCACTACGCGACAATGCAGAAAATTCCGTCCGTGGTTACCGATTTCGCCGAGTATAAAGCGCTACGTTGGTGACAATTCCGCCGCGTAGTTGGCTATTTGTATAGTTTTGGCAGCTACGCGATGGCGATCGCATTCGCTCGTGGTGCCGGTTTTGGCACTACAATTGCGATGCGATAAATTCCGTATTGCTGGTTGCTTTCGTTGATAAGCTTTAGCGCCCTACGATGCCCGATCGCGATAAATTCCATAGCGTAGTGGTTGAGATGACTTAGTAAGCTTCACGTTGGCGTTAGTTTAATCGCGCGTGATGATTAAAATAATTAAAGGATATACATAGGGTTTTGAAAGAAATCATAAAACAAATGATAAATTGTCATGTTGATATATATGATATATCTTCATTGCACTAACTTGTTTGTTCATTTGTAGCTATTTATATTCCATTGTGTGCTATCGCGAACGACAGGACGTCATCATTTTGTTTATAGGTGGGCGATTTATGACCTATGATGTAAAACTTTATGTATAAGATGGATATGTAATTGAGCAAACATATATTTGGATTTTGAAATTGTATATTTGTAAATATCCATGCATTTCATATATGATGCATCTAGATATATTCTACTTAATTTTGTAAGTTTGTATTTATAAATGTCGAGTGAGTGTTGATGTGGCATGTTGGTGGAAATATGATAATGATTATTGCAAGGATTTGGGAATAAAAGAAGTTGGGAGGAATTGAGGTATTAGTAGGGTATTAATTTCTGACAGGTAAATTTTGGATTTATCAAAATGCGAAATTAGTTATCTTTGTCGAAAAATTTTATAAAAATATTTGAAACAAAAAAGTTGCGAAGATTTTTATCCTCCTGATAATTAAAGAGAATTTAATTTCTGAGTTTAAATGAGTAATAGGTTATAGAAAGTTAGGGTTTACTTCTTGGATTTCTTCGATCGAGCAGTCGGTTTCGGTCGTTGAAGTGCAGCGAGGATCCTCTGACAAGAGTTTAGATAAGATGCAGGAGGGTCTGTCAATATACATATCATTTCTTTTGAACATGATATTTTGTGAACAAAAGTTAATCTCTAAAATAGTGTTTTGTATATCATTTGTAAGGCATGAGTGCGCCATTTTTGTAAAATTTATTGTATAAAAGTAAATGTTTATAGGCCTACCATTTGAAAACGACTTCACGTTATTGAAACTCTAAATGAAATAGCCTTAAATAAAATGTTTTGATAAGATAAATGAAAATGAGTCGAAATGGCAAGACAGTTGGATCACGCCATTAGTCGGGCAGTTAGAGTCATGACACTTTTGAAAAAAACAAAAATAAATAAAAAAGTAAATAAAAAAAGAATTAGCGAGCATCCACTGAACGGTCGGATCGCGATCGGGTCGGACCGGAAAGGGGTGCTACACTTACTAAATCTATCCACAACCACAAAAATAGAATCTCTACCCCTTTTTATCCTAGGCAGCCCCAAAACAAAGTCTATTGATATACACCCACTTGGCTCACTGGAGCGGGTAAGTGTATACAACCCGTAGCTAACCTTAGATTTGGCCTTTCTACATGTAATGCATCTACCACAAATGTGAATGATATCTTTTTTCATCTTAGGCAAAAACAAATGCTCATGGAGACAGCGGAATGCTAGAGTCCATGACAACCTTTTTATTTCTGATGATTCTATTTTCTCTCTCATTTGTAAGTCAGGCTTAAAATCTCAAGCTTTTAGAATGTAGCTGACAACCCTGCAAATAGATCTATGTGTGGGAGATGGCCTTTTCCCCTTACTATCTTGAGGTCCACCGGCGATGCTTGAGTTTGGAGTGTTGATGTGCCTGAGCTTGGATTGTGGGCTGTTTGGTGGTTGTCGTTTCCTGTTCTCGGGTTGTGGGAAGTGCTTCTGTTTTTTTGCTGTTAGTTTCTTTGGTTTTTTTTGTGGCCTGTGCCGGGGATGTGGGCTGTTGTTTCTAGTTTGTGATGTGTTATCAGGTGGTTTTTGTATCGGGCTGATGCCCATTTCCTATGTTTTTAGGGGAGGTGTTGTCCGTTTTTCGTTTGCTCTGGTGGCCTTTGGCTTCTTGTATTGTTCATGGTTATTTGTTGGGCTCTGGCCTTTGGTAATAAATTCTTACTTATCCAAAAAAAACAAAAACAAAAAAATGCTCATGCACGATCTCTAAAGTTTTCCTAACACCAATGTTTCCCATCAGCCCCCCACCATGTGCATCACGGACCAACAATTCACGCATTCAACAATTTGGCACACACAACTTATTTCCCCTAAACAAGTAACCATCATGCTTATAGAATTTTTCAAATGTTGTCTTATCACATGCCATATATACATCAGCAAAATCAGCATCATTGGCATACATATCTTTCACATACTCAAATCCAAGCATTTTGGCACCTAAAGAAGTTAGAAGCACATACCTTCAGGATAAAGCATCAGCAACCACATTTTCCTTACCTTGCTTGTAGCGAATAACATAAGGGAAAGTCTCAATGTACTCCATCCATCTAGCATGCCTCTTGTTCAACTTACCTTAGCCTTTGAGATGTTTCAACGATTCATGATCCATATGGATTACAAACTCCTTAGGCCATAGATAGTGTTGCCAAGTCTCTAAAGCTCTAACAAGTGCATAGAGCTCCTTGTCATAAGTTGGGTAATTGTTTGCTCCTTTGACTTTTCAGAAAAATGCTATTGGTAAACATCTGCATCAAAACAGCTTCAATTCCTATTCCTGAGGCATCACATTCAATCTCAAAATTTTTGTTAAAGTCAGGTAATGCTAACATAGGTGTAGAACATAACCTTTCTTTAATAACAACAAATGCATTTTCTTGATCATTGCCCTAATGAAAACCAACATTCTTTTTAACAATTTCAGTGAGTGGTGCAGCAATTGTGCTAAAGTATTTAACAAACCGCCGATAAAAACTAGCCAAACCATGAAGGCTTCTTACCTCAGTGATGCTCTTAGGTGTTGGCCACTCCTTGATCGCCTTAACTTTCCCTTCATCCACTTCAATACCTTTTCCACTAATAACAAAACCAAGGAAAACAACTTTCTCCATGCAAAAATAACATTTATGAAAATTAGCATACAACTTCTCATTTCTCCAAAGCAATGACACACATCTCGGAATACTTTCGGCATGCTCTCACTCCCAAACTCTTGCTATACATTGAGATGTCATCAAAATAAACAATAACAGCTTTCCAGTGAATGCCTGTGAAACATGGTTCATCGATCTCATGAAAGTGCTAGGTGCATTAGTAAGACCAAATGGCATAACTAACCATTCATACTATCTATATTTAGTCTTAAATGTAGTTTTCCATTCATCACCTTCTTTCATTCTTATTTGATGATATACACTCTTAAGATCTATCTTACTGAAAATACAAGACCCATGCAACTCATCAAGCATATCATCTAACCTAGGTATAAGATGACGATACTTTACCGTAATGTTGTTGACAGCTCTACAATCAATGCACATACGCCACGTCCCATCCTTTTTAGGCATCAAAGTACTAGTACTGCACATGGACTCATGCTTTCCCTCACATATCCCATGCTCATCAACTCTTCAACTTGCCTTTGAAGTTCCTTTCCTAAGGGATTACTTCTATAGGATTTGGTGGAGATTTGGGATAAACCTAAGTATGAAATCAATTTAATGTTCAATACCTCTAATGGGTGGCAGCCTGCTAGGAACTTCCTTCAGGAACACATCCTCGAATTCCTGCAACAAAGAAACAGCCAAACTAGGAAGAGATTGATTAGTTTCATGGTTAGTAGGGTAGGATTCCTTGTATACCATAAAATTCATTGGTTGATCTGTCATAAAAGCCTTCCTAACCTCACTTTCTTTTGCATAGAAATGCATTTTTGTTTTTCCCTTTCTCTCAACTGATTCTTTTGCACTCTTTTTCTTTTCACTCTCATTTTTTCTTGAAGTTTCAACCTCACTCTTTATTTTTTTTCTCAATCTCACTCAGCAATTTCATTTGATCCTCATAGACTTGCTTTGGAGATAAAGGAACAAGTGTAACTAATTTACCATCTTTTACAAAGTTGTACCCATTTCTAAACCCATCAAGCATCACCTTTTGATCATATTGACGTGGTCTCCCCAATAAGATATGGCCAGCATGCATAGAAACCACATCACAAAGCACTTTGTCACTGTACCTCCCAATACTGAAAGACACTAAGACTTTCTTATTCACCTTGACATCCCCACAATCATTCAACCATTGCAGCTTGTAAGGCCTCGGATGTTTCAACAAAGGCAAGCCCAACTTCTCAACAAGGGTATTTCTAGCAACATTGGTACTACTTCCCCCATCAATGATCATACTACATACCTTGTTGTTAACACTACATCGAGTATAAAATATGTTCTTCCTTTGTTGGTCTGTTTCATCCACCTTGATTTATGTATTAAGAGCATGCCTAGTAACAAGAAGTTCTCCTTCCTCAGCTTATGCTTTCGCATCATCACAACTAACATCTTCCAAAGGTGGCATATCATCACTATCATTCTCACTTGCGGTCTCCACTTCCCCGTTGTCTTTCATAATCATCACCCTTTTGTTTAGACATTGTGAAGCAATATGACTTGAACCCAAACATTTGAAACATTTAATGTCACGATTACGATTGACTTAGGTTTCAAATTTACCTTTATGCTTGGTAAAGCGATTCGTTGGCATGGTAGGGTTTTCGGAATCAACAATAGTTGTAAACCTAATTCCTCCAACTACCTTAGTCTAGCTACTGCATCATAGTGGCTCTAGGGTCGAACACAGGGATGGGTTTTCTTCGTGTAGGTGACTTACAATTGGTTCAAAATGGTGAATTCATTTTGGATTTGGGGCTTTTGTAAAAACAATGGATTTTGGTGGTGGAAAACTGAAAATAAAGTGAAGTGGAATATAAAAGAGAACTCCTTGAAACATTAGGCTACTGGGTTTGGGTTCAAAGGGTGACTGAGGGGTTCTCGGGCCTATTTCCTCGCGTTAGTGAGAATGACCTATAGTCATTTCCCGAACCGAATCTTCATTTAGCTATAAAACCTAAACCCTAATAATTTTCCTTTTAAGAGATGCCATTTATTGAGCATTAACGCTCTCATACAGTGAAAACCTAACTCCCTGACCCATCTTACAATGACTAATAAATGGTAACTAACGAATCTCAGTGGATCTAGCAATAAGCATCCACTAAACCCTAAAAGATTGCCAAATGCGGTCATTGAGGTGAATCGAGTTTGAACCTAATTAATGCAAAACAAAGACATAAATTTCAATAAATGCATGCGTTAAAAACATGAGAAACCTTAGTTACCTCAAATCCGTAACCCAGTAGCCCTCCTCTTCAAGGATAAAGGGGGTTTATCCACTCATCCTCTGAGTTGTCATCCTCATAGAGTTTTTGGCAGCCCAGAAAGTGAGAGAAAATGAGAGAAAAAGAAAGAAGCTGGAGAAAAGGTGGGAGACCTGAAAGTTTTGCGCCAAATTTTATTAGCCAAAAATAATATCCCAAAAAGTCTGTACAAATGGGCTTATATGCTACCCAAGATAACCAAAATTACAAAAATGTATTAAATGCCCACTATTACATAAAGGGCAATTTAGGAAAATTACATAAAATGGTGAGTCGTAGTTGACAGTATGGTGAACCAATTTGTGAGTTGCGAAAATTTCGCAGCCCTGCTCCTTTCTTCTGCTACTCCATTTCTTCTTGGTTTCTGCTTTCTTTTCTTCTAGTTTCCAACCTACAGCTATGAATTCGATTTGGATTCTTCATGATCGAGCTGACTCAACAATTTTGGCGAGTTAGCTTACCTGAGCTCTGAAATTTGCCCGCAATGCGATCAGTAGTATAGCAAGGACCTTAATGTGCCAATCGGGTTAATTAAGTTGATTAGTACACAAAAATTGCTCAAAATCTGCATTGACAGGGTTCAAAATAGCACTATTTGGGTACTAATCACTCCCCTCAACCGACACATTTCTAGTCCCTTAGTAATGAAAGAAAGAGAGAGCAACCAAAACAATATCAAAATTATGTTCACAAAAATGGAATTTCAAAAAGAATGTGAATGAGTAATGCCCAACCCTCAATAAGAATCTCCAAAACCCCAAAAAACCATCTCGAGATAGTGAATGCCATACGAATCAAGCAATAAAAAGAGTTTCCTTCTAGAAGAATCAACCTAGAACTTTCACCAAAACCTAGTATTTATATGATCAGTTTTCTTGATAGCGCCCAAGCTGGCAATACCCCCAGACTAGCTACAGCCACAGCCTAGTACACTAACCAACCTAAATGGTCGGGACCCTCTTATTCCACAATTCTTTTTGCGTTGTAGGGGGTGCAATCTTTGAAAATCAGCTTCACCAAGGTCCATAGCAGGGATCCGCAATGACTCTGACTTGATTAAGGCATAGGGCATCAAGTCATAAGGATCTTTCAACCATAAACTCTTCAGGTTTCACCCTGGACTTTGAATGATTTCGAGACTCCAGCACCTACAACTTGTTAAACTCCACCCATCCACCCATGTAACGAGAGACAAAGTCCGCGACTCCCAACCAGTTAGCCTTAGGGCACTAGGCTTTAAAGACTTTCGCCATATACCCCTCGGACCGTGCTCTAGTTTCAAGGCAAAGCGTTGCAATTTTTCGTTTCTTTTTTTTTTTCTTTTTTTTTTCTTTTTCACTTCTTTTTATTTTGGAAGACTCATTGGCCTTCTTTTCATGGGGGTCCCTAACCTATTAAAGGTGGTCAACAATACTAGGGCAGGCTTTTGCAAGGTTTAGGAGGCTAGGTAGTTTTTCAGCTTATTGTTGAAACCTAATGTGTATAGTATGTGGTTAGCTATAGGTGGAAGAAAAAGGTTGAAAGCAACAAGAATTCAACTTATCATCCACTCAATTAGGCATGGAACCAATCTAACATCAAAAGAATTGGACAATGTTTCAATTTTCAAACTGCAAGCTAGGCAAAACACAAAAAAAAAAAAAAAGAAATGGGTGCAATTTTGAAACTGTATGGTATGTATAAAAAGAGATATGACTATATTTTCAGCTTTACAAAAAGAAACTAACAGCTAGCCACTGAACAACACAAAATGGGCTTGCTCAAAATAGTAACAAAAGCATAAATGTAAAAGCCACTTCCTTCGCTAGCTCTCCCCCCCAACCAATTGTCACATTGTCCGCAATGAGGCTCGAATTGGAAAGTAAGAGAAGGAAATGCTACCTCCTCAGTGGTGTCCAGCTGGTGGGATGTCATCCTCTCCTTCTAGAGCGGGCTTAGGAGCTCTTGATATTTAGAGCATGCTACCCTCTGCACATATTCTTTGTTGCAGCAAGAAGGTCCAATGAGGCTATTAGGGGAGTAGGATGGGTGGGTGTTGCTAGCTCTCTTTGGAGGATGGCGAAGAGGCACAGGCAGGCAACGGTAGAGAGAGGTCGGAGTGGTAGGGAGTGACTACGAATCTGCATGAGGATGGCGTGGTTCTGTGCGAGCAAGGCGATGGTCTGGGCGATGGCGGCCTCTGTGCATGACATCTTCTCAGCTAAGGTAGTATGGGTAGCCATAAAAGATGCGCATGTGGTTGAGAAGGTGCGGACTGCATCCATAATAGCTAGGAAATCCCGAGGGGATATGAAGATATGCTGCAAAGGTGGTGCTAACGTACTGGGTCTAGCTGAGTCTGAAGGAGCTGGAGGCACTGGAGGTGCAGAGGATGCAGGTGATGTAGGTAAGGAAGCAGTGACTACTAAAGCTGTAGATACTGGAATCTGGGGCTCCTCTATATGCACTGTAGGAGGTGGCTGATCTTTTGTAGGATGGTCCTCTGTTGGCTGATCCTCAGCTCGGTCCGGGGGTGGGAAGTGATGCGCACGGGGCATAATCTTCCTCTTGTTATTAGTGAAAATGGCCTCGCAATCTCGACGGTGCTCTAGCCGGGGCTCAGCAGGAAAACCAAGATGTTCTAACACCTAACAGAGTAGTCTCGGGAACATGAGGGGAATGGACTCAGCCTGAGTCAGGGTCCTACGATGGACCTTGTCCTCAAAGTGGAACAAGGAGGTCATGATGAGCTCGGCAGGGCTGAACCAAAAGCCCTTAGAGATGCGATATAGAGCCTCAGGGGCGCTCCTGCTTCTGCATACTAGATCTTTGGAGTGGAAATAAGTTGGGCCGCGAGTATGTGGTCGATAGGAGTAAACTTCGAGGAGAAAACTGCCTTTGGGATAGGATAGATCTTGTTGTTGTGTCCACGGATAGAATCGAACCATCCTAAGGCCCGAGGGGTGGAGTGCTGTCTATACTCAGCCCAGAGTTGGCGAGAGACGGCAGAGGTGAATCTTAGGCTGTAATGCCGGCGACCAAAAGTGTCCCTCGCAGGCTATCAATAGAAAGTGGATGGGAAATGAGATGGGGACTACTTTGGATGTCATAGTGTGGTAGAACTCAATGACCACTCGGGAGTAAAAAAACTCGAGCGGGGTCATGAAAGGCTCCGGGAGTACCGGCTACCTGGCCCGCATGGAATCTGCCGGAACTCGGGAAGGCGGCTGCGGCGGGTATGTCATAAAGTCTCTTCGTCTGACTCCTTACGATCAAATTTCCTGTAATGGGGCCACGATGGAAGAAAGGTCTTTTGATAATCGAAGCATGGGATAGATCCAGAGGGAAGTCAACAACTGGCCCCTGAACCAGTGGGGATTGAGGCACCTGGGCCCGCGAACTAGATGACTCACCTGGGCCAGAAGTCTTGGCCCTCTTTGGAGGTGGGGCCCTCTGAGAAGGCCCGCAGTGAGAAGGAGATGGAGGAGTAGGCCTAACCCTCATATTATACCTGTGTGGGGCAGGAGCAGCAAGAACAATGGTTGGAGCCACATTGGTAACTGCAACAGCATGAATGGACAGACCGATGGCAGGGACGGTTGTGGGATTAGTGGCAAAAGGACCAGCAGTAGGCGGAGCGGCGCCGATAAAAGGAGGGGAGGAAGGCCGCACACGAGGCCTAAAGTTGTGCCCTCCACGGGTCTTTGCCATGTTTGGATTAGGGAAGATATGGAGAGGGCGGATAGATTCTCTTCTTCAGGAAAGGAGATGAAATGAATTAACAAGAAAGGGGTTGGGGTTTATATAGAGGGAGTAGGGAAGGTAGAAGGTTTACCTTATTTAGTGTCCAAAAATGGACACTAAAAAATAGGTTCATAAATCTGGGATACAGGAAACGAAAAGTCACTGGGAGATGAATAAATGAAAGAGACCGAAGGAACCTGAAAGCGAGGCGAAAATTTTATAGGTTGTGGGAGATTTAGGAACACTACGAGGAATTTAAGTGGGTTGTGAAAGTGCCGGCACCTGTGAAATTTCACACGTAATTTGCAATTTATTAACCAGACAGGCAACTCTTTGCAAAATAGATACCAAAAAAAAAAATAACATAAGTTAAAAGCGCGAGCTGAAACTAAGCTCTGACTAAAAAAACGCAAGCAATTAAAATTCAAATAAAAATGGAGTGGCATTTCAATCTCAATGGAGACCAAGCCAACTCAGAGTAGCCAGATAAACTTATGGAGGGTTAATGATTCGTGCCACGGTAGGGTGATTCGGAATCAACAAAATTTGTAGTCCTAAGTTCCTCCTGCCCAGTAGTCAAACTCTTTGCAGTATAGCGGTCTAAGAATTCGAACACGGGGATGGGTTTTCATCCACATGGAATGGCTCGCATGGTGTTGAAAATGGTGAAGCTTTTAATTTGGAATTTTGGATTTTTGTTTAAAATAGTGTGAGTTGTTTGACTGATGATTAATTGTAAAAAAAACTGAAAGTGAAATGAGAAAAGGTAACTTTGAAGGTTTAGGTCACTAGCTTGACAACATGGGGGTAACAAGTGTCCTCGGGTTTTATCCTCGCGTGCCAATGACAACCTGCAGTCAAGCCATATAGGATCTTTGTTTAACTAGAAAACCTAACCTGGGAATCACTCTATTTGAGTCAACACAGGTAATATGCATCTATAGCTCCTTTCGGGTTGAAACCTTAGCATTGACTTCATTTAAGGTGAGAAACAAGTAAAGGCCATCTAAAAACGACCAGTACACATCTAGCGATAAGTATACTACTTTGTATCCTTTAAAGCATATGGTAAGTATTGGCTGAAGCTTGATGACATTAAATGATCTTGACCCTAGTTTGAGAGATAGAACCATAAATCGTGCACAGCAGCATTTAACACATGAGGACAACCTGCGGCTACCTGACCAAGCTAGCTACCTTCTCTTCAAAGCTAAGAGCTTAGCCAAGCATCTCTTGAGTTGTCATCCTGAAGGGTTGTTGGTAGCTGAAAATGAGAGAGAAAGAGGGAGAGAAGAAAAAACAAGCCCTAACTGAAGGCTGGGAGATATTTACATAAAAATGAAAATGTGCCAGATTCTTAGGGTTACAAAATGGAGGGGCTTATATAGGCCGCCCAATGTATGAAAATGGCCTAACATTTTAGCTAATACAAAGGGACAAAGTAATACACCAAAATGAAGTCGGTTGGCATTAATTACACAAAGATGATAAAACGGGGAGGTTTAGCTATGCAGAAACGATTTCATTGGAGTAAGCGAAAATTTCGTAAGCTATTGAAATTGGCTAGTAGCAAATTACCTGAGATCATGAATCGGAGAATTTAAGCTATGCCTTGCCAATTTATTTAGCTAAGCGAGAAATTTATTTAACTAGCGAAATTTTTTTAGAAGATAACAAAATGTATAATTTCGCTAGGCATAATTGATTAATAGAGATTTGAAAATAAGCGAGAATTTCTCAATTTAGCTAGGATTGCGAATTTTAAGCTATGATTGCGAATTTTAGCGATCAGTAGTGGCAATCATGAAATTCTGGTTTGCATATTCTTCACTTTGCACACTGCATCTTACTTTGCATCCATTTTCATCACTTTGCCTTCATTTCCTTCATTAATTTACGATATGTTTGATGGTGATAAATGGGTTCAATCTTCATAGTTCAGCACATATATCGATATTGAACTCTCAGGTATGCAAAACACAGTAAAACAGCAATAACTTAAAAATAGCATAAGTGATACTAAGTAGACCCTAACACTTCAATTGGCTTAATTGACATGATTAGTGCACAAAAAGCACTCAAAACCTATCTCAAATAGGGCTCAAAATAGCACTTTTTGGGTACTAATCACACCCCCCAACCGAAACGTTGCTAGTCCCTTAGCAATGCAAAAACTAAAAGGATATGCATGCAGTGATTTTCAAAAAGTTTATGATTAGTGTATGTACATATAAACACTACCTTTAAAATGAAGAGTGACACCAAGTTTGAAAACCGATATGAAAACCAAGAAACCATACAAGAACAATTTATAGGTCAATATTGGATCCAAGGCTCTCAACTTTGAATTTTACCAAAGTCTAATGGTTCTTTATGTAACGGATCGAACCCGATAAATTGGAAAGTGTCCCCAGCAACGACATGTGCCAAGTTGTTTGAACGACCTAGATAGGGATAGTTCTCTTTTCTATCATTATTCAGCTATTGTGAGGTGCAGTGCTTAAAATCCGGCCACCCAGGTCGGGTGTAATGGGGTTCACCAGGTGACCAGCCCGATTAAGGGTTTAGGGCATCGGCGAAGGATCACTTGACCCTGAACTACAGGACTTCTGGGACTCGGGCGCCCGAAATCAAAGCACACAATTCGTTTAAACTCTACCTATCTACCCATGTAGAACACTAAATCGATGACTCCCCAACTAGTGGCTATAGGCATGGGCTTGAGCTTTAGCCATATGCCCTCGGGCCGTGTTCGGGTTTCAAGAGCAAAGTGTCACGACTTTATTTTCTTTTTCTTCTTTTCTTTTCTTTTTTCTTTTTGAAGACTACATTGTTATGCAAATGTAGGTAACACAAACCTATCCTAGGTTGCCAGCATGCCTAAGGCCGTAGTGCAAAGTGAAAGGAGGTATACAATTCTGACCTAATTGAAACAATCGGTGTGGAATTGTGAATTGGCTTAAGGGAGAAATGTTCAAGTTGAGCATGCTGGAACTTCAAGCGTCAAAATTTCTTCAAACATGGAATTTGTTCCTAACATAAAGGGTAACTTACAATGATTCAATTTTCCAACAAAGGCAATTCAATTGTCCAATTAAAGCAATTCAATTGTTCAATTGAAGACAAAACGATTACATGGTAAGGCACAAAACATGATATGCAAAAATTTGTATGATTCATTATATATACTGAATAGCTTTTAGTATAGCAAATGGCTGATACATGAATACAAGGCTAAACATACAAAAGTATCCTTTGCCTACTATGGCTATACATAAATCCTAATCAAAATTAGTAAATGATTGATAAAAATTTGGTAACTATACAAAAAACATAAGAAACACAACCACATGTGTTGTGGTGGTGGTGGGTCTATAGCTAACTGCTTTGCTGCGGCTTGACACATCAGGTGTTAACGCTGCTACGGATTCATCTCACGATTCAGGAACATCTTGAATGCCCAAATGTGTCATGATGCAACACGGCATGGAGTGACAGGTGGGCCAACTCTCTGATCTGTGCTGCACGGAGTAGCGGCGAAGAACAAATAGCATCCTACTTTGACCGCTATCTCGGTGGCATGAGGCGTACTCCGGCGAATGATGTGAAGTATAGGATGGGCCAGGAGTATCGGCTGCAGCTGCTGAAGTAGAATGTGGAGGAGGAGACGGAGGGGACATATGCGGGGCGAATTCCCTCGTACCTCGGGCTCATGGGCATGACTATCATCTCTGTGAGAATGCTCGGCCTCTGGAACTGGAACCTCCTCCCGGTCCTGCTGCTGGAGGATAAAGGATATAGGTATGACCATCGCTCTCTCCATCGAGCCAGGGACTGAGGGCACTGGCCCCTCGAGCTCTGGCACAGGCTCCTCTAGGGAGGCCCATGCTGGGGACAGGCACGCAAGTAGCCTCGGCATCGCGAGTGGGAGACTCTGCTTGGGCAGGCCACTGGAGTGGACCTTGTCCTCGAAGTGTAATGGGGAGGTCATCACCAGCTCGGAGGGACTAAACCAGTGTCCCCTCCCAGAGATCCCAGATAAGAGCCTCCCGGGGATGGCCCCCTCGGTTGGTTGAAGGCCTTGATCTTTGCCGGCTTCCCTTAGGTCGTTTCATCCCCATTACATGGAGGGTTTCAGCCACATAGTTCAAAAAGTCCATGGCTTCATCAGGGTTTTTGCTTTCAGTTACCTCCTACGTAGTCTCCGATAGTTGCTTCATGGTTGGAGACATACCATCATATAAATGGTTCACTAGCATCCATGTATCAAAACCATGGTGTGGACATGCATTGATGGTCTCTATGAATCTTTCCCAACATTGGTAGAACCTCTCACCATCTTGAGCTGCAAAGGTGTAAATTTGTCTCTTAGGTGTTGGTCTTATGAGCAACGAAGAATTTTGTAAAAACTGCGCTGCGGCTATTGTTCTTATGGTTACAAGGCGCGATTGAGTTAAGCAAATCTTGGCCTTGTCACTTTAGAATTCGTGGAAATACCTTGACTTTAGAAAATCCATGTCAAATCATACCTTCCTTAAGGTTGTGCAAACCTCCTCAAAATCCCTTATGTGTGTGTATGGATTTTCATTTTCCATACCATGATATGTGGGGAGTAGGGGTACTAAATAAGGCCTCACTGCTACATCTTCAGCAGGAGGTATGATGCAAGAAGGGGCACTAACTCTAGGAGGGTGGATGTGGTCCCTCATCGATCTATAGGCTGTTGGATTCATTGGGGTACTTGGGCGACTCTATTTGTTCCTCGGACCAGAGGATCCATTTAGTCTATTAGCTGCCCAGTTTCTGACTTTGTTCAATGGTGTCTTGATTCTCTGTAGTCTACGTGTCTCTCTTTCCAGTGGTGAATAAACACAGTACCTGGCGAGACATAAAAAAATAACCCTGAAACAAACTTACGAAGGGTTGTGTAGCTAAAATAAAAGTGACTGTAAAAAAAAAAGCAAAAGCAGGTCTGGATTCTTTTGCCAAAAGTGATGAACACTTGCGATTCTGACCGGCTGATTCAAAAAGGGTTAAAAGGTCACCTTAAGCTTGTGATGTTAATCACAAATTACACTTCAACTTATCAAACGCGTAGTTTGGCACCATCGACAGCGGCGCCATTTGATTAGTGCGGTAGGGTGATTCGGAATCAACAAATTTATATTCTAAGTTCCTCCTACTGCCCAGTAGTCAAGCTCTTTTCTTAGTGCCTGTGATCTAGGGTCGAACACGGGGATGGGTTTTCATCCTATTAATGACTCGCATCGGTGTTGAAAATGGTGAAGCTTTTAATTTGGAATTTTGGATTTTTGTTTAAAATAGTGTGAGTTGTTTGACTGATGATTAATTGTAAAAAAAACTGAAAGTGAAATGAGAAAAGGTAACTTTGAAGGTTTAGGTCACTAGCTTAATGACATGGGGAGTATGAAGTGTCCTCGGGTTTTATCCTCGCATTATAATGACAACCTCTAGTCGAGCCATAGCAGGATCTTTGTTTAACTAGAAAACCTAACCCTAGAATCACTCCTATTTGAGTCAACACGGGTAATATGCATCTATAGCTCCTTTCAGTTTGAAACCTTAACATTCAACTTCATTTCAGTGGCTCGTAAAGGCCATCTAAAGAGCAACAGTACATCTAGCAATAAGTATGTATCCTAAAGAAAGCATGGTAAGTATTGGCGAAAGCAAATGACGTAAATGATCTTAAACCTAGTTTGAAGATGGGAACCATAAATCTGATGCACATGACATTTAACACATGAGGGCTGACACACGACTACCCCTGACAAGCTAGCTACCTTCCTCTTCAAAGGTAGAGGCTTAGCCCAAACATCTCTTGAGGTTGTCATCCTGGGTTGTTTGGTAGCCTAGAAAATGAAAAGAGGAGAGAAGAGAGAAAAAACAAACCTAACGAAGTGGGAGATATTTACATAAGAAAATGTGCGAAAAGATTCATAGGGTTACAAAATGGAGGGCTTATAGGCCGCAGTATGAAAATCTGAAAGCCTAACATTTTAGGCTGTACGAGGGCGAGTAATACACCAAAATGAAGTCGGTTGGCATTAATTACACAAAGATGATAAGGCAGGAGGTTTCGCTATGCAGAACAATTTCGCTAGGTAGCGAAAATTTCGCTAAGAGGCGTGAATTTAACTGATAAGAAAAATTGCACAAAGATAAATGAATGAATTCGCTATGCCAACGCAATTCCTTTAAAATTGCGAAATTTAAGCTAACTATGAAATTTTTAGAATAGAAAAAATGTATAATTTCGCTAGGCACAATGATTAGCGAATTTGAAGCCTAGCGAAATTTCTCAATTTATTGGGATTCATGAAAATTTTTCGCTATGATTGAAAATTTTCGCAATCCGGCTCAAAACCACGCAATCATGAGATTTCAGGGTTGCATATTCTTCAGCACTGCTGCATCTTTCCATGCATCATTTCATCACTTTGCCTTCATTCCTTCATTGAATTTGATATGTTTGATGGCTGATAAATGGGTTCAATCTTCATAGTTCAGCACATATATCGATATTGAACTCTCAAGGTATGCAAAAACCTATAAAACAACCAAAAATAACCTCGAAATGGCATAAGTGATACTAAGTAGACCCTAACACTTCAATTGGCTTAATTGACATGATTAGTGCACAAAAAGCACTCAAAACCTATCTCAAATAGGGCTCAAAATAGCACTTTTTGGGCACTAATTAGTTAAGGAGGGGGATCTCCTCCTTGACTGTTGTGAACTGCACTACATAGGGCTTTAACCTTTGCCCAATGACTTTGAATATCCTGCTATCCTTGGAATTTAGTAGGTCTACTGATCCATTAGGATGAACTTGATGGATGATGAATGGACCAGTCCATATTGACTTGAGCTTGCTCGGGAAGAGGTGAAGCTTGGAGTCATAAAGCAGCACTTGATCTCCTTGCTTAAAATTTTTGTGAGCTATCAGCTGATCATGCCATTTCTTTAATCTTTCTTTTAAAATATTCGAGTTCAAGTCCAGGTTAAGCTTTTTGATTGCCTACCCTTCCTTATATTCAATCTCCATAGGCAGATGGCATGCCTTGCCATAGACTAGGCGATAGCGAGACATTCCAAGGATGGTCTTGAAGGTTGTTACTACGTATGCCTGAGGTCAGGTAATCTAGATGCCGGTCTTTCTGTTGGAGTTCACCACTTTCATGATATGGTCTTGATTTCCTGTTAGTAGGCTCAACTTGACCACTAGTTTGAGGATGGTAAGGGGTGGCCACTTTGTGTTTTACACCGTATTTAGTCATGAGGTTCTCAAAGGGTTTGTTGCAAAAATGTGAACCTCCATCACTGATTATGGCCTTGGGAACCCTAAATCAGGAGAAGATGTTTTCTTTTAAAAATTTAAGCACCACTTTGTGGTCTGACGTCTGTGAGCACTCTTGACCTTTGCGACACATGAAAGTCGGCTCCCACGATATGTATATATCGAAGGAAGAGGAAATGGCTATAAAGTCGATGCCCCGAGCATCGAATATATCGACCTCACCCAAATTGGGTTTAGAGGCATCATGTGGCGGTGAAATCTTTCTAATCTTTGGCATCGTGCGTTCTCGGCATATGATGTGGGCATCCTTGAGAGAAGGCCCGATAGAACCCCCGAGATTGGAGCACTTCGTGGAGTCTTGGGAAGCAAAATGACCTCCACATGCATTCTCATGGCAGTGATTGAGTATTCCTTGTTGTTCTTCCTCAAGCACACATCTTCTAATTATCTGGTTAACACAATATTTGAACAAGAATGACTCTTCCCAATAATAGAAATGAATCTTTGCAAAGAAGAA
Source organism: Tetrastigma voinierianum (assembly GCA_016808115.1). Lineage (NCBI taxonomy): Eukaryota > Viridiplantae > Streptophyta > Magnoliopsida > Vitales > Vitaceae > Tetrastigma > Tetrastigma voinierianum. Next base: position 239,308 of record JAEQBH010003140.1, on the reverse strand, counting down.
CTTCTTGTCTTGTGCCTTCCAATCAACTGGAATTTCTCCTGTTGCCAAGAAATTGGCAATGTGAGCATATCATGGGGTATTTTTATTTGCGAGGGCTCTTGAAACTCATCGTGATTGGGGGATATAGATTGTTGTGTGCTATTGTTAGTCTGGAAAGATGATCCGCCACAACATTCTCCACCCCCTTTTTATCTTTAATCTGCAGGTTGAATTCCTAGAGCAGAAGGAGCCATCTAATGAGTCTAGCCTTGGCATCTTGCTTGGTAAGGAGGTACTTCAAAGATGAATGAGTATGTCCGACCCCATCAAGTATGCGTGAAACTTATCCAAGGCATAAACCATTTCCAACAGCTATTTCTCTGTTGTGGTGTAGTTCCTTTGTGCCTCATTCAAAGTCTTGCTTGCATAGTAAACCACATAAGGTTTCCCATCCTCTCTCTGCCAGCTCAGATGCTTGAATCCTTTCGCGTCGCACATAACCTCTAGTGGCGCTCGATTGGGGGCCCTCACTATTGGTGCAGTGGTTAAGTAGGCTTTAAGCTCCTCAAAGCTCCTTTGCAGTCTTCATCCATTACAAATTTGCATCCTTTCGGCCCGACTTGTAAAGGGTTTAGAATTTTCTAGAAGTCCTTGATGAGACCTCCATCAAACCCCTGACATGTCAGAGTGCCTCACGGTTTTTCACATTTGTGGGGGAAGGAAGTTTGGAAATTAACTCAATTTTCTCCTTGTCAACCTCAATTCCCCTGTTGGATATTATATGTCCTAGCACAATTCCTTGGTTGACCATAAAATGGCATTTTTCCCAATTCAGCACCAAATTTTTCTCAATGCACCTATGTAGGACAGTTTCAAGGTTGATCAAACATTCTTCAAAACTACCCCCATAGATTGTGATGTCATCCATGTAGACCTCGTAATGCGCTGCAGATCGTTGAAAATCACGAGCATGCATCTACGGAATGTAGCGGGGCATTGCATAGGTAGAAGGCATTCATGCAATGGCATAAGTCACAAATGGACAAGTGAGAGGGCAGTGTTTTCTGGTCTTCTTCTGAGATCTCAATGCGGAAGTAACTTTGAATAGCCATCAAGCGATAGAAGGGGTGCCCATAAATTCTCTCAAGGAGTTGATCCATAAAAGGTAATGGGAAGTGATCTTTTCTTGTCACTTCATTCAGCCTCCTATAATCAATGCATACCCTCCGACGTGGTAAATTTGTTGTTAGTACCCAAAAGTGTATTTTAGGCCCTATATCAGATAGGTTTGAGTGCTTTGCACTAATCATGCCCGATTAATACCCGATTGAAGTGTTCAGGTGTTCTTAGTATCACTTATGTCGTTTAGAGGTTATTTTTGGTTGTTTTGCAGGTTTTTGCGTACTTTGAGAGTTCAATATCGAGACATATGCTAAACCATGAAGATTGAACCCATTCATCAGCCATCAAACATACCAAAAATCAAAGAATGAAGGCAAAGTGATAAAGTTGGTGCGTATAGGAATTGGTAGGCCGTGCGAGTGAATCAGCGATTCAGAGAATTTCGCTAAGATTGCGAAAATTTATTGGGATTGCCGAAAATTTAGCAATCATATGAAAAATTCGCAATCTAAGCGAGTGGCGAGAATTTAGCTAGACCTAAAAATTTAAGCTAACCAGCCTTGTTCTGGCGAAAAATGCGGTTTATTTATCACTAAATTTAGCTAAGCTGCGAAATTTAGCTAACTAAGCGAAATTGCCGAGTGCTGGCGAGTCACTGGAAATTTAAGCTATCTCAATGCAATTTCGCTACCTAGCGAAAATTTCGCTAGCTAGCGGAAATTGGCACATTCTTCAGAAGTGTGCCTTGTCATCCTTTATAGTGGCTAATGAGCTTCATTTTTGGTGTATATTACTTCCTTGTCCCTTATTTTAGCCAAAATGTTAGGCTTTATTGTAGTTTCACATAATGGGTGGCCTATATAAACCCCCATAGTTTTTGTAACCCTAAGGAAGAAATTGGGGACGATCTTTAGCCTGATTTTCATTTTATGTAAATATCTCCATGACTCAGTTAGGGTTTGCTTTTCTCTCTTCCTCTCTCCTCTTTCTCTCATTTTCTAGGCTGCCAAACAACCCTCTTGAGGATGTGACTCGAGATGCTTGCTAAACCTCTTTTCTTTGAAGAGAGGAAGTGGCTAAGCTTGGTTGTGGGCAATTACGGGTTGTCCTCATGTGTTGAATCTTCTGAATTACTATTTATGGCTCCAATCTTCTCAAACTAGGGTTGAATATCATTTAATGTCATTAATTTGTGATAACACCATGCTTTGAATCAGATGTGTACTTATTGCTAGATGCCTTTGTGGTTTTAGATGGTCTTTCTGAGCCCGAAATGATGTTGAATGTTAGGGTTTTAAAGCGAAAGGAAATTTTGTGGAGTCATGTTACGTGTTGACTCAAATAGGAGTGATTCTAGGGTTAGGTTTGCTAGTTAAACAAAGATCAGGTTATGGCTTGGACTATAGGTTGCTTGTCATAATGCGTGAACCAGGGACCTTGTTTACAATGTTATCAAGTTGGTGACCTAAATGCTAAGTTACCTTTCACACACATCACTTTTAGTCTTTTCTGATTGTCGAGTTTCAAACTACTCACACTTTGTTTACTGGCTCGTCAAAAATCCAAATAGAAAGCCTTACCTTTTCACACTTATGCAAATCATTCTTAGGATGAAAACCCATCCCCGTGTTCGACCCTAGATCGCTATACTGCAGTAGCTTGACTACGACAGTAGGAGGAACTTAGGATATAAATTTGGTTGATTCCGCTCAACCTCGTAGCACGAATCAAATGGCGCGGATTGCGGGGATGTTGTAATTACGTTTGATAGTTGAAATTATTGCTTGTGATCAACATCACACAAGTGAAGGTAACACCATCTTTGTAACCGAGTTCACGATGCTTGCAAAGTTTTAATCACTTCGCATTAACTACTGAACATTTTATCATCTGATTAGTTTATTTTACAGCTAATCTTAACCTTTTTGCAAGTTTGTTGGTGCTCTTTGTTGTCTCTGAAGTGTGTAGCAGATTTTATGCTCGATTAGGATAGAGACACATCAATTGAAGCTATGATCCCGGTACACAAATTATTCCAAAGCGTTGAAGTCGGTATACTGCGATACCATGGATCCTGCAGAGCGAGTGTGAGATTTGATGAATCCATTTGCTGTAGAACCATGAGGTTATCCACCCTCTAGGGTTAGTGCCCCCCTCCTGCATCATACCTCCTCACGAAGATGCGGTGAGGCCTTGCGAGCCCTCCCACATATCATGGTATGGAAAATGAAATCCATTGCACATATTCAGGGATTTTGAGGAAGTATGCACTACCTTTAAGGAAGGAATGATGGACATGGATTTGCTTAGTGAAAGCATTTCATGACCTAAAGGACAAGGCGAAGATTTGGCTAAACTCACTGAGGCACAGGTATTAGAAATTGGGTGAGCTGCGGGCGGGAATTCTGAAGAAGTTCTTCGGTGCTCAATAAGACCAACAATTTGAAAAACAATTTATACTTTTGCGACTCGAGATGGTGAGAGGTTTTATCGGTGTTGGGAGAGATTTATGGAGACCATCAGTGCATGCCCACACCATGGGTTTGATACATGGATGCTGGTAAACCATTTCTATGGTGGTATGTCTCCTACCATGAAACAATTGCTGGAAACTATGTGTGGGGGTAACTTTTTAAGTAAACATCCTGATGAAGCCATGGATTTTTTGAACTATGTAGCTGAAACCTCCAAAGCTTGGGATGAACCTAGTCCTGGGGAAGTTGAAAGATTAAGGCCATTGAACCACCAAGGGAGACAGAGTACGCATTTCCACAGCTACGAGAGATGAAAGCGAAATTGACGAGTTTGCTTCAGGGTGGATGATCACGGAAATGAAAAATCAGCATGAAATCGCGAAGCGGTAAATGAGTTATCTTCATCCCGATTTTCTTGCTTCAATTTTCAGTCAAATAATTACCGCACGAGGAGCCTTTATCGAGAGCATGCCGTACCATAAGTCAAAATAAACCACCCATAGATGCTCCATATGGTAACACGATAACCTGCTTGGAGAAATTGTCGGCTTTGTCATGGAAATCAGGCCCCCTTGCATGCGCTCCTCGGGGAGCACGGCCTTCGGTTGGTTCCACTTGTCCCGACAACCTTTTCCACTTTCTTCTCTTGTTGAACAGGCGATCCTGAATTTGAGTAAGGTGGTAAACAACTTTGTGGAAGAGCAAAAAGGAATTAATGTGCAACTGGCACAAAGGATTGATACTGTAGAAAGTACAGCGCTGAGCAAAGAGGAATAGATGGGGTACAGAAGCGACTGAACGAAAATTGATAACCTATTCAATCGCAGAATCAACAAGTTGCTGGAGGTCTGAGAAAGAGGAAGGTTCCTTTCCCAAGCAGGTGCCAAACCTAAAGGGAATCCATGAGGTAGGATCATCCAGCAATTCGGGGAATGGATGAGGTGAAATTTATAATAATCACCACGAGGAGTGGAAAGAGGTTGATCAGCCCATGCCCAAACCTGTTGAAGGGCCAGACGGAGAAGGGTGGATCCATGCTTACATTTTCTGAATGAGGATTCAATGAAGCCTTTGCATGCCACCTCCATTCCACAGGCACTTAGAAGCAAGAGGCATCCGAGGCGGGTATCTTAGAAGTCTAGACGGTGAGAGGTCGACATACCTCTTTTGGGCTAGCCAATCAAACAAGTGCCTGCCACATGCAAGATTTTGAGATCTTTGCCGCAATTAAGAAGGGATTAGGTATTGAGAAAAGGCATTTCTCGAACAAGTCGGTGTCATAATCCAAAGCAAGAACCACGGCCAAATCTAGATCCGGGATCTCCTGATTCAGTCAATATTGGTGGGAATTGCATAGACAAGTCATTGCTTGATTTAGGAGCCGAGTGTGAACTGCTGTAGGTATTACGTAATGCTGGCTTGATTGAGTTTGGGTGAACTTAAACCTACTAACATCACACTATCATTGGCTGATAGATCAGTAAAAATCCCAAAGGGGATAGTTGAGGATGTCTTAGTGAAAATAGACAAATTCTACTACCCAGTGGATTTTGTAGTGCTTGACAGGCGATTGAATGAACCCGATCATGTGCGATCATCTTAGGAAGACCATTTCTGGCCACAGCCAATGCAATCATCAATTGCCGAGATGGAGTCATGCAACTTACCTTTGGTAACATGACCTTGGAGTTGAACATATTCCATCGAGACAACGAACCTGGCTGGCAGCAAATGAAAATCAAATTTCTGATGAAGTTGTTTCAAATGGTCAGTATGCAGGAAAGCTTAGTGTCCAGGAATTGCGAGGAATAGTCAACCAAGGTGAAGAAGAGATTTTGGTCCTGCCATTAACACCCACTGCAAGGCAATTGACCAAGTCAGAATCCATCAGTGAGGTTGAGTCAACAATTGGGCACCCGACACACCATGGAGTCGGCCAGGCTGCTGCGGGGGTTAGGAGATCATTCTCCTTGACCCTCCTTGGTAAATTTTGAAATTGAGAAGTGATTTGAGAGATTGTTCTCACAGAAACCAAATTGCGGAGTTCAATAAATTTTAGTTTTATTTTAATTTAATTCGATTTCAATAATTTTAGTTATTTTTAGAAAGTTTCCTAAATTAAGCGATTTCCCTTTTTAGTAACTTTGTCCTATATTATAGTACTTTTTGTATTAAATTTTTAATTATAGTATCATATAATAAATTTTATTATAATAATTTTTATTAATATATTACTAATATTTAATCTAAATTTTTGAATTCTGAAGGAGATGGAGAATTTGAAACCCCGAGGTCAGCTATTATAGTGAAAAATGGTGAAATTAGACTCTTCGGCTGCCTCATTAGTCCTATAAAAAAATGGGAGGGGGTTAGTCATTTAGTCGACTTTCATATTCCTCCGTAAATGAAGCTTCTGATACCCAGGAGCCTCACGCCCTGCGGCGGATTGGTGCACCGCGACCCGAGCCACGTCCTCGTGCCCACGGGCCGTGCAGAGCCTGCTTGCACCATAGCCACCTCAGGCCACATCGTAGCTCCGGTAGGCGGGTCACGTAAATGCTGTTCGCTGCCCGTCGTAGCCAGCTGCCAGAGCCTCAGCGTGCTCACCTTGTCGGTTCAGCTAGCCTTGCCTGCCACGGCGGTTTGCCCGACCACCAAGGCCTTGTTTGGCTATTCTGAGCTGGTGTGAGCTATAAGCGGCGAGCCACTGAGTTGTCGGTGTTCTATTTTAAGTGGCTCGGTTAGCCAGTGATAAGCCTCGGATCAGTCATCTGATTGCCTTAGTTACATTTTTTCATCGTGACCTATTCCAGTGTTTTATTAGGATTCCAGTTATGGTTCGTGCTAAGAAATTGGAGTCTCGCCTTGGCCCGGCGGTCAGATTCGGTACACACAGCGTGAGGCCCAGCTCGATCCCAGCTCATACCATCACCGGTCCTGGGGTAATTGCTGAGGAGCCTCGGGGTTCCGGTAGATATCGGTTTTTTGGATGGGACCACGAGGCCCCGAATCACTGTACCCTGGCTGGTAGGAGGGGCGGAGCCTCCCGAGCGGGCCCGCACATCGGGCGGGATCGGGGCCGTTGTTCGTAGGGCACCCCATTCAGGAATGCACTTTACATTCGGGTTTCATCGGGAGTCATTCTATGACGTCCCAGCGCTGAGGGATGATCCCAGGTTCAGTGATTCTATGAGGTTGATTGAGGGCCCCATTCCTGCGCCTTCGCGGCCAGGGACAATTATTACCCCGGGTGGTCTTTGCGAGTTTTATCACTTTCGATGACATCTCAAGGAAGCGATTGGTCAAAGCGCGAGCTTGATTCTACATAGAATGATCGCCCCGGAGTCACCAGGCGCGGATATTTCAAGCGACTTTAGGCTGCGTATACAGACGGTCGGGGTTATCGAGCTTGGGCCCGCCCCTCAGCGGGAGATGGTTATAATGGCGAGACATCACAGAGGCAGTGACTCTTGAAGGGGCAGCTCCCGCCTCGAATCTTCAGCGATTGACCACATTGAGGACCGGCTTGTTCGGCTGCGACATTATGTGCGTGAGAGGGAACGTCTTGGAGGTTCTTTACGGATCTCGAGAGGATCTTGGTTCGATCCACTTTGGTAGTGATGACCTCCTTGATGCATTTCGAGGAGAAGGTCCATCGGAAGGGCCTGGTTCGAGCCGAGAGTCTTCCGCTGCTGATGCCGAGACTACTCTGCCAGGTTCTCGAGCATTTGGGATTCCCGGAGGAGCCCAGGATTGAGAGGAGGATCTGATGCCCTCTAGTCCTGTCATTAGAGCGAGTGATGACCATGCCTGTATCTTTCCTTTCCTCGGCGGCGGGACCCGGGAGGAGGTACGGATCAGGTGGCGAGACTCCCACGGAGACGATATATGCCCACGGGCCGAGATCTGGTCCGGCTCGCGTCATCCCCTCCATCTCCTCATCCATTACACATCAGCGGCTAGCGGCTGATACGCTGGCCCGTCTTACTGCACGCCATTCACGGTATGTTCCACGCCCGACTCCGGTGGCTGGAGTGATGTGGATGCTATTTGCTCATTGGCGGCTACTCGGGCAGCCCGGGATCGAGTTGACTCGGTGTCACTCCATCTTTGCGGATTATGACTCACTGGGTCTTCTGGTGTTCGGATCAGAGGGAGGAGCCTACAGCATCAGCATCAGCATCATTGGATGTGTTGGGCTGCGGCCCGGCGATCCTGGCCCACCAACCACCACAGCGGTGAGGTGGTTAGGTTTCTTTATGATTTTGTATAATTACGAACTTTATCATTTGCGGCGCACTAATTTGATTAGGATTCATGTATTAGCCATAGTAGGCAGTGATATTTTTGTATGTTTAGCTTTGGTATGCATGTACTAGCCATTTTGGCTATATCAAAAGCTATTCGGTATATATATACACACTTTTGCATATACTTTTTGTGCCTCCATCTTATGTAATCGTTTTTGTCTTCAATTGGACAATTGAATTGCTTGATTGAGCTGATTGGAATTTACTTATTAGACCGATTGAATTGCCGATTGGACAATTGAATTGCTAATTAGGCTTGATTGAATTGCCTTTAATGGAAAATTTGGAAACCATGTTTGTCACCTTTATGTCGAACAAATTCCATGTTTGATATAATTTTGGTCAGTTGAAGTTCCGGCATGCTTAGCAGACATTTCTCCATAAGGCGATTCACACACTTTACTTTTGATTGTTTCAATAAGTACGTGAATTGGTTTTACCTCCTTTCATTTTGCATAAGCGGCTTTAGGCATGTTAGCGACCGTGATAGGTTTGTGTACCCACATTTTGAAGACCAATGTAGTCTTCGAAAAGGAAAAGAAAGAAAACGAAAAAGAAAAAGAAAGAAGAAAAGAAAAATAAAGTCGTGAAGCCTTGCCTTGAAACGAGGAGCAAGGTCAGGTGGGGTCAATATGTGGCAGCCTTTAGGCCGATGCCACTGAAGCCTTAATTGGTTGGGAGTCATCGGTTAGTGTTAGTTACATGGGTGGATAGGTAGAGTTTAACCGATTTGTAGGTGCTTGATTTTCGAAGTCATTGGTCAGGGGTGAAGCTTGTAGAGTTTGTGGTCGGTGATCCTTTGGCTTGATGCCTGCAAGCCTTAATTGGTTGGGAGTCATGTCGGTGGACCCGGGTGCACGGACTTTGGTGAAGTCGGGTACAACGTGCACCTCTCGATGTAGTTGAATAAAAAAAAAAAGAAAGAAAGCGTGTATCCTTATCTAGGTTGTTCAACAGCTTAATCACCCTACATTGACCTGAAATTGTTCTTGTATGGTTTTGGCTCTTTCATGGCGGTTTTGAGCTTGGTGTCGATTTTCGGTTTAAAGGTCGCATTTATATGTTCATAAACCTTTTGAATCCTGTAAACTTTTTGAGAATCCTTTGTATGCATCTCCTTTTGTTTTTGCATTGCTAAGGGACTAGCAACGTTCGGTTAGAGTGTGATTTAAGGCCTTGAAAGTGCTATTTATTGCTATGTCGGATAGGTTTTGAGTCTTTTCTTGTAGTAATCGTACCAATTATGCCAATTGGAAGTGTTCGAAGTCTTCTTAGTATCATATGTCGTTTGAGGATTTATTTTGGTTGTTTGCGGGTTTTTGCGTGCTTTGAGAGTTCAATGTCGAGACATATGCTTGCTAAACCATGAAGATTGAACCCACTCATCAACCATCAGCCTTAAAAATTTAAAGAAAAATGAAGGCAAAGTGATAAAGTTGGTGCGATATAGGAGCGGTAGGCCGTGCGTGGTCGAAATTCGGGGAATTTATTGATTCTTTCTTCGGGATAGCGAAAATTTCCTTTGAAGTTGCGAAAATTGGCAATCATAGCGAAAATTCGCAATCTAGCGAGTAATTCGTAGACCTAAAAATTTTGCTAACCCTTTATTCCTAGCGAGAAAAAATGGGTTTCGCTATCACTAAATTTAAGCTAAGCTAGCGAGAAATTTAAGCTATGTAGTGCCGATTACTGTGAGAAATTCTCGATTTCGCTATCTCTGTCTGAATTTTCAGCTACCTGAAGTACCGCTATTCATGAAATTTTCGTTACCAATAGTGGCTGTCCTAATGAAATTGTCTGCCTTATCATCCTTTTTGTAATTAATGCAAATCGACTTCATTTTGGTAATATTACTTCCTTATTCATATTTTAGCCAAATGTTAGGCTTTATTGTAGTTTCACATAATGGGCAGCCTATATAAACCCCATAGTTTTTGTAACCCTAAGGAAAGAAATTGGGGAAGCAATCTTTGGCCCGCAAATTTTCATTTTATGTAAATATCTCCCGTAGCTCAGTTAGGGTTTAGCACCCTACTCTCTTCTCTCCTCTTTCTCTCATTCTAGGCTGCCAAACAACCCTCTTAAGGATAATGACTCAGAGAGATCTTGGCTAAGCCTCTTTTCGCTGAAGGAGGCCCGCTAGCTTGGTTGTGGGGCGAATTCTGAGGTTGTCCTCATGTGTTGGATACTCTAGTCTTTGTATTTATGGCTCCCGTCTTCTCCAAGGCCCAGGGTTGAATATCATTTTAATGTATTAATTTGGCCAACACACCATGCTTTAGGATACGATTAATATACTTGTTGCTAGATGCCAGCGTAGTTTTAGATGGTCTTTACTTGCCATGAAATGATGTTGAATGTTAGGGTTTTAAAGCGAAAGGAAATTTGTAGATGCATGTTACACATGTTATTTCGAATAGGAGTGATTCTAGGGTTAGGTTTGCTAGTTAAACAAAGATCCGGTTATGGCTTGGACTATAGGTTGCTTGTCATAATGCGAGGATAAAACCCGAGGACACTTGTTTGCCCTATGTTATCAAGTTAGTGACCTAAGTCTTCAAAGTTACCTTTTCACACATCACTTTCAGTCTTTACAGTTATTCAGTTTTCAAACTACTCACACTGTTTTTGAAACAAATCCAAATCAATCAAATAGAAAGCCTTACCCTTTTCACACTTGGCAAATCATTCCTAGGATGAAAACCCATCCCGTGTTCGACCACTGAAATGGCTATGCTGCGGTAGCGACTACGGCGGTGGAGAACAGGATATAAATTTTGTTGATTCCGCTCGACCTCTTGTGTACCAGTCGGCCCGGGTGGGCTTCTCTCCTTTCTCATTACACATAGTGGTCACCCTAGACTTCTTGGGCAACACCTGAGTTGGACTCACCCAGGTACTATCGAATATGGGGTAAATGATGCCGGCCTATAGCAACTTGAGAACTTTTACATGAACTACTTTCTTCATATGAGGATTTAGTCTCCTTTGCGGTTGTCTCACTGGTTTTGCCTCTTCTTCTAGTAAATATGATGGGTGTAAACTAAAGGGTTGATTCCCTTCAAATAAGAAATTTTCCACCCAATAGCCTGTTTGTTCTCCATGAGGACTTCTATCAAACTGCTCTCATGTGAGGCATTGAGCAATGAAGAGATAACAATTGGGGCATTGGTTATTCTCTTCTAAATATGCATACTTTAATTCCGCTGGTAGAGGCTTGAGGTCAAAATTTTGAGGCTCATTGGTTCCTTCTTGTTCCTTGTCTTCCTTAGTAAGTAGAGGCAGGATTTCTTCCTTTTTTTTCTCCATGGTCCATGTACAGCACACATTTCTTGGGTTTCCAACAACTCTTCAGACAAATCAAACAGCTCCTCAATCAGCACATCATGTTGCTACTGCTGCTCAGCCTGTTCTTCCAAGATAGTTTCAATTAAGCATACCTCCTCTAGACCCTCTTCCACTACATGCATATGCTTTTTTCTCAAATGGAAGATATTGAGCTCCAAAGTCATGTTGCCAAATGTAAGTTGCATAACTCCATTTCGACAATTGATAATCGCATTAGAGGTGGCTAAGAATGGCCTTCCCAGGATGATAGGCAACTAGTTAGTTCCCACTACAACTGGTTCTATATCAAGCACTACAAAATGTACAAGGTAGTAGAATTTGTCCACCGGTATCAAAACATCTGATTCGTGCCACAGTAGGGTGATCCGGAATCAACAAAATTTGTATCTTATTTTCCTCCTACTGCCGTAGTCAAGATACTGCAGTATAGCGGTCTAGGGTCGAACACGAGGATGGGTTTCATCCACAAATGATTAAATATGTGATTAAAATGGTGAGACTTTTGTTGGATTTTAGTTGCATTAAAAAGTGTTGGAGTTGGTGTCACTGGGCCAACTGAAATAGCTTAAAATGAAGTGTGAAATGGTGACCTTGAGGCTTGGGTCACTAGCTTGGTAAAATGGGGTTATTAAGGTGTCCTCGGGTCATTTCCTCGCATTAGGGCAAATGACATATAGTCATAACCAAATCGGATCTTTGTTTAGCCTTAAAAACTAACCCTTAAAACACTCCTATTTGAGTTAAAACAAATACTGAGCATTTAATGTTCGTGATTTGAAAACCTAGCATTGTAACACTCATTTGTTGGCTCGTAAATGACATCTAAATAATGTCAGTGCATCTAACATTAAGAATGCATTGAACCTAAAGCACTTGACAGAAGTATTGACCAAAGAAACACGTTAAATGGCTTTGAACCCTAGTTTGGAAAGTTTGGAACAATAAATGCAATACCTGTTTCATTTAAAACTGAGGACCACCTGCAAACCACCATTAACCAACCTAGCAACCCTCCTCTTCAAGGTTTTGAGGCTTAGCCAAGCATCCCTTGAGTTGTCATCCTCAAATGTGGTGTTTGGCAGGCAAGAAAATGAGAGAAAGAAGAGAGAGAAGAGAAATGTGACCTAAAATAAAAGTATTTAGCAATTTGAAAGCTTGAATAGAAAAAGTTGTTAGAGATTCTAAGCTATAAGGTAGCTTATAGCCAACCAAAATATGTGAAATACCAAAATACCTAAAATACATGATTACAATAGGGACAAAATGGGAATTATACAAAAGAAGCGAAAATTAGTTTTGGAATCAAAACACGAGGAGGATTTATTTATGCGATGAATTTCGCTATCATAGAAAATTTCGTATGATAAGCGAAATTTATATCATAAGCAATACAAACATAAGCGAATTCAAATTTTAAGCTATGCGCGTAACTCGCTATGATAGTGGAAATTTCGCTAGCTTAGCGGCGTGCGCAACAGGGTACCGCGAGGATGCGAAAATTTTAAGCTATGGTTGCGAAATTTCGCAATCCTTGCGAAATTTCGCGATGCATAGCGAAAATCTGCAACCACGCGCGCATACGCATTGCCTCCTGCATCCATTTCAACCTCCATTTCATCAATTCCGCCCGGCATATCTTCATTTCGGCTTGATGATATCGCCGAGAATTCTCGACATTACAAACACCCTTCACGACACGGAAACTTGAAGTTATAGTGAGGGCTCTCGCAAAACCTGCGAAACTATCAAAACAACCTTGGCTTAATCGATGGTACTAAATGGACACGCACATGTCAATTGGCTCCAGTTCATATGATTAGTCATAAAAGCACTCAAAACCTATCTTAAATAGGACTCGAAATAGCGCTTTGGGTACTAATCACTGCCCCCAACCAGACACGTTGCTAAGTCCATAGCAATGCTAAAAATGATTAAGGTATGCATGTTGTGCTTTAAAAGTGTATATTGTTCAAAGATGTGTGTATCGTAGGGTCGGCCTTGGTCACGAACAATTTCGACTCTTTACAAAACCATCATGAGAGAACAATTGCCATATAAGGGGAAGCAAGTTTTAGACGACATCGAGTTCAAGAAGTCGACTAGAATTTCCTAAGTCTAGTGTTCTTAAGGTGACCAGGTTTAGGCAATAAGTTGCAAAGCTATTTCCCTCCCCCAATGAGAAGCTACTACCCGGGGCCTTAAGCTGTTGACCAATCTAAATAGGACCAGCTACACTCTTATTTCTTCTTTGATTGTATTGCAGGATGCAATGCTAAAAACTCGACTTCACAGTCCATGGCGGGGTCCGCAGGTGGCTCCCGACAATTAAGGTTTAGGGCATCAAGCGAGGATCGGCCGACCCTGAGCTACGAGCTAGGACTTGAATGACCGAGAATTAAGCACCCCGCAAACTCGCTAACTCCACCCCGTCACATTGTAGCGAACAACGAAGTCGGTGACTCCCCTGACGGTGAGTTTAGGAGCACTTAGGGCTTTAAAACTTCGCCATATACCCCTCGGACCGTGCTCGGGTTTCAAGCGAGATGTCCGCGACATTCATATCTCTTTTTCTTCTTTTCTTTTTCTTTTTTCTTTTTCTTTTCTTTTTCATTTGGAAGACTGTTGGCCTTCTTTTGTGTGCTGCAAACCTATTATGGAGTCGTCGACGAGGATCAGGCCGGTTGCAAAGTGAAAAGGTATATAGCTTCTCTGACCTATTGATAAGCCCGATCATGCGTGTGTGAATTAGTTAAAGGCGGAAGCAAAAGGTTGAATATGTTGGAACTTCAATCGACTAAAAACTAAATCATGCATGGAATTATTCTAACATTAAGGTAGCGTACAGGGCTTCAATTCTTCAACTAAAGGCAAGAGTAGAAATACAAAAAGATAGGCCGCAAAAATTGATTTGCAAAAAGAGGTGTATAATCTTTATAAAGCTTTTGATATAACCAAGAAAAATTAGCTAATACATGCTTAAAATAATAGTAAAACATAACAAAAGTATCCTTTTGCCTACTAATGGCTAATACATGAATCTCTATACAATTCTATACAAAATGAGTAGGCGGGTTGATAAAAGGCTAAAAACGATACAAATATGATAGATGACACTCGACTTTAACTCCTGACCAAAGTATAAATATAGTCTCCAACGGTAGGGGTCGGCGGAGAAAGCTAAAGAAGAGAGTGCCCAGCCACCTCATACGTGGTGGTGGATGTGCGAGGTAGATGCGAAAGGCTGTGCGTGGTTGCTAGCATGTCGAGGAGGTTCTTTGCTGCGGACTGGTCTCGAGTGAGTACGTGTAGGCTGCGCGGGAGGCGGGGTGACTCATGATCAGAAGAAGCATGGCATGACTATGTGCTAGGTAGCCTCGGCTCGGGCCGTCCCTGCAGTCAGCGGCCTTTTGTGTGGCGTAGCCAGCGCTGAAACAGCATCCATACTTGGCCAACGAGCTCCCTAGAGAGCGCATGAATATGCTCTGGAGGCATTCTTGTTGTGTAGAAGGGCGTGATGTCGGCGAGTCAGGGCGAAGGAGGTGGAGGTGGAGGGAGATGAATGTGGGCCGGGCTCCCTCTCCACCTCTATCTCCATCTCGAGGCAGGGATCCTCCCCTCGGTGGGTCCTCTGGCACACCATCTGCTACCTCCTCCTGATCCTGCTGCTGGAGAATAATGGAGATCGGCATGTAAAGAGATCGCTCCGTGGACAGGACCTGAGTGCAACTGATCCTCCGCTCAATGTGTGGCTCCTCAGGGAACCCCAAATGCTCCAGGACCTGGCTCAGCAATCGCGGCATCAACAACGATAAACCCTTAGCTCGAGCCAGGCCCTTGCGGTGGACCTTCTCCTCTAAGTGCAGCAGGGAAGTCATGACAAGCTCGGAGGACTAGAAGCCCGAATCCCTACGAGATCCGGTCACAGAGCCTCAGTATGGCTCCCTGTGGCTGAACATAATCGCTGCGGTGGAATAAGTTGGTCGGAGCGGGTGGTCCTGAGGAGCATTTGTGGCGCTGCACTCTTGGAAGAGTGCGAGTCCGTATGAGTATCTCAGCAGGCAATGGACCATCTCCCTTTGTGATGGGTGGGGCCAATCCACATCCTCCCGAATTTGCAGCTCTGGCGCGGGGCCCAGCATTTGTAATGTCATGGCTCGAGTACACGGGCGGTATCGTCTTGAGCAGGAACTCCAATGGACTCGGCCTCCCCGGGGATGTCATAGTATGGTAAAACTTCAGTACAACCGAGGATAATAAAGCACCAGCGACGTCATGAATGGAAGCAAAGAATCACTGGCGTGATCGGCCTCGCCAGTCTGCGAGCCAGCGGTCGTGGTCGAAGCTGGTACATCGTAAAATGGCTCCCCATGGAAGTCCCTGGCATGCAGATCTACGTTCCCCGGAATCGAGTCGCTGGTGAACATGGGGCGCCTAATCCTCGAGGCCGGTGATAGCTAGGGTGATGAGCCCTCATTAGCTGGGGGAGGTGACGGCTCTGGCCGAGATCTCGAAGACTCCCCCGGGCCTGATGTCTGGCCGCAGGTAGGGCCCTCTGTCGTCTCTAAGGCAGAAGAGGGCGGGGTCATTAATTTGGTCTCGTAGGAACCCTGAGGCTCCTCTAGTATGGTGCTGTTGGGACGTGCGGTGTGGCTGCGGTGGAGTCGGGAGAATGGGCACACACGCAGCCCGGAAGTGCCTGGATCCTCCATCTCTGGGGTGCTGAACCTAACCCAGAGCCTATAGCGAGAACCACCATGGGTACGGACCATGTCTGTGGTCTAGGTGTACTACAGGGGCAGAAGCGGGGCTCGGTGTAGTCTGAGAGCGCCGCTAGAGGCGTGTTTGTGCGCGCCTGGTGGACCCGGGGCTCGGCAAGCGCGTGGGGCTCGAGATCGCGAGCACGAGGGACGGGCGGCTTGCCGGGCGGTGGTGGCATGGCGTGTGAGCTAGAGCGATGGAAGCTCGAACCGCGGCTGCGGCATGTCTTTCGATAATGGCCCGGTCTGGGAGCTAACCCGAGGCTCGGTTGTGCGTCATTTGTCTTGAGGCGAACTCGGAGCCTGGAGGGATCGGGACCTTTGAGACGGGATCATGCTTGAGGGTGGAGACGGGACGCGGGCAGTGAATTTGGCCCCCGAGTGGCTCACGTTTGGGGGCTCAGGGGATGTGAAGGCGTGGAATGAGAAAATGGCGGGGCCCCCTTTTTTGTAAGGTTTTTGGGTAGCGAAGGGTCAGGAATAGAAAAGCCACTGAGTGTTTAATTTCGCTATTATAGCGAAGTTCTTGCCTGATTTCATCTACAAAGTAAAAAAAAAACAAAATTTTAATTTAGTTAAATTAAAATACAATAATATGAAAGTAAATATATATATATATATATATATATATATATATATATATATATATATATATATATATATATATATATATATAATAAAAATCAAAAATAATATTTATATTTAGCTAAAATTAGAAAAGGAAAGTTACTAAAAATAGCATAAAATGAAAATTGGCCAATTTTAAGCCAAAATCGAAATCTTTGAAGCTGCGGTTTGGCCTGCGAGGAATAAACCCGACTCGATTACACCGATTCATTCATGGAGGGTCAAGGAGGAGGAGCTCCTTGACCCCGGCAGTGCTGTGCTGCAGCCTTCATGCTTGGTTCCTTCTTGTTGAAATTCTTCTCACTGGGTGATGTTGGGCTGACCATTGGCTCTGCAGGGGTGACTGATGCAGCCAATTCCCAATCAATTGCTTCACCTTGGTTTACCAATTCTTCTTGCAATTTGTGGGCTTTTGGTTTCCCTACATTTTGACCAATTGAGTAAACTTCATCAGCTCTTTGCTTGTCATCTTCCACCAGCTTGTGCTTGTTATTCAAGTGAAAAATATTGAGCTCCAAAGTCATGTTGCCAAATGTGGTGCACTGACCATTTCGTGATTGGTGTGTTGGCGTGGCGAAAATGGTATTCCTATGATAATTGGCCATGATTGGGCCCACTTGCTGTGGTTGGTATCAAGCACTACAAAGTCCTTTGGGTAGTAGAATTTGTCACCTTTACCAACATCCTCGATATTCCCTTCAAGATTTTCACTTAGATCGATCGACCCGATGACAATTGATGTTGGTGGGCTTAAGCTCTCTAAGCCATTTTGTATACTGCCCGAATATGGCGATGGTTACAACGGCCCTGAGTCAGCGGTGATTGTCTGCTTCAAATCCTCGATGTTGTGAAATTGTAGAGATCTGGATCCTTGTATTTCACTTTGGGGTCTTGCTCTGAATGATGCTTGTGACTTGCCTCGGTTAGGAATGCTTTCTTTTCAATGCTAACCCTTTCTTATTTGTGCCTGGTCCTTTAGAGAACTTTGCATAAGTTGGGACACCTTATCATGTGTCAAGCGTGGAATATTTGCCTTTACTTGCCTTAGCGGCTCCCCCAAATTTCAGCTTGGTTTGGGATTTTTTCTTGCTTTAAGTGCTTGGGGAAATGGAGGGGCATGTTTTTTCTTCAGCCACGAGTCTTCAACGATTATTACCTCTCTGGCTCGGCCTCTTTTCTTTCCTGGTTGTGAGCGGTGTAGTCGTGGTTGCTCAATTTCTTTTCCACTCCTCAAAGTGATGATAGCTTTCACTTCATCCATCCCTGAGTTGCTGGATGAACCTATCTCATGGACTCCTTTTGGATTTGGCAGTGTTTGGGAAGGGAATCTTCCTCTCTCCTGTACCTCCAGCAGATTGTTAATCTTGGTGATTGAATACTGTAGATTATCAATCTTCTAATTAAGGCTGCTCTCAAGCCCATCTATTCTCTTGTTTAGTGTACTTTCTACAGTATCAATTCTTTGAGCCAATTATACATTGATCCCCTTTGCTCTTCCACAAAATTGCCTACCACCTTGCTCAAGTTTAAGATGGTTTTTTCAACGGGAGAAGAGGATGGTGATGGTTGTAGTTGAGATGAGGGCAATTGTTTGTACTTAGGGAGGCACATGGCGGGGATTAGGTTTCCGGGGGAAGGTTGGGGTGATTCTTCGATTGGAATTATATGATATCATTATGGGCATTAGGTTGGCTTGTATTGGCCCATCATTGGCGAATGCTTTCACGACATCAAATCCTTCACTAAGGGGAGCAATTGAATGAGTGTTAAACGATGGGCCAGTGGGTTGGCAATTGATGCATGGGTTAACTTTGTGCGGATTTTCGATCCTTACACACTTCATGGAGCCTTTTTCCTTCTGACTCTTCCCTTTCCCTGCTTAGAGTTGATATTTTTGCTTTCGTCTCATGTCTTGAAAGTGCAAAAATTCCTCACTTTGGTGAAATTTGAAGGCCTCATTTTCTCCACCTCACTTGGGTTTTGGCTCATCATCCTTGGAAGTTCGACCACATAATTCAAAAAATCCATGGCTTCATCCCGGGTGCTTTTTGCTCGGGAAGTCCCCTCCGCATTGTTTCAAAAGTTGCTTCATGGGAGACATCTGCCATAGAAGTGGTTTACAAGCATCCAAGTGTCAAAACCATGATGTGGACAAGCAGCGATGGTCTCATGAACCTCTCCAGTGCTTGATAGAACCTTTCATTGTCATGCGCAGCAAAAGTATAGATTTGCCTCTTCAAATTGTTGGTCTTGTGAGCACTGAAGAATTTTTTTAGGAATTCTGCCTGCAGCTCTGCCCAGCTTTTGATGGTTCTTGGTCTCAGTGAATTAAGCCATATTTTGGCTTTGTCTTTGAGGGTCAATGGAAATGCCTTGACAACCGTCCATGTGTTTCACCCACTCGTAAAATTGTTCCTCTCAATCCCATATATGGGTGTATGGATTTTCATTCTCCATACCGTGAAATGTGGGGCGGGGGCGCGGTAGGGTCCTCAGCACCATCCTCGCGGAGGTATGATGCGGGAAGGAGCACTAACTCTAGGAGGGTGTGGTCCCTCGTTTGATCGTATCTTTGTTGGATTCAACTGGGTGCCTTCTTGACTTTGTTGTTCCTCGAATTAAAAGGATCCATTTGGTCCTTTGTGCTGCTTGATTTCACAGCCTTGCTCCAGCAGTGCCTCACTCTTTGCAATCTTCACGATATCCCTCTATCTCAGTCTTTGCATAAACACACGTAACACAAAATGGGAGCCAAGCCAAGAACATAAACGAGCACGAAAAGTCGGTGTTAGTAAGTAGTGGTATAAAAATATTTTGCAGCAATTAAAAACAGCTACTAAATAATGAAAACTTGTAATTTTTACAAACGAAATTCAGATTTAAAGAGTCACCAACACTTGTAATGTGGATTACAAGTACATATCAACTCATCATCCGTAGTTTGGCACCATCCCCGGCAACGGCGCCATTTGATTCATGCCACAGTAGGGTGATCCAGAATCAACAAAATTTGTATCATATTTTCCTCCTACTGTCGTAGTCAAGCTACTGCAGTATAGCAGTCTAGGGTCGAACACGGGGATGGGTTTTCATACCACAAATGATTCGTATCATGATTCAAAATGGTGAGACTTTTGTTTGGATTTTCGGATTTGCATTAAAAAGTGTTGGAGTTGGTGTCACTGGGCTAAGTTAAATAGCTTAAAATGAAGTGTGAAATGGTGACCTTGAAGGCTTGGGTCACTGGCTTGGTAAAATGGGGTTGTGAGTGTCCTCGAGTTATAGTCATAGCAAAACCAGATCTTTGTTAGCCTTAAGCTAACCCTTAAAACACTTATATTTGAGTTAAAACAAATATTGAGCATTTAATGTTCCAGCAGTTTGAAAACCTAGCATTTAACCTCATTTCAGTGGCTCGTAAATGACATCTAAATAATGTCAGTGCATCTAACATTAAGAATGCATTGAACCCTAAAGCATGACAAGTATTGACCAAAAGAAACACATTAAATGGCTTCAAGCCTAGTTTGAAAAGTTTGGAACCAATAAAATGCGTACTGTTTCATTTAAAGCGAGGCCTGCAGCCACCATTAACCAACCTTCTTAGCCCCTCCTCTTCAAGGTTTTGAGGAAACAGCCAAGCATCCCCCTTGAGTTGTCATCCTGAGTGGTGTTTGGCGGCCCGAAAAATGAGAGAAAGAAGAGAGAGAAGCCAGTTGTGACACAAAAAAATAAAGGCTACTTGAGCAGCTTGGATAAGAAAAGTTGTTAGGGTTACAAAAGCTATAAGGTGGCTTATATAGCTGACGAAATGTGTGAAATACAAAATACCTAAAATGCATGATTACAATAGGGACAAAATGGGAATTATACAAAACGAGGTCGTTTGGAACCAAAACACAGGGGGATGATTTTCGCTATGCAGTGAATTTCGCTATCATAAGCGAAAATTTGCTATCATAAGCGAATCTGAGGCGCCGCGAAAATTTAGAATTTTTCGTATGCCTGATAACTAATATGATGGCGAATTTCAACAACAGCGAAAAGGCATTATAAGCAATTTCGCCAATCCTTGCGAAAATTTTCGCGATGCATATGAAATCTGTAACCACCTTGCCTTCTACATTGCCTCCTGCATCCATTTCAGCCTCCATTTTATCAATTCCACTTGACATTTCTTCATTTCGACGATGATATCAGAAATTCTCAACATTCGGCACCACTCGACACGAACTTGGGGAGGTGTAGTGTTTGAGGCTCATGAAACTGTAAATGACCTTGAAGCAGAAATCGGTGATCTTAAATGGACCTGCGCATGTCAGTTGGCTCAATTCATATGATTAGTGCGCAAAAAGCACTCAAAACCTATCTTAAATAGGACTGAAAATAAGCGCTTTTTGGGTGCTAATCAGCATCCTCCTGATGCCTTTGGGATTTTTATGAATCACATGCGCTGGAGACAATGTATTGATGGTGGGCTTAGTTTCTCCCAAGCCCGATTGCTTGTACACTGAATAAGGCGTGAGTTGATGCGGCTAAGTCGAGTGCCTTCTCCACACAAGTCCGTGTTCACTGAGATCGTTGGACCAGCCGGGTCTTTGCTTTGCTAAGGTCTTGCAGCGAATAATGCTTGACTTGTTACGTCGGGAAGGCTTTCTTATCAACATTTAAACCTCTCTTCACTATGCACAAGTCCTTTAAAAATTCTGCATAAGTTGGAACCTGCTTGATCATGTCCAACAGGGGGATGTTGACTTTCACCTACCTCAGCACTTCTAGGATTTCAACTTGGTTGATAGCTTTCTTCTTGTTTTTTAGTGCTTGAGGAAAAGGTGGAGGTGGTGTGCTCTTCTTCTTTGCATCATTTTTTACCTCAATTTTTTCAAGTTCAGTTTCTTTTTCTCCTGTGCCTTCTTACCTTATTTGGCGGTACCTTTCGACCTTCTTACCACTCTAAGAGATAGCACTTTGACTTCATATCAGGGAGTTGGTTCAACTGGAAAACTCAGTCGTACCTCCTAGGATTAGGGCGTAATGCAGGAGGAATTTTCCTTTTCTTTTGCTGCTGGTTAGTCGACTAGAAATTGAATATTGCAAGTTGTCCATTGCAGGTAATATCTGGACTACGAGGGTTCTCAATCTTCTTATTTAGTGTGCTTTCTCTTGCATGTCGATCCTCTACAGTTATCTTGGCATTCAACACGCATACGTTTCTTCCATCGCGCCCACCACTTTTCTCAAATTCATTATAGCTTGCTCAATTGGAGATGAGGATGGTGGTGGCTGTGGTTGAGATAAGGAACCATACCGTTGCTATGCACCAGGAGGTACATATGCTAGAGGCTTTGGTTTCCAGGAGAGGTTAGGATGGTTCCTCCAATTGGGATTATATGTGTTGCTATATGGGGCATTGGTTGGTGGCTTGTATTGCCCCACAGCATTGGCTTGTTCAGCTATCATCTCCCTCATTGAAGGAATACTTGGACAATGCTCTCTTGGTGCTCGGTAGGCTAACAAATGAAGCAAGGCTGATTGGGTAGCACAGGTGCTTAAGCTACTGCTCGCACCTCATGTTGATTTCTCATTTCAAGTTCCTCCAACCTTCTTGCTAGGGTGGATAGCTTTGCCTTCATTTCCATGTCCTCCATGAGAGAATACATGCCTCCCTTCAAGCTCGTTATGGGCCTCATCCTCTCTACTTCTCTTGGGTTTGGTTCATCCCAAGCTTTAGATGTCTACGCTCATGGTTAGGGGAGTCCATAGCTTCTTCCGAATTCTTGCTCATGAAGTCCCCTCCACACATAGTCTCTAATAATTGTTTCATAGCAGGGGACATTCCCTCATAAAAATGATTTACTAGCATCCATGTGTCAAAGCCATGGTGGAGACGGGCATTGATGGTTTCAAGTACCTTTCAATAACGGTAGAATTTCTCATTTTTCATGGGTTTATAGTGTAAATCTGCCTCTTCATCTTGTTGGTTACATTATTGTGGAGAAAATTTTCTTGAGAACTCAGCACGTATTTTGTCAGTCAGAATGGTCCTCAGCCTCTGAAGAGGACAGGCAAATCTCAGCTTTATCCTTCAAAGTCAGAGGAAAAAATTTCAACCTCATCATGTCCATATTGGAAGCATCCTCTTTGAAGGTGTTGCATACTTCCTCAAATTCCCAGATGTGTGAATAGGGGTTCTCACTCTCCATTCCATGGAAAATGGGGAGTAGAGGCACAATATAGGGCCTGATAATCATGTCCTTTGTGGGAGGCATAATGCATGAGGGTGCACTCACTCTTAGGGGATGTATGTGGTCCTTCATGGACCTATTTGCATTGGGATTCCTCTATACCCCCTGTTGGATCTGTTATTCCTCAGGTGGAGGCTCCATCTTATCACTGTTCAAGCTCACTTCATAGCCTTGTTCCTATGGGGCACTAATTCTTTCTAACCTACTTGTTGTGTTCCTATCCCACTGATTAGTGCTCAAAAAGTGCTATTTTAAACCCTATTTATTATAGGTTTTGAGTGCTTTTTGTGTACTAATAATTCTAATTAACATGATTTGCACATTAAGGTCCACTGTTGATACAGCCCAGTCGCATTTTGTGGAAAATTTTGCGGTTTTGCTAGCAACTTGGCGTAAGGTGTTGAGGTCGATCAAGCATGAAGGAATTCGAGGAGTCAAACTCAACATTGAAGATCAGAGACGAGAAGGAAAGAAGAGCAAAAAATGCAGAAAATTTGGAGCTGCAGGAAATTCCTACGCTCATTGTTCATGCTCCTAGCACTATTCACCCCTCCAGAACTGTTCTCCTGCTATTTCACGCTTTTGTTGTTTTTGTTGCAATTTTTCGTTTCTTCCCATTTTGTCCTTGTAAGAGCTTTTAGTTTCAATTTTTGTAATTTACGCTGCTCTGAAGCGGTATAATTTGAGTCAGTGCGTAATAATCAATCCTTGTGATAGAGCGAGTGGGTAGCGGTTCCCCGCTTCTTCCTTTTCTCCCATTTTCTTTCCTTTTCTCTCCCTTTCTTGGTTGCCTAACACCCTGAGGATGACAACTCGGAGGATGGTTGGCTAGGCAAGCTGTCCTCCTTGAAGAGGAGGCTGACAACAACGGTTTTAAGGTAAACTTTTGGTTCCCCTGTTTTTTAACGCAAGCAGTTTTGAGCATTTAGGTTTCAATCCTTCAATCTAGGTTAGAACTCCTTTGATGTGCCTTCTTTGATCAGTATTTGGCAATCTTTTAGGGTTCAGTGGATGCTTATTGCTAGATCCACTGAGATTCATTAGTTGCTTTCTATTTGTCACTGTGAGGTAGATCAGGGAGGCACGTTTTCACTGTCTGGGAGCATTAATGCTCAATAAATGTTGTTTTTCAAAAGAGTAAATCATAGGGTTTAGTTTTTAAAGCTAAATGAAGATCCGATTCGGGAAATGACTATAGGTCATCCTCCCCAACGCGAGGAAATGAACCCTGGAAACCCTCAGTTGCCGTAGAATCCCAAGCCCAGTATCCTGATACTTCAAGGAGATCTCTTTTATTATTTTTCTTGTTTTACTTTAGTTTATTTTCAGTTTTCATCATCAAAACCCTCATTGTTTTTATCACCACCTTAAAATCCAAACCAAATTCACCAGTTTTCATCTCACTGTAAGTCATTTGTACAAAGAAAACTCATCCATATGTTCGACCACACAGAGCATTTTATCTGCAGTAGTTTTGCTACGGCTGTAGGATTTAGGATATAAATTTTGTTGATTAGATGCACCTACTGTAGCGCAGATCACCTTTGGTACATAAACTCCTATATGAACAAAGCGAACACCATGAAATAAAAACAAGGCTACGAAAAGGTTCTGCATTAGCTAAAGGGTTATGGTGATAAAGAATTGAATTAACCCATCAGTGAATTGCTAGGAAAATTGAAAGAGATAAAAGTTCACCAATACTTGTAATGAGGATCACAAGTTCAACAGTTCATCACTTGCACTAAGGCACCATCCCCGGTAACAGCGCCATTTGATTCGTTGGCACAATAGGGTTTCCGGAATCAACAATATTTGTAAACCTAATTCCTCCTACTGCCGTAGTCTAGCTATTGCAGCATAGTGGCTCTAAGGTCGAACATATGGATGGGTTTTCTTTGTGTAGGTGACTTCTGGTAGTTCAAAGTAAGTGAATTCATTTTTTGGATTTGGGGCTTTGTAAAACGATTGGATTTTAGTGGTGGAAAGCGAAAATAAAGTGAAGTGGAATATAAAGGGAACTCATGAAGCATCGAGGCTGTGGGTTTGGAGTTTCCCAAGAGCTAAGGGTTCTGAATTTGCATTTCCTCGCGTTAAGGAGAATGACCTATAGTCATTCAACGAATCTTCATTGCTAAAACCTAAACCTAATAGTAGCACGAGAGATGGCATTATTGAAGCATTAGCGCTCTCGGAGCAGTGAAAAGCTGCTCCACGACCCATCTTACGAGTGACTAATAAATTTACAACTAATGAATCACGAGTAGATCTAACGTAAGCATCCTTTGAACCACTGAGAATTTGCCAGAGAGTACTGGTCATTAAGGTGCATCAAAGGGGTTTGAACCTAGTGTGAAAAACATAGACATAAATGTCAATAAATGCATGCGTTAAAAACATGAGAAACCTCAGTTACCTCATATTCGTAGCCCAGTAGCCCTCCTCTTCAAGGATAAAGGGGGTTTAGCCACTCATCCTCTGAGTTGTCATCCTCAGAGGGTGTTTGGTAGCCCAAAAAGTGAGAGAAAAAGAGAGAAAAAGAAAGAAGCTCGAGAAAAGGTAAGAGAACTGAAAGTTTCGCGCCAAATTTTATTAGCCAAAAATAATATCCCAAAAGTCTGTACAAATGGGCTTATATGCTGCCCAAGATAACCAAAATTACAAAAATGTATTAAATGCCCACTATTACATAAAGGGCAATCTAGGAAAATTACATAAAAAATGGTCAAAAAAGAGTGATCGGGTCAACAAGTATGGTGAACCAATTTCACAGGTTGCGAAATTTCGCAACCTGCGAAATTCTGCAGGTTGCGAAAATTTCGTAGCCCTGCTCCTTTCTTCTGTTGCTCCATTTCTTCTTGGTTTCCGCTTTCTTTTCTTCTAGTTTCCGACTTGCAGCTATGAATTCAATTTAGAGTCTTCATGATCGAGCTGACTCAACAGTTTTGGTGAGGTTAGCTTGCAAAAACTACAAAATTTACCACAAAATGCGATCAGTAGTATAGCAAGGACCTTAATGTGCCAATTGGGTTAATTAAGTTGATTAGTACACAAAAAGTGCTCAAAACTTGCACTGAACAGGGTTCAAAATAGCACTATTTGGGTACTAATAATAGAGTCATCTTCCTTGATCTTGGAAGTCTCAGTTTTGGACTTGGAAATAGCCTTGTCATGTGTTTCATTGCTGCCCTACTTCGATTTCCATGTAGTAGTAGAAACTGAAGAATACTTTTTTAGTCCCTTCCTTTTCAACTGCCTTTCCACCTTCATAGCCATATGCACCATATCCTCCAACTCCACATAATGTTGTAACTCCACCACATTAGCAATGTCCTGATTCAAACCATTCAAAAACCTTGCCATTGTAGCTTCCCAATCCTTCTCAACATTAGCTCTAAACATAGCAACCTTCATCTCCTTGTGATAATCTTCCACACTCTTTGAACCTTGTGTCATACTTTGGAGCCTTTGGAAAAGATCCCTATGATAATGGCTAGGTATGAATCTTCTTCTCATGAGAGCCTTTAAATCATCCCAAGTATCAATAGGCCTCTCGTAATTCCTTCTCTTGTTGGTCACTAATTGATCCCACCAAACAAGTGCATAGTCTTGGAACTCAACAACTGCTAGCTTTACCTTCTTTTCCTCTATATAGTTGGATCAACTCAATCTTCTTTTCCCACTCCAAATATGCCTCTGGATCATTTCTACCTTGGAAAGGTGGTATTTTCATTTTGATACTCCCAATGTTCCTGTCTACCCTATCTCTACCCAATAAGTTTCTTCTAAGCCCCCTTTCACGCCTAAGATATCCACCTATGCCCATGTCATCATCCCCAAGGACTAACTCATCTTGTTCATCAAATTCAGCCAATGGTTCATGAGCATGCCTTTGTTGCCTCCTAACATTAGGACCTCTTCACGGCTAACCCCTTTGTAAATTGGCTATGGTAGCATCTTGTGTATCCATTCTATCCCTAATTTCATTAAACATGGTGTTTAGCCGCTCAAACTGTTGGTGCATGGCTCGCATTGTGAATGCACCATCTGTCTCTATTCCTTGGTTTCCACCCTCGTTGGACATAGTTTGAATACCTGTAAGAACAATGTTAGTAACATGTTTCATAAATCCAATCAATTATTAAGATTGCAATATATTTAATGGAAACCATCAAAGATAAACAATAGAATGGTGTAAAATTCCCTACCTTTGACTGAAGTCTCCTTTGAAATTCTTCTATGTAGGCAACTCTTTTTAATTACAAGGAACTGAAATAAAAGAATGTAATTCAGGTTATGGTACTTCCTTCTTAGCTCATATTATCAATTTAATGTTGGTAGTTTAAAACCCCAAATTTCTAACCTTACCTATTCCCTTTCAAAACAAATTTAAGCTATGCATTAACTAATTTATTTTCTCCTAATTTCCATCTATTAGCAATTAAGAGTATACCCAAACTTAATTAAGCACATATTTCTTTCCAACTAAAGTAACCGAACAACAACCAACAAAACTTTCTTTACAAAGAACTAAACTCAAATTACTTGTAACCCTAATTAACTTAAAATCTAAATACATAATAATGTGATTAACACTAATTCACCTAGTTTATAAACTAAATTTACCATTAACATCCATCATCAACTAAACAGAAACCTAAACTAGCAAAAACCACTACTTGTTCTAATTCCTCACAAAAATTTGCACTTTCTCTCTCTAAACTTCCAAATTTTATATAAAAAATGGCTAAGAATAAACACTAATACAAATGAAAACATTTTTTTAAGACTAGATCAACCATTAATAACTCTTTACTAACCTTTTAATTCTTCACATAAAGCTCTCTGTTTCTCTAAGCTTCCCTCTCCTTCCTTTAACCCTACAAGCTTCCTTCTCCTTCCTCTAACCCCAATTTCACGAAGATAAGGTTGGCGGCTCCTGACATTTAAATATCTCCACTTAGTCTGACATGTGTTGGCGTAGCAGAAGTTGCCACTTAACCATGCGCTTACTCATTTTACCCATTAGTCCCTCTTTTTCTAGCTATTAGTTTTTTGTAATTAGCAACTAGTCCCCTTTTTTCAAATGTTTAAGCCAACATTTAAGCCTCTATTTACACATATTTAGTTAAGCTAAATAGAATAGAAATATTATGATAGTCATATTTACTGATTTTGTTAGTACTGGGTATTACATATATTGGTGATAATACCCGGATACCTTGTGGAAGAGAATGGTAAAAGTTGTTGATCAAGTTGAAAAGAATGAATGAGATGAGAAAAAGAGGAAGACATTCAACCATGCATGCATATTCGATATTACTTCATACTTTGTTTATGGTTACAAATGTTTATCATGCATATTGATATATGTTTAATTGAAGCATTAAGGGTGTGCATAGAATGATTATAAAGTTTTATACTAAGTTGTGAACTCACCTTATCTTTCATCCACCCTTAGATGCATGTATGAGAACTTTTACTGGAACTAATGATTGAGCTTTGCTTGGATTCGTGTTTGGGTGTAGTGTTTACTCGTGTTGAGATTTTGAGGCTTTGGCCTTTATAAATTCACCTTTGTGATGAAATATGTAATATATGTCACTTTTGTACACTTGTTAGTGTGGGCTATCCTAAGAGAACCAATGGATTTAGAATGTGTAAAGTGTGTGAAAGAACAAAGTCCAGGTCGTTTTCACAAGAATTGGCTCACCTTTTGTATAATTATTGTTATGAGGTTTTCAATGGATGCATCTTGTTTATAATAGGTTTTCTTTTACAATCGTATATTGTATGAATTTATTTGATGATCAACCATCTTTTATCTCCATATTATATATTGAGTATTTATGGAAAAAAATTAATTGGGGTTCAACATATATTATAAACTGTCGTGATGCATGTTAGATATATTTGGCATGATATGGATATGGATTACAAGAAATAGATATAATTATCTATTATACTTGGCAAGAAGTATTTTATAAGTTGTTCCAAGTTGCACTCATTTAAACAAGGACTATTCTGAACAATTTCACACACCAATGAGAAATCGGCAGCTACAACTTTGGACGGCCATAACTTTCTCGTCCAAACTCCGATTCGCGCGTTCTTGGACTCTATGGAAAGATCTTTGAGTCTAGAATCTAACAATGTGCCATTGAATGGAATTTGGTTCTCACATATTTGGTAATTTCATACTCTTTTTGAAGAGCTGTATTGGATAGTTTCTGACTGTTTTGTGGCCGGTTCATGGTCTCTGTGTGTGGCCTATTTGTCGACAGTTTCTGTGCTGTTATGAGCCTGGGTTGTTACTGAGTTTGTGGCCCTATTGTGGCCTGTTGTTACATCTTGTGTATGGACTGTTTGTTATGCTGACATGCTAGACTATGTGTTGATTTATGTTGAGATATACGTGTTTAGATATATTGACATGGATGGATGTAAATTATATGCGATTGATATTGTTATCAATGATATTGAGTATAAAATATGGTATGTAAATGTCTCATATAGAATTCATACAATCGCATTTTTGCATTGCATATGCACAAGGACATTGCGTTGAGTTGGGTGTGTGTGCATGGTTATGAGATCATTCACCGTATTTTATTGATTGAAGTGGTGAGATCCCAGGGTGCCTTGGCGTGATCTGATAAAGTGTCATGGTTGCATGAAATAAGTGTGTGGGTGCTAACCGTAGGGATAGACACCCCTCAGGTAAGCCCCGGTGGTTCGAGGATACAACCAACGGTGGTCCAAAAGCGTTGGAAGGCGTTCGGTGTCTGTAGTAGGAACCGAGGAAATCGATGGACATTGGAGGTTATATCCAATGGGTTTTGACTTGTAAAATAAAAAGGGTCAATGGATGAAACATCGATGACGATTTTTTTTTCAAACTTGGCATATGCATGTGTGAGGGAGTCGATGAGGACTCAGGACATGGGGCATGATGAGTCTCATCTCATTCATGGCATGTAGAAATTCCATGGTAGAAACTGCATTTCACTTGGAATGTGTTTGAGTGCATGAACATGGCATTGCATGTGCACTTAGCTGGGAAATAGCCCTTGTAAGATATTTTCTCAGCTGGGCATGCCTCACCCTTTATGGGAAAAACATTTCAGGTGTAGGGCAGACACCGGCGGACGACACTCATTCGAGGCCGCATTTGTGAAGAAAGCCGAAATGTGGCTTTTAGGAACCTTTTTGTAAAAGCTTTTGAATAAACTAGATTTTACCTGTAATATTTTGTATATAAGAAGAGTTGTGAATCAAACTCTTGTGAACTTATTTGATAAACTTGTATATTTTTCTAAAATATATATGAATGAATGGATTCCAATGGATGGGACACGATAGAGTGGTATTGAGATATGTGATATCCACAGGTATTCCAAGGGTTGACGGGTTGTCAACGGGACCCCCGGGTTTTGGGGTATCACAGATAATCCATATTATTGTCTCATGGCAAGTCTCCGATGAACTTAGCTACCCTTAGCATGCATCCACATGTCAACTCTAATCAACTCATGATCATAGTTTATAAGATCCACTACTTGATCCAATCAAGGAGTAGGATATGTGCTAGTCTGCTCGAATTAACAATGTCCAGTCTCGTTAATCCTATGACTAAGGATAATTTAAATACTAACATAATTGCACACGATAGGAATCTTATTATCATGATCTCATCATGATTTCCTTAATGCTATGTTATGTATCATGGACTTCATTAATTCGATTAAAGATCTAAATCAATTCGACATACGAATATCCAATTAATGAAGAAGCCATACATATTAAACAATATGTAATGCATACAACAAATGCTAAGGGCGATTGCTTTTAAAGAACTTCTCTAACAAACTCTCGCTTGTTCTAAAGCCAATTTGCCTTTGTATCTTATACTTAAGGCAAGTAGATGTGAATTACACTTTTCAGGGGAAATGGTTTAGTCAAGAGATCTGGCAAATTCTGATAAGCAGGCATATCTCTATCTTTACATCATGACCACAAAAGATTTCTCAAATCAATTGGCATCACACTGAGTCCTACTTTAGACCTTTAATGAGACCGTGATTCCTTTTGCTTTCACAATGGCTCCATTTTTATCCCAATACTATAGTATCAAATCAATAATGCTAGGGACCAAGCACAGTTCATAAATTAACTACCTTATCCAAACCTCTTCCTAATCTGCCATCAAAAGCAAAGATGTACTTTGATTCAATTAAAGAATCCATAGTCATCTCCTACTTGGAACTCTTCCAACTAATTGTGCCACCATTCAATGTGAATATTTAGCTTGATTGAGATTTGAAGACATCTCTATTAGATTATTAGTTGCCATCTTACCATAAGATCCCTATCTCCATTAATCAAGAATACATCCATAGTTCTTCTCAAGTACTTGAGGATATTCTTGATAGCCCCCTAATGACCCTCACCTAGGTCCAATTGGTATCTGCTCGTGACTGTCAAAGTATATGATACGTAAGGTCTTGTACAATACATAGCGTACATGATTGATCCCATAGCCGAAGCCTATGGGGTCATACTCATGCATGTCCTCTCATTTTGTGTCTTTAGACACATGGACTTTGAGATGGTGATCCCACTAGTGATGAGGATCAAAGCACAAAGGATCTGTGATACCAGCTTCTACAACAAATATTGAGAATTCAATCTTAATTATGGAAAATTCATATTCGGGAGGTTGTGAAACTTTGGAGACACCTAATATATTTCTATTTCTAAGTGTTTTGAGTTTATTACTATTTTGATTTGGAGTTATTTGATTTTAGAAAGATTTATTCTCCAAGTCAAAGTAGAAGTTGCTTTACTAAATTTAGAATGTTTGTTTTGCTAGTCAAATAGGAGTTGCTATTTCTTATGTTAGAAAAGATTTACTTTATATTTGGTGTTGATTTGCTGCTGATTTAGTGATGATTTGTTCCCGATTTGCTGCTATTTTGGAGCTGATTTGGTTTTGATTTGTTCCTGATTTGGTGCTATTTTGATGCTGATTTATTCCTGATATGCGACCCGATTTGATTACGAGCCTTATCTAGAATCAGCCGTTTCATTTTCTTGTTTTGGCGAATATTTACTTTCCTTGTGGCCGAATATTTAGTTTATATTCTTCAGATTTTTGGGCCTATTTAAAGGCTTGTTATCCCTACATTCTGGAAGTTTGAAGCATTAATAAAATTGAGAGTTTAAATTTCTCTTTGGTTCTTAAAAGAACTCTTTGAACTTATCGGTTATTCCTTGACGTTCATCAAGACTTATCAATCAGATCTCCATCACCGATTGTGGCGTCCTCACATACCAAGGTTCTTGCTTCTTTATAAGCAATGGGTCGAGGTCTTCCATCCAAGCCAAATAGTAGAGCGGTTCTTATACGAACCCCATCAACTTGTGAGGAGACCCGCGATCGGATTAGCTCCGAAGAACCGATGTGAGCGATCTTCCATCCATTTTTCATGTTGATTTCTTGATTTAATAACATGCAAGTTGTGTGAAAAATGATATTGATATATGCATGTGTAATATATTAACATGGATTATGTATGGGTATGAATTACATGCAGTAGATTTAGTTACCCATGATGCTTGGTATGAAGCATGAGTCTTATATATTGCATGCAGTTCTCAGTATGCATGTAATATGTAAATACCATGCAGTGGCATCAACATTGCATGTGCACAGGGACATCGCGTGAAACGAGTATGAGTGCATGACATGGTTATTGAACAAAGCAGTTTTATATCGGAGGATGTCCAATAAATGAATTTGATATTGGAGGGTTGTCCTATAAATTAATATGATATCGGAGGGTTGTCCACCGTGCTATGATATCGGAGGGTCGTCCAATATATTTTGACATCATAGGGTTGTCCAGTGTGTTTTAATATCGAAGGGTTGTCCAATGTGTTTTGATATCGGAGGTTGTCCAATGAGTTTCAAAAACAAAAATCTTTTGTTTTGAAGACAGTTTTCATACATAAGCGAATGCATGTGTGAGGAGTCGGTGAACTCAGAGACATGGGGCACAGCGTGTAGACATTCATCTTAAATTTTGCTGTTTTTACTTGAATGGATGTTAATGTGTGAATCATGAAATTGCATGTGCACTTAGGTGGGGAGTAGCCCCTGTAGGAGATTTTCTCTACTAGCATTGCTCACACCGTTATGGGAAAATGTTTTCAGGTACTGGAGGTACACCAGGAGATGAAACACATCTGAGACGTTAGTTGTGAAAAAAGGCCAGATTATGTCTTTACTATGTTTTGTAAAATTCTAGGCAGAAAACCCAGTTTCTATATATGTAGAGAGAAAAAGTTGTAATAAAACTAATTTTTGTATGATTTATATGGTTTGGCAAAGTTTTCCTAGATTTCTGGTAGTTCTGTACTGAAAATGCTACTAGAATTGGAACTTATGGTTTTTTGAAAAAAGGGTTGGAGGTGTAGAAAATGCCTAGAACAGGCTACCACCTGTTTGGGTCACGACCGAGTTTTCTAGTTGCATGTAATGACAGTGGGTTTTGTGGCGCGATAGGACTTAATCTTTATAGGGTGTTCCTGGGTCACGACTGTGTTTGCTCTCTATCGTGTCAATGTCACGACAGATGTTCCCTTATCGCAACCGTAACAGTCACGACAAGAGGTCATGTTGCGACAGGTTCGATCTTGGCTAAGATTTCTAGGTCGCGACAGAACTTTCCTTGTCGCTACAGAAAATCATCAAGACTGAAGGTTTCTAGGTCGCGACATACATTTTTATGTCGCGACAGGGGTTGGTCATGGCGAGAGTTTATGTGACGGAAAAATGATTTCGCGGCCGTAGTTCCAGCATTTGGCAGAGGTTTATTATCGCCAACCGCAGGATCTCTATGTCGTGATAGAGAATAACTATCAAGGCATAACTCGTGTTGCAACAGAGTTTTACTATGTCGCGACAGAAGGTGTTGGAAGTAGGAGCTTTCTATATCGCGACATAAGGTTCTATGTCATGACGGAATAGCCCGCGACAAGGGCTCACGTGAGGCCAGCAGTGCTTTGCCAACAACAAACGATTTTATATGCGACATAATTCGGCTAAGATAAAATTATTTTGCTCTCGTAGCGGGTATTTTTATGTCGCAGGCGTGGTCGAGGACCGAGGCCTTGTGTTGCGACAGTAATTTGCATCGTGTGGTTGGCGGGGCGGGAGCTTTCTTGTCGCGATAGAATGTTTCTAAGTCGCGATAGAGTTGGCAATGGTTCACAACTGAATATTTTATGTTGCGACAGAGTGTTACCAAGGTTGAGAGATTTCATATTGTGATAGGAAAGTTGTGTTGCGACATCGTTGGCCAGGCAGGGAAGACTTATGTTGCGACATAATATTTTATGTCCACGACGAGTGCCAAGGGTAAGGAGGGAGTAGGTCTCGACAAAACTTGTTTTATGTTACGAGAAGAGTTACAGCTGAAAGGAAAAATTGTGGCCGCCTTGAGGACTCCCGGTCGCTCTGGTAGCCACAGCGAAGACCTCTGTCGGCGTGAGCTAAAAATTGCTTCGCATGCCACATCTTGCGACAGCCAGGATACGCACACGACAAAGGCTCAAGCACGATGGAGGTATTCTATAACGACAGAGATTTCTATGTCGCGATAGACTTGGACAGTGACAAAAAAATCCCCAGATTTGGGGCGTCACACTTGTCCCTTACCCTTTAAAGTTACATCTTATCCCCTTAACCTACCACAAACACATCTCTAACTTACCCAAACCGTTAGATCATCCATCACATAGGAGGTATGATTGCTACTACCATAATGAAGATTACTATAAGAGGCATGGTAACTATGATGAAGCCTTAAGATTCAATTCAAAACTTAACATTCAAGAATTTGATGGAAGAATGGATCTTGATGAATTTTTGGATTGGCTTAATATGGTGGAGCATGTCTTTGAGAATTATGACCCCCTTGAACATGAAAAAGTGAAGTTGGTGGCTATCAAGATGTGCAAGAATGCTTCCATTTGGTTGAAAAACATGAAGAGATAACGTGAAAGAGATGGTAAAAAGAAGACTGAAACCTGGGAAAAGATGAAGAAAGATCTGAAAAGGAAGTACCTTTCCTTTAACTATCGCCAAGACATCTACCTCAAAATTCAGAATTTTAAGCAACAAGATTCGAGTGTGGAGGAGTATTCGGCCAAGTTTGTAAACTTGATTATCTAAGGAGACTTGCAAGAGGTCGAGGAAATATGCATAGCCCACTACATTTCTGGTTTGAGATATGATATTGCTAGAGTTATTTTTTTGCAACGATATCATAGTCTTGAAGAAGTGACGAAACTTGCTTTGAAGGTTGGGGGGCTAAAAACAAGTATGGAAACTCTACTACAACTAAGAGTGTGGCTGATGAAGGGTTTGTTGAGGGTTCTAATTCTTGGAATCCTAGTGGTACTAAAACTACCCCCACTCAAGTAAAGAGTGAAGAGCAACAAGATTTGACATCAAAGTCAAAGATGTGTTTTAAGTGCCACGGATTGGGGCATATTGATTATGAATGTCCTAATCAAAAAGTGATTTCTAAAATTGAGGAAGATGAAGCCAAGGAAGAAGATGTTGAACAAGTAATCGAATCTAACCATGTCCAAGAAGATGAGGAGAATAATTCATTGCTGTCAAAATATGAGGGAGAATCTCTTTCTCTTTTTCTATAGTCAAATCAGCTGCTATGATCACTGGTTTAGACTTTTGTTCACCTAGGAATGCATATTTCAAATGCTTAGGCAATTCATTCAAAATTGTTTTCTCCGTCCTATACTTTCACTTTTGCTTCTTAAATCATCATCATTCTCTTCACTTAGGCTCATCACAGTTTCAGTCTGCTCAGCTTTTTTATTCAGCTTTTCCTTATCTTGGTCTTCATTGTAGAGTGAATTGAACATGCATTCTTCAAGTGGATTCTCATTCATAAAACAACTGTTTATCTCTTGAGTATCAGGAATTACATTATCAATCCTCAAGCATTGAGCTCTTTCAAAATAAAGCTAATTCAAGCTTTGATTCAGGTTGAAGTGTACTTCTTCTATGCCAAGGTTTTCCATCCAAGCCAAATACTAGAGCGGTTCTTATACGAACCTCGTCAACTTGTGAGGAAGACCTCGACCCATTGCTTATAAAGAAGCAAGAACCTTGGTATGTGAGGACGCCAAAATCGATGATGGAGATCCAATTGATAAGTCTTGATGAACGCCACGGAATAACCGATAAGTTCAAAGAGTTCTTTTAAGAACCAAAGAGAAATTTAAACTCTCAATTTTATTAATGCTTCAAACTTCTAGAATGTAAGGATAACAAGCCTTTAAATAGGACAAAAAATATATGCACTTCAACTTGAATCAAAGCTTGAAATTATGCTTCAAACTTATTGTGAGGCTTGGCATAGAAGAAGTACACTTCAACCTGAATCAAAACTTGAATCAGCTTTATTTTGAAAGAGCTCAATGCTTGAGGATTGATAATGTAATTCCTGATAGTCAAGAGATAAATAGTTGTTTTATGAATGAGAATCCACTTGAAGAATGCATGTTCAATTCACTCTACAATGAAGACCAGGATAAGGAAAAGCTGAATGAAAAAGGCTGACGGTAGCTGTGATGAGCTAGTGAAAATGATGATGATTTAGAAATGAAGATGAAGCATAGGAGAAGGAGAAAACAGAAAGACTAATCTTGAAAGAATTGCTAAGCATTTGAAATGATCTGGAGTGGCGAGTCTAAACCGATGATCACTCAACGCTTGATGTGACTATGAAAAAAAAGAGAGAAGACTCTCCCTCAGTACGACAGCAGCTCTTCTCCTCATCTTTGGCTGTAGTTGGTCGATTACTGAACTAACATGTTCAACACCTTCATCTTCCTCGAGCACAGCAATCACTTTTTTGGTTAGGATTATTCATAATCAATATTCCCAATCCATGGCAAACTTGCATCTTTGACTTTGATGTGTCAAATGCTGTTGCATCTTTACTTGAAGTGAAATGTTGTACCACTAGAGATTCAAGTCAGCACAAACTCATTAACCACACTGTCTGAAGAGATTTCCATACTTGTTTTAACCCCTGACCTTCAAAAGCTTGAGTTTAAAATCACATCTTCAAGACATGACAATAAGATTGAAAAATTAATTTAGCGGTATCCAGATCTCCAGAAGCCAGCGGCTATACATATTTCCACGACACTACAGAATACTCACTGATAATCAGGATTTTGCAAACTTTTAGCAAATATACACACTCAAATGCTGACGCAGAAATACAGAATTTAGTATTGGCACTTATGAATTAAAGGAAGTGCCTCTTACAGTAACTGTATCTTTCGAGTCTTCTTTTTGCCATCTCTTTCACATGTGCTGTGTTTTTCCGCAAATGGAAGCATTCTTGCCGCTATGCAATGGCCACCGACTCACTCTGAAAAGTGCGTAATTACTCAGCATGCTCCACCATGATAAGCAATCAACGCCATTCTTTCCATCAGAATTCTTGAATGTGAGTGCAGAGCTTCATCATATCCTGTGCCTCTTATAACAACTAAATTATAACAATGTATACCTCAGATGATCTAGCATTTAGGTAAGTTAGAAGATATGTTTGGTAGTTTAAGAGATAGGATGTGGCTTTAAAGAGACGGGACAGAATGTGACACCCAGTTTTCGTCCTAGCGCTGTCCGTCTATCACGGCTATAGAAATCTGCAGTAAGCGACAACTCACCGGCTTCAACCTTGTTGTGTGTGCATCGATCATTCGCGCATGCCTATCGCGGGCTTGGCTCTTTAAAATGGTGACAGGAGGTGTGCTCTATGGTGGCTTTCCAGCTGCTGCTACCTGTGACTAGAAGTGCTCTTTCACACAATTTCTCCACCCCATTATGGCTAACTCTTCGATGAAAAATGTTTTGTTGAACAATTTCTCCTTACCTGACCCATTCTGTCGCGACCTCTTTACGGCCAGCGATGTCACAACACATTTTCTATCGCAGCACAAAATCTCTCAACGAAGTAGAGCTGCTCGCTGACATAAAAATATTCATTTTGCGACCTGAAAATCTCTGCACCATTGCAGGCTAAATGCGCGACATATAAACGGTGCATCGCGAAAAGAAGCTCTGTCTGACCCAATTTGTCACGATGCAAAATTGCTTTGTCGTAACACAAGGCTTCTGGTCTTGACCACATTCTGTCGCGACATAAAATCTTTTTGTCTTGGCCAAACTTTGTCGCACATAAAACCGTATGTTGCTGCGTACTAAGGGCCCTGTCATGTAGAGCCCTTGTTGTGACCATTCTCTACCTCGACATAGAACCTTATGTCGCGATATAGAAAGCTCCTACTTCCAACACCTTCTATAGTGACAAAGGAAAACTCTATCGCGACACGGGTTATGCCTTGATAGTTATTCGCTGTCGCGATAAAGAGATCTGTGTCGCGATAATAAACCCTTCTAGCAATAGTGAACTATGTCACAAAATCATTTTTCTCTGTTGCGACATAAACTTTCCTGGTCATGACCAACCCTTGTCGCGACATAAAAACGTATGTCACGACCTAGAAACCTTCAGTCTTGATGCTTTTCTGTAGCGACAAAGTTTTGTCGCGACAAAAATCACGGCCCGAGCCCAGGAGCACATCGCGACATGACCTCTTTATGCGTAGCTAATACGGTTGCGATAAGGGAACCTCTGTTCCTGCATTGACACAATAGAGAGCAAACACGTTCG
The DNA here is from genome assembly GCA_016808115.1 of Tetrastigma voinierianum. NCBI lineage: Eukaryota > Viridiplantae > Streptophyta > Magnoliopsida > Vitales > Vitaceae > Tetrastigma > Tetrastigma voinierianum. The sequence continues at coordinate 200,661 of JAEQBH010003140.1, read as the reverse complement.
CGACCGAGACACCTATAGACCCGAGTCCTGTCGTATAAACCTTTGTCATGACGTCTGACGAAAAACTACATCTGAGCCCGAAAACCCTTATCGTGACCCCAGCTAGTTGCTTTGTTCTGGCATTTTACGCACCACCAACCCTTTTTCAAAAAACCATAACTTCCAATTCCAGTAGCATTGTCATTACAGAACTACGAGAAATCTATGAAAACTTTTCCAAACTATATAAATCATACAAAAATGAGTTTTATTACAACTCTTTCTCACTACATATATAGAAACTGGGTTTTCTGCCCATAATTTTACAAAACATAGTAAAGCCATAATCTGGCCTTTTTCACAACTAACATCTCATATGTGTTTCATCTCCTGGTGTACCTCCGGTACACAAAATAGTTTCCATATTGGTCATGAGCAATGCCTAGTAGAAAATCTCCTCTGGCTTAGTACACTCAACTAAGTGCATACGATATCATGATTCACACATTAACATCCATTCCAGTAAAAATATGCACATTTCTACATCAATGCCTACATGTCATGCCCTATGTCTCGAGTTCTCACTGACTCTCTCACACATGCATTTTCCATGTATGGCTTGTGTAAAACAAAATATTTTGTTTTTAAACTCATTAGACAACCTCGGAGCATTAAAACCACATTGGAATGACCCTCAGATATTAAAACACCTTTAGATGACCACTCGATGTCAAATATCTTGGGCGACCCTCGATATCATATACGATTGGATAACCCTCTGATATCAAAATGTACTAGACAACCCTCCGATATTAAATTCATCTATTGGACAACCCTCCAATATCATATGCATTTATAGGACAACCCTCTGATATCAAATTCATTTATTGGACATCCTCCGATATAAAATTGCTTTGTTCAATAACCATGTCATGCACTCATACTCATTTCACGCAATGTCCCCATGCACATGCAATGTGGATGCCACTGTATGGTATTTACATATTACATGCATACTAAGAACTACATGCAATATTTAAGACTCATGTTTCATACCAAGCATCATGGGTAACTACATCTACTGCATGTAATTCATACCCACATAATCCATGTTAATATATTAAGCATGCATATATCAACATCATTTTTCACAAAACCTGCATGTTATTAAAGCAAACAATCAACATGCAAAATGGATTTTCAGTCTCCAACCCAAAAAAAAAAAAAAACAACATACATAACTTGCATATCAGTTCGTAACCAGCCTTAACACATAACCAAGATCATCATACTCAGATCCCAGCAGCAAGTAAAATCAGTTCCAAAACTACAGTTCTGAAACTAGATAGACCCAAAAATCTTTCCCAATTATCATCGATTTATACTTACCGTTCTTGAACCAGCCTACAGTTAGAGCTACACCTCATGGCCATTAAATGACCCTTAGACAAACAATAATCAGAGTAGGAGAGAACCCTTACCCCTTGAAGTTTTCCCGTTTGGCAACCAAAGGTGCATTGGAACTAGTTCCTCATCCCTCTTCTTTTCTTCTTTACTTTTTTTTTTTTTCTTTTCTTCTTGTTTCCGTTTTTTTTTGCTCTCCTATTTTGGTTTTCCTCTCCTTTCCCCACGCACACCTTCCCTTCCTTTTCCCTTCTCCCTCTTTCCTTTTTTTTTTCTTTTCTTTTTTCTATCTTCCTCCACGGAATTTGTTTTCCTCCTACTTAAGTTGACATGCAACCAAGTGGTGGTGACACATGGCTCTCATGTGTCACCCTCTTATTCCATCTCCCATGAATTAGGCCATGTGGTTGTACACATGGCCCTCATGCCATGGATGTGGTGGCATGTGGCATCATGCCACGTGTCACCATGTCATTCGTCTATTCACCTTGAAATACGTGACATTCCGACTGTCTCAGAATTTGACAAAATTCAACTATGTACCTAGATTTTTTGAGACGAACTCAACAACGTAGTCCACGTCATCATCTAAGATCTAGATAAATTTCCAAAATTAAAGTCTGTATCGGTAACCTAATGTTTCATTCTACCCGGGTTTTCACATTCTTCCCTCCTTAAAAGAATTTCGTCTCGAAATTCACACACATATACATATTATCACATGCATATGCAACAGTCATTTAACATTTAATGACTAAACCACGTACCTCTGTCCTCAAAGGGGAAAGGATATCTGGTATGCATCGTGTCCTCACGTTCCCATGTTGCCTCCTCGACTCCTTGGTGCCACCATAACACCTTCACTAGCCTCACAGTCTTGCATCCCAAAACCTGATCTTGGCTATCCATGATACGCACGGCTCCCTCCTTGAAGGTCCCATCTACATCAACAACAAGCTCTCCCCAGTCAACCACATGAGTCGGATCTGGAGATTATTTCCGGAGCATGGAGACATGGAATACCTCATGAACACCTGATAAACACGGCGGCAATGCTAACTGATACGCAACCGCACCCACCCTCTCAAGTACCTCGAAAGGCTCAATAAACCTCGGCAATAGCTTTCCCCTCTTGCCGAACATGACCACTCCTCTCTTAGGCATCACCTTCAAGAAGACATGATCACCCCTCGCAAACTCTAGGAGTCGGCACCGTCACATTGGCAACTCTTAGGCTCGGTGTGAGAAGACACTTGATATCGGTTTGCCTTCTCAGGGTGTCTCTAATCAAATCACAGGACCGGTGGAACTCTCTCCCACCTTTGTCCAACAAATCGGGGATTGACATGGCCTCTCATATAAAGTCTCATAGGGCAATCTGTATACTCGCCTAATAATTGTTGTTGTAGGTGAATTCTACTAAGGGTAAGAGTGATGAGAATCAAAGCACAAAGGATCCGTGATGCAGGAGCTCTTACGACATACATTGGGAATTCAATCTTCATTCTGGAAAATTCATATTCGGGAGGTTGTGAAACCTTGGAGACACCTAATATATCTCTATATCCAAGTGTTCTCCAAGTCAAAGTAGAAGTTCCTTTATTTAATTTAGAAAGTTTGTTTTTCTAATCAAATAGGTGTTGTTATTTCTGTTTAGAAAAGATTTGCTTCATATTTGGTGATGATTTGCTGCTATTTTGGAGCTGATTTATTCTTGGTTTGCTGCTATTTTGGAGCTGATTTATTCCTGATTTGCTGCTATTTTGGAGTTGATTTGCTGTAGATTTGGAGACGATTAGTTCCTGATTTGCTGCTGATTTGTTCCGGATTTTCTGCTAATTCTATTACCAGACCTTGTCTTAGAATTATATAGTTTCCTTTCCTCCATGGTTGTTTTTAGTATGTAGTGGTTTAGGAAAAAGTATGTTAGTTTCCTTTCTAGTTTTTGGCAAAATATCTTACTTTCCTTATGGCAAAATATTTAGTTTCTTTTCTTCGTGTTGCAGAGCTGTTAAAGGCTTGTTATCCTACGATCTTGAGACCTGATTAATAAAAATTGAGAGTTAATATTTCTCTTTAGTTTCTCTCAAGAACTTTTGAACATCAGGATTTTCATTAGCGTTCATCCTATCGACTTATCAATCAACCTTTCCATAGTTGATTGTGGCGTCTTCATTCCATAGACTTATCAATCGGATCTCCATCACCGATTGTGGCGTCCTCATATACCAAGGTTCTTGCTTGTATAAACAGCAGATCATGGTATCCATCGAGAGTCGAATAGGCGGTTCTTAGAGCTGAATTAGATCATGGGTCTCCTCCCGCAGTTGTGAGGTTAGTATCAAAGAGCTCCTCCCAATTACCCTTAAGGTCCAGGTTGCATGCTTGCAACATGTCCTCTAAAACCTATATGGTCCTCTCCGATTGACCATCTGTCTGCGGATAAAACGTCATGCTCATCGTCAATTGTGTCCCCGTGGCGCCCGAAACTCTTCAGTGTCTTTTAGTAAACCCACAGGATCCACATCAGATACTATGGACATTAGTACTCCATGTATTTGGACAATCTCACCATACGTATAACTGTAAATTCCTCGATTAGTGAAGGTCATGTCTTTGCTAGAAAATGTGCGGCTGAGTGGTCGGTCCTCAATTACCCACACCGCATCATGCCTCTGTGGTGTCCATGGAAAGTGGGTCACAAAGTCTATCGTGACGTGCTCCCACTTCCACTCGGCTATTTCCAATGGCTAGAGTAGACTTGCTAGCCTCTAATGCTCAGCTTTTACCTGCTGACATGTGAGACATCGTCGAACAAAATCTCCAATGTGTCGCTTTATCCCGCTCTAGTAATACTGGCGAAGAAGATCATGGTACATCTTAGGTGCCACTGAAACCTGTGAAATCGAGGAAGCGGTGGAACTGCTGAGATCTCCTCTCTCAGATCTGCCAAGCTGAGGAACCTGACCCGTCCCCTATGTCGAACTACCATCTGTGTGGATGGCGGTAGCCATCACTCATTTGTGTGCCGGAGTCCTAATGGGCAACATCTCTATCCTACCACGTGACTCCCGATCACTCTGCTTTCCCGGGTGAGGAAGGCATAGCCACTAAGCTCCCGAAACACCACGAGCACGATCATTATATTGTAGACCGAGTATCACACTACCCTCCCGAGGCATATGCCTCTGAAAGCTCGCTGGCTAGTAGTACTCTCATTGTTTCATTGAATGCATTAGCCACAACATTTGCCTTACCCGGGATGGTGGTCTGAGTGAAGTCATAGATCCTCGGATACTCCATCCGTCATTTGCCTCGTATTTAAGATGTACTTGAGCTCTTGTTGTCTGAAAACACCTCAAACTCCTCACCATACAAGTAGTGGCGCCAAATCTTTAAGTCAAAGACAATGGCCCTCAACTCCATGTCATGTGTGGGGTAATTCCGCTCATGATTCTTTAACTGCCGAGAACCGCGGCTACCACCCTCTCAGAACATCGGAAGCAGCATCCCGGGTCGTCATGACGTCTGATACTGCGTGCCTCGTCACGTTCTATGACAATTAAAATTAGAGATGAAGTAAGCCTCCTTTTCAATTCTTGGAATGCCCTCTCTGGTCATTCCTCAGACTTGACCTCCTTCAAGTCGATCTTGTCTTAAGTCTTGGCGGAGAAATCTCGATAGACCTTCACGTGCAGTCGATCCTAAGAAATATGTATCTCAAAGATTGACTTGGGCCTCTCCCGACTCATAACGACCTCTCGACCTTCTTGGGTCTTGATAAACTTAGGCCCGACCACGGCCTCCAAGAATTTCATCAGCAAGCCAAAATTCACACTTCTTTGAACTTGGCATACAAGCGATAGTCTCTCGAAAACTTGAAGCGACCGCCGAGATGATCATGCTCACTCGCCGAGGCGCGAAGTAGATCGAGATGTATCAGCGAAGACCCGCGACAAATGATCCAAATAGGAGTTTGGAATCTATTTATGCATGAGATCCATGAATGTTGTTGGTCATCAATCCGAAAGGCATCACTATGAACTTCGAAAATGCCCACATACCAGTCTGCGCTATCTTAGGGATGTCGACTTCCTAACTCTCGGCTTGATATTGTAACGTGCGGGTTATCTTAAGTAGACCGCCTCATTTTAATCAAATAAATCATCAATCCTTCATAAAGGCTACCGATTCTTGATCGTAACCCTGTTCAACTGTCGGTAGTCAATGCACAGTTGAAGGGTTTTGTCCTTCTTCTTAGCAAACAAAACTGGAGGAGCGTCTATGGCGGTGCTCGATCCCAATAAAACCCTTGTCCTGATTCTTGCGGTTGGACGCGAGTTCCTGTGACTGTTGTGTCATTCTATGTGGAGCTATAGAAATGGGCGACGTACCAGAGGGTAATTCAATGACAAAGTCCACATCCTTATGCGAAGGTAATCCCGGTAACTCATCCGGAAAAACATCCCCATACTCACGAACCACCCGAGGTAGACTTAAATCTTGTCTTGCTCTCGCCGAGGTAAGGCTTGTTAAGCCCGACCCGTCAACATCCGCTCCACCTAGAGAGTCGTGCACGGTCTGAGGTAAACATCATGTTGTCTCGAAATATAACACAAATGACATCCTGTGTGTGGCGTGTCCTCTGCGATCCTGATCAATGACAACTCGATTGTCTTGTCAGCCCGATCCGTGCGAATGACATCAAAATCGATATGTCCATCAGAAGGTCCATTGTGGCGAGAATCACGCAGTCTCTAACTCTGATCACAATATCTGATCAGCCCTCCGCATAATCCCTGAGGAGAACTCACATGCAATGGCTTTTCCAAGGATTCAACCTTTAAACCCAAAACATTCACACAAGATGAAGCTAGCCTGATCCTCATGGTATCGAAGGTGATCTCCATAGCCTCCAAAACCCTTTCAACCTATTGGAACCAATGGTCGGCTACCTTCAGATCCCCTCCTCCCCTGAATGCGTGAGGATGATATGCCATAAACCTTTGGAGGTTATTCGGTCCTCCCTGACCCCCAGCTGTACTAGCCTATGCAATGGCAGCAACTATAACACCCATAGCCTCTACGAACGCCTGCTGATCAAACACAGGTGGTGTGCCTCATGGGTGACCCTTGCGTCCTTTTCCCTTACTTTCCATCTACACATGTCAAATAGCAAAAATTGAAATAACTAGCAGTGCATATGCCAACCGCTAGAAATTTTCAAATCCTGAATTTACTTATTCATTTACTTTCTGAACCCCTAAGGCTATGTTTCCTAACCCTAGTGTTCAACATTTCCTATATACTATTTACCAAGTATATAATTCACACAATAGATAACACGATATTATGCGATAATAGCATGAAATAATTCTTCAAAATGCACAATGAATACATTTTCTAAACTCGTGCCCATCAAGCCCTAGGTAGTGGAATACCTACTTTCCCGACACTTAGCTATGTTACTTGTATTAAATATCCAGCTCTAGGTATTTATAAACCTAGGCTCTTATACCATGTTGTGATGCCCAAAATCCAGGGGTTTTTTTTTTTTTTTTTGTCACTATCTAAGTCTATCACGACATAGAAATCTATGTCGCGACAAAATACCTCTGTCGCCCTTATGCCTCCGTCATGCGTGCATCCCAGTCACGCGCGCATGCATGTCTTGCGCGCCTAGCTCTATCGTGGGCGACGGAGTGTCTCTGTCTTGGGCGACAGAGTGTTTCTGTCATGGCTAGCTCTGTCGCGACCTAGGAGTCCTCTATCGCGACACAATTTCTCCCTATTCTTGCCAACTCTGTTGCGACATAAAAAATGTTCTGTCGCGACCTAATTTCTCCTTACCTTGGCTAATTCTATCGCGATAGAAGTCTTCGCTACCTGGCCAACGATGTCACAACACAATTTTCCTGTCACAACACAAAATATCTCAACTTTGGTAACACTTTGTAGCGACATAAAATATTCTGTTGCGACACAAAATCTCTCACCCATTGCCAACTCTATCGTGACATAGAAACATTTTGTCGCAACAAGAAAGCTCCTGTCCTGGCCAAACTTTGTCATGAAGTAAAATTGTTTTGTCGCAACACAAGGCCTCTTATCCAGACCACACTATGTCGCAACATAAAAATACCCATCGCGACATAAAATCCTTTTGTCTTGGCCAAACTCTATCGCACATAAAAGCGTGCGTATTTGCGCTGCAGACCTAATAAATTAATGGAAGCTACGTCTCGGCGGTAAGAGCCACTGTCGTGTATTCCACTGTCATGACATAGAGTATGTGCGATATGAAAACTCTACATCGACACCTTACGTCGCGACATGAAAAACTTTATTCGCAACGAGTTACCTTGATAGTTATTCTCTGTGCGACACATATCTACGTACCGACCGATAAACCGCTTCCCAGCGGCGATGAACTATGTGACATCATTTTTCTCTCCCGCGACATAAACTTCCTGGTCATGACCAATCCTGCCAGCGGCATAAAAGCACATTATGTTCACGACCTAGAAACTAACCGATCTTGGCGATTTTACGTGCGACAAGGAAAATTTTGTTGAGACCTAGAAATCCTCGACGAGACCAAACTATGTGACATGGCCTCCCAGCGTGATGGCCGCACCGATTCGATAAGGGAACCTCTGTCATTAGCATTGTCCTGACGAAGAGAGCAAGCTTTCTGATCTTGACTCAAAAACACCTACCAAGACCAAGTCACAATCGGGAACCGCGGAACTAGAAAACTTCGATCATGACCAAAGAAAACCCTTGTCGTATTATGGCAAACGATAGCCTATTACGGCGTTTTACTGCATCGACCACTTTTGAGAAACATATAAGTTCGATTCCAATAAGGTTTTCATTCTGCAGAACTACCATAAACGTAGGAAAACTTTGCCAAGCGTATAAATCATACAAAATGAGTTTATTACAACTCTTTCTCACTACATATCTGAGAAATTGGGTTTTTCTCATAATTTTACAAAGGCACGGTAAAGCCGTAATGGCCTTTTTTCCGCTGCGCGTCTCATATGTGTTTCATCTCTTGGTGTACCTCTAGTACCTGAAAACATTTTCCCACGACGGGGTAAGTAATGCCCAGTAGAGAAAATCTCCTACAAGGGCTACTCCCCACCTAAGTGCACATGCAATGTCACGATTCACACATTAACATTCATTCAAGTAAAAATATGCACATTTCTACATCAATGTCTACCATGCCAAATGTCTCGAGTCCTCGTGGGCTTTCAGTCACACGACCATTGCCATGGCTTGTCTTCAAAACAAAATATTTTTGCTTTTGAAACTCATTGGACAAACTCTAATGTCAAAACACATTGGACAACCCTCCGATATTAAAACACATTGGACAACCCCCCGATGTCAAAATACATTGGACGACCCTCCGATATCATAGCATGCTGGACAAACCTCTGATATCAAAACGTACTACACAACCCTCCGATATTAAATTCATCAATTGGACAACCCTCCGATATCATATTCATTTATTAGACAACCCTCCGATATCAAATTCATTTATTGGACATCCTTTGATACTCATAGCTTTGTTAAAACCATGTGCACCAGTACCGTTTCATAGCGATGTCCCAGTGCACATGCAATGCGATGCCAACGCATGGTATTTACATATTAGTGCATCGAGAACTACATGCAATATTTAAGACTCATGCTTCATATAAGCGTCATGGGTAACTAAATCTGCATGTAATTCATGCACCACGTACATAATCCGTGTTAATACATTAACATGCATATATCAAACACCGTTTCTGCTTTGCATCGCTGACAAATCGGCGTCAACATACAAGCGGATTTTCAATCTCGACCTAGAAAAAAAACAACATACAGTAGGCATATCAGTCGTAACTGACCTTAACACAATGGGATCGGCATACTCCAAATCACGTGACTAAGTAAATCAGTTCGAGGCTGAGTTCTGAAACTAGATAGACCAATGGTCGATTATCGATGGTTTACATACCAAGCCCAGTTCTTGAACCGGCTTCTGATTGGGAGCTACCTGTGGCCATTGAATGACCCTTGAACGATAATAATAAGAATAGGAAGAACCCACACCCCTTGAAGTTTCTAGTTTGGCAGCCGGAGCGCATTGTACTTGGTTCTCGTCCTCTTCTTTCTTCTTTTCTTTCTTTTTCGTTTCTTTTCTTCTTGTTTCGTTTTTTTTTTTTTTTTTGCTCTCCTATTGTAGTTTTCCTCTCATTTCCCCACGCACACCTTCCCTTCCTTTTCCCTTCTTACTCTTTCCTCTTTTTTTTTCTTTTCTTTTTTCTATCACCCTCTTATTCCATCTCCCATGCATTAGGCCATGTGGTTGTACACATGACCCTCATGCCATGGATGTGGTGGCATGTGGCATCATGCCACGTGTCATCATGTCATTAAAGATCACGATTTCACATCTCGAAATCGTGAAATTAGGTATCTCGAGGTCGGCCGAAGTCGACTATGTGCTAGATTTCGTAAGGACAAGCTGCGGCATGGTTCACATGATCATCCCGAGATCTAGAAATTTCACAGACTTGATGCCTTAACGGTAATATAGCGTTCCCAGCTTTACAGGTTTTCACAACAAGTTTGGTTCCAAAGGTTATAGGGCTTATTTGAGGTTTATTTATGATGGAATTAAGGTTTTGAATGAAGGGTTTTAGGTTTGGAAAGGTTCGAGTTTGATTTGATGCAAAAAAAATTTAGGGTTTGACACATCCCTTTCATACCCTTCTTCTTCTACCCATACCCCTCTTCTTGGCAACCTCTCCCTTCTACACCCTGTTAGAGGGTGTCGCGGCTACTCAAAGTTTTGCTCTACCCTTTCATGGAATTGTTCCAATTCAGCCCTAAACATTCTCTGTACTTCTCTATTTAAGGCCTGCATAAGGAACTTAATCCACGCCGATTCGGTCCAGGCCCAGATTGGTGATCGAGGCACGGTTCGAGGAGTCATGAGGAAACCATATCACTGGGACTCCTTATTTTTATAACCAACATTCATTTACAATTAAAATGAACTACCAGGAGTAGTATCATTAAGAATTTATTCACATTTACCTAAGTCACATTTAGCATACAATACATATATATACATATCTAAGCACAAACATATCGGAGATCATGTAGACAGTCTTTGGTGAGCACCTATCCTACGAGATGGCGCATCTTCTTTGGTGTGGAATGTCACACTCCTCTTTATCTCCTCTTAGATTACCTACGGATTGAACACGTGCTAAGCTTTCACGCTTAGTGGGAACCTTATAGACAATAACGACCAATAATAATAATCGTTATTCTTTGTCTTTTTACATTTACTTTTACTTATGCAAACCATGATATCTATTCTTATTTGACTTCTAACTCATCTCATATTATACATGTAGATTTTATTCTTTTGATTCATATCATTTTCTTGTTCATATCACTTCCCTGTAATCAAAGTCTTTTCACCAGGTTATAACTCCATTATCTACTACATTGTATGGCATATCAGGATCTATCATATTCAAACAACGTATTCATATACAGTAGCCAAATCCGAACCATATCAAGTCATATTAAATAACTACGAGGGTCAAATCAACTAAATACCCATACATATTAGACTCTTGCATTATCACGGCGAAGCCAGCTAATCAACTCCGTTGAAATTCACGTTTCATGATCTGGGATGCGGATTAAAGCATTTGTTTCGTTATATATTTAATTTTTTTATTTTCAAGGTGTCGCGACCCCGAATCCCTACTTGACTGGAATTGGCGGATCAAAAATTTGGAACCCGGTTTACTCCGACGTTTTCAATCGAAACATTTATCTCATTTTATTAAATTTTTGTTTTTAAAAGTGTCGCAAACCGAATCCCCGGAAACTTGACCGATTAGGATCAGTGAATATTAGTTTACTCAGACATTTCAATTATCTTTCCAAAACCATGTTGTTTATATTGTTCTATTTCAGATTTTAATTGTCCTGAGGCTTACTTCTTTTCGGGCAATCCACTAACATTATATAATTTCCAAAAGACCCTTAGCATTTATTCAACAAATGCATTTTACAAGATGATATCTTTTTACTATGTCTAAGGTGTAATGTAAAAGATACTTATACAAATACACTTTTAATACCATCGTTTTTCCCTTTACCCCGGTTTGTGATTCCACATATATAGATTGACATCCAGCGAGATTCAGTTGGTGAATCCTGCTTTTGTTTAATCATTCGATGATATTGTGTTTACATTAATATTACGTCACGCTGCGACTATGAACCAGGCATTCACGGCAGTTGATTGTTGAATCACATCACGCCAGTATAACAGGCAACAATGGTTTGTTTCAGTGTCAAAGTCTCGCGTAGTATAGAAATTGTTCAATGATTGGGTTGAAGCGAATCATCACATACATCATTCATTAACGGCATATGATTGCGTCCAGTGACCGTCTCGCGCGACGCGAGTGGGCGTTCGGCGGGTTGGGTTGGTGATCGCTCGCCCACATCATTCATTAACGTGATTCGCGTTCGACCATTAAGATCTTCACGCATTGGTGGGCGTTCGCGGCGGATCGGGATTGAGATCGTCACGTCGTTCATTAATGGTTTGCGTCGAACAAACTCGATTCGGCGATTGGATGATGGATCCGTCGTATGAACCGTTCGATGTTTCGAATCGATTGCGCAACGCGTTGTTTACTGTCGTCCGGACTGTACGTGCTTCGGTGGCGGTGTTCAGATAACAATCGTTCGATCATTTATAACTGTTTCTGATGGCGTTAACCAACGGTCTTCGTTCGATTCTTTAATCTTTTGTTATAACGAGGTATGCGATCTGCATATTCAATATGTTTGTAACCGATTCGCGCGAAAAGAAAAAACACTATTTATGATATGTTTGAGTATTTGTTCACTTTATACTATTCATACCTCTGGAATATAGATTGACAGCATATATTCATGCATATATTTAATGAATTATATTCATATTCAATCTTATATAATTTCATATACCCATTTCGTATACTCGTTTCATTTATTATCATTTACGGTTATATGTGATAATAATCATATACCACTTAACCATTATGTGTTCATGACATATTGCCTCTCATGTTCACAATCATGTTTCAATTCGTTTCATTTTCATTTTTCCATAATCATTTTCATGTTTCATAGACACATCTTTATTTTTCATTTCCTACTTTTTCCTTGTTTCATTCCCTATTACATATGGCACTTCATATTCTTGTGAAGTATGATGTCTAGGAGATCACACACATTCATACTATTCTCATTCTTTTATGAATCTAGTTTACTTAGGAATTGGAATCAATCGATGGATCATCAATTAAAGTTATGGCATTTTCTTTTAAACTAGTAGTTTACCCTGATTACGCATAGAACAGTTTGTATTCTAATTTTTCCGAGGTTCTAACTTTATATTTGATAGCTGAGTCTTTGTACTCATTTAAAGCTAAGGTTCTAAGGGTTCTATTCAATTGGAATCACCCAATTCGAGCTTGAAACTCAAGTTCGTCGAAACAACCCGGACTACTCTATCATTCAGCTGGAACCAAATTTGTCTTGCACATGGTCCCACTTTGAGTGAATATTTCGACCCCTTAGATTCATAATTTGACAATGATACTTTCTCTTTAAGTTTGGTTCTCGCCAGAAGTCTATTTTAAGTAGCCATGAATCACCTGATCGGATAAGAAATACTGGAAGTTATGGCCCGAAAGAAATACAAAAACTGGTCAAAACTGGAAAGCCAGAACAAGTTCTACAGTAGGACTTAAAGTTCTACCCGGTAGGACTCTTAAAAATGACCAGAATCAGTTCTACCGGTAAGACTTAACTCCTACCGGTAGGAGCTTCTCCAGATGCCCAGAATGTGTGTTTTCTCACATTTTCCTTCACTTTAATCCATGGATCCTCCCGCGCTTCCTACACACCTCAAAACCATTCCAATTCACCTTGGAATCTCTTTTCCTATTCAATTCATCTCTTTCATTTCTTATCTTCTTTCAAAGACCTGTGCCGATTTCTTCAAAAACCATTCTAATAGGTCTTAGCATACACATACCAAATACACAAATTTATTAGGGTTTGTTCTAACCCTGACCCTTTTCTTGCAATTAAGCCTTAAATCCATAACCTCAAGGGGATTCCGCTTTATTTTCTTGTGCCATTTAGAGTTTTATTAACCCTAAATTCCAATACATCTTTGGTTAGGAGGAAATCCTAACAACCTAGGTTTAAGGTACAACAAATAACCATTAAACAACCAGCCAGGATCCATACTCCAAGGTTGGTGTTCATATTCTTTGAGCTTGGATTTGCCCGATCTTAGCTCCTCTATGCTTCTTCTATATCCCCTAGTACTCTCTTCTTTGCTCTTCCCTCTCTCTCTACGGGTTCTCCTCAGGCGGACCCAATTTTGGTCTTTAAACATAGTTCTGCAGCCATCATTTGGCCCTCCCAAATAAAACCCATTTTGACTTTGAACTTTCTCATTTTGCATTTAAACCCTTCCATTCATTCAATTTCATTCCATCTTTCTACATTTCCCTATAACTTTGCTCTCTTATGGTTATATATCTGTTTTGGCATATAACATTAAATTTCTATTTGGCATCATCCTTTGGCTTTATTACCTTTTGGTCCTTAAGTGGTAAATTGCCGCTTTACCATATCTCGAATTAATTCGGGTCTCGTTTCTTCCCAAAATTTCCATTTAGCTTACTGTATCTTTAAACAAATTAAAGCAGGTTTAGGGTATATTTAGGATATTACAACTTCCATGTCAATTCCTCCTCTGATCACACCCTCGGATGCACTTGGATTGTTTGACATATTGCTCTACAAAAAACAAGGTTCTGAAAGTAGGACTTCCTGAGTCACACTCCCTCCCATTGTTTTCACTCGAAGAATGATTCCTCAGTTCACTCCTGTTTTCCGCGCCAAACTATATTTGGCTTTTTATCCTCAATAATCTGACCCTCTTACCTTTCCTCGAATTTCTCTTTTGGTGGCGTTAACAATTATTCAACTTTTGCCAATCAACACAAAAAATAGGACACAAAAATTTTCTCAGTTTTTAACCGATTTTTTTTTTCTTATACTATGATGGGGACTGGATTTCCAGCAACTAGAATGATGATAAACTTATATAATTTTTTTTTTATGACCCGGAATGGACTGTTCAAGAAAGGAAACAAATAAAAGTTATATCCGATCAAGAATGAAGAAAATCGGACTTGGGATGGAGTAGATAATAGATTATAACTAAAATTGGGGGTTGAATGAAATTTAAAAGGAACCGAGGAAGTGGTGACTAAATTCGGTTCGAACAAAGAAGAAAAGAAAAAACGTAAAAGATAGGCAAACTAGAAAATAGAACATGTTCCTCCGATACCAAATCATACGAACCCCGTCAACTTGTGAGGAGATCCATGATCGAATTAGCTCGGAAGATTCGCTCCAGTGTCGGCTTGGATGGATGACCTTGACCGGTTGCTTATATGGAAGCACGAACCTTGGTATATGTGAGGACACCACAATCGGTGATGAAGATCCAATTGATAAGTCTTGATGAACGTCACGGAATAACCAATAAGTTCAAGGAGTTCTTTAAAGAATCAAAGAGAAATTGCAACTCTCAATTTTATTAATGCATCAACTTAAGAATGTAGGGATAAGAATCCTCTAAATAGGCCCAAAAATACGAATAATAGAAACTAAAATTCAGCCACAAGGAAAGCAAGATATTTGGTCAAAAACTAGAAAGTAAAACTAGATAATTTTTAGGACAAGACTTCGTAAAAAAATCAGCCACAAATCAACTTCAAAATAGCAGCAAATCATGAACAAATCGTCACCAAATCTGGAACAAATCCGCTCCAAAATAGCAGCAAATCATGAACAAATCATCACCAAATCTATAAAACCTGAGAAAAAAAATGAGAATTTCTGAAGAAAAAAAAAAGGTAAAATAGTGATTTGTGGATACGTATAAGTTAAAATCCTAGAATTTTTCTAGATCTCGGATGACGAAACGGACCTCGCCGTTGGTTTTGTCACAAGAAATTTAGTTGCCCAAGCAAATTTCATCGAATTCCGAGATAGTCGGAATTTCAGGTTTTAGGTTTGGAAAGGTTCGGGTTTGATTTGATGCAAAAAAATTTGGGGTTTGACACATCCCCTTCATATCCTTCTTCTTCTACCCATACCCCTCTTCTTGGCAACCTCTCCCTTGTATGCCTTGTTGGAGGGTGTCACGGTTGCACAAAGTTTTGCTCTACCTTTTCATGGAATTGTTCCAATTCAGCCCTAAACATTCTCTGTTCTTCAATATTTAAGGCCTGCATAAGGAACTTCATGTCAATTCCTCCCGTCACACCCTCGAACGCACCGTTGTTTGACATATTACTACAAAAAATAAGGTTAGAGAAAAAGTAGGGCTTCACAAATCACTCCCTCACATGTTTTCACTCGAATAATGATTCACTCGGTTCACTCGTGTTTTCACACAATATATTTGGCTTTTTCTCACTCTAATAATCTGACCACTCTTGCCTTTTCCACTCATAATTTCCCTTTTAGTTCTTTTGGAACTAATCAAATAAATCATTTTTTCATGAATTTAATCAAAACTATCAAAAGGACGGGTTAGGTGAATTAACGATATTCAAGCTTTACTTAAAGCAACAACAAAAAAAGGACACCAAAAATTTTCCTTGTTTTTAACTAATTTTTTTATTTTTTATTTTCTTATACTATGATGGGGACTGGATTTCCAGCAACTAGAATGATGATAAACTTATATATATATATATATTATTTTTTATGACCCAGAATGGACTATTCAAACAAGGAAACAAACAAAAAAGTTATGTCCAGTCAAGAATGAAGAAAAATCGGACTTGGGATGGAGTAGATATGGGGTTATGACTAAAATTACAGGTTGAATAAGAATTTAGAAGGAGCAGAAGTGGTGACTAAGTCGGTTGGGACGAAGAGAAAGAAAACGTAAAAAATAGGCAAACCCGAAATAGAACTTACATTTGCTCACGATGCAGTGATCTGAGTGCATATCAACTTATGATGAGACCCATTGATCAGAGTGCTTTCGGAGAAGAATCACTCTAGTGTTGGCTTGGATGGATGACTTTGACCGGTTGCTTATATGGAAGCAAGAACCTTGGTATATTTGAGGACGCCACAATCGATGATGGAGATCCGATTGATAAGTCTTGATGAGCATACCGAAATAACTTGATAAGTTGAGTTCTTTAAAGAACCAAAGAGAAATTGAAACTCTCAATTTTATTAATGCATCAACTTAAGAATGTGGGGATAACAAGCCCTATAAATAGGCCCAAAAATACGAATAATAGAAACTAAAATTCAGCCACAAGGAAAGTAAGATATTTGGCCAAAAACTAGAAAGGAAACTAGATAACTTTTAGCACAAGACTTCGTAAAAAAAAAAAATCAACCACAAATCAAGAACAAATCAACTTCAAAATAGCAGCAAATCAGGAACAAATCAGCACCAAATCTGGAATAAATCAGCTCCAAAATAGCAACAAATCAGGAACAAATCATCACCAAATCTGTAAAACTTGGGAAAAATTGAAAATTTTTGAAAAAAAAAAAAAGAAAAATAGTGATTTGTGGATACATACAAGTTGAAAACCTATAAGTTTTCTAGATCTCGGATAACAAAACAGATCTCACCGTTGGGTTCGTCACGCGAAATTTAGTTGCCCATGCGAATTTTGTTGAATTCCAAGATAGTCGGAATTTCATGTTTTTGAGGCTGCAGATTGCCGAGTGACCTGGCGGAGCCATGTGGATGACACGGCCATGTGTCTGTCGTAGCAGAGGCACATGCATGTAGGACACATGGCAAGCCATGAGTGTATGGCTTGCCATGTCAATCAGCTATAACATGGAGATGCTAGGCGCATGGTGTGGGAGGCTGACCGTGAAGGAGGGGAACAACTGAAGAAAAGGAAGGAAAAAAAAAAGGAACACTGGAAAGAAAGGAAGGCAGGAAAGAAAAAGAAAGATAAGGAAAGAAGTGAGAGGGAAAGAAGGAGAAAGGAAGCGGTGTTCGGCAATTACACTTGCTCATCGGACCAGAGTAAAGTCATATATTCAGCGAGAGTGCGCTCGAGAGGTAGGGATTATTCCTACCTTGGTTTCTTTCTATCCTTTGAGCTATTGTTTTGGTTTTCTTTTGGGACAACGTTGTGTCATGTTTATGGCATGTTTTGTGGTATTAATTGGAATATGGCCCATTTTGTGGTCTCAATTAAGACGGGGTTGTAGCCGGTCTAAAGGGCTACTTCCAGAACAAATTTGGGTTGAAAACTTGTGTGTACGAGAATTGCCAAAATGTTCCTTCAACCCTCGGGCACACTATTGCGTGGATTGGCGCAATAGCGTGGCCCATATCTTTCTCGTCCGAACTCCGATTCACACGTTCTTGGACTCTTTGAAAAGATCTTTGAGTCTAGAATCTGATCACATCCCAGGAAATGGCATTTGTTACTCACAACATTGCTCAATTTTTTATCATAAGCACCAAGTGTAGTAATTGCATGGCATGACATGCTTGTTTGATGAAATGTTGATATATGCTTGTGTGATACATTGACATGAATGAGTTAATGTAAGGAAATTATATGCATGTTTGATAACATTGCCCAAGATGTAAAACTCGAGAAAAATTCAATTTTTCTGAAAAAATGTAAAATGGTAATTTCGAGTTTGAAAACCCAGAGGAAATTTTAGATCTCGAGATGGTAAACGGACTTCAGGTTGAATTAAGTACCATGAAATCTAGTTACCCCTTCAAATTTTGTCGGATTTCGAGACAGTCGGAATTTTACGTTTTTCGAGGCATCGGGTGTCACAGATAACACATGGCCTTGACATGGGGTGCAATGAATGACTCATTAGACATTGTCAAGTGGAGGAAATAATGGGAAAGATAAAACAAGAGAATAAATAAATAAATAGAAAGAAATTTTTAATAATAATGTAAAAATAAATAAATGAATCAATATCTAATAATAAAAAGAGATGAGAGAAGCAAAAAAAAAGGGAAAGGCATTTTTGGGAGAGAGAGAGCGTGAAGAGAGAAAAAGAGATTTTTATTTTTTTTTCGCCGCTCTCTAGATCTCGGAAGTGGATCGTGGTTTTGTGGCCTTCGGGAGCCAGGCAAAGCGGTCACGCGAGGCTATCTGCGTGGTACAAAATCTTGGAGTTTCGTCAAACTCCACAAGGTAGAGAATTTTCCTACTTAGGTTATGTCTATCCTAAAGGTCATTTAATGGCTTGGGATTTGCTTGGGCGATGAAGAGGCCAGTAAATTTCAGTCCTAATTTTTGGGCCGAGTGTAGGAATTTTTAGAAATTTTTGAGGCGTTTCGGGACAATTCGGTGATTTCGAAGCTATTTTCGAGCGATCCAGAGCTGAATTTTAGGATTGTTTGAGACAGTCAGCGGGATTTCGAGACTATTTTCGAGAGCGATCCGGTGTGTTGAGGTTTGGTTTGATCCCGGGGTGATGTCTTCGGGTTTTTGGTGTGTTTAGTATCCCAATAATTCGGTGGCTATGGCGTGAAGGGACAGAGGTGCCACAGTACTATAGATTAAATTGCGTTCATTTGTATGTTAGAAAAAATGAATAACATCTTTATAATGAAGAGTATCATGTTAGTATATGCTATTTGATGTATTAACATAGATCTCATGGATGTAAAATTATAAAAATTTATAATTGTCCTTGGTGTATTAATGTTTCATGTAGCATATATACATGTAACATGAAGAAAAATGCATTGACATCATGCATTTCATATGCATGGGACATCCGCGTCGAGTCGGGTGTGGGTGCGCTGTTGAGTATTCCGCCGGTGTTGGTGAATGGGTCGTGGCTTCGGAAAAAATCGGACAAAGTCGAGTTGAGACTTTCACGGATATGTAAATTGATCAAAATGATGAAATTACATGTTTTGGGGCGGAGCAAGTTAGAAATTAAAATCCCCGGTGAAAGAAGACCAAAATGTTGTGCGGTTAGACATGAATCCGTGATGTAAGTTCGCTAAAATGTTGGAAAGGCATGCGTGCGGCATCTGGTGAAAACCCTAATCTGTGGCCTGAAAGAAGAAAAAAAATCATGAAATAGTAAATTAAATTGGAGGGGTTGTTCAATGGTTAAGTCCATTGGGTTAAATACCAATGGGTGGCATTTCCCCCTTGTTGGTGTGGGGAGTCGGTTGGGACTCAGTTATGGAGCAAGGGATTCGCATCTCATGCATGTCCGCGAGAACATTTCATGTCTGATGTTGCACTGCGGTGTATGAAATGTTGATCTATGTATCTCTATTGCATGGGCATTTTAGGTGGGGAGTAACCCTTGTAGGAAAACTTTCTTCTGGGCATTGCTCACCCCGTCGTGGGACCCCCTTTCAGGTATAGGTCTTGTACAAGCGTCTGACCCGCATATGGGCGCATGAGGGATGACAGCCGGATGCGGCTTTGTTTTGTTTTGTTTTGTTTTTGTCTTGTATTATATTCGAGCATAACCAAAACATGTATACATTTTTGTTGTATAAAAGGAATGTTAAATGGACTGTTGGTTAAATAGTCTATCATATATTTTTGTATATTTGTGAATTAAATATGCAAGAATGGGTCTCAATGTATGAGACAAATGATTGTGGTATCGGGACACCCAATATTTACAGGTTTCCACAGGTTGACGGGTTGTCAACGGGACCCCCAGGATAGGGGCGTCACAAAGTGATATCAAAGCATAGGTATATGCCTACCTAGGGCTTCAAGGACATGGGCTTAGGCCACGGCAATTGTGGTGAAAGTGATACCAGCATCATAGCTTGGTATCGGAGTTTAGGTACACTAATACCTAGGAGTTCATGGATGGGTTTGTAATCATTGCATGCATGGTGTGTTACATGTTGTGTTTGATATGTGTTCCATGTTTGTGATTGGGCGTAATTGTAAGTTGCTAAATTACGCAGAAGACATATGCACGGTATGATGTATATGGGAAATGTGATTGTGTGGTTATTGGGCGGAAAATTATATACATGGCATAATGTATATACATGGCATAAGGTTAGGAACCATAACCTTAGGGATTTGGAAAATGAAATGAACCGGAAAGTGTTTAATTTTATTGAAATAAATAAAAGGAGGGGTTGGCAATTAGCACCACTAAGGAAAAAGGTGATGAACGGATCAGTTCATGGTTTTTAAGTCTATTAGTAATTGGCATGTGCGTTACTAGTTGTATTCAAGATAAGATTAATGTAAAGTTTGTCGCTACCTGACAGTGTGATGGCAAGTCAAGGCCAAGGACGTAGAGGTCGTCCACGAGGTGCCAGCCAGGCACCACCTGTCTTTGACCAACAGGCCTTTGTTGAGGTTGTTGGGGTTGCAACAGCTGCCATTGCATAGGCTAGTGCAGCTAGTAGTCCGGGAGGTCCGAGTAACCTTCAGAGGTTCAAGTCACATCATCCTCCGACATTCACAGGGGAAGGGGATCCGATGGTGGCAGACCATTGGTTCCAGCTGATTGAGAAGGTATTGGAGGCTATGGATATTACCTCAGATGCAGCAAAGATCAGGCTAACTGCGTTCCAGCTAGAGGGTGTGTCCCAAGTGTGGTGGGACTGGGTTAAGACCTTTAGGGACTTAGAGGCAATGACTTGGGCAGAGTTCCATGGGCTCTTTATGAGCAAGTATTTTCTGGCCACTACTAGACATGCAAAGGCCCAAGAGTTCCTAGAACTAAAGCAGGGAACGATGACAGTGATGGAGTACGTGGCCAGATTCACCGAGTTGGCACGTTTTGGTGATGACTATGTGGCCACAGACATGGCCAAGGTCAGGAGGTTTGAGAATGGACAAACATTGTCCATTCGGGGCAAGATTGTGGGCCTCCGCCTATAGGACATGGACTTTATGGTCGAGACAACTCTGGTGAAGGGACCCAACCCGAGTTTCCTTGGGACAAAATTTTTTTTTTTTTTAACATTAAACCCTTTATAGAAAATCGAAAGTGTAGTTTCTTCCTTCGCTTTTTCTGACATGTCCTAATTTTTACAACACCCGGTAATAAAACAATTTAATTTCCTCCACATCCAACAATGGACATCAAGTCCACCACAACCAATTTCAAATCAAACTTTAAAATCATTTTCTGAACACTATAGATATATAAACAATCTTTTAAAACCTATATACATTACAAAATAAAGGTGTACAAGTAGTTATTTACAATAAAAACTATATATTTTAAAAAATGTGGTCACACGCGGAGGCTGAGTGTCACCGGGTCCTGGGATGATGCCCGAATCGCACATCGGGCCTCTACCTCGAAAAACATTTTATAAAACATTTAGGAAAAGGGTGAGCTAAAGGAGCTCGAGAGTACAATTTCATAAGAAAATAATGTTTCCAACTATAGTTCAAATACAATGTGTAAAACAATTGTATAGAGATCTCATTTCTATAAACATTTACTTTGCATTCTTTTCCTTTCTATTCAAGTACAATGTGTAAAACAATTGTTTGGAGATCTCATTTCTATAACATTTACTTTACTTTCTTTTCCATATAGATCAAATGCAATGCTTAAAACAATTGTATCAACATATCTTTTCAATATACTTTCTTATCCTTTTTGAATACGTCATATCCAATGGAACCCGCATACCGTTAACCACCATTGGTCCATGAAATAACCTCCGAGGAAACAGTCTTAGGATCACCGATGGCCCAAAAAGGAACCTCCGAGAAATCGTGCCATACCGTTAACCACCGTTAGCCCATGAAAGAACCTACGAGGAAACAGTCTTACGATCATCAATAGCCCAAAAAGGAACCTCCGATAAATGGTGCCTTTCTTTTAAATACAATTGCACTATGGAATAAATCACATTATGCAATGGTAAACTTTTCGTACTTTACACATGTATGGCAATATGCATCACTCTTCCCTTCCCTCTAAAAAAAATCCTAATCCTTTCCCATAAAATTCATGCACGCGTAAAGTATTTTAGCTCGACTTTCCTTTAAACTTTAGCTTTGTAACATAGGGTAAATCCATATATTCAAATTCATACAAAACATGTATATATAAAATATACATTCAAACATTTCATTTCATATGAAACCATAAATCATGCTTTATAAAACTATGAAACCATAATCATTTCATATTTTCTCAACATAATTTAAAGTCAAGAAAACCACATTTCTTTTTTCATTTGAACATTTATAACATAGATATGAAAACATATACATTGGTAAACATTAATATATATATTTTTTCATAAACATTTACATTTTCCCTCACCTTAGTTATTTAAGCGCTTTTTCCTCCTTTAAACAAAACTTTCCACCTCCACCCTTGTCCTTTATCACCTTCCTCCTACAAGTCACATTATCCATAAAATCCATTAACATCCATACCTTAATCATGTTCAATTAAACCATTAACTATACTATACTTTCCAGCAACCCTTAAGCATTTAATCACTTCCAATTGATTAAAATCAATTGAACTCAACCTCTTTTGTTCTCATGATTTTCTTATGCTAACTCATGGAAATTACTACCCCATACAATAGCCCATAACATGCCATGAAATGGTCATGCCAAAACCCGGCTATTCACATCGACATAACCAAGCAACCTGCACACTTGGTGCAACCATAAATTTTCAGTCACTTTTTGTTCATCCACTGTCCTTTACAGGAAAATGGTTGGAATCTTGACTCAATGGGCTTTCCATAGAGTCCAAGAACACCCAAAACGGAGTTCGGACCAAGAAGTTATGGCCTTCCAAAAATGGAGGCCATGACCATTGTGTCCCCCCGGGAATTCGTGTGTTGGTGCACTTTGAATGAATTTATGAGACCCAAAGTGTCGGAATTTGGATATACCTATTTCACGGAGATATGTTCTCCTATCAGTTTAGTTTATACATCAACTTGAACCACTCAATTCGAATGAGTGATGGCCAAGTTATAGCAAAAATACAGTCATGGAGTCTTAAAAACAAAACAAAAAAACTGCCTTAACATAGCTCCACTTTGAATGCATTTTTGAGTCCAAATGGATCGGAATTTGGATAGACCTATTTCAAGGATCAATGTTATCCTATCAGTCTAGTTTACTTAGTAATTTGAATCACTCAATTCGGATGAGTGATGACCAAGTTATGGCCAAAATACAGTCATGGGGTCGGAGAAAAAAAACTGGACAACATCTCCTTGGATACACACATGCCCTTAGACAGAAATTAACCTGAATAGGAGAAAAACCCTACCTCAAATGGCGTGGTTTCCCGGGACACCTTCTTTTCTTGGTTTTCGTGAAAACCCAAACCTGACCTTAAGGCACTACATTCTGGTACCCACGCCAGAAACTCTCTCGTCACGTAGATAATTTTAATCTATTTCAGCTTCTTTGGACTCAATACATTATTATGAACATTTTTTATTTTCGGGGCTTGTTTTTCAAAAATTACTATTCATTTGACTGTTTCCAATTAAATATCTAACTGATCAAAAACGAAATTTACTATTCATGGAAACTATAAATTCAGGGTCTTACAATTCACCCCTCCTTATAAAAATTTTGTCCTCGAAATTTAAATATCATACCTGACTAAAACAGGTGTGGATACTGAGTTTGCATTTGATCTTCACGTTCCCATGTTGCTTCCTCTCTGTCATGATTCATCCACAACACCTTCACTAAAGGAATCACTTTGTTCCGAATAACCTGATCCTTTCTATCAACAATCTAAACCGGTCTTTCTTCATAAGTAAAGTTTTCTTTCAATTCAACCGGTTGATCTCTTAACACATGTAAAGGATCTGCTATATACTTTCGAAGCATAGAAACAAGAAAGACATCATGTATTCTAACCAATTCAGGTGGCAACCTCAACCGATATGCTACCTCCCCAATTCTTTCCACAATCTCATAAGGTCCCATATAGCAGGGACTTAACTTCCCTTTCTTTCCGAGTCGTAACACCCCTTTCCAGGGTGATATCCTCATAAATACCTGATCCCCTACCTGAAATTCCAGATCTCTCATTCGGTTATTGGGATAACTTTTCTGTCAATCTTATGCTATCTTTAATCTATCCCTGATAACCTTAACATTATCCTGTCATGGACTAACAATTTATGGATTCCACAATTTTCTCTCACTCTACCTCATCCCAACATAATGGATCCTATTAATTTCCTTCCATATAAGGCCTCGTAAGGCTGCCCATTTCAATGCTTGATTGATAACTATTGTTGTAGGTAAACTCTACTAATGGTAGATGTCTATCCCAACTTCCTTAAACTCTAACATACAGTTTTCCCCGAAAGACATTATCATCCAATGTCCGTATGGTTCTTTTCAGATTGGCCATCCGGTCGTAGGATGGAAAGTCGATCAAATGTAACCTAGTACCAAGAGCTCTCGTAAATGTGGGCCGACCGGAAGTAAAACCGAGGATCTCTGTTTGATACTATCGATACCGGCGTACCGTGAAGTGGCACAATCTCTTTTACATACAACTCAGCCAACTTCTCAATTGAGTCACTATTTTTCATAGGTAGGAAATGGGCTGATTTCGTCAATTTATCAGCAATCACCCATATTGCGTCATAACCACTCTGGCAACGCGGCAGTCCTACCACAAAATCCATCGTGATTTTCTCCCATTTCCACTAAGGGATCGAAAGAGACTGTAAGAGCCTTGCAGGTCTTTGATGCTCAGCCTTAACTTGTTGACAAATGAGACATTTGGAGACAAACTCTGCAACATCTTTCTTCATACCCCTCCACCGGTAGTGTTCCCTCAGGGTATGATACAGTTTAGTGCTTCCCAAATGCATCGCATATGCAGAAGAGTGAGCCTCTTCCATAATTTCTTTCTTTAATTCTCCCACATCCGGTACACACAACCTGTGACCCATCATCAATGTACCATCTGCCTGCATCGAAAAATCCCTTTAGCGCCCGCATTCTGGGCTCCCTTTTCAACTTAATCAAGATCGGATCTTGAGTCTGTAGCTCCCTTATCCTGTCTATCAGTATCGAACGAACAAAATAAAGGTGTACAAGTAGTTATTTACAATAAAAACTATACATTTTAAAAAAGGTGGTCGTCACATGAGGCGGAGTGTCATCGTCTGAGATGCTCGAATCGCACGCCACCGCCCAAAACATTTTATAAAACATTTGGAAAAAGGGTGAGCTAAAGGAGCTTAGTGAGAGTACAGTTCATAGGAAAATAATATTTCCAGATATAGTTCAAATACCATGTGTAAAACAATTGTATAGAGATCTCATTTCCATAAACATTTACTTTGCATTCTTTTCCTTTCTATTCAAGTACAAATGCAAACAATTGTTTGGAGATCTCATTTCTATAAACATTTACTTTACTTTCTTCTCCATATAGATAAAATACAATGTGTAAAACAATTGTATCAACATATCTTTTCAATATACTTTCTTCCTTGAACTGCTATAAACCCGCATACCGCAACTACCATTGGTCCATGAAAGAACCTCCAGGAAATGTTTTATGATCACCGATGGCCTAAAAAGGAACCTCCGAGAAATCGTGTCATACCGTTAACCACCGTTGGCCCATGAAAGAACCTACGAGGAAATAGTCTTACGATCACCGATGGCCCAAAAAGGAATCTCCGATAAATGGTGTCTTTCTTTTAAATACCATTGCACAATGGAATAAATAACATTATGCGTTGGTAAACTTTTCGCACTTTACACGTGTATGCAATATGCATCACTCTTCCCTTCTCTCTAAAAAAAATCCTAACCCTTTCCCATGTACCATGCATGCGTAAAGTACTTTAGTCGACTTTCCTTTAAACTTTATCTTTCTAACAAAAGGTAACCATGGATTCAAACATTTTCATATAAACATGTATATATAAAATATACATTCATAAACATTTCATTTCATATGGAAATCATAAATCATGCTTTATAAAACTATGGAAACCATAATCATTTCATATTTTCTCAACACATGCTTTATAAAACTATGGAAACCATAATCATTTCATATTTTTTCAACATAATTTAAAGTCAAGAAAACCACATTTCTTTTTTTTTCATTTGAACATTTATAACATAGATATGAAAACATATACATTGGTAAACACATTATATATTTTTTTCATAAACATTTACATTTTCCCCTCACCTAGTTATTAAGCTTTTTCCTCCTTTAAACAAACTTTCCACTTCCACCCTTGTCCTTTTATCACCTTCCCTCCTACAAGTCACATTATCCATAAAATCCATTAACATCCATACCTTGACTCATGTCTAATTAAACCATTAACTATACTATACTTTCCAAAGAACCCTTAAGCATTTAATCACTTCCAATTGATTAAAATCAATTGAACTCAACCTCTTTTGTTTCTCATGATTTCTTATGTTAACTCATGGAAATTACTACCCCATACAATAGCCCACAACATGCCATGAAATGGTCATGCCAAAACCTGGCTATTCACATCGACATAAAGAAGCAACCTGCACACTTGGTGCAACCATAAATTTTCAGTCACGTTCTATTCATCCACTGTCCTCTACAGGAATATCGTTGGAATCTTGACTCAATGGGCTTTCCATAGAGTCCAAGAACACTCAAAACGGAGTTCGGACCAAGAAGTTATGGCCTTCCGAAATTGGAGGCCATGACCATTGTGTCCCCCCGGGAATTCGTGTGCTGGTGCACTATGAATGAATTTCTGAGTCCCAAAATGTCGGAATTTGGATATACCTATTTCACGGAGATATGTTCTCCTATCAGATTTGTTATCCATCTATTTGAATAACTCAATTCGGATGAGTGATGACCAAGTTATGGCCAAAATACAATCATGGAGTCTTAAAAACAAAACATAAAAACTGCCTGAACATAGCTCCACTTTGAATGCATTTTGTGAGTCCAAATGGGTCAGAATTTGGATAGACCTATTTCAAGGATCAATGTTCTCCTATCGGTCTAGTTTACTTAGTAATTTGAATCACTCAATTCGGATGAGTGATGGTCAAGTTATGGCAAAAATACAGTCATGGTGTCTTAAAAAGAGAACTAAAAAACTGCTTGAACATAGCTCCACTTTGAATACATTGTTGATTCTAAATGGGTAGAAATTTGGATAGACCTATTTCAAGGAGAAATGTTCTCCTATCAGTCTGGTTTACTTAGAAATTTGAATCACTCAATTCGGATGAGTGATGGCCATGTTATGACCAAAATACAGTCATGGGGTCGGAGAAAAAAAATATGGACAAAGATCTCCTGGACACACACATGCCCTTAGACAGAAATTAACCCGCATAGGAGAAAAACCCTACCTCAAATGGCGTGGTTTCCCGATTCACCTCATTTTCTCGGTTTTCATGAAAACCCGAACCTTGGACCTTGGCAGAATCTTGTGATTCTGGTACCCACGTGTAGCTCTCGTCGCGTAGATTAGCTTTCTTTAATTCGACCTAACGAACCGGACTAACGTAACTGCGGAATCGAAGAGAGTAGATTGCTTTTCTCTCTCTCTCTTCGCTTGGCTGAGACCAAATGAGATATTTTCATTTTTAGTGACTATATATAGTGTGACATGTGGCCCACGTTGCGCCCACGTGTCACACTTCTTTGATTCCGCTGCTCAAAACAATTTATTTCGCCCGTGTTTCGCCATCTATCTTAAATAGAAATTCTTTAAATATTTGACATTTTTCAGGATTTTTCTAAAAATCTCGTTTTCGGGGTTCACTCGATGCCCGTCGCCTAGAATTTCGTGAAAATCCGTCTGTGTCGGAAATCAACGAAATTTGACTAGGTAACTAGATTTCACGAGACTAATTCAATGGTGAAGTCCATTTCGTCATCCGAGATCTAAAAATTTTTCAGATTTTTCTATAGCAAACTACCGTTTTGCCATTTTTCAGAAAAATTGCATTTTCACCCCTTACCATAATTTCATTTTAATCTATTTCAGCTTCTTTGGACTCAATACATTATTATGAACATTTTTATATTTTCGGGGCTTGTTTTTCAAAATTTACTATTCATTTGGTCGTTTCAAATAAATACCTAATCGACGAAATGAAATTTACTATTCATGAAAAATCAGAATTGTGGTCTTACATCCGTCATAGAGAAAGAGTATGGAGGACGACGGGGCATCGATGAGTGCCGTGGGAATGGAAATGAGGATCAACCTTCGAAGCTCAAAAAGCAGGACTTCGTCCCATGAGCGCCCCAGGTACAGGGCTAGCCAGGGTCGATGACATGCTTCTATTGCCATCACTGACATATGAAGGATTGCTCCACAGGGGCATGGATCCCAGGGTTTTAGGCCGACACAGTCCCAGTTATCAGTGGGACAGGCGTAGACAGTTTATTTCTCCACACCCCAAAGATGGGTCGAGGAACTCGCTTTCAACAAGGGTAGTGTTATACAAGCACCTTCGGCAGCACATACAAGTCAAAGGGGCCAGATTATGGGTCGAGGTCAAGGACAGGGCTCACAAGCTAAGACTTCGGGGACTCAGGGGCGTGTCTACGCTGTTGTACCACAAGCTGAGCGTGAAGATCAACCAAATATGCAAGGTACGTTTTGATACCTGCATTTGTTGTCTGATGCATCATGTTCATTATTGCATCTTGTGTGATAGGTTTGAGCTTGGAGGTTGAGGCCTCCGAAGTTTCATTGTATGGGTACCTCCCTTGGATCTAAGGTGAGCGACCGTATATGTCGAGATTGTGCACGTAGATCTCAAAGATCACCACAGGACCTTCAGGTGGTAGACATATCGAGTTTTGATGTCATTCTTAACATGGATGAGTTGACAGCCCATCGGGTTGTCAGTGATATTGACCTTAGGCGAGTTATCATACCCGACACGGTCTTGGAGTTGTGTAAGGTTGGATATGCATGTGGGTGATGCATATGTGTGTGAAAATTTCGAGGACGAAATTCTATTAAGGGGGGAAGAATGTAAAACCCGGGAAAAATTCAATTTTTCTGAAAAATGGTAAAACGATAATTTCTATTGAAAATCAGAAATTTTCTAGATCTCGAATGACGAAATGGACTTTTCCGCTGAAATTGTATTGTGAAATCTAGTTCCCTGTAGAATTTCATCGAATTTCGAGACAGTCGGAATTTTATGTTTTTAGAGGCATCGGGTGTCGGGTGACACATGGCATGACATGTGGTGCACTTGTGTGAATGACTCACATTGAGCCAAGTTTCAAGTGGAGGAAATAATGGGAAAGATAAAACAAGAGAATAAATAAATAAATAAGAAAAATAAAAAATAATAATAATAATAATAATAAAAGTAAAATAATAATAATAATAATAATAAAAAGAATGAAAGTCAAAACAAAAAACAAAGGCATTTTTGGGAGAGAGAAAGCGTGAAGAGAGAAAGAGAGATTTTTATTTTTTTTTTCTTTGCTTTCCTCTAAGATCTACTGAAATTGGATCGTAGGTTTTCGTCGGAGCAAAAGGCAAAGTCGGTCCATGCATCAAGAGCTACGCGTGGGTACCAAAATCTTGGAGTTTCATCAAACTCTACAAGGTAGGGAATTTTCCTACTTAGGTTATTTCTAGCCTAAAGGCCATTTAATGGCTCGGGATTTGCTTGGAGGCCGTGAGAGGTCGTAAATTTCAGTCCTAAATTTTTTGGACTAAGTGTAGGAATTTTTAGAAATTTTTGAGACTATTTTCGGACAATTCGGGCTAAATTCCGGGAATGTTTTCGGACAGTCCAATTTGAATTTTCGGGATTGTTTTCGGATAGTCCGGACAAGATTTTCGGCACTATTTTCGGGCAGTCCAAGACTGTGTTGAGGTTTGGTTTTGATCCGGGGAATGATGTCTTCAGGTTTTTTGGTGTGTTTTGGTAACCCAATAATTCGGTGACGAACCGTGAAGGGACCAAGAGGTGCCCTGTTTTTTATGGGTCCGAGATTTGGGCCATTTTGTGTGTTATTGTTAGAAAAAATGAATAACATGCTATGTGAAGTGTATCATGTTAGTATATGCTATTTGATGTATTAACATGGATTGCATGGATGTAAATTATATGTAAAAAAATTATAATTGTCCTTGGTGTATTAATGTTTCATGTAGCACTTATATATACATGTAACATGAAGGAAAATGCATTGGCATCATGCATTTCATATGCATAGGACATCAAGTCAAGTCGGGTGTGGGTGCATGGTATTGAGTATTCATCTGTTAGAATGGGTCGAGTCTGGAAAATGAAGAAACCATGGTTGAGACTAATGGATATGTAAATTGATCAAATGATAAATTACGTGTTTTGGCGGAGCAAGTTTTGGGTAGATCCCCTCTGTGGTGAAAGACCCAAATGTTATTCATTGTTAGACATGAATCTCGGTGATGTAAGTTTGCAAAAATGTTGGAAATGCGTGCAGCGTCCTACGGTGAAAACCCGAAAATCCGTGGTCCACAAAAGAAAAAGAAAATCATGAAATGATAAATTAAATTGGAGGGTTGTCCAATGGTTTAAGTCATTGGGTTAAATACCAATGGCTAGTTTCCACACTTGGCAATCAAGTAGTGTGCGGAGCTTCATTGACTCCTGCCAGGGCATGAGGGGTCGATTCATGTATGACACGAAACATTTCATATAATGTTGCATAAATTGTATGAAATGTAATTGATGTTTATGTACGCTATCGCATGTGCATTTTAGGTGGGGAGTAACCCTTGTAGGAAAACTTTCTACTGGGCATTGCTCACCCCGTCGTGGGACCCCCTTTTAGGTACAGGTCCGGTGCAGGCGTCTAACCCGCATATGGGACCGCATGAGGGATGACAACCGGATGTGGCTTTGTTTTGTTTTGTTTTTGTCTTGTATTATATTCGAGCATAACCAAAACATGTATACATTTTTGTTGTATAAAAGGACTGTTAAATGGACTGTTGGTTAAATAGTCTATCACATATTTTTGTATATTTGTGAATTAAATATGTAGGACTGGTCTCACATATGAGACAAAGGAGGTGGATATCGACACCTGATATTTATGTTTTCAACAGTTTACTGCTGTTAAACAAGACCCCAAGGATAATGTGGCTACACAAGATGCATTTGTAATATGCATGTTTGATAAAATTGTCCATATAGCATTCATCATATATGCGACATGGTGCAAATATGCAATGGCATAATTGAACTACATATGCATGGGGACATCGCATTCAATGGGTGTGAGTGCATGGTTGGTAAATCAACATTGTGTTTGGTGTTTGATTGGATGGGCTCGGTTAAATGGGACAACGTCCAACAGAGTCGCACGGTTGATTGAAATGGTAAGGAAAATATGTGCTGGGTATCAGCAAGTTGGGATAGATACCCCCCTCAAGTAAAAGACTCGGCAATTATGGTCAAACATAATCCCCAGTAGTGAAAGGCCGTAAATGTGTCTGGGTTTGCGGAGCCCGTGGTGAAACACCAAAAATCCACTACCCACAAAAAGACACATGGATTTTGAATATAAAATGATCATTGTGATGTATCATCCAAAAAGCTTTTGGTTTATAAACAAATGAAATTTGTTTTGAAAATGATCATTGGATGTCATCCAGAATGACGATTTTTCACACATGGGCTTAGGCGTTGTGTGAGGGAGTCGGTGAGGACTTGGGCGCATGGTACATGATGAGTCGCATCTCATTTCAGGGCATGACATGTAGGATTCCATATAGAATTAGCATGTTCTTATTGGAATGTGATTGTGAAATGGTGAGTGGACATTGCATGTTCACTTTGTGGGGAGAATTTTATAGGAGGTGTATTCTACTGGGAGTGGCTCACCTCAGCATGGGAAAATATTTCACAGAGACACACCGTGGATGGCGCTCATCCGAGGTCGTAATTGTGAAGAAGGCTGACATATGGCCTTGATATTCATTTTGTAAATATATTTGAACAAAATAGTGTTAATATATGATTTTGTATAAGAGTGTTGTAATAAACTCTAAAAGACCATTGTGACATAGTCTTGGGTAATATTTTGAGTATGGTTGGAGTTGATTCTGGGACTACTTTTTAATATAAATGAGTTTCGGAGAATGAGACACGATATTGTGGTATCGAGATATGTGATACCCATAGGTATTCCGCAGATTAACGGGTGGTCAACGGGACCCCCGGGTTTTGGGGCGTCATATAATCAACATCAAATCTTTTCTAAAAAAAAATAGCAACTTCTATTTGACTTGCAAAACAAACTTTCTAAATTAAATAAAGCAACTTCTACTTTGACTTCGAGAATAACTCTTTCTAAAATAAAATAACTCCAAATCAAAATAGTAATAAAACTCAAAACACTTGGAAATGGAAATATTTTAGGTGTCTCTAAGGTTTCACAGCCTCCCAAATCTGAATTTCCATAATTAAAATTGAATTCCCAATATATGTTGTAGAAGCTGGCATCACGGATTCTTTGTGCTTTGATTCTTATCAGTACCCATGCTATGATTTCCAAGATCCCTCTGAGTGACACAGCGATGGACTACCAGAGAGCAAAGAGCAGTCACCTAGGGGCATTTTGCATTAATATTCAATGAACTAATGTACTCTTAAGTACAATTTTGATACTTCACAATTTGATGCAGGAGCTTCTATAAACACACCAAACATTGGAAGTTCAGCCCTAATTATTGAAGAATTTGATTGGGGAGGCCAAAAAGCATTGAACACATGTGAAAACTCCCCTTTTAGACCTCAAATAAGCCTTAGAAGGCAAAAAAAAACGTGGTCAAACTTGGGCAAATCCCTAATGTGGAGCCACCATATTGATTTTAGAAAGATTTGTCACAAGATCTTTTTGTCACACCTCGATTCCTGGTCCGACCCGAATGGTGGATCCGAACCGAGTTCGGGGCGCGAGAGACTATAACTAGGACTTTCTTTTTCAAAGTCGAACTTATAATTGCAGTACAAACAATTTCGTAATAACAAAAAATCATTTACATATTAATAAAAGAACTACCACCGGAGTGGTTTCTATCAAAATCTATACACATATACCTTCAAGTCTCATTTACTTCTATACAAATACTTATACATGTACATATCTAATACAAAACACGAGATCATGGAAACAAAGGCCGGTGAGCACCTATCTCTCGAGATGGCCCGCATCACGGTGGAATGTCCTCGCTATTTTTATCTCCTTCGCATCTACACGATTGAACACCCGCATAAGCTTTACGCTTAGTGGGAACATATAAATAGTAACGACCAATAACAATAATCGCCGTCACAATCCTTTTTACATTTACTTTTCCTTATGCATATAACTAAGCCTATTCATATGTGACTTCTGACTCATATCATATTACACATGTAGGTTTTTATCCTTTTCAGGTTCCATATCATTATCACGGCCGAAGCCATTAATCAAATCCCTTTAGCAATTACATTTCATGATCCGGGGACGCCCGTTTAATTCTTTTAGTTATCGTTTTATTAAATTTTCTTGCTAAAGTGTCACACTAATCCCGACTCACCCAAGAAGGATCCAAGCCGTATCCGGCTTACTCGACATTTTCAATTATCTTCAAAACATTTTTGTTTTGTTTTATTAAATTTGCTTTCAAAAGTGTCGCGACCCGAACTCTCGACCAACCCGGTCATGGATCCAAGCCGGAGTCCTATTAATTCGACATTTTCAATTATCTTCTCAAAACATTTTTTTTTTGTGTTATTCCATTTTAGACTGTTTAATTATGCGGAAGCACTTCATTTTAGGCAAGCCCATTAACATTTACAAATTCAAAAGACCCATAACATTTACATTTAACAAAATGCATTTACAAAATAATGCCTTATTACAATGTCTGCATAATGTAAAAGATACTTATACAAATACACTTTTTATATCATTTTTCGCTTTTCGGTTTGTGATTTCACATATAGCTATAGAGTCAACATTCACGACAGATTCAGTTAGTGAATCTTGTCCTGTTTGTCATTCAGTAGTAATGTGATCTCACACTCAATATTGCAATCTCAAATATGACTATAGAAGTCAACATTCATGACAGATTCATTTCGTGAATCCTGTCCTGTTTGTCATTCAGTAGCAATGTGATTTCACATTCAATATTACCATCTCACATATGGCTATAGAAGTCGACATTCACGAATAAATCTGGGCTTGGTGAACCCGCCATGTTTGTCATTCAAGATAGTTTGACACATTCACATTACCATCTCACATATGGCTATAGAAGTCGACATTCAAGACATATTCAGTTGGTGAATTCTGTCCTGTTTGTCATTCAGTAGCAATGTGATTTCACATTCAATATTTACCATCTCACATATGGCTATAGAAGTCGACATTCACGACAGATTCAGTTGATGAATCCTATCCTGTTTGTCATTCAATAGCAATGTGATTTCACATTCAATATTTACCATCTCACATATGGCTATAGAAGTCGCATATCTCACAAGACCAGTTGGTGAATCCTTGCCCCGATTGTCATTCAAGAGTAATGGATTTCACATTCAATATTTACGATACCTTCATGACGAATTCCGGCCAGAATCTCACATAATATCCACAATATATTTCAAATCAATTTACTTTATGCAGTACTTTACTTATAGTTCAAATACACGCACGCATGCATATATTTGACAAACATTTCAATAACAATAATTCAAATCGATATATATATATATATATATATATATATATATATATATATATATATATATATATATATATATATATATATATATATCTTACAAATAGAACTCATAGCCAATCATAATCACATTCTGTCTACATATCATTTATGTAGATCTACCAGGTCTTTATCTATCCATAGTCTTCTTAATTGGCTATCACTTGTTCATTCATGTATTTCCTATCATTTGTTATCCTTTTTCTGGTTATATGTGATAATAATCATATATAACTTAACCACATTATGTGTTCGTGACATATTGCCTTTCATGTTTCAGTTCGTTTTCGTTTTTCATATCATATTCATGTTTCATGAACACATCTATACATATTGCATTTCTTGTTCATATCTACATCCTTTCTTACCATGTATTCCAATTAACCTTAACTAAGCGATTAGTACACTTGGTACAACAATTAAATTTTCAAACAAGATGTAGGCACCAAATGCCATTAAATAGTATATGGTTAGATTCTAGACTCAATGATCTTTCCATAGAGTCTAAGAATACCCATAATGGAGTCCTAACGAAGGAGTTATGGTTGCGTCGTGACAAAATCAGCAACTTGCAAAGACTCGCAACAGTTAAGAGCGTTTCCACCGTCTTTGTCATTTTGGGATCTTAACTTCACATTTGACACAGAGTTATTTATACTCCTTTTGAAGTTATGTTAAGGGTTCTTCTCTCCAACTGACCACCTAAATCAGAGTACCAAAACCTGCCATGTCCTAAACAACCTGGACTACTATATGATCAAAACTGAAGCAGAAATTGGCTTGAACATAGCCCCACTTTGAGTGAATTTCTAGGCCACTTAGAGTCAGAATTTGAAGGTACCTATTTCAGGATGTTTGGTTCTCCTTGAACTCTAGTTTAATTAACAACTTGAATCACTCAAAGCGGATTAAAAATGACCAAGTTATGACCAAAATACGAATACTATCCAAAATAGAGCATTGGGTACCGACATACCAAAGGACGTAACACACCGCAGACTGTACCACCCGAAATTTCCTGCACGGTGGTTTTCTCCTATTTTTCCATATTTTGCTACCCAAATCAACTCTATAATCAATATACACTTCAAAACTACTTCATATTCATCTTGTAACCTCAATTATACTCAATCATCTTTCAATACATATCTTTCTTCAAAAAACTCATGAATTACTTCCTAAAGCAACTTTAATATGGGTAATAACCCATACATAAACCAAACAAAAGGATTAGTTAGGGTTTGTTCTAACCCCCAACTCCATTACTTGAACTTAAACCATGAATCCAACCTCAAAGGGAAGATTCCACATTCTTCTTTTTACGTTTTTGGTCTCTCAAAAATGAGAGACCCATTTAACCTTATCCATCTTTTTGAGTTAAGGCCATGTTTGGCCTTTGCATTTTTAACTTCTTTTTCTCATTTTTGCATTTAGGTCCTTTAACTCATTATTATTCTCAATTTAACTTATTAAATTTTATTTTGGCATAATCTTATGAGATTATACCCTTAGGTCCTAAATTCGTAAATGACCAATTTACCCTTGTCTTCCCCATTTATGACCACTAGGTCCTCAGTGGTAAATTACATATTTACCCTTTTGCTCTCTTATTAATTTCCGGTTCTATCGTTTTATTTTTGAATAATTCTATTTAGCTTTTAATATACCCTAAACAAGTCCGAAAACTGCTATGGCATATTTCGGGGTGTTACACTTTTGGAGGATTTGTTTTAGGATTCTGCTGTATTTCTTTTAGAAAGATTTGCTGGGAGATTTACTCCAAGATTTTATTCTATCCCTTTTAGGAAGATTTGCTTTATTTATTTTAGAAAGTTTGTTTTTAGAGTTGCTTTATGTAATTTAGAAGTTTCTTTCCTAGTTAAAGGAGAAGGTTTTATTTGCTTTAGAAAGTAAGGGGCCTATAACAATTTCTTTAGTTGTGTTTCTTTATTCATTCAAGTTTTAATAAAGTTTCGCATTTTGTCTTTAAGAGTTTTGTTATCTCCTCGGGTGGAGTCCTCAAAGGCAGTCTCAGTTTCTATACCTAGGTGGATTCCTTGGTGGCGAAGTCTTTGTTCGGCTTATCAATCAACCCATCCATAGTTGATTGTGGCACCTTCACTCCATCATCTATATTGTGTGGATCTTTTCAGTAACCCAATAAGTAACTACTCTTGTGCAAACTCTACTCTCCTCACCATCTCATCTTTTCTTTAAACTTTCCATAACCAAATTTTCAACCTCAACCCAAAACTTTCCAAATCTTGTTCCATACTACTAAAACCTTCATAAATACCATTTTTCCCTTATATATCATAAATACACCGTCCCTAACTTAGAAAATCTCCAAAATTCGTCCATAACCTATTTTGGCCCTAGAAAACTACCCCAAACCCATATTTTGACTTATTTAAACTTCAAGATCATCCATCACGGTCCCAACCTTGCATCACAATTGTTGTTCCTACCTTTATAGGACTATTTTCTAAAACATCATCTTTTAACCTTAGAGGTTTCATCTCAATTTAGCAAAACAATCTTGATCCCATGTTAGCTTAGATTCTAATCAAGGAGATAGAGCATTCTAATGAATTCTAGACTGAGGTACCAATTGCATTGAGAAAGGCTTGTGTTACCCTGTCTATGGGGACAAGCAGTTTTCAGTCCTAAGAAATGGTTGTTGTAAAACCCGAAAAAAATGCAATTTTTCTAAGAAAGGGCAAACCTATAATTTGTCACTATAGTACAGGTTGAAAACCTAAAGATTTCTAGATCTCGGATGACAAAATGGACTTCACCGTTGGAATCATCTCGCGAAATCTAGCTACCCAATCGAATTTCGTTGGATTCCTAGAAAGTAGGAATCTAGATCTCGGGTGTCCAGTAACACATGGCAAGCCATGTGTCAACATGCTAGGGGTTTTAAGTGTGTATAAATAGGGGTGGTTCACAACCAGTTGAGATCAGAGAACGGAAAGAAAAGAAAGAGAAAAATGAGAGGAAAGGGAGATAAAGGAAGGAAAGAGAATAAAGAAATAAAGAGGGAAGGAGAAGAAAGGGAGGGAGAAAAGGAAGTCGGCGTTCCGACTGTCAAAACTCGTTAGACCAAGGATTAAAGTCCGGAGATTCGACAAGGGGCTACACTTCAATAGGTACGGATTCTTCCAACTTTGGTTTACTTCTAGCCTTTAGGTTATTGTTTTTGGGCTGATTTTTGAATCGTGTTCTGTCATGTTAATGGTATAGACAGGTTCGTAGCCAGTTTCAAGGGCTGCTACCGGAGCGAATTGGGGTTGAAAATTGAATTTACAGGAGTTGCCAAAATGTTCCTGCAACCCTCGGGCACGCTATTACGTGGATTGGCGCAATAGTGGGGCTCCTGGTATACTCTAACTTCGAACCCTATCTTTCTCGTCCAAACTCCGATTCGCGCATTTTTTGACTCTATGAAAAGCTCCTTAAGTCTAGAATCCAGCCATATGTGATTGGCATTTGGTGCTCACAACATTGCCGAAATTTTGATCATAACACCAAGTGTACTAATTGCATGGCATGACATGCTTGTTTGATGAAATGTTGATATGTGTAATAATATATTGACATGTGATAAATTGTATGTGTAGAGATGGCCATTACATGGCATGTTGTAGGTTATTTTGTGAACATGTTATGTCGTAATTTAGCCTAGAGGATAAAGTGTTTCATTACTTGACTAAGTAATGATTTGTATGTAATGTTGATATATGCTTGTGTGTTACATTGACATGAATGAGCACGTAGGAAATATATGCATGTTTGATACAATTGCCCAAGATGCATTGGTGATAGGCATGTTTGATAAAAATGTCCATATCTCATTCATCAATGGGACATGGTACAAATAAGCAATGACATATTGCATTGCATATGCACAGGGACATCGCATTAAATGGGTGTGAGTGCATGATTAATGAATCAACACTACATTAGTGTTTGATTAGGTGGCTCTGGGTTTCATAATAACGCCCAACAAAGTTGCACTCCGCTTTACATGAGAATGAAAATACGTGTCGCATCGCCAGCATGATAGATCCCATCGGTGA
Source organism: Tetrastigma voinierianum (assembly GCA_016808115.1). NCBI lineage: Eukaryota > Viridiplantae > Streptophyta > Magnoliopsida > Vitales > Vitaceae > Tetrastigma > Tetrastigma voinierianum. The sequence goes on along the minus strand of JAEQBH010003140.1, from coordinate 161,301 downwards.
AAAACCCGCCAATTGTTAGAGAGCATTCAAATGTGAAAGGTCGTAAAGTGTCCGACTACAGAGCCCGTGGTGAGACACCAAAAATCTTCTACCCACAAAAAGGCGCATGGATTTTGAATATAAAATTATCATTGTGATGTATCATCCAAAAAGATTTTGGTTTATAAACAAATGAAATTGGTTTTGAAAATGATCATTAGATGTCATCCAAAATGACGGTTTTCCACACTTAGCATTAGCATGTGTGAGGGAGTCGGTGAGGACTCGGGACATGGGGCATGATGAGTCTCATCTCATTTCATGGCATGTAGGATTCCATGTAGAATTGGCATATTCTTCAATGGAATGTTGATGTGTGTATTATTATGTGAACATGACATTGCATGTGCACTTTGACGAGGAGTAGCCCTTTAGGAGTTATCTTATTGGGCATTGCTCACTTGGCCGTGGGAGCCCCCTTTCTGTGCAAAGCAGGTACAGCAACTGACCTCATCCGGACCCGCAGTGAGGAAAGAGACAACCTGCGGGCTTTAAGAACCCTTTTTGTAAAAAAAAAAAAACTAGATTTTACATGTAATATAAGAGAGTTGTAACTCGAACTCTTGTGAACTGTTTTAATAAATTTGTATATTTTTCTAAAATATATAGGCATGAATGGATCCCGATGAATGGGACGTGAAATGGTGGTATCGTGATATGCGATACCTAGGGATTCCGTGCGTTAACGGGTTGTTAACGGGACCCCCGGGTTTTGGGGTGTCGCAGTTGTAAAGCAGCAAATTTGACTTAAAAAAATGAGAGTAGTAGCAAATTTTCCTTAAGCAAGAAGTGTAGTATTGTCGCAACAGTGTCAGTAGTTTCACGACAATACTCAAGGCATACTGGTTGAATGAATGTCGCGACATTAGTTTTATTGTCGCGACATAAAATGAGAAAAATGCATGAGTTCCAATTGAAGACTATCGCAACCTTCAAAAGCTATGTCACAACAAAATATCAAGACAGCTAGTAGAAGTTTGTAGCAACGGAAGAATCTGGTTGCAACATAAGAAAGGTAAACAGCAGAGGAAGTTATTTAGCGACATTTCCAAAGTATGTGTAATACTAAGTACTAACAAAATCAGTAAATATGACTATCATAAGATTTCTGTTCTATTTATCTTATCTAAATATGTTTAAATAAAGGCTTAAATTGGGTTAAGGCATCTTGTGCTTTATGATGCATTAATCTTATATTAAGATTAGTTACAATTAAATGTTAGCTTAAACATTTGAAATAAGCATTTTGGGAAATAAATATAGTTAAGAGAACTAAAGGGGACTAGTTGTCAATTACAAAACACTTATAGCTAGAAGGGACTAAAGGGCCAAATGAGTAAGGGCATGGTTAGGTGGCAACTTCTAAGCATGCCAACACATGTTGTACTAAGTGGGAGATATTTAAAAGTTGGTAGAGCTTTTCCAAACCATATCTTCGTGAAATTGGGGTTAGAGGAAGGAGAAGGAAGCTTGTGGGGTTAGAGGAAGGAGAAGGAAGCTTGGAGAAAGAGAGGGCTTCATTTGAAGAACAAAAGGTTAATAAATTATTTTTTTTCTAGATTTCTAAAGAGTTATTAATGGTAGATCTAGTCTTAAAAAAATGTTTTAGTTTGTATTAGTGTTTATTCTTAGACATTTTTTTATATAAAATCTGGAAGTTTAGAGAGAGAGTTTTAGAGAGAGAAAGTGCAAATTTTTGTGAGGAAGAAGAATATGTAGTGGTTTTTGCTAGTTTAGGTTTCTAATTAGTTGGTGATGGATGTTAATGGTAAATTTAGTTTAAAACTTAATTAGTGCATTAACATTATTATGTAATAGATTTTGTTAATTAGGGTTACAAGTAATTTTGAGCTTAGCCTTTTGAAGAAAGTTTTGTTGGTTGTTGCTAGGTTACTTCTTAGTTGGAAAGAAATATGATTAATTAAGTTTGGGTATACTCTTAATTGCTAATAGATGGAGATTAGAGAAATAAAGTAGATAATGCATAATTTTATATTTATTTGAAAGGTATTAGGTAAGGTTAGAAAATCTAGTTTTAAACTAACAACATTAAATTGATAATATGAGCTAAGAAGGAAGTAACATAACCTAAATTACATTCCTTTATTTAAGTTCCTTGTAATTAAAAAGAGTTGTCTACATAGAAGAATTTCAAAGGAGACTTCGGGGTAAGGTAGGGAATTTTATACCATTCTATAATTTATATTTGATGGTTCCCATTAAATATATTGCAATCTTAATAATTGATTAGATTTATGAAACATGTTATTTTGTCATGATGTTCCTATTGTTGTGCATGGTTTCTGTGTGGTGGACATGGTTATTGGTATGGTTTGGTTACACATCAAGGATGATTCAAGTAATGACAATTCTTATTCAGAGATTATATGGATGATGGAAAATATTGTTGATAAGCACAGTGTTACATTCCGATATATTATTATGTGGGACCACAGGTGAAGGGATCCAACCCAGATTTCCTCTTCATAACCCGAGGGACCCTCCCGGCACTCCTACGGATTTGAGAAAACATTTCTTTTAAACCCTTTTCAAAAGTGAATCCATGGAGCAAACCCATTTATACAAGTATGCTTTCCATTAAAACCTTATTAAACATGGTGGGAGATTTTTTTTTCTTTTTCTTTTAAACATTAAACCCTTTTTATATGATTAAACATTTATTAAAATCGTGCGTAGTTTCTATTTCTTCGACATCTCCCAATATAAACACCTATATTAAAACATTTTTAGAAACCCCGTAAAATCACTTCGAGAAAGGGTAAAATAGTACTTCGTTAAAATCTAGAATTTTTCTAGGATCTGATACTTAAATGGAATTCACTCTGAAACCCTCTCGCGAAATCATTATCACGTCGACTCGATCCCAAGACAATGACTTACACTTTTCAAGGCAACGAGGGTAGTTTGGGACACTTGGCATGTGTTGAGTGGCCCATGAGGCGCCACATGTCAAGTGTGTGATGAGTCAAACTGTGAAACCCAGGAAAAGCGTATTTTTCTGAAAATGAGCGAATCGGTAATTCTTGTTGGGATAGTACAGACAAAACCCTAGATTTTTCTCTAGACCTCGAATGACAAAACAGATCACACCGTTAGAATCATCTCGCAAAATCTAGTTGAACCAAAACAAATCGCTGGCCGAATTCGAGACTCACGATTTTTTCACGATGCAGACGGAACGGGCCAACCATGGGGTGCCATCTGGCACTTGCATGGGAGACACTTGGCACATGGGTGGGCCAAGTGTCACGCCCTTAGGATTTGCATGAGTTGGGTGGTGGCCAAATGTCAAGCCACCCTCATGCATGAGCATGAAAGTGGTTGAAATTATGGCATGGAGAACACTTGGTCTTGAGTTGACCAAGGTCAAACAAATGGTGCTAGTGCTCCACCTAGGTCAAACCAACTTGGTGGTTTGAGGAGAGATTTCAAAATTCGTAGACAAGAGGAGAAGAAAGAAAAGAGAGAAAGAAAGAAAGAAAAGAAAGGAAGGAAGGAAGGAAGGAAGAGGAGGAGGAAAAGCCACAAAACGCCTCCATTTTTGCAAGGTTAAAGGATCAAGAACTGGTCCTACACACTTCAAAGATGTGAGGGATCTTTCCTCCTTGGTTATTTCCTTGTTTAGGGTCATGGAAATGGCATTTGGTTGAGTTGATTTGTTATTACCTGAATGAATACCATGCAGAATTTTTCTGGAACTGATCTTGTTATCGCATGTTATTGTATGTGTCAAGCTCGGTTTTAAGACTGAAAATCCAAGTTGGCTTGTTATTACTTGAATGAATACCATGCAGAATTTTTCTGGAACTGATCTTGTTACTGCATGTTATTGTATGCTATTTTTTCTCGAGTTTTAAGATCAAAACTGTTGGCTTGTTATTACTTATTTGAATGCCACTTAATTTTCTCTCGGAACTAATCAAGACGATGTTATTGTATATTATGTGTTTTTCGGTTTTAAGACTGAAAATCCAGGTTGGCTTGTTACTTGAATGAATGCCGGGTGCAGAATTTTCCGAAACTAACTGGGTTATTGGCATGTTACTGTATATGCCGCTTCTCGGGTTGCAGACCAAAATCCAGGTTGGCTTGTTATTACTTGAATGAATGCCATGCAGAATTTTTGGAACTAACCTGGTTCCTGCATGTTATTGTATATGTTTTTTTTTTTGTTTGTATGACTGAAAATGAAGTTGGTTTGTTATTACTTGAATGAATGCCATGTATTTTTTTCTGGGTTTTAGACTGAAGAAAAAATCGGGCTTTGGAGTGTACTGCTTGCATGACTAACATGCAGAAATTCTTCGGTTGTGAGTCTGGTTGTTTAGGTCATAACTTTTCCGCCTCAACTCGTGATAGGTGCCTGGACCTAAGTGACAAGCCTGAGTCAAGAATCCAGCTATTGGCCATTCAAAGGGAATTAGGTGCTCACATCTATGCTGAAAAACTGAGTGCTGTGTACTAAGTGTACTAATTGCTATCAATATGGGCTTCAAACACATTGGGTTGTGAAGGAAGGCTTGAACATGGTCATTTCTTACATGTAGCAGTTATATGTGTAACACCTAAATATGCCTTATCAAGCCTCCCGGCTTTGTTTAGGTATATTAAAAGAAATGGAATTTTTCGAAATAAAACGATAGAACCGAAAAATTAATAAGAGAGCAAAAAGGTAATATGTAATTTAATGCCACTCTAAGGACCTAGTAGTCATAAATGGGAAAGACAAGGGTAAAGTGGTCTTTTACCACTTGAGGACATAAAAGACATAAAACAATAAGTTTATATGCAAATATGAAATTTGAGAAAAAGAAGTTAAAAAAATGCAAAGGACAAACATGGCCTTAACTCAAAAAGATGGATAAGGTTAATTGGTCTCTCACTTTTGAGAGACCAAAAATGTAAAAGAAGGATCCAATAGTCATAAAGTTAAAAGTTGATAGGCTAAATTAGAATATGCCTAACTTGATTTGTAAAAAGAGAGGAATTGAAGGACTAAAGGAAGACAAAACTTAACTCAAAAAAGGTTTGGGAGCCAAACATGGCTCAAGAGAGAGATTTAATTAAGACCAAAATTTGGTCCTTCATCTGGGGAGAACAAACCGTAAAATAGAGAGGCATAGTGGTACAAGAAGAAGAGGAAGAGGAAGAGAGAAGAATAAGAGAAGAGAAGGAGAAAGAAAGAGCAAAGGTATGGAATCATAAATTTTGCAAGGAATTTCCATACAATTGTGCATGGTTAGTAGTCTGTCTCAAACTCAGGTTTTGATAAAATTTCATCCCAACATGGGTTTCTTGTTGGCATTTTGATTTTTTTCTAGGGTTTTTTGATAAGTTCATCCTAACCCAAAAATTATTGAGAGTAAGGTGGGTAAAACCCTAAATGTACTAGAAAAACATGGAATCCTACCTTTGAGGTTGGATTCATGGTTTAATTGCAAAGTAAAGGAGTTTGGGTTAGAACAAACCCTAACAAATCCTTGTATTTGGTTTGTGTATGGGTTATGACCCATATTAGAGTTGTTTTTGGGATAAAATCATGAAAGGTTTTGATGAAAGATATGTATTGAATAATGATTTGAGTATAATTGAGATTTCAAGATGAATTTGGAGTGGTTTTGATGTGTATATGGAGTATTGAGTTGATTTGGGTATCAACATAAGGAAGAATGGAAGAAAAACACACATTCTGGGCAAAATTCGAGGGGCTGTACCGGTACAAGTCGAGTTGTCTTAGAATGCTTGTCTCGACCAATGATTACGCCAGCGGTGCTCTGTTTGACCGGTGTTAGTATTTTATTATAGTGGGTCATTTATGATCTGATTTGAGTGATTCAAGTTTCTAATTAAACTAGACTTCAAGGAGAACCAAACATCCTGAAATAGGTACCTTCAAATTCTGATTCTATGTGGCCCACAAATGCACTCAAAGTGGGGCCATGTTCAAGCCAATTTTTGGTTCTGTTTTTGAACATAGAGTAGTCCAGGTTGTTTAGGACATAACTTGAGTTTCGGTGCTCCGATTTAGGTGATTCAAGTTGGAGAAGAACCCTTAGCACCTTAACTTCAAAGTAGTTCAAAGAACAAGTGTCAAATGTGAAGTTAAGATCCCCGAAAATGAAAAAAGACAGCGAAACTCACTGGCACAACAGCTGCCGGAGTCTTGTAAGTTCTTGATTTTGTCACGGCTTACTTGACTTGCATAACTCCTTCGTTAGGACTCCATTATAGGTATTCTTGGACTCTATGGAAAAATAATTGAGTCTAGAATCTAACCATATGCTATTTAATGGAATTTGGTGCCCACATCTTGTCTGAAAATTTAATTGTTGTACCAAGTGTACCCCTAAGCGCACAGTTAAATTAATTGGAATACATGGTAGAAAGGATATGTAGATGCGAACAAGAAATACAACATGTATATAGATGTGTTCATGAAACATACAGATAATGATATAGAAGAAATGAAAACGAACTGAAACATGAATATGAATATGAAGGGCAATATGTCATGAACACATAATGTGGTTAAGTTATATATGATTATTATCACATATAACCAGAAAAAGGTAACAAATGATAGGAAATACATGAATGAACAAGTGATAGCCAATTAAGAAGGCTATAAATAGATAAAGATCATGTAGATCTACATAAATGATATGAAGACAGAATGTGATTATGATCAGTTGTGAGTTTCTATTTGTGATATATATATATATATATATATATATATATATATATATATATATATATATATATATATATATATATATATATCGATTTGAATCATTGTTATTTGAAATGGTTGTCATACATAAATGACATGAAGACAGAATGTGTTTATGATCAATTATGAGTTTTATTTGTGAAATATACATATGTATATGCATATATGGATTTGAATTATTGTTATTCGAAATGTTTGTCACACATATGTATGTGTGCATGTATTTGAACTATAAGTGAAATTACTACATAAAAGTAAATTGATTTGAAATGTATCATTGAATGGCCAGACATGGCCCGGAGATTCACCAACTGAATTCGTCATGAAGGTAATCGTAAATATTGAATGTGAAATCACATTTTTTGATGAATGACCAACATGGCCCGGAGTTCGCAAGGCGGGGACCGTCATGAAAATGTATATTCTTGAATGTGAGATCGCATTGCTATTGAATGACAAGCGGGACCGGGGATTCACCAAGCCCAGATCTACATCGTGAATGTATCAGGCTTCTATAATATATGTGAGATGGTGATATTGAATCACGAAGATGCATTGCTCTTGAATGAAAACGGGACGGGATTCACCAGTGAATCACATCGTGAATGTCGACTCTATAGCCATATGTGAGATGGTAATGAATCTGAAATCACATTGCTACTGAATGACAAATGCAAGCGAGGATTCTGGTGAATATGTGAAGTGAATGTGTTAACTTCTATAGCCATATGTGAGATGGTGATATTGAATGCAAAATCACATTGCTACTGAATGACAAAACGGGGCGGGATTCCTGGCCCGGGCCTCCTCGTGAATGTTAACTTCTATAGCCATATGAAATGGTGATAAATCAACGAAACCACATTGCCTCTTGAATGACAAACAAGGCGAGAATTCACCAAAAATTTGAATCTGTCTAAATGTCGACTTCTATAGGCTATGTACTGAAATCCATGAACCGAAAGAGTGAAAAATGACATTAAATATTAGCATTTGTTTTGAGTATCTTTTTACATTACACAGACATTGTATAAAGGCATTATTTTGTAAATGCATTTTGTTAAATGTGAATGTTATGGGTCTTTTGAATTTGTAAATGTTTATGGGATTGCCAAAATGAGGAAATTATAGCGTAATTAAAAGTCTAAATGGAGTAATGCAAACAAAATGTTTTGAGAAGATAATTGAAAGCGTCGGATAAACCATGACTCAGGCTTGGATCATGGCCGGGTGATCGGGGATTTGAAGATTAGCGACGCACGAAAATGAAATTTAATAAACCGAACAAATGTTTTGAGATGATAATTGAAAGCGTCGAGTAAGCCGGACTCCGGCTTGGATCGTAACCGGTCGAGTTGGGGTCGGTCGCGACACTTTGAAAGCGAATTTAATAAACGATAACTAAATGCGTTAAGCGTGTATCGGTCGAGTGACCACTGTATGTATTTGATATGACTTTGATTTGTTGATTGTCATTGTATATGTATAAGTTTGTTTTTGAATATGATCGACATGCGCACATGTAGAAGATATGAATTGAAACTGTAGCAGGACATGGCACATGGAAATATCTAAACGGATAATGATATGGAATCTGAAAAGGGATAAGATCACCACATGTATAATATGATATGGGTTAGAAGTCACGCCGAATAGGCTTTGTTATATGCATAAAGGAAAAGTAAATGTAAAAGATTGTGGCCAGCCGATTATGTTATTGGTCGTTCTTATCTATATGTTCCACTAAGGCGTAAAGCTTAGCACAGGTGTTCAATCGGGTGTGAGTGCGAGAAGGGGAGATAAAGGGACCAGGGAACATTCCACACCGTGATACGGGCCCGTCATAGAGATAGGTGCTCACCTGACCTTTGTTAAGCGTCTACGATGTTTGTATTAGATATGTACATGTATAAGTATTTGTATAAGTAAATGGGACTTAGTATATGTGTATAGATTTTGATGGACACCACTCCGATGGTAGTTCTTTTGTGAATATAAATGATTTTTGTTATTATTGAAATTGTTTGTATACCCACAAGTACAAGTTCAGCTCTGAAAAAAAAAAAAACAGGTAAAGAGTCCCAGTATATAGTCTCGCTCCTCGGACTCGGTTCGGATTCGCCAATCGGGTCAGACCGAGAATCGGGGCGTGACAGTATGACTGACATACTATGTCTCAGCATGGGAATATGAATTATGGCATTACTTGCCTAAATAATGGTTGGAATTATGTTAATACATGCTTGAATGATGTGTTGACATGAATGAAGCTGAATGATAGAAAAGATGTAGTGCATGCTTATGTGATGTCTTGATTTGAATATGTCGAATATTAACATATTTGCATGTATGTTAAATATATGAAATGTTGTTGTGTGCATTAGACATGAGTGTTCATAGCACACACATAGTGTCTGATGTAGAATGTCCGTGAAGGCCTTCATACATTGGTCATGGGTTTTGAGTCACGAGTGGCACAAATTACATTGCATTGGTGTGCGGTAACACCACACTACATGATGTGTACATGAATGCCCGATTTGGCATGGGTTTGGTGTTGAATCGTGTGACGGGAATGGGATGAAGTCAGGTGGAGTTCCACGATTAAGCGAAATGGAAAATGAAATGTCGAGGGTGTAGCAGTAGGGATGATACCCCCTCGGGTGAAAAGCTTGAAAACTGGTTGATGCGTATCCCATAGGTGAAAGCACGAAAAATGTCGGAGGGTGTAAGAGACCCGGCTGGCAGACCCTCAGTTTGTTTCCACAGACACGAAACTAATAATAAATATCCACGCTAGACTACAGGTTTGTGAGACTTGCATTGGGTGGTGGGTCGGAGGTTAACCCAGTACATGAGGCATGTAGAGTGTTGTCTCATACATGCATGTAGTTTTTTTTTTCCATAATAATGCAACATGTATGCACAGATTAGTTGTTGGTTTGACTATGAAATGATCATTTGCATATGCACCTAGGTGGGGAGTAGCCCTTGTAGGATTTATCTCTGCGAGTTAAGTTCACCGTCGTGGGACCCCATGGTCTGGGGCCAGGTACGGGCGGGACAGAGGCGTTCCTTAGGCGAGATTGCTAAGAGCGAAGTGGGATGAATGGCTAACTGATTCTTGTTTTGTGTATATATTAGAATATGTTTTGTATTAGGAGTGATATAATAACTTTTAGATCTATAGAAATGTATGGTCTTGTAAGCGTAGCATGAGCAGGTATGGATGATGGAGCCACTATTGGGTCACTTTACTCAGTATGGGTCTCATGATATGAGACACACAGTTTTCCTTGAGTTGACAGTGAATGTGGGACCTAGTTTTGAAGTTGTGCACAACTAATGACTCAAGTGTGTGGGCCCTCAGGAGCATGTGACCATCATATGTTGGGAGAAGTAAATTGGAAGAGATAAGGTGATAAAAATCCACATGAGCGTGAGACGTGACACTTGGCAAGTGAGAGGACTTCCCACTTGACCAACTTTGACCCAACCAGTTTGGGATGGAAAAAGAGAGAGAAAAAGAGGAAGGAAGGAAAGAGTTTAGAGAGAGAGGCTCTACCTTCTCTCTAGGTTTTCGACGATCGGTCTGTCAAATCCCGACGAGGCAATAGGCAAAATTGATCCCCACTGCAAGGGCTACGCGTGGGTGTCAGGATTGTGGAGTTTCAACAAACTCCGGAAGGTAGGGATTTTCTCCTACTTGTTTTTGTTCCTTGGCTAAGAGTCATTCTATGGATAGGGATGTTCTAGGGCCTAAATGGTCGTTTCTTCAATTTCAAAAATTGGGACTGAGTGAGGAAATCCCTAAAGTGGTCGTGGATAGTTTTGAGACCTTGTGTGCGGTTTATGTTGCTTAGGTGGTTCGAGATGAATTGCCTAAATTGTTGATTAGCACAAGTGTGCTATTATGATGTTATTGCTATGAATGAATAACATGTTGTTTATGTGTGAATTTTGTTAATGTATGCATGCTTAATATATTAACATGAAGTATTGTGAAATGGCATATTGCATTTCATATGCACTAGGAGCACCCTATACTTGATAGGTGTAGTGCATGACATGTTTTGGAAGGGTTGACTCAAAATTGATTATCGGGTATGTCCACCAAATAAATCGGAGGGTTGTCACAAAAAATTGTGCTCGAAGAGTTGTCAGAATTATTTTTGGAAAGTTGTCAAGCCGGTTCATGTCGGAGGATGTCAGATGAAAATTTGTTTGAGAGGATTGTCAACAATTCACCTCGGAGGGTTGTCGATAGAATTTTATCGGAAGTGGGCATGTGTGTTTTCAGAACAAAAAACCTTTGTTTTGAAAACGGTGTTTCTCTGAATTAGCATATGTATGTGGGGGAGTCGGTGAGGGCTCGGATGTAGAGGAAAGGGTGAGTCACATTCTCATCCATAACATGTAGGCATTGAGTAGGGACATACATGCTTTGCCAGATGTTTTGGTGTGCCATTGCATGAGCACTTAGGTGGGAATTAACCCAGTAGGAAAGATTCAACCTCTTGGGCATTTTCATGAGTCGTTAGGAATAACCATTTCAATCTTGAAGGTATACCCAGGGGATGGGACATATACGGGGCCTTAGGGCGAAGAGATGGCGGATTGTATTTTGTACTTGTAAAATCACAGGTAGAGATCAATTTTGGTAAATTTATAAGTGTCATTTTGTATAATGAATACAATTTTATTGAGTTTTCCATGATTTAGTAGCCTTTGTAGTAATAAGGCAATTTTAATTGGTTTTACAATGGGTAGAATAAAAAGGAAAAGAAAAGAGGAGTGTAGGGGAGAAATTGGGATGAAATTTATGCCATTTCCAGCCTTGGTCGTGACACCGCAATTTGGGGTGTGCGCAGACGGCGTGCATGCATGCATGACACACGAGGCGGCTGTGATCGAGCCACTACATGGGCCCGAGGGGCGCGTGCGACGCTGGGCCCAGTAGAGTGTCCATGACACACTTTTTGGTGGCGGAAGGCCTGAGTTAGGCGGGATTGGTGTGTCTGTGACACACACTTTTTGAATCATTGACATGGTTAACCTTCATGGCGTCGCGACCTTGTTGGTGTGTCGTGACAGCGGGGAACACCGAGGGAGGAGCCATTTTGGTGTCGGGAAATACTTTTTGGTGTCATGACATGGGTCAGGCCTTTCGGTGTCACGACACAATTTTTGGTGTCGCAACATGGTTTAGCCATTTGGGGTTGCAACAAGGATTTTGATGTCACAAGAGGCATTAGCCTTTGGGAGTTCTGTTCTGACTTTTGGTGTCGCGACCAGGCCCACAAACATGGCGAGCAAGGAGGCCTTGTGTCGTGGCATGGAATTCTTTGTCGCCGGCGGGTCCCTTTGGGTGTCGCCCAACCACGACTCTTGGTGTCATGGTTGTGACCGGGCTGAAGCGGTCTTCGCGGCCGGGCACGCTCTGGCCAGTGGCGGCCGGCGCTTGTGCGCGGGACCAGTATGACACAGTGCGGCCAGGCACGGTCTTGACGCAGCGTGCACTCATTCATACGCTTCTGATTACATTTATTAATAGGTACCTTTACATTTGGAGTCACTATTCATGGACTGTTAAAAAAAAATAATTACCCCCAAGTTTTGGGGCATAATAAATTTACACTACCAAAAATATTCATTTACTCCACATACAACTACGGGACATCAAGTCCACCACAAGAAATTTCAAATCAAAATTTAAAATCCTTTTCTAAACACCATAGAAATATAAACAATATTTTAAAACATATATACATTACAAAATAAAGGTGCACAAGTAGTTATTTAAAACAAAGGTCTATACATTTTCAAAAAGTGGTCGTCGCGTGAAGCGAAAGTGTCACTGCTTTGAGGATGCTTGAGCGCTTTCGTCGTCTACGCCCCCAAAAGAGCATTTGGAAGTAAGGTGAGGCTAAAGGAGCTCGGTGAGGTACGGAGTTCATAGGAAAATAATGTTTTCAAATATAGTTCAAATATAATGTGTAAAACAATTGTATAAATATCTCATTTCAATAAACATTTACTTTACTTTCTTTTCTTTCCAGATATAGTTCAAATACAATGTGTAAAACAATTGTATAAATATCTCGTTTCAATAAACATTTTCTTTACTTTCTTTTCCATTTCGAATCCGTCATATCCAATGGAACCCGCCTTCATATTAATACTGCGGTGGCCCGTAGAAAGAACCTCAGGTAAACAGGTCTTACGATCGTGATCCCGGAACCTTCGACAAATCATGCCTTTCTTTTAGATACCATGACACTATGGAATAAATCACGTCGTGCATTGGTAACCTTTTCATGCTTTTCACGTGCATAGCAATATACATCACTCTTTACTTCCTACATAAAAAAAAATCATATCCACTCCCATGTACCATTCTGCATTAAAGCACTTTAGTCGACTTTGATTTAAACTTTATCTTTATAACATAGGGTAACCATGGATTCAATCATAAACATTTTCATATAAACATGTATATTTAGAATATACATTCATAAACATTTCATTTCATATGGAATCCATAAATCATGTTTTATAAAACTATAAAACCATAATCTGCTAATATTTTCTCAACATAATTTAAAGTCGAAAACCATTTCCTTTTCATTTTAAACATTTATTCATAAACATTTCATTTAATATGGAACCATAAATCATGCTTTTATAAAACTATGGAAACCATAAATCATTTCATATTTTCTCAACATAAGTAAAGTGAGAAAACCACATTTCCTTTTCATTTAAACATTTATAACATAGATGTAAACATATACATTTGTAAACATTAATATATATATATATATATATATATATATATATATATATATATATATATATGTATTAGTTTATATCCATAAAAACTTTCCAACTCCATAAACATTTACATTTTCCCTCACATTAGTTATTTAAGCCCTTTTTCCTCCTTTAAAAACTTTCCAACTCCACCTTTGTCCTTAATCACTTTCCTCTTACAAGTCACATTATCCATAAAATCCATTAACATTCATACCTTAACAATATGTAATTAAACCCTTAACTATAATATTCTTTCTACTAAATTTGAAAGCAACCCTTAAGCATTTTCTTATTCACTTAATCTCAACTTATCCAATTCACTTCCAATTAAATCAAGGCTCATGACAACCTCATTACAAGTCTTAAATCAAGCCATTAGCATGCTTAAAGTGAAAAACCCATAATGCCCTTCACCTTAGAAAAAATTACATTTATACCTTAATCAATTCTTTTACTTAAAAATTTAATTATAATACATTCCATTAGGCATTTAATCACTTCCAATTGATTAAAATCAATTGAAACTGAACTTCTTCGTACTTTTCTAGAATTGTCCTAATCCTACATTATTACCCACATTCTCATTATTTCTTCAATTTCTTCCATTTTCTTCCAACAATTACATTTGTGAATTCATCGATGTCATTAGTTCAATCCTAATCATTGATGAACGTTCAAACACTCTAAACTAACATCTGAAATTATATATCTGTTTTCTTTCTTTAAGATTTAACAATTGCTTCAAATGCTAAGTAATATGTTCGAATGATTTATTAATCAAACAGCATACTTCCATTCTTCAGATTGACTAATTACCCAAATATCATAAACTCTGTTGCTTTAACTGTTTCTTGACAAAATAACTACAATCATGTCAATTTAATATCAAACATTAATACAACTCATTCAGTTTAATAATATCATAAAAACATTATTCGCCCATAAAGTTTTCAGTATACTAAATAATAACTTAAATTAATGAAATCACAACAAATCCCACATTTATACCAAAAACTGTTATATCATATTATTTAATCATTAACATTCAAATTCACAGGCTTAGTGATCTCATAAACTTTTCTTTCTGTGGGTTTTGATCTGTTCATGGACATGAAGATTTGCTTGAAGTAGCAGAATTGAGACTAAACTGGAGAATTTTTAGGTGTCTTACTTTGCTTATTTTCTACCTTTTCAATTTATTTCTGCATGTGGACTATTAAACAAATTCAAGGTAACAGCAGTCTTTCTTATTTTTAATTTTCCTCAATTGTCCTTAGATTAACAACATGCCATTGGTTAGGATCCTTGCATTGGTCCATATGTAACCATATAGTCCAAAAGAAACCAAGACCACTTTATGCTCCATAGAATCCCACTAACTTGAACCATAGTTAGAAGCCCAACTATAACTCTCATGGTTTATAACACAAATATCTTTTTAACCTTAGTAAACTTTAACTAACCAAGAAGTTAAAGTTTGACTTTGGATTCACTTTAACTCATCCACTAACCATGATTAATTAACTAAATTATGATAAATATCAGACCATGGAAAGCTCTCATAGGTCCATTTTTAATCATGGATCTTGGCATGGCACCATTCTTGGTTCTTGCTTTGCTCACCCAGATTAGGCTTACTCATTAAATGACCTAAATGCCCTCCTTGAAAATAATACCCTATCTTAGATAAAAACTCGAAAATATTCCATGATAGGTGATCATAATTGACCATGGAATACTCTAATTAAACTTATTTCCCTATGCTGAACGTGCCCAAGAAAAATTCTAGGGTTGGAGATATTTTTAGCTTGCTATTTTTAGCAAAGGAACACGTCTATAAATTATGGACTCTTGACATGACAGATTATTGTTTTAATCAGTTTGATTTCTTTATACTCAATACATTATTCTGAACATTTTCAATTTTTGGGGCTCATTTTCGAAAATTTCTATTCATTTGACCGTTTCCAGTCAAATACATGACATATCGAAAATGAAATTTACTATTCATGGAAACAGTAAATTCAGAGTCTTACAATGGGTCCTTGGGTGAAAATCCCTAAACCCTCGAGGAAGACACCTAGATAAAGGTGTGTGGGGTTGATCCTGCCCTTGGGTGATAATCCCTAAAGACAAGGGTTGGTCCACGCCCCTTGAGTTGTAATTCGAAAGACCGCAAGGTTGAGTTCTACCCTTGGGTGTAAGTACCAAAAGACACGGGATAAGACTAGTCCTTGGGTGATAGTCCCAGAATAGTCATTATTTATGTTTGATCTCCTATTAGAAGCGAGTTTAATTAGTATATAATAATATATTAGTGAGTAATAAGCAGGATATCTTATGGAAAGGCCTTAAAGTTGTTGATCAGGATTGAAGAGAATGAATGGGAGCGAGCAAAGAAAGACATTCAACCTTGCATTCTTTATATTTGATATTACTTGCATACTTTGTTTATGGTTACAAATATTTATCATGCATATTGTTATGTGTTAAGTGAAGCATTAAAGTGTATAGAATGATTATAAAGTTTTCTGCGAGTTGAGAACTCACCCTATCTTTCCTCCACCCTTAGGTAAGTAGGGACTTTTCTTTGGAACTAGTGATTGAGCTTTGCTTGGGTTCGTGGTTGGGTGCAATGTTTACTCGTGTTGAGATTTTGAGGCTTTGGCCTTTGTAAATTCACCTATGTGATGAAATATGTAATATATGCCACTTTTGTACACTTGTTAGTGTGGGCTATCCTAAGAGAACCGAGGGATTTAGAATGTGTAAGGTGTGTGAAAGAACAAAGTCCGGGTTGTTTTCACAATAATTGGAGTACCATTTCTATAATTAATGTTATGAGATTTTCAATGGATTCATCCTATATATAATAGGTTTTCTCTTACAATCGTATACTGTATAAATTTATTTGATGATCAACAATCTTTTATCTCCATAGTATATATTGAGTATTTATGGGAAAAAAATATTTGGGGTTTGACTGTATGTCACGACAAAGATTATGAAGACTGCCTAGAAGAACAGTTGAAGAATGTCGCAACGTTTCATAGTTATGTTGTGACATATTTTGTGAAAAAAGCAATGAACGTATGTATGACATAAAACAGCGAATGATGCAGCTTATGTCGCGACGACAAACTATAATAGACGACATAAAGTTTGTTATGACATTCTCAGTATGTCACACCCGAGTTAAATAAAACTCACACAAAAGCGGGAAAAATGTCGTATTTGCCAAACCAGGAAAAGCGTATTTTTTTTTTCCTTTTCTCTTTTCATACGAAAATGAGTGAATCAGTCAAAATTCATGTAAGGAATGAAGTACAAGCAAAACCTAGATCTTTCTCTAGACCTTGGATGACAAAACGGATCACGCCGTTAGAATCATCTTGTGAAATCTAGTTGAACCAAACGAACTGCGTCGAATTCTGAGACTGTCGGTTTTGCACGTATTTCGAGACGGAACGGGCCAACCATGGGGTGCCATGTGGCACTTGCATGGGAGACACTTGGCACATGGGTGGGCCAAGTGTCATGCCCTTAGGATTGCATGAGTTGGGTGGGAGCCAAATGTCAAGCCACCCTCATGCATGAGCATGAAAGTGGTTGAAGTTGTGGCATGGAGAACACTTGGTCTTGAGTTGACCAAGTGTCAAACAAATGGATGTTAGGTGGGCTCCCCTAGGTCAAACCAACTTGGTAGTTTGAGGAGAGATGGCAAACAATTCGTAGACAAGAGGAGAAGAAAGAAAAGAGAGAAAGAAAGAAAGAAAAGAAAGAAAGAAAGAAAAGAAAGAAAGGAAGAAAAGAAACCAAGAAGAAAGAAAGAAAGGAGAAAGGGAGGAGAAAGCTTTTTCCTCCAGTGTTTTCAGATTTGGGTGGATCAGAGACTGATCTACACATCAGAGGTGGGGATCTTTCCTCTTTGGTTATTTCCTTGTTTGAGGCCATGGAAATGGCATTTGGTTGAGTTTTCTATGTGATTGTTTGAATCAAAAACATCTTTGGAATTGTGATGTTGTCCATACTGAATTTTTAGGTTTAAGACTGAATTTGTGATGTTATCCATGCTGAATTTTCTTGGTTTTAAGACTGAATTTTTGATGTTGTACTTGCGTGAATTTGGAGTTTGAAAGTGAAATTGTGATGTTGTACATGCTGTTTTTTAGTTTTTAAATGAAAAAGCTTCAGTTTGGTGTATCATTGTATGCATGAAAAACATGCAGAATTTTATAGGCTTTCATGCATGACTAACATGCAGAATGTTTTGGGGTTTTAGATCAAAGAAAACTCCGTTTGGTGTGGCCTTATGTGCATGACAAACATGCAGAATGTTCTAGGTTTTAAATGAAGAAAACTCGAGTTTAATTGTATGTTATGCATGAAAAACATGCAGAATTTTATTTTTATGGGCTTTCACTTGAATGACTAACATACAAAAAGTATTTTGGGGTTTTAGATCAAATAAAACTCAGTTTAGTGTGTATATATACAAGATTAATACCCAGAATGTTCTAGGTTTTTAGGCGAAGAAAAGCTTCAGTTTGAGGTGTATCATTGTATGCATGAAAACATGCAGAATTTTATGGGCTTTCATGCATGACTAACATACGGGGAATGTTCTAGGTTTTAGACTGAAGAAAACACAGTTTGGTGTATTGTATGCATGAAAAACATACAAAAATTTTATGGGCTTTTCTGAATATTAACATGCGAAATTTTCATGGAATGTGGTAGTAGATAACATGCGAAGTGTGAATATTAACATGCGGGAATTTTAAAATTAATATGGTTATTGCATGTTATTGCATATGCTGTTTTCTAGGTTTAGGACAAAAAAATCAAAGGATTGGCTTGTTATTACTTGAATTAATGCCATGCGAATTTTATGGAACCGATCTGGTTTAGTGCATGCTTATGTGATGTCTTGGGGTTGAATATGTGGAATATTATGTTTGCATGTATGTTAAATGTAAGGAAATGTTGTATTGTGCATTAGACATGAGTGTTCATAGCACACACATAGTGTACGGTGTAGAATGTCCATGTAGAGGTTTTCATACATTGGTCATGGGTTTGAGTCTAGTGGCACAATTGCATTGCATTGGTGTGCGATAACACCACATTACATGAGAGTGTACATGAGTGCTTTGGTTGGCACTACATTTGGTCTTTGAATCGTGTGGGCTTAGGAATGAGGCGAAGTCAAATTGAGTTCCATAGCGTTAAACCAAAATGGAAATGAATGTCCGAGGCGTAGCAGTGGGATAGATACCCCCTCGGAGGTGAAAAAACTTTGAAAACTACAGTTGAAACCAGCGTATCCAGGTGAAAGCCAGAAAAATGTCGAAGGTGTAAGAGACCCTTGGTGAGACTGAAAGTTATGCTACCCAAAGACAAGCAGATTAAATAAATATCACATAGACTACGAGTTGTGAGATGGAATTCGAGGAATTGACTCGATCTTACCCAGTTCCCATTGGCACTTGCGTTGGGTAGTGGAGTGGGAGGGGTTGACCGGTGCTTGGAGCCATGTACGGTGTCGTCTGTATACATGCATGTAGATTTTTCCATGATAGGATAACATGTATACGCAGTTAATTTGTTAGTTTATTTGTGAAATGATCATTTACATGCTGGTGAAATAGCCTTGGATTTATCTCTACTGGGCTTTAGCTCACCCAGTCGTGGGACCCCTCTTCCAGTGCGAGAGCAGTGCAGAAGACGACTGACGCTCCTTAGGAGAGGCAGGGATTATGAAGCGGGCGAAATGTGGCCTTGATTTCTTTTTGTATATAATAGAACAAACTAGTATTGTATATGTTTTATGCTAATGGAGTGATGTAATAACTCTTGATCTATAAAATGTATGGTCTTTATGGCAGTATGAATGAGTATGATGAGTGGGCCTGGCCAGGCCATTTTGCATATGGGTCTCATGATATGAGAACATGGGTTTCCTTGAGTTGGCGTGGTCGATGGGACCCAGGGTTTGAGGGTTCTGACAGTGAGAGCTTGGGTTATCGAATGCTACAGGGCTTGGTGAGGCATGGGTATAGGACATGCTTTGTTAATGTAGGAGCATCATAACTGGTATAGCAGTGTTGGGCTTGAGTTAGAATTACCAGGTGCTCTCGGAGATTGATATCGGATCATAGTGTTTTTATCAGGTCTTGGTAGGAGGTTACCTAGGGTCCACGAGACGGGATTAGATGCGCATTGTGTGTTTTACCTTTATGCTTTGATTGTATGTGCATGATTATTATTGTGCAAAATTCGTGTAAGATTATATACGTGGTAGGATGTATATAGAAATCTGAAAACTAGGTTGACTTCTTTTAGTTGGGAAACAAGCGGATGGTTTGGGATATTAAGTATATTGGTCGGCATGTGTGCTGTAATAGTTGGACAGAAAATGATTCTAAACTTGTTATTTAGTTGTTGTAGATGGCAAATCTGGGACCAGGCGTAGGTGATCCACGGGGTGATGGTCGACCGCCCTGTTTTTGATCGAGAGCCTTCATAGAGGCCGCTGGAGTCTTTGCGATAGCCACGACTTCATGGTGATCTGGCTAAGAGTCGGTGCAGTAACCTCCGGAGGTTTAAGGCACACCATCCTCCAGGTCATTCACGGGAGGAGGGACCCGATGGTAGCGACCATTGGTTCCGTCAGTTGAGGAGGATTCTCAGGGCTATGGAGATCCTCGGATACACTACCGGATGTGGCTTCGATTAAACGGGGTGAGTCCAGATCGGTGGGAGTAGTTACGACTTCCGGGCTTGGAGACTATGACATGGGATGATTTTCGCGGACTATTCATGGGAAGTACTTTTAAACCTGTAGATGTCGAAGGCCGAGTTCCTTGAGTTGAGACGGGGAACGATGACTGTACTTGAGTACGTAGCCAGATTCACAGAGTTGGCACGTTCGGGGATGAATTATGTGCCACTTGGCGCGGCCCGCGGTCGGGAAGATTCAAGATGGGTTGAGGTGTCCATCGGGGTAAGATTATGGGGCGTAACCTCGAATATGGACTGATGGTTAGTCTGACCTTGATTGATGGCGAGGTAGAGATGGCGGCTGCATGTGGCATGAGATGCGGGTCTTTAGTAATAAGGCGAGGGGCAGCTTCTTCTTGAGCTCGGAAGAAGCGAGAGGACTTCTGTTCCACGGCGGGGTTTGGGGGCGGGTTTGTAGCCCAGCGAGGCGAGGCAGTCGAGGTGGTCGGTACAGAAGGGTGACATGTTTCCTTTGCCGTCGATAAGGGACACATGGCGAGCGTCCTCAAATACGAGTTTCGAGGATGGGGACCTCAGGTTCCGATCATCAGTGGGACATGAAGCGGGCTGGTATGTTCCTCCTTTACCCCAGTAGGCCGGAGGCGATTATCATTCTGGTGCGACCACGAGCATCGGTGTTTCCGCGGAGACCCGAGGCCAAAGGGCGGAGTATGGAGTGAGGTGAGGCGAGTGTCTGGTGAGACCGGGGCTCGGGGGCATGTCCGCCATTGCCTCCTTGAGCTAAAGCGATCAAGATCGGTCCAGTGATTCAAGTGCGTTTCTCTTTAAACGTGGGCAAGGGTATTATTTGACTCAGGTGCATCGCATTCCTTTATTACTGCATCTTGTGTGAGAGTATTAGGCTTAGAGGTTGAGGACAGGCGAGCCATTGCATGTGAGTTCTCCCCCTAGGGACTGAGGAAGGAATTAATTGGATATGT
The DNA here is from genome assembly GCA_016808115.1 of Tetrastigma voinierianum. NCBI lineage: Eukaryota > Viridiplantae > Streptophyta > Magnoliopsida > Vitales > Vitaceae > Tetrastigma > Tetrastigma voinierianum. The sequence continues at coordinate 139,971 of JAEQBH010003140.1, read as the reverse complement.
CGAGGATGTGATTAGAATCTCGGGTTCTACTCTACGGTGGACCTTCAGGTCATGGACATGTCAGGTCATCCTCGGGGATGGGCCCGGTTGTGTCAGGTTGTCATAGATTGTGTCGTGTAGAGTTACCACTTCACACACACCAGACGGTTTGTACTGGCTGTGTGTTGTGTTTCAGGGAATAAGTCGATGTTTACCCATCGTGTCACGATTCACGCGATGCTTGCAGGCGATTGGCCGGGTTGGCTAGCTAGCCTGCACAGAGGGCAGGTAAAGGCGGATGCCGGTCTACCTCGGGTGGTTTCTGAAATCTGAGGTTGTTTTCACGGCGAGCTACGGGATTACTCTATGAGAGATGTAGACTTCCGCATTGAGTTGCATCGGGGCGTCACCTAACTCTATGACTCGCGTAGGATGGCGCGGCGAGTTACAAGAGCTCGAGGTCAGGATACAAGAGTTGGAGCGGGTTTCATTAGACTGAGTACTTCACCATGGGGTGCTCTGGTTCGATTTGTGAAAAAGAAGGATAAGACCCTTGGCTATGCATCGATTCTGGTGGGTTGTGACGGGGTTACTATTAAGAATGCGGTGGCATCCATTCACAGGATTGATGACTTGTTTGATCAGGCGGAAGGGCGCGAGTCTACTCGAAGATAGACGCCATACTTTGGTTACCATCAGGTTGAGGAGTTAGGAGGCGGAACATCCCTAAGGCAGAGATTCGGGCCTTGAAATTATGGGCACTTTGAGTTCTGGTGATTCCCTTTGGATTGAAGAATGCCGGCGGCATTCCTTGGACCTCATGAATAGAGATTATTCAAAACCCCATTTAGATCGATTTATTGGTGGTCTTTATCTTTGTTGATGACATCGTCCTCCCAATCGGAGGTGGAGCATGGGATCATTTGAGGCATCGTGCTACAACTTTTGAGGATCATCGGTTGTACCAAGTTGATGAAATGCGAGTTTTGGCTTGCTGAGGAGGGTTTCTTGGGACAGGTGGTGTCAGCTTCAGGCGTGTCAGTGGACCCGGGGAAGGTTGAGGCTGTGATGAGTTGGGAGAGACCGAAGTCAGTCTTCGAGATGCGTAGTTTCTTGGGATTAGCGGGGTAATGCAAGGGAGGTTTATAGGATTTCTCCAGGTTAGTAGCGCCTGTAATGAATTGACCGGAAGGAGGTCGAGGTTGGGATGGCTCATGCGAGCCTAGCATTCCGGGTGAGAGGCTGCCGCCGAGGCTCCTATCCTAATGAGTCCGGAAGGGACGGAGGTACACGGTGTGCGCCAGTGCTTCGAAGGATGGTGCAGGGTGTGTGTTACGATCACGATCGAGAAGGTTGTGGCTTATCGTTCTCGCGGTTAAAGAATCCACGAACAGAATTACCCCGCATGACATGGAGTTGGGCATCGTAGTCTTCGCCACGAAGATTTGGCGCCACTGCCATATAGGTGAAGCGATTCGAGTGTTTTTGGACCACAAAGTACAGCCATCTTCACGCGAGACCTCCAGCATGAGAAGCGAAAAATAGGTGGATGGAGTTTTTGGAAGATTCGGCTTCACTTTGCATTACCATCAGATAAGGCAAATGTGGTGGCTGATGCGCTTGGCAAGAAGGCCTGAGAATCTTGGCTAGTATAGCTTCAGGGAATGGCGGTCTTTCGAGACAGTGCAGGCGGTTCGGGGCTGATGCGATGAAGCGAGGCTCGAGGGTACCAGAGATATGATAGCTCGCCGTCTCTGCCAGTGTGAGTCAGTGCGGGGCCAGCGGGACTAGTATCCATCGGGGGCCGAGCAGAGTCAGTCACGGCGAGGGCCCGAAGGTGGGCCATCCACACCTGGATGGTAGTCTGCCGGTATAGGGGCTGGGTTGTGGTTCCCGGTCGTGGCGGTTGGGGAGGAGGTCCTCAAGGGTTCCATTGCTCCGATTCGTACATCCGGTGGCACGAAGGTGTATCGCTGACCTTCGTCGCCCGGTGTGTGCGGAAGGGATGAAGGGGCATGTTGGGGTTTTGTCCTCCCGATTGTCTCAGTACCGGCGAGTCAAGGGGCCGAGCACCGGAGGCCGACCGGGGCTGCAACCATTGGGATAGCGAGGTGGAAGTGGGAGCACATCGATGGACTTTGTGACTCACTTGCCCACGGACATCCGGAAAGCATGAGTGCGATATGGGTTATAGTGGACCGACTCGCCCCAGTCGACTGGCTATAGCGTCGCGGATGACCTTCGCATCTTGGAGGAATTCTACGAGGTTGGCATATCTGGAATGATGCGGTTGCATGAAGTTTCGATCTCCATAATGTGAATGCGGGATCCTTGGTTTTACGGCTCCCGGTTTGGAAGAAGAGTTTCGAGAGAAGGCCATGGGGCGGCTTTCGTGAGTACGACTTTCATCCTCGGAGCGGATGGTGATCAGGCGGACTATTCAGATTTTGAAGGACCTTTCCCGGGCATCGTCACGGATCAAGATTGCATTGGGAGGAGCACTTGCCCCTTAGTAGAGTTTACTACAATGCTATCAGCGAGTATTGAATGGCACCCTATGAGACTCTCACGGGAGGCCGTATAGAATCCATAGATATCTTTGGGCCCGGTAGGAGGGAAATAGTGCTGACCAGTTTGATTAGAGACACCTCAAAGAGAACAGGTGTAGTCGAGCGTCTCCTTACTACTCGGAGCCGAGAAATGAGAGTTACGCGATATGACGACCTCCTGAGTTGAGGGTGGGGTGATCATGTCTTCTTGAAGGTGAGTACCTAGAGGTGATCAGATTCGGAGAAGCAGGAAGCTGTCGTAGGGTACATTGGGGTTGCCGAGTGCTCGAGGAGGGGAGGGTGGCGAGGCCTTGATTCAAATATCAGTTAAGCGTTGCCACACCGAGTTTGTCAAGCGTTCATGAGGTGTTTCAAATCTCTATGCTCCGGAAATTACACTCCGGGATCCAAGTCGCGCGAGTAGTTGGGGAAGCTTGTTATTGATCTGATGGGACCTTGAGGGGGACCAGTCGTGGTATCATGAATGTGAGAAACAGGTTTTTGCGTGGCAAGGCTATGGCAGTGAGGTGTTATGGCAGCACCGAGAGGACTCTAGGAGGTGACATGGGGCTAGCGGCGAGGACACCGTGCGCTTCCTCCTTCTTGTTTGAGAGGGAGGTGCGTTTTCTAGTCATTAATGTTTTAAATAGGCGTACTATGCATGGTTAATTGTTTGAATGTATGCGAAAATTTGGAGACGAAATTCTTTTAAGAAGCTGTGAAACTGGGAAAAAGCGTATATTTTTTTTTATTCCTTTTTCTCTTTTCGCTAAAGCAATTGAATCGGTAAATTCCATGCGGGGCGGTACAAACCATACTGAATATTTCTCTGGACTCGGTTGACAGCGGATGCGCCTTTAGAACAATCTACGCAAATCTAGTTGAACCAAATGAAGTAAGTCAGATTACGGCGCCGGTTTTGCGTATTTCGGGCGAACAACCGCGGGGTGCCATGTGGCTGCATGTAAGAACACTTGTACATGGGTGCGAATGATGTCATGCACCAGATTATAGTTGGTGGAGCCAAATGTAAACCACCCTCATGCATGAGCGCGGTAGTTGAAGTTGTGGCATGGAGAACACTTGGTATAGTTGACCAAGTGTCAAACAAAATAGATGTTAGGTGGAGCTCACCAAGAGGTCAGAAACCAACTTGGTAGTTTGAGGAGATATTACCAAACAATTATTGAAATGAGAGGAGAAAGAAAGAAAAGAGAGAAAGAAAAGAAAGAAAGAAAGGAAGAAAAGAAACTCAAGAAGAAAGAAAGGGAGAAAGGGAGAGAGGCTTTTTTCCCTTCCATTGTTTCAGATTTAGATTGGATCAAGACGTCCTACTTCAAGTGAGGGGTCTCCTCTTTAGTTTATTTTCCTTGTTGAGACCATGGAAATGGCATTTGGTTGAAGGTTTTCTATGTGATTGTTTGAATCAAAAACATGCTGGAATTGTGATGTTGTCCATCTTTTGAATTTTAAGGTTTTAAGGCCGAATTTGTGATGTTGTCCATGCTGAATTTTACAGGTTTTAAGACTGAATTTTTTGATGTTGTACTTGCGCTGAATTTTACGCGGGTTTGAAGGCCCGGGAGGTATGATGTTGCATGCGGTTTTTTACGGTTTTTAGGCGAAAGAAAGCTTCGGTTTGAGTGTATCACATTATGCATGAAAAACATGCAGAATTTTATAGGCTTTCATGCATGACTAACATACGAGAATGTTTTTGGGTTTTAGATCAAAGGCTTCGGTTTAGTGTGTATATGTGCATGACTAACATGCGAGAATGTTCTAGGTTTTAAGTGAAGAAAACTTCGGTTTGGTGTATCATTGGCAGCCATGAAAAACATGCAGAATTTTATGCGCTTTCATACTGACTAACATACAAAAATGTTTTGGGGTTTTAGATCAAAGAAAACTTCAGTTTAGTGTGGCCTTATGTGCATGACTAACATGCAGAATGTTCTAGGTTTTAAATGAAGAAAGCTTCAGTTTAGTGTATCTATTATGCATGAAAAACATACGAGAATTTTGTAGGCTTTCATGCATGACTAACATGCGAGAATGTTTTGGGGTTTTAGATCAAAGAAGGCTTCAGTTTGGTGTGCCTTATGTGCATATTAACATGCGAGAATGTTCATTCTAGGTTTAGACTAGAAAACTCAGGTTGGATATATCATTGTATGCATGAAAACATGCAGAATTTTATGGAGCTTTCACTTTGCATGCATTAACATCGCGAAAATGTTTTGGGGTTTTAAGATCAAAGAAAACTCAGTTAATTGGCCTTATATGCAAGACTAACATGCGAGGAATGTTCTAGGTTTTAAATGAAGAAAGCTTCAGTTTGAATTATCATTGTATGCGAAAAAACATGCATAATTTTATGGGCTTTCATACTTGACTAACATGAAGAATGTTACAGGTTTTAGGCGAAGAAAACTCAGTTTGGTGTATTGTGTATGCATGAAAACATACAAAATTTTATGGGCTCATGAATGTTGTAACATGCGAGAATTTTCATATGGAGCGATGTTGATGAATAACATACGGGAATTGTAGATATTAACATACGAATTTTACGGAACTAATATAGTTATTGCATGTTATTGCATATGTTGTTTTACTACAGGTTTTAAGACAAAAAAATCAAAAGTTGAAACTATTTATTACTTGAATTAATGCCATACCTTGGAATTTTATGGAACAATACGGTTAGTGCATGTATGTGATGTCTTGATTTAGTGCTTGGAATATTAACATGGCGTAGCATGTTAAATATGAAATGTTGTGTGCATTAGACATGGTGTTCACTTAGCACACACATAGTGTCTGATTAATAGAGATGTCCATGTAGAGGTTTTCATACATTGGTCATGGGTTTGAGTGCAGTGGCACAAATTGCATTGCGTGTGTGCGAGTAACACCATATTACATGAGAGTGTGTACATGGTGCGGTTGTACTTGCATTTGGTCTTTGAATCGTGTGGGCTTAGGAATGAGGGGCGAAGTCAAATTGAGTTCCATAGCGAATTAAACCAAAATGGAAAATGAAATGTCGGGCGTAGCAAGTAAGGGATAGATACCCCCTCGGGTGAAAAACACGAAAACACAGTTAAACAGCGTATCCACCGGTGAAAGCCGAAAAATGTCGAAGTGTGTAAGAGACCGGTGGGACCGAAAGTTCTGTTGCCCCGAAAAGACACGAAAGCGATTAAATAAATATCACATAGACTACGAGGTTGTGAGATGGAAGGAGTTGGAATTGACTCGATCTTTGATTTCCCATTGGCACTTCGTTAGGTGGTTAAGGTCGGAGGTTGACGGTGCTTGGGCCATGTACGATGTAGTCTCGCACATGCATAGATTTTTCCATGATAGGATAACATGTAATGAGTTGGATTTGTTGGTTTGTTGTGAAGCAGTCATTTGCATGTGCTACCTGGGTAGGAAATAGCCCTTATGGGATTTATCTCTTTGAGTGTTAGCTCTGCAGTCGTGGGACCCCTCTTTCGGGTACCACGACGGTACATCGACGACGCTCCTTAGGTAGGATTATGAAGCGGGCGGCGCCAGTTTCTTGTTTATGTATATATTAGAACAAACTAGTATTAATATGTTTTGTATTAGGGCGATGTAATAACTCTTAGATCTACATAAATGTATGGTCTTATAACGTATGGGCAGTATGATGATGAATTTATTGGGCCATTTTATCATGTATAGGTCATTATATGAGACACATAGGTTCCATGAGTTAGCTGATGATCAATGGGACCCCCCAGTTTTGAGGTTTCCACCGTTGACATAGAACATACGTGTCGTGACATAACAAAGAGACGGTGAAAGAAGTTTATGACAAAGTTTTCTAATATTTTATGTGAAAAAAAATTGCTTTTTTTATATTGTTTTATAAGGTATAAATCTCCAAATCAACGAGTCTGATGAGTGATATCTTTGTTAGCGTTGTAGTGATAAAGGAGACACAGGATGCAACTATGTGCGTTAAACACAACAAAGCCAAACAACAAACATGGACATTGTTATGTCGCAACATATACTAATAATGTCATGACAAAGAAAATCATTGGGCTGCACGAAACCCCTGAAAATCAGCACGGTGATTCCGGCCCAGCTTAATAATAATATATTGACAAGTGATAAGTGCTGTATGAGATGGCCATTGCTGGCATGTTGTAGGCTATTTTATTGGACATGTTATATCGTAATTTAGCTAGAGGATAAAGTGCTTCATTACTTAACTAAGTATTGGTTGTATGTAATGTTGATACATGCTTGTGTGTTACATTGACATGAATAAAGTTAATGTAGGGAAATTATATATATTTGATACGGTACCCAGATGCATTAGTGTAGGCATGTGATAAAAATGTCCATATCTCATTCATCAATGGTTGTATAATTTTAAATAGGAAATAGCATATTACAGCTACATACTTAGGGACATCGTATTAAATGGGTGTGAGTGCATGATTAATGAATCAACACTACATTAGTGTTTGATTGGGTGGGCTCGGTTCAATGGGCAACGTCCAACAAAGTTGCAGTTTCATCATGAGGCCAAATATAGGCCAGGTATCGATAAGAGGGATAGATCCCAGTGGGTGAAAACCCCGCCAATTATGGTGGACATAGTCCCCAGCGGTGAAAGAGGCAAGTAAAAGTGTGCAGGTTCTGAGCCATGATGAGACACAAAATCCTACTACAAAAGGCACATGAATTTTGAATATAAAATTATCATTATGATGTATCATCAAGATTTGGTTTATAAGCAAAATGAAATTGGTTTTGAAAATGATCATTGGATGTCATCACAGAATGAACACTTGGCATAAGAATGTGGCGAAATTCGGTGAGGACTCGGGACATGGGGCATGATGAGTCTGTCTGTTTCATGGCATAGTAAGTTCCATGTGAGGTGGCATATTCTTCAATGGAATGTTGATGTGTGTATTATTATGTAGACATGGCATTGCATGTGCACTTTGGTGGGAGTAGCCCTTTTGGAGTTATCCTTGCTGGCTGCTCACTTTCGTCGTGAGGCCTTCCGAGGTCTGGAACATGTACGGGCGGCTGACCTCATCAAAGACCCTTGAGTGTGAAGAAAGCCGTGTGTTTTGAGAAACCTTTTTGTAAAAAAACTAGATTTTACATATAAGAGAGTTGTAACTCGAACTCTTGTAGATATTTTGACATTTGTATATTTTACAAATATAGGCATGAATGGATCTCGGTGAATGGGATGCCATGTGGTAAAATTATCTCGATGTCGATACCTAGGTATTTACGTGCGTTGAGGAGTTGTCGCGGGACCCACGAGGTTTGAAGTGTCGCGATTGTAGGCAATGGTGACTTAAAAGTAATAACGTATGAAATTTATGCGAGTTTGAAGTGTAGTATTGTCATGGCTTGAGTGTATCGGTAGTGTCAGAGAGACAATGCCAAGGCATAATGGTTGAATGAATGTTGAGACATTAGTTTTATTATCGCGACATAAATTGAGAAAAATGCATGAGTGCCATGTGAATAATGTCGCAACATTCAAAAGCTATGTCGTGACAAAAACGAAGTAAGTATCTATCCTTCTATATAACCTCTACTCATCTCATTATCTTCTCTTTTAACTTTCTATATCCAATTCTCCAAGGGCATTTTCGTCATAATCCATCGGACTCTTCAAAAACCCCTTAAACGAATTTTGTTTTAGTCCGTTTCAGTTTCTTTAGACTCAATACATTATTCTGAAAATTTTCGATTTTCGGTGCTCATTTTTCGAAAATTTCTATTCATTTGACCGTTTCCAGTCAAATACATGACTTATCAAAAATGAAATTTACTATTCATGGAAACAGTAAATTCAGGGTCTTACAATGGGTCCTTGGGTGAAAATCCCTAAACCCTCGAGAAAGACACCTAGATAAGGTGTAGGGTTGAGTCCTTTTTGGGTGATAGTCCCTAAGAACAAGGGTTGAATTGCCCACTGGGTTTATGATCTAAAAAGACATAGGGTTGGTTTCACGCCTTGGCATGAAGTCCCAAAAGACAGGATAAAATTAGTCCTTGGGTGTGATTAGTGTCATTATTATGGTTGATCTCCTATTGAGCGATTGATATATATGTATATTGGCGATAATAGCAAGATATTTTGTAATAATTGAGAATGGTAAAAGTTGTTGATCAAGTTGAAGAATGAATGAGATGAGACAAAGGAAGACATTCAACCATGCATTCATATTTGATATTACTTCATACTTTGTTTATGGTTACAAATGTTTATCATACTTATTGTTATTTGTTTAATTGAAGCATTAAGGGTGTGCATAAAATGATTATAAAGTTTTCTACTGAGTTGTGGACTCACCTTATCTTTCCTCCACCCTTAGATGCAGGTATGAGGACATTTATTGGCTAGTGATTGAGCTTTGCTTGGATTCATGTTTGGGTGCAGTGTTTATTCGTGTTGAGATTTTGAGGCTTTGGCCTTTGTAAATTCACCTTTGTGATGAAATATGTAATATATGTCACTTTTGTACTTGTTAGTGTGGGCCTCCTAGAAGAACCAAGGATTTAGAATGTGTAACGTGTGTGAAAGAACAAAGTCCAGGTTGTTTCACAAAGTGTTGGGTACCTTTATGCAAATTAATGTTATGTGGTTTCAATGGATGCATCTTGTTTATAATAGGTTTCTCTTTGTTGTTATGTTGTATAAGAATTTATTTAAAAACAACAATCTTTTATCTCCATATTATATATTGAGTATTTATAAAAATAAAATAAAATAAAATAAAAATTTGTGTTTGACAGAAGGAGGCTTGTGTTATCCTGTCTATACGGACAAGTAGACTTTAGTTCTAAGATATGGTTGTGAAGTACTGAGAAGGAAAAACAATCAGATCTTAAAGAGGATCAAGTCCTACAACTAATTATTCAGACCAATTAACTAGAGATAGTAATGTGGTAACCTGAAGAGTGAAATGTGTGGTTCAGGAGGGAATCAAATGCTACGCTCTGCCTCTTGAACAAACAGTTCGGAAGTCGAACCACTTAACAAATATCATTTTAAAAGAACACATTTGCGGTTATGATCAGACATAATCATTCACAATGTTTGGATTACATCTATGACGCCCCAAAACCTTAGGGTCCTGTTGAGAACCCGTCAACCCGCGGAATTCCTGTGGATTTTGGGTGACCCAATACTACACTATTATGTCCCATTTATCGGGATCCATATTTTGACAAAAATCGGGTAGAGTCCTTTGTTAGGGGCTCTTGACCTTCTTGTATAGCAGTATAACCATAACCATCCGGGATCTCAGCCAGTAGTAATGACCACACGAGGGTCCATCATCCCATATCCCAATATACATCCCTTTACGGGGACCCATTCATTCATTTAAATCCCCAAAATGTAAGCCAAAACATAATTACGGTCATGAGTCAGATCCAGCTCTTTCATAATTTACATACCCGACTATTTAGACAATAGAAAGTCACGAAGAATTTAGTTACAATTCTTTTATACAAAACACTTTTACAAGGTAATATCAGGTATGGGCCTCCTTCATAATCACATTTCTAAGTCAAAGTCTCTCGTCTCCTGTACACTCCACATTGCCTAGAGTCCCATGATAGGTGAGCAATGCCATTAAATTCTACAAGGCTACTCCCACCTAAATGCATGATACTTTTTATCATGCCACATTCCATACAGAAAATGCAGTCCTTCATGGAATATTTGCTTTGACACCCTATCGAGGTCCCGGTTATTGACCCATCAACTGTGAGATATCGGGTGTGAAGCCAGTGAGCCTGGGTTTATAAATACCTAGAACCCTAAATGTCAAATACTAGGTTATGGCTTAGTATCATGAAGTTGGGTATCGATTTACCTCGGACTCGATGGGCGCGAGTCATGCGTTCATTGTGCATTACGATGATTGTTGCGTGATTATGTGTTGTCGTTGTATGCTTGTATAAATAGCATATGGGAAAATGTTGAACACTAAATTAGAGAAAAATATAACCCTAAGTTTGAGAATTGGGCAGAATAGTCAAAAAAAAAAAAATGGAATCTTTGGGTTGGAACCATAACCTTAGGGGTTCAAAAAATGAAATGAACTGGAAAGTGTTGAATTTTATTGAAATAAATAAAAATGAATGGTTGGCAATTAGCACCACTAAGGAAAACGGTGATGAACGGGTCAGTTCATGGATGTCAAGTCTATTAGTAATTGGCATGTAATATTTACTAGTTGTTGGAAATGAGGTAGACCTAAGTTTATTGCCATTTGACATATGTGTGAATGCTTGAATTGAGGACAAGGACGTAGGGTGTCGCTCAGGTGTAGGTTCGCACCACTATTTTTACGAGGCCTTTGTTTGTGTTTGTTTGGAGTTACAGCTGTTGCCATTGCACAGGCTAGTGTAGCTGGTAGCCAGGGAAGTCCGAGTAACCTCCAAAGATTTAAGGCACATCATCCTCCAACATTTACAGGGGAAGGATAATGTAATGGCAGATATTAGTTCAGTAGATTAAGAAGCATTAGAATTTATGAATATTACCTCGTGTGACCAAGATGGGGCATTATAGTGTTCGGCTAGAGGGTGAGTCCCAAATTGTGGTAGGACTAGGTTAAGACCTCTAGGGACTTGGGGCAATGACTTGGCGAGTTCTATGGGGATCTTTATGAGCAAAGTATTTTTCGGTAAGACCCGAGTTTACAGAGAAGTGAAGTAGAACAATGGCGATGATGTGGCGGATTCATCGAGTTGGCCGTTTGGTGATGGCTGGCCACGGACATATGGCCAAGGTTAAGAGATTTGAGAATGGTGAGTTCCATTTGGGGGCAAGATTGTGACTCGCTATAGGATATGGACTCCATGGTGGGGCGGCTCTGGCCGCATGGGGAGATGGAGGCGCACGGGACGTCGGGATGCAAGTGTCGGTGCGAAGAGGAAGGAGGATCAGCCTTCTTCGAGTTTGAAAAACAGAGGAACTTTGTGTGAGTGCCCCAAATCTGGGAGCGGCTAGAATGATGACATGTTCTAATGAGTTAGGTGCCCGCAGTGGGGTATAGGGAATCGACAAAGGAATTTATCCTATGTGTCCTACTAAAGTAACAGACTACTATAGTATGCTCGGTCTAGGGTCGAACAGATGGGTTTCAGTGAAATGAAGTCTGATTGGAGTTCGAAATGGGTATTTCTCTTTTAGTTTTGGGTTTTGTTCAACGGTGGGTTGGATGGTTGTAGCGCATAAATTAAAGGAAAATTTGAAAAAGAGACTCCTTGAAGTCTTGGGTCAGCGGATTGGATTTTTAAGGTGTATTCGGCCACCTCAGGTTTGTTCTCCGCGTTGGGGATGGCCTATAAATCGTTTCCCAAGCCGGACCTTGATTGACACCTAAAACCTAAACCCTAAATTACTCCCTCATGAATGGCATTGAGTGAGCATTGAGTCACCTTGATTGTGCATGTTACTCAAAGAAACCAAACTCGACACAACTAATAGGGGAGACAACTAAATTGGATGGCGGTGGATCTAAGATTAAGCATCCTTGTAACCAGCTTACCAAATACACATTGTGAATTTGGATCTAGGAGGTTTCAACACAAGGGTGAGAATCTGAGCTTAAATATAAAATGCGATTAATGATAGATGAGAGGGCATGAAAACTTACCTCAAGCCTGCAACTGACCACTCCTCTTCGAGGAAATAGGGCTTTGTAAGCATACCTTGGTTTGTCATCACCAAGGTATGTTTGGTTGCCGAGAAAATGAAAGAAAATTAAAGAAAATGAAGAAGAAAAAGAAAAGCGGAAGAACTTACAGTGCTCTGTATTTCCACTAAGCCAAAAGTTCTCAAGTTCAAAAGTTACAATTCTCCCAAACATTGGAGCTTATATAGAGTTTTTCTTAGGGTAAAATACCGTATGCCTTAAAAGCATTAGACAAAAGGGTAAATGGAAAAAAGAAGAAAAGAAAATCAAAAAAGTCCAACAAAGGGAGGAGAGAGGATTTAGCACACATAAGAGTTGGCAATGCTTGACCAAAAAGTGGCACAGTGCCAATTTTCGCATAGTGCAGTTGCTCCACAGTGCGGGTACTGTCTCTGTTCTTCTTCATTCCTCTTACGCTCTGTTCTTCTAAGAACACAATATATGGCTTTGAACTGGCTTGGATTCATCGTGTTCCAACTATGTCCTGATTAGTCGAAAATGATGTTTGGCACGCAAAACTACGAAACACACAAAATGTTGTTAGTAACACAATAGGGACATCAACATAGATGGGTTTATTTGGAATGATTAGTACAGGGTGCCTAAAACCCTGCGATGAATAGGCGCAAGGCACTTTTTAAGCACGATACCCCAGCTGTGCTAGTCCATGACCAAAGCATAACCAAGAAAAAGGAGAACATGCGGATGTGTACAAAGAAGTGTAGGTATGGGTAATGCTCTGGCTTTAGTGTCAAAGGTTGACCACACGTTAAAATCGGTTTAGGAAATTGCATGCCATCTGGATCAATTATTTTGGGCGATGTTCCTGAGATCAGCTGAAGCTTCCATAAGTACTTTCAGTGTATGGGGGGATCGATTTGCATCAATAAACTAACTAGCGCTATACCAACCCTAACTTGGCTATTGCTAATACGAAGGTGACCCTGACCAAAATAAAATTGATTCCACTCTTATTTCATACCTTTTTAAGTAATGTAGGGATGCAATCTTGGGAATTCAACATACCTCACCAAGTCCATATAACGAGGATCCACCGGTGACTCGACCAACTAGGGACTTTGAGGCATCAAGCCAAAAGGATCTCTACGACCTGAAACTCTGAGGCTTCACCGGGACTCAGAATGATTTTGAATTTCAGCACCTGGCTCGCTAAACTCCACCCATCCACCCATGTAGCGAGCACGAAATCGGTGGCTCCCGACCAGTTGGTTCAGGGCACCAGGCTTTAAAGGCTTTCGCCATATACCCCTCGGACCGTGCTCGGGTTTTAGGGCCGAGCGTCGCGGCTTAAACAAACTCTTTTCTTTTTCTTTTTCTTTTCTTTTTCTTTTTCTTTTTCTTTTGAGACATATTGGTCTTCTTTTATGGGGAACCGCAACCCTATTCACAATTGGTCACCCTAAACTAAGGCTAGTTTGCTAAGTAAAAGGGGTCAAACGACTCTTTAGCCTATTAATGAAGCGTGTGCATTGTGTGTGGCTAGCTCTCGTTGGAAGAGAAAGGAAGAACAGGACTTAGTGACCAACAATTAGATAAGTATGGAACTAGGCTAACAAAACAGATAACATGCAATGCTTTCCAATTTTCAACTTTTGGAAGAGACAAAACCACAAAATATGGGGCGAAATGGTTACAAAGTGCGAAAAATGTAGGCTATGGTATATTCTATGTCGGTATATTTCACAAAATTATCGACTTTTCAAAAGAAAGCATGTGACCACTCAATGAAGATGGGACGAGCCCCGGTTTGAGCCCAGGGAGGAATGGCGCTGGATTGAAACGATTACTTTTTACTGCTTTTTAACTCTGCTAACATTTCAAAACCAAAAATTGTGATAAGATAAGCTTGTAAATAGAAAATATTTGAAAAGAAATAGGTAAAGTAGTGGCACCACTAAAACCCAAATTAAGACTTAAAATAATATAAAGTAAAAATTTCAACAAAATTTGGAGTGGTCTCGGGTTCTACTGGGAACCACTCCCAGTTAATAGCCATTGGATCTCAAGGAGGGTCCGGAGAAGCTCCTCCACGCATGCTTAGTGGTTGAGGTGCCTTCATGCTCGGCTCCTTGTTTTGGGCAATCCGGTCTCTACTGGTGGCGATTAAAATTTGTGCTGGCGGGAGGAATGGTGGATTCTTCATTAAGCCTTCATTGTTCTCCATCAATTCTTCACTTTCTGTTTTTTATTTAATATCATGCCTTCCTACCCGATGTCACCTTTCGATGAACTTCATCAGTTTGCTCCCCTATAAATCCTCCCATTTGGATCCTTTGTATTTCACCTTGAGTTTTACCTTGGATGATGGTGATGACTATTCAGTCGGAAGGCCTTCTTGTTATGCCAACCTTTCTTGAAATTGTGAACAAGTCCTTTAGAAATTTAGCATAGGTGAACTGTTTTATCATGTCAAGCGATTGGATGTTCACCTTTGCCTCGACACTTCGGGATGCCTTCTTGCTTGAAGCCTTCTTTTTTTGCCTCTTAGTGCTTGGAAATGGAGGAGGCATGCTTCTCTTCATTGAATCTTCTTTAATGAATATGTGCTCTGGCTCCACTTCCCTCTTCTTCTCACGGTCTCTTTAGCGGGTTTAGGCCTTTGGTTGATCAACTTTGTTTGCCATTTCTCAAAGTGATGACGGCTTTTACTTCGTCCATCGATTCTTTGGTAGAACCTATCATGGAATCCCTAGGATTGGGCGTGTTTGGGAAGGAATCTCCTTGCTCCTGCACACCTTTGCTAGTTAGTCAGTCTTGTGATGGATAATTTGGAGGTTATCAATTTTACGGTTGAGCACCACCGAGCCCATCCCCATTCTCTTGTTCAAGGAGCCTTCCACATTTTCAACTTTTTTATTCAATTGAGCATTGATGGCTTTCTGCTCCTCTGAAATTTCCACCACCTTGCTCAAATTCGGGATGGCTTGCTCGAGGGAAGAGGTGGGTGGTTCTTCTTGTTGTTCTCATGGGGGAACATATCTTTGGAGGAAATTTGAGGCTTAGGAGGTTTGGGTGGTTCCTCAAGTTGGGATTATATGTGTAGCCATATTGGGCATCAGTGGGTGGCCTATTTTGGCCCCTGAGCATTTACATGTTCTTGCATCAAATCCCTCCTTTGAGGAGCAGCCCAGGACAATGCTCTTAGGTGGCCGGTGGATTGGCAATTGAAGCATGGTTTAGAATTACGTGGAGGGACTTGATCCTTACACCGGACCTCATGCAACCTTTTCCTTCCGATTCTTCCGCCCTCTAGCCAGATGGATAGCTTAGCCTTGGTTCCATCCTCTACAAGTGAATGATTACTCCCTTGGGTTTGCTAAGTGTCTCATTAAATGCCTCTTTGAGTTTGGCTCGTTCAAGCCTTGGATGTCTCGGTACATAGTTGAAATCCATGTAGTATACAAATCTGGATTTTTTGTAGGAATCCCCTCCACACATGGTCTCTAACAGTTGCTTCATGGCAGGGGACATTCCATAAAGAATGATTCTGGCATCCATGTATCAAACCCATGGTGTGGGCTGTGCGTGGTCTCCATCATCAGTCTCTCCCGGCCTTTGGGAGAACTCACAAATCATTTGCAAATGTGTAAATTTTCCTCTTTCAAGTTGTTTGTCTTGTGAGCCTTGAAGAATTTTTAGAAGTGCTGTAGCTCTCGATTCCTTATGGTTCTTGGCCTTAATGCATTTAGCCAAATTTTTGCCTTGGCCTCTTTTAAGGGTGGAGTGGAAGGCTTTCAACTTGAGGGGCTCCATGTCAGCTGCTTCTTTGAAAAGTGGTGCATACTTCCTCAAACTTCCCTTATGTGATTGTAAGGGTTTCATTCTCCATGCCATGGAATGTTGGGAGTAGAGAGGCTGCAAAGTAAAACTCACTTGCCACTTCCTCGTGGGGGTGTGCATGGTGCACTCACCTGGGTGGGTGTATGTGATCCCTCTCGTGGATCGGTAACATTGGGCTCCCTAAAACCTCACGGCTTTGTTGTTCCTCTGTGGAGGATCCATTTGGCTCTTTGTGAGGATCAATTTGAAGCCACATTCTGTGGCGTCTACCTCTCAAGCCTACAGTTTCCCTATCCCCCTTTGCATATTATCTTGCACACTTCACAATCAACAGGAAAACAACCAAAACAAAGCTATGAAAGGGTTAAAGTTAGCTAAAATTAAAAGCAAGAAAAGCTGAATGTCTTTGGAAAATTTAAAATCCTGCAATGAAGGCTACAAGTGGGAAAAAATGATAAAATCAAAAGAGGATGAGATTTTGCAAAACTTGTGATATGAATCACAAGGTCAACGACTTCTTATCTCACTCAGGCACCGTCCCGGCAGCGGCATACATTGATTAAATTACCACGGTAGGGCTATAAGATGACCAAAATTTGTATCTAGGTGTCCTACTGTAAGTGCGGGAGCTCTTGCGGTATATAGCGGTCTAGAATTCGAACACGGAGATGGGTTTCTTAGTGGAAATGAGAAGTGCAGTTGAGTTGAAAATGGTATTTCTCTTTTGATTTTGGGTTTTGTTCAAAAACATTGGGTTGGATGGTTGTAACTGCATATAAATTAAAGGAAAATTTAGAAAAGAAGACTCCTTGAAGTCTTGGGTCAGTGGATTAGATTTTTAAGGTGTATTCATGCCCTCGGGTTTGTTTCCTCGCGTTGGAGATAATGACCTATAGTCGTTTCCCAAATCGGACCTTGATTTGACACTAAAACCTAAACCTTAAATTACTCCCTCATGAGATATGGCATTCATTGAGCATTCAAGTCCCTAACAGTGTGCATATGGCCTCGAAGGCCTCCCGACAACTAATGCCAGGACAACTAAGTGGATGACGGTGGATCTAAGATTCGCATCCCACTTTGTAACCACAAAGCTTGCCAAATACACATTGCGAAATTTGGATCTAGGAGGTTTCAACTAGGGTGAGATGGGGGAGCTTAAATGCTCATAATCAGAGTGATAGATGAGAGGGCATGAAAACTACCTCGAGCCTCCACGCTGACCCTCATCTTCTAAAGGGGCGGGCTAGCCAAGCATACCTTGGTTTGTCATCACCAGGAGTATGTTTACTGAAAATGAAAAGAAAATTAAGAAAATGAAGAAGAAAAGAAAAGCAGGAGAACTGATTACTCTGTATTTCCATTAAGCCAAAAGTTCTCAAGTTCAAAAGTTACAATTCTCCTAAACATTGGAGCTTATATAGAGTTTTTCTTAGGGTAAAATACCATTATGCCCTTAAAAAGCATTAGACAAAGAGGGTAAAAATGGAAAAAAAGAAGAAAAGAAAATCGAAAATTGACAAAGGGAGGAGAGAGAGTTGCTTTACATAGAAGTTGGCAATGTACCCAGAAGTGGCACCAAATGCAGTGGCACCGGTGCAAGAGTGGCAGCTTAATACAATTTCGCATAGTACGAGATTTTGGCACCACAGTGCAAATTTTCCTTCTCTGTTCTTCCATTCTCTTAAAAGCCTCTGTTCTTCTAAGTTGCAATATGAAACCCAGAACTCGACTGGATTCATCGTGTTCGGCTACGTCACTCAGTCAGGTCAGAAGATGGAGAAGTGTTGGCACCAAAACTGCAAAACACCTACAAAATGTTATTTAGTAACATAATTAGAAGGACATCAATATGCAATTGGGGTTATTTAGATGATTAGTACCTAAAAAGTACCTAAAACCTATGATGAATAGGCACCCGAAGGCACCTTTTAAAGCTAATCAATTACCATCGGCCCCAGGCACTTGAGGCGGGATTGTCCACAAGGCGGGGATCTGTTATGGGGCGGCACCGGTCAGTCATCGTGGGACAGAATGCGGACCTGAGTTTATTCCTTCTGCTTGATTTTGCAAGACGGAGGGGCTAATATCCAGTCTCGAAAGTGCTTGCACGAGCTCTTCGGCTCTAGATTAGGCCCGAAGAGGCCGAGGGAGTATCGGTGAGTCGGGCCAAGACTTCGGGCGGTATGAGGGACAGAGAGAGGGTGTTTCAACGGCACAGTGTTTTCCCTGAGACCAAAACCTGATTGATGCGATATGTGGGGTACTCGCTCTCACAAGAGTGTTGTTTTAAATTGGATGCATCATATTCATGTTCCATTCTTGCATAATGTGAGAAAAGTTGAAGGCTTAAAGGTTGGGGAAACCTTGGAAAACTTCGT
Source organism: Tetrastigma voinierianum (assembly GCA_016808115.1). NCBI lineage: Eukaryota > Viridiplantae > Streptophyta > Magnoliopsida > Vitales > Vitaceae > Tetrastigma > Tetrastigma voinierianum. Next base: position 121,527 of record JAEQBH010003140.1, on the reverse strand, counting down.
TGTATGTGAATTCTCCCTAGGAACTAGAGTGAGTGTCGATCCAGGATATCTCCGGGATTGTAGTGAAATCTTAAGGATTCTACTCTCACTCGTAATTCGAGGGTCATGGACATATCAGAGTTTGAGGTCATCCTTAGGATGGACTAGTTGACGGCCCGTAGAGTCGTCATTGATTGTGATCGTAGTGGGTTACTGCCTACACACAAGATGTTATTGTGTTACGTTTCAGATGGAGAAGCATGATGCTTTACCCAAAACCATGCACGACTCTAGATGGAGTGGACAGTTGATGGGTTGGCTAGCAAGCCGTACGCTGGAGGACGAGGTGAGACAGGAATTGAATCTACCTCGGGTAGTTTACGAGTATGAGGATGTTTTTTCGGATGAGCTACAGGGATTACCTCCGCCCAGGGATGTGGACTTTATCATTGAGTTACACCCTGGTACATCGCCCATTTCTATGACTCCTCATAGGATGGCAACGGTGGAGTTGCAGGAACTCAAGGTCCAACTGCAAGTATTGTTGAACAATAGTTTTATTAGACCGAGCACTTCACCTTGGAGCGCTCCGGTTATGTTTACTAGGAAAGAGGTAAAAAAAAAAAAAAATCGAGTGGAATGACCTGTGTGAGAAGGAATTCCAGGAATTGAAAAGGAGGCTTACTACAGCTCCTATTCTGATAGTTCCAAAACAGGGACAGAGGTACACCGTGTACTTTGATGCCTCTAGAGATGGACTGAGATGTGTCTTGATGCAGTCCAGGAGGGTTGTGGCTTATGATTCCAGACAACTAAAGAATCATGAGCAGAATTACCCTACACATGATTCGGAGTTGGCGACCATAGTCTTTGCCTTAAAGATTTAGCGCCATTATCTATATGGTGAGCAGTTTGAGGTATTTTCATACCACAAGAGTCTGAGGTATATTGATTCGTTTAGGCTAAGTAGGTGTTCGGAATTAACAAAATTTATATCCTAGGATTCCTACTAATCGACGAAAGCAAAGCTACTACAAGATAGCCGCTCTGTGGCCGAACACTGACGGGTTTCCTTTCTGAGAGAAGAGTTGCAGTTGTATTGAAAATGGTGTTTTCTCTGATTTTATGGCTCTCAGAAAAACAAAGCTGTGGGTAAATGGTTGAAAACTGAAATAACTTGGAAGTAAAAGTTAGCAGAGAATTCCTCAAGTCTTCGGGGCCACCGGGCCAGTGGTTCTAAGTTAATCGACATGTCCTCCGGTCTTTTCTCACGGAGCATGACATATAGTCATTTCCCGAACCGGATCTTCATTTAGCTTTAAAACCTAAACCCTAAAATTTTTCCTCTTAAAATATGGTATTTAATGAGCATAAATGCTCCCAAACGATGAGAACACACCTCTTAAACCTACCCTTCAGTAACTAATAGGAGACAACTAACTGGGCATCAGTAGATCTAGTGATAAGTATCCATTGAACCCAAAAAGCTTGCCAAATACATGTTAAGGAGAGCATGCCTAAGAGATTTAACCTAAGGTGAGAAGTAGGAACACAAATGCCCTTAAATATGCACATGAAAAGCATGAGAACATGCAGCTTGCCTCAAAACCAACACCCAGTGGCCTTCCCTTTCAAGGATGAGGGGTTTTAGCTGAGCATCCCTTGATTTGTCATCATCAAGGGGTGTTTGGCTAGTGAAAAAATGCAAGAAAGTGAAGAAGAGGGAAAGAAAATCACAAAACCAATCGAGGGAGAGGAAGCTTCATGCCCAATTTCCTTAATTTGATTGATGGAGTGAAAGTTGATTGATTTACAAGCAAGACTGAGCTTATATAGGTGCTCAGTATAAGGAAATTACAAAAATGTATAAAGGAACCAAAATTACATTAAGGGAAAAGTTGTACAAAGCCAAACAAAAAGCGGGCCAAAAATCAGTCAACAGCAGGTGCAGGGGAGCAATGTTGTGAAATTTCGCAACCTGGGAAAATTTGCAGATTGCGAATTTTCTCAACCCTACAATTTTCACTGATCCTTCCTTCCTTCGGCATTTTTGCCCCATATTTCCTCTAGTTTGATCATGCATCTTCGAATTCGGCTTAGGTTCATCGTGTTTGAATCGGATTGAAGAAAATGAGGTATTTGCCCTGCAAAACTACTAGAAATAGCTACAAAAATGTGATAGCAGCAAAGCCTGACCTCAATGTATCAACTGGAAGCTATTAAAGTCGATTAAGACACAAAAAGTTGCTTAAACCCGCTTATAAATGTGGCTTAAATAGAAAATTGGTTTAGGCACTAATCATATATCTTTACACAGCGGGATCTCAACATAAAGCAACGCAGATCATGGAGTATCAGTGATTTTGACCACTTTCAGACACATCCCGGTAAGGAAAATGTAGTGGCCGGGCGCGCCTAATCTAAGTCACTGGTGAGTACTAGCTAAGATAGCTTCCGGGAGGGCGTGATGCTTGAGACTTATGGGATGTTTTAGGGCTCGGCAGCGATGTGCTGGATCATGCCTGTGGAGTGCTAGGAGTTTGATAGCTACGCCATCCCTAATGAATTGCAGGATTGAGTCCTAAGGACAGACGCAGAGATATCGAACATCGTGGATCGTGATTTAGGTATGACGGTTACCGGCCATCCACACCGATGGTGCTTTTCTCAGATAAAGGACGTCAGGGTTCTTTAAATCCGACCGATTCAGAGAGGAGATCCTCGTGGAGTTCCACCGCTTCCGTTTTCAGGCATCCGGTGGTACTAAGATGTACCGAGATCTTCGTCGCCAGTATTATTGGAGAGGGATGAAGCAACACGTTGGAGATTTTGTTCAATGGTGTCTCACGTGTTAGCAGGTAAAAGCTGAGCATCATAAGCTAGCAAGTCTACTCCAGCCATTAGAGGTAGTTGAGTGGAAGTGGGAGCATGTCACGATGGATTTTGTGACCCACTTGCCACGAACACATCGGAGGCATGATGTCGTATGGGTTATAGTGGACCGGCCACTAAGCTCAAGACACTTTCTACAAAGTGATGACCTTCACTAATCGAGGAATTCGCGCTTGTATATTTGTGAGATTGTCCGATTACATGGAGTACTGGTCTTTATCGTATTGGACAAGGATCCCAGAATTACGACACACTTTTGGAAGAGTTTACAAAAGGCCATGGGGACACAGTTGACGATGAGTATAGCATTTCATCCTTAGAAAAATGGTCAGTTAGAGAGGACCATACAGATTTTAGAGGACATGCTACGTGCATGTGTCTTAGATCTCAAGGGTAGCGAGAGGAGATGCATTCTTATGGAATTCGCCTACAACAATGTAGCTTATCGTGCGAGTATTCAAATGGCACCCTATGAGGCCTTAAATGGAAGGCCATGTCAATCACCGATCTGTTGGACAAAGATGGGAGAGCGTTCCATCACTGGTCCGGATCTGATTAGAGACACCTCTGAAAATGTGAATTTGATTCAAAAGCGCCTTCTTACGGCTCAAAGAAGATAGAAGAGCTACGTTGACAGACGGCGTTGACCTCTAGAGTTCGAGGTGGGTGATCACGTCTTCTTGAAGGTGATGCCTAAGAGAGGATGTAAGATTCTAAGAAGCGCGGAAGCTAACGCCGAGGTATATCAAATCTCCTTCTCGAGGTACTCGAGAGGGTGGGCACATTTGCATATCGGTTCGCGCTTACTACTCGAATTTATCAGTGTTTATGAGGTGTTCATGTCTCCATGTCTCGAATATACTCATCCAACTCATATATGATTAGGGCTTAAATTACTATCGATATCGATGGACCTTCAAGGAGGACCAAAGGTGTATCTTGAATAGCCGAGATCAGATTTTGCGACACAAGATCGTGCGGTTAGTAAAAGTGTTGTGGCAACATCGAGGAGCCGAGGAGTAACATGCAGAACGCGCGAGGATGATGCGTGCCACCCATCATTTCCTATTCGAGGATGAAGGTGCGTGGTATAACATTTGGCATTAGAATATTACTGCATATGCATGTCTTTGTGTGTACTAGTATGTGTGTGGAATGTCGGGGATGAAATTTTGTTAAGGGGGGAAGAATGTAAAACCCGGGAAAATTTCAATTTTTCTGAAAAAGGGTAAAACATTAATTTCAGTTGCAAACTGGAAATTCTCTATGTAACGCCCCAAAAATACCCTAGAATTTTTATAATAATTTTATTATATATTATAGGTATAAATTGAGTCAAACTTGGGCTTTTCCAGGTAATTTGATAAATTGATAAATTGTAAAATGTAAATTGAAAGAGTGAGCATATGATTGAATATTATATGCTAAATTAAGAAATTTATTGAACCTTAAATAAAACCTAAGTGAAAAGGAAAATGTGGAAATTTGTAAAATGAGGACCTAAGGGTCAAATGATAGCTTAAATGCTAATGTAGAATAAATGATAAAGAAAGTGAAATAAAGAGTTAGAATGCCAAAAATGGAAAATTGGATTTATTGAGTGGCCAAACAAGGCCTTATGAGAATTAAGTGACTTAAGACAAAAATGGGAAATGAGAAAAGGGCTAGAAGCCAAACATGGCCTTACACTTAAGAGTTTTAAAAGACCAAAATTGGTCTTTGGGGTGCTCATTTTTGGAGCACATCACGTTTTTAGAAGAAGAGAGAGGAGAAAGGGGAGAAGAAAACTAGGGTTTGCAAGAGATCAAGCTTTGGTGTGATCCTTTCCCACTTTTTACTTCTAAGAGGCCAAGCAACATGGAAGGCAGATTCAAGAGGTTCAAGGTAATGAATCAAACCCTAACTCTCATCCTTTTGATTTTGATTTTAGGTGAAAAGTTCTAACTTGAGGAAAATGATTTTTATTGAGTCTAAACCACATTTGAGTCGCTTTTGGGTAGATTCCATGGCGATTGATACGACGAATCGGGGTTAAGAGTCATAAGAAAAAATGTGTGAAAATGCAAAACTCACATTTCAGCAAAATGAAAATGCGAATTGAGCAGTAGGTGTACCCAGACCGGCCGAGCTGTACCGGTATTGCGGATGTAGGAGTGTAATCGGTACCGACACCGCTCAAACTGCACGGCACCGATCGGCAAGGATAACCCGTACTCAAGACAGTCAAAGTGGTACTTGCATTCATTGTTTTAAAGAGCCCTGTTTTGACATGTTTTCGCACCGTTAAGTCCCGTATTCGTATACCGATGTCTAGGGACCCTAAGAAATGAATAATGGGGGGTTCAAATAAGGATAGAACTAAGTGAAAAACGCACCATACCTCGCCGCCTCGGCGAATTTGTCTTCGGGCAAACTTAGTGTCTTAACCCAAGATTGTTAATAAAAATAAATTTGTAATTCACTAAAATTGTTTAACGATTGTTTATCCACTAAGAGTGGCATGAATGTTATTAACTAGGGACGGGTGATGATCGCCTAACCTAGGATCAAGATCGAAGAGAAGGAAGCTAGATTCGACAGCTTCGGTTTGTTCTCTGACTCTATTCTCATTTTAAGAATTTTGGTAGTTTACCAAGTAACTATGAAATGAGTACATGAATGAGTATATGAAACGAGTACGTAAAACGAGTACATGAAATAAGTATATAGATTGAGTATATCTTTGAAAAGATAATACGAAAGTGAATATGGATTTGAAATGTGATATTTAAAAACCGAATGAATGTGAATGATGATAAGGACGGGATTCATCAAACGGAATCCGTCATAAATGTGAATTGAATGATATATTGAATGAACCACCTAACGGGATGCACTAATCGGCATCCATCACGAAGGCACCCTAAAATTTATCCAATGTCCCACTTGGCGGGATGCCCCAATCGGCATCCGTCATGGTCAGTATGGCATTGAAGAAATGTTCCCACTTGGCGGGATGCACCAAACGGCATCCTTCATGATGGTGTATGGCATTTAAGTGATACCATGTCGGGTGCACTGAACTAAGATCCGTCATGATGGGAGACGGAATTGTTAAATGTGTAAGCACATTACCGAGTGATAATAAGGGCAGGATTCATCAAACGGAATCCGTCAGAAATGTGATTTGAATAGTCAAATTGAAATAACCAACATTGACGAGTGTAAATGGGATTTTTATGTATATGCTTAAATCTCATAAATCAATCAGGAAGAAATTGCTGTATCAAAATGCATGTTATGATATGCAATGATTTATATCAAAGCATGCAAATGAATAGCATGAGTATATGTTGATATATTAGGCATGGTTTACCGTTAAATGCATGCCGAAAGTTAAATTGAATATTGAATATAATCTGAGAACCACTAAGCACAAATGCTACTGTAGTTTCATCTACAAGCAGTATTGAGTAAGCAAAGAAAAAGAAGGCCAAGATCGCGCAGCGTAGAGTCATAGAGAGTACGGCGTATAAGTATATACTCCGTAATTTGCATATCATCTCTTTTGAACAAGTGAAATTTTGTAAACAAAAGGGTTAAACTTTGAACTCGATTTTAGAGCACATTCGAAAGGCATGAATGCCTTCTTTGTAATCAGATTTGTTGGGAATGTTTATGGTCCTACCGAATTGCATTGAATTTGTTAAATGATTATGGGCTTGCCTAAAACTGAAACCGCTTCCGCAACAAATGACATAATAAAATGTTTTGATAAGATAAATGAAAAATGTCTGAGTAAAACCGCTCCGCTCGACCGCCTATTCGCAAGCCAGGGCCCGGATTCGAGTCGACACTTTTAAAAAAATAATAATACGTAAAATAAAAAGAATTAAACTGAGTCCCCTGGTTTCTGCCTCTGACCTCCATTCGGCCTGACCGCCTCAGGTCGCTACACTCTAGATCTTGATGAGAAATTTTGGATTGCGCTGGCAATTCAGATCACGAAATCTAAAGGCGGACTAAAAGTTTCACTCGAGACAAGCGGAATATTTTACGATTTAATAGGGTAATAAGTCGTTAAAATTTTAGGGACGGTGATTTTTTCAAAATCTCAAGTCGAAATGGTTTTCGAGCTAAGTTCATTTAAAATAAAGTGAACCGAAAAGAAATAAATCAAGTTTCGCGTAAACGGATCCGAATGAAACAATATGAACCATGTATCCAAAATAATAATAATAATAAAATAAAATAAAAAGATAAAAAGAAGGTCGGAACGGACGGTGGGAGCATGGAGAGAGATAGAGAGAGAGAATTTTATTTTTTTTATTTCTTTCTTCGCTTTTTTCTCGTAACCTAAATCTGACCAGAGGTTTTCGTCGGGTCGAAGGTAAAGTTGATCCACGCAAATGAGGGCTACACGAGGTACCAAAATCTGGAATTTCGCCAAATCCACTGGTAGGGAATTTTCCACTTGTGTTATTTTCTAGCCTAAAGGTCATTTAATGGCTCGATCGGGCTTAGAGGCCATGAGCGCTTCGTAAATTCTCAATGTCAAATTTTTCGACTGAGTGTAGAAATTTTTAGAATTCGGGGACTATTTTCAAATAGTCCGGCTAAATTCTGACTATCGGACTATTTGGTTAAAATTTCGAGACCGAATTGAGTGAAAGAAAAGTGATCACCTCGATTTGATACAAGAGACCGCGAAAGTTAAATGATTAGAGATTGGTGCGGCCACCGATGCATATGTCGCAAATGGCTGCATGAAGAAAAGATATTCGACATGAGGCTCATGGAAAAAGTGTTTGCATCGCCTCGAAGAATGTGCATGAGATTCGGGAAAAGGCAAGTTGAGCCTTAGATTCATTAGCCCATGAGGGTGATTGGAAAAAAGTGGGTCCAAGGGCATACCGCTTCGTATTACCTCCCAATCGAAAAGATCCACGCTTTCCATGTCTCGACGCTACAGAGGTAATCGTCGCACTGCCACATGTAGTCTCTTCAGAGACAATTGAGTTGAAATCGAATTTGACATATGAAGAAGAGCCAGTAGAGATCTTGGCTCGGGAAATGAAAGAACTACGGAATAAGAAGATTCTGTTAGTCAAAGTGTTGTGGAGAAACAACAAAACCGAAGAAGCCACTTGGGAAAGTGAAGAAACGATGCGGCAGCAGTATCCGCAACTGTTTACCTAAGGTAAATTTCGAGGATGAAATTTTCTTGGCTGGGAGAGCGAACGCCCAAAATTCTAGAATTTTTATAATAATTTTGTTATATATTCGAATGAATTGTCAAACTCGGCTTTTCCAGAAATTTGATAAATTGATAAATTGTAAAATGCAATTAAGTGAGTATATGATTGAATATTATATGCTAAATGAGAAAGTGATCGGAACTTAAATAACTCAAGTGAAAAAGGGGCAATGTGGAAATTTGTAAAATGAGGACCTCTGTAATAATTGTTATAAAGAATAAATGTCTAAGTGAAATTATAATAAATGAATGGCCAAAGGAATAATAGGAGACTTAAATGAAAAATGGGTTAAAGGCCAAACAAGGCCTTATGGAAATAAAGAATTAAAGACCAAAAAAGGAGAAAATAAGGAATAAGAATGGGTGTGTAGGCCAAACATGGCCTTACACTTAAATGGATTAAAGGCCAAACAAGGCCTTATGGATTTAAGGAATATAAAGGCCAAAAATGTGGTCTTAGGGCTCATTTTATGAGCACATCACGTTTTTGAGGGAGGAAGGAAGGAGAAAAGGGGGAAAAGCTAGGGTTTGGCAAGAGATCAAGTTTTGGTTGGCTTTGCTTCCCATTTCTTGCTCCTAAGAGACCAAGCAACATACAAGAAGAGATTTGAAGAGGTTCAAGGTAATAAATCAAAACCCTAACTTCATCCTATTTGATTTGGATTTCGGGGAAAAGCCCTAACTTGAGAAAAAAAAAGGGTTTTCATTGATTCTAAACCACCTTTGGAGTTGTTTCTGGGTGGATTTTGATATGGGACGACCGAGAAGGTTTGTAGAAGAAAAATATGTGTAAAATGCCAAAATCCAAAGATTTCTCGCAAAACTCGCAGTGGCACGGTGTACCAAAGAGTGGCACGGCATTCATGATGCGTTAGCAAGTGGTACCGTACCACCTAAACCCGGTACCGGTACCACCGATTGAGGAACCGGTACCGCATTCGGGGCCAGTGGTACCGCATTCATTGCTTCCACAGCCCCTACAGTATATTTTTGCACCGTTAAGTCCCAGATTCAGATACCAATTGTTGGGGACCCTAAGAAATAATTAATGGGGTTCAAATAAGGATAGAACTAAGTGAAAGGCGCTCGCACTTCACCGCCTACTTAGTTCGGTCGGCAAACTTAGTGTCTTAACCCAAGACTGTTAACGAAAATAAACTTGTAATTCACTAAAATTGTTTAACAATTAATTATCCATTGAGAGTGGCATGATTGTTATTGACTAGGGACGGGTGATGATCGCCTAACCTAGGACCGAGATCGAAGAGAAGGAAGCTAGATCCGACAGCTTCGGTTTGTTCTCTGACTCTATTCCTATTTCAAGTATTTTGGTACTTTACCAAGTAACTATGAAATGAGTACATAAATGAGTATATGAAATGAGTACATGAATGAGTATATGAAATGAGTACGTGAATGAGTATATGAAATAAGTACATAGATTGAGTATATCTTTGAAAAGATAATACGAAAGTGAATATGGAATTGAAATGCGATATTTGAAAACCGAATGAATTGAATGATATACTGAATGAACAGCCTGACGAGATGCACCAATCGGGATTCGTCACAAAGGCACCCCAAAATTTTCCAATGTCCCACTTGGCGGGATGCACCAATCGGCATCCGTCATTATGGCGTATGATTTCTAAGGATACCACATGCTCCGGGGTGTACCAACCAAGATCCGCGACGTGGAGAGACCGACCAGCAAATGTCTAAGCACATTACCGAATGATAATAAGGGCGGCTTCATCAAACGGAATCCGTCAAAAATGTGAATTGAATAGTCAAAGTGAAATAACCAACATTGACGAGTGTAAATGGGATTTTTATGTATATGCTTAAATCTCATAAATTGAATTGTTGCATTGAAAATGCATGTTGTGATATAGTAAATGATTTGTAAAATGAAAGCATGCGAAAGTGAATAGCATGAGTATATGTTGATATAATAGGCATGGTTTAATGTTAAATGCATGCCAAGTTAACTTGAATATTGAAATAGAACTGTATAGAACCACTAAGCATGAAAATGCTTAGCCGTATAGTTTTTATCTATGTGCGTGCTCGACAGACAGAAGGAAGACAAGATCGTGAAGCTCGTGAGTCATAGCAAGTTATGGAGATAAGTACATACCCCTACTACATGCACATATCATTTCCTTTTTGAACATGGAATATTTTCAGGAACAAAATAGTTGAACTTCGGGAACTAATGTTTTGTTTTGTATATCATTTGAAAGGGCATAGAATGCCTTCACCGTAATTGCATTTTTGAAATGTAAATGTTTAGGGCCTACCATTTGAAATCGTCTCGCACAAATCGAAAACCTAAAGAGAAATAACATAAAGAAAATGTTTTGATAAGATAATTGAAAACGTCGGAGTAAACCGAGGCTCCGGTTCGGATCCGCCCTTCGAGTCGAGCTGGGAATTCGGGTCGCAACACTTTTGAAAAAGAAAACGAAATAAATGTAAATAAATAGAATTAAACGGGCGTCCCCGGGGTTTCGGTTCATACTCGCCAATCGGGCCGGGCTCGGGGATCGTTACACTTTAGGCTAGAAATAACACAAGTAGGAAAATTCCCTACCTCATAGAGTTTGACGAAACTCCAAGATATTGGTACCCACGCATAGCCCTCGCTGCGTGGATCAAATTTGCCTTCAGCCCCGACGAAAACCTATGGTCCGATTTCCGTAAATATGAGAAAGAAGTAAAGAAAGAAATAAAAATAAATAAAATTCTCTCTCTATCTCTCTCCACGCTCCCACCGTCCGTTCTGACCTTCCTTTTATCTTTTTTTTTATTTTATTTTATTTTATTTTATTTTATTATTATTATTATTATTATTATTATTATTATTATTATTATTATTATTATTATTATTATTATTATTATTATTATTTTGGATACATGGTTCATATTGTTTCATTCAATTAAGCCGCTCGAAACAATTTATTTATTTTCATACTTCACTTTATTTTAAATGAACTTAGCCCAAGTCATTTCCTGACTTCCGAGATTTTCGTAAAAATCTCGTCCCTGAAGTCACTAACGACTTATCACCTAGAAAATCGTAAAATATTCTGTTTGTCTCAGAATTCGACGAAACTTTTCTAGGTCACTAGATTTCGCGAGAGGAATTTAACAGCGTAGTCCGTTTCATCATCTGAGATCTAGGGAATTTCCAATTTTCAACCGAAATTACTATTTTACCATTTTTCAGAAAAATCGAATTTTTCCTGGATTTCGTCAAACTCCACAAGGTAGGGAATTTTCCTACTTGTGTTATTTATAACCTAAAGGCCATTTAATGGCTTAGGATTGGCTTAGAGGCCATGAAAGGCCATAAATTTCAGTCTCAAATTTTTCGGACTGAGTGTAGGAATTTTTGGGACTATTTTCGGGACAAATTGGCTAAATTTCTGACTGCTTTCGACGGGCCAGTTAAAATTTTAACGGTTTCCAAATAATCCCGACAGATTTTCGAGACTATTTCTACGCCATGGATTGTGTTGAGGTTTGTTTTTTATCCCGGGACTGATGTCTTCGGGTTTTGTGGTGTGTTTTGGTATCATAATAATTCGGTGATCAACAGGGAAGGGACCAAGAGGTGCCCTGTTTTATATGGGTCCGAGATTTGGGCCATTTTGTGTGTTATTGTTGAAAAATAAATAAATAACATTTTGTGTGTGAAAATATCATGTTAATATTTGCTTGTTGATGTATTAACATGGATTGCATGGATGTTAATTATATGTAAAAATTATAATTATCCATGGTGTATTAATGTTTCATGTGAGCACTCATATATACATGTAAATATGAAGGAAAATGTATCGCATCATGATTTCATTTGCACTCCATTACTATCAAGGCCGAGCCGGCGCTGGTGTACAGACAGTATTCACCTGTCAGGAATGAGTCGTGAGCTAAATGGGACAAAGTCCAAGGTTGAGACTCGCGAATCAGAAATTGATAAAAATGATAAATTCATATGTGTTCTCGGGCGTGAGCAAGTTGCAGATCCCCCAGGTGAAATAACGAAATTTTATTCACCGTTGAAAGGCGGGCATGGGCCCCGCTGAAAAACCCAAAAACTGTGGCCCCACAAAAGAAAAGAAAATCACATTTGATAAATTAAAGATCGGAGGGTCAGTCCCATCGGGTCGAGTCATCAAGTTAACACCAATGACTAGTTTTTCACACTTGGCATTCTAGGTTTGAAGGAGTCAATTGAGACTCAGGTTGTGAGCATGAGGGGTCGCATCTCATGCATGACACGAAACATTTATAATGTTACATAAATTGTATGAAATGTGATTGATGTTTACGTATGTCATTGCATGTGCATTTTAGGTGGGGAGTAACCCTTGTAGGAGATTATCACTACTAGGCTTTGCTCATCCCGTCTTGGGACCCCCTTTCAAGTATAGGTCCAGTGCAGGTGGCTGACCCGCATATTGGATGAGAGCCGAATATAGTTCATGTATACCTTTCTGTTGTATAAAAGGACTATAAATGGACTGTTGATTAAATAGTCTATCATATATTTTTGTATATTTGTGAATTAAACATGCAGGAATAGGTCTCAATATATTGAGACAAATGGGTGTGATATTAGGACACCCAATATCCATGTTTCGCAGTTGACTCGTCGGGCCAACTAGACCTGATAGGGGTGTCATACTATTTCGCCGCGAATGAAATGAGACTCCTACGCCCATAACCTACCGTAAATGGGAAATTTGCTTCGACCTCGAATCTGAACATGAACCAACTAAAATCAGATGCTCGATACCAATTAAAGTGTGACTTTGAGCCCGGGCCACCTACTGGGCGATCTCGAACCAAACCTGGACGCCCAGCTAAACCCATTAATCAAATCCATTTATCAAATACATTTCATTAATATAAGCATTTTCGTTCTCAAATCTTTGTGGAAGTGATTTCAATTTGGGGCAAACCCATAAATATTTACAAATCCAATGCAATTCCTTTACAAAATATGCATTTAACCAAAAATGGTATTTTATGTCGTTTACAACATAATATCCAAAATCGTATTCAGATTTAGGTACAAAAATAATTTCAAAGTTGAACTCCTTTTGTTTACAAAACAATGTCGTGCTCAAAAATGGTGAGGATGCATGTGACGGAGCATACTTCGTGGACTTTCTAAATGACTCTAAGCTCCTCGACCTTGTCCGCTCAATCACGCTCTATCACTGCAGATTCAGGCATTGATAAAATATGCTAAGCATTTTCATGCTTAGTGGTTCTATACAATTCCATTCTTCCTTTTCAGTTTAAGTCAAATCATGAGATTTTACTAAACAAAACTTTCAAATCTTTTTGGATGATCAATGTCAATACAATACATATACTTATTTCATATACAATCATTTATGGTTCATTGATCATCCCAAATAGACACTTTCGTATGCAATAAATCATTTATAACCAAATTATGCATTTCACCATGCTCTTTTCATTTCAATTTGCAATCATGTTTTTCAATTCCAATATGTCAACAATCTCAAAATCAATTTAGTTCTGCCCTTAACGAATTTAACCTATGTTTTCGGTATACATGATATCGAAATCACCGGCATGGTCTCATTGGGCTTCAGGCCAGTATAAAAACATTTGTTTTATAACACAATTCGGTCCCGCTGGGCTACTGACTGGTTATAAAAAAAATCAATTCATGAACACTACCGATACTATCCCCATTGGTCATTGACGGAGTGACACATCAATACGTTTTGTTCGCAGCGATCAAGCACTGAATTCCTTATCAGTATACCAATCTATTCTTCTTAACGTGAATTAAACTGGTTAACATTCTATTAAGGGGCGTTTCAAATCCTTTTATAGAAAATACGCATAACAACATACATTTGTATAAACAGTTCATTTTCAATACTCATCAATTTTTATATGCAAACATTTCACAATCAATTGCCTCAAATCAATTAAAACAAATCAATATGTTTTTCTTATACATTTTGAACAAACATTTCAAATCTTGAAACGAGAATAGGAGAAGATAGAACAAACCAATCTATCACTTACTTTTTGCCTTGCCTTCAATCTCGATCCTAGGTTAGGTGATCCTCACCGACCCCTAGCAAATCACACACATCACATTTAGTAAACTATCACTATTCACACTTAAGCGGCGAGGTACGGTGCGTTTTTAACTTAGTTTCATTCTTATTTGAACCCCCATTAGCCATTTATTAGGGTTCCTATACTATCGGTGTACGAATATGGGACTTAACTGTGAAACCCCGAAAAATCCAAATTTTCTTTGGAAGGGTAAAACGGTAATTTCGGTCAAAATTCAAAATTTTTCTATATTTCGAATGACGAACCGGACTTCACCGTTGGAATTGTCTCGTGAAATCTAGCTACCACATCAAATTTTGTTGGATTCCGAGATAGTCGGAATTGCACATTTTTCGAGGCATAGGGTGTCAAATGACACATGGTGTGATTTAGGGGATGCCACATGGCACCCTAAGGGTGTGACACATGGTAAGAGCCATGTGGTTCACTTGGAATGAGTGGCTCACAATTAGCCACATGAGGTATGATGTAATAAAAGGAATAAAAGAAATAAAGAAAAGAATGGAGGAAAGGGGGAGGAAGTTTCCTCCTTTAACCAATATAGTCAATGGTGATCTAAATGAAGAGGAAATGAGAAAGAAAGAGAAAGAAAGAACAAAAAAAAAGAGGGAGAAAGAAAGTAGAGAGAGAGGCTCTACCTTATCTCTAGATTTCTAGGTGATCAGACCGGCAGTTTTAGGCAAAGCAAGAGGAAGAGTTCATCTTCACGACAAGGGCTTCGCATAGAGACCAGAGTTGGGGAGTTTCAAAAAAACTCCGAGAGGTAGGGTGTAACGACTCATACCAAATAATATAAGTTTTTAAAACGTTTGACCAAGTTTGACCAACAATTAGTATGTGGGCCCAAGTTGACTTTTTCAAGGATGAAGAATTTTGGGTTGACTAAGACACCATTTCGTAGGCCTCATCGATACGAGTTCATAGACTGGTCAACGCTAAAACCGACTTACTGATAAAAAGTTATGACCCTAGGGAGTTCAAACAATAAAGGTTTTAGCAAAGGTCTAAACCGGCCTAGGTTTTTACCTGAAAGCCACCCTAGGCTCTATATAAACCTAGTTTTGCATGCCAAATAGAACCCAGCCCCAACACACTCACTTGAGAGCTCCAAACCCTGTGAAATCCTCTGTCCCGTGGACCCGAACTTGGTCGTTTTGAATCATTTTTAGGCCAAACGGGTTTTGTCCGTGGGAGGCGATTCCGGCCACCCCCCTTGCACATGAGCCGGTCAGGGAGGAGGAGGAGGGCGAGGCGACCGTGAAATTTTCTGCCAACCGAACGCGCCCGATATGGGTTTGGCTGAACACGGCTGTACCGCCACAAAGGTCACCGGATTTTCCTATTTTCCAGCCATTTTAGGCCGACCCATGCCTCTCTCCCCCCATTTTTGGACCCTCTAAACTCATTCCCGTGGTCCTTTTTTGCAGATTCCTCACCGTTTGAAAGATACGACGAAAACAAGTTTGTCCGACGATTGGGTCGAGTTTTTCGGCCACCACAGCAACTGCTGGACCAAGGTAATGGTACTGCTGTGTTCCTGGTCTCTTGGGCTTTCCGTTGATATAAAGTTTGTAAATTTTGGATGTCGTTTGGTTAGTTTTCCATTCGGGGTCATTTCGTAATTACCGAAAAGGTTTGACTGAAATTGGGCACCACTGTCAAATTAGGCAAAATCAAGACGGACATCGAAATTGGATATTTTTATGATTTATCGAGGGTTCAATTTCGAAAATTAGCCTCGCAAAAGCCCCAATTTCAACGGTCTTTAGGGCACATCAGAGCAATCGACCTCGTCGGAAAGTCCAATAGAGATAGTTTCGTAGTTCTAAAAATTTTCCTTAGACATTTGGGGCATCCCAATGTCTTTGGCTTGGTTAATGGAGCCTAAATGGTATTTTTATTATATTACAGGCGCTCACGCTGAACCTGGAGACGATCCTGCAGAGGAGCAGGACTAAGCATCTGTAGTCTATGAGTGGTTTACATGTTTTAAATGCTTTGGGGTATTATTATGATATATAATTGTGGTTAATTATTATATATATAACTTATTTGATCGAATCTGATTAAGGTGAAATATAATTATCTGCTTATATAAAATGTGTTTATCATCATGTGGATTTTGTCAACATTTTAAATATTTGGAAATTTTACCGAGTTCATGGATAAATCGGGTGGTATTCAAACATTTTGGTACATGGATTGGTGGTTTAAAACCATTTTGAAAAGTTATTGATTTAAGAAACGATTTGAGACTTTCAGAAATGATTATAACGCGCAGACGTTAGAAAGGTTTATTAGTTAATGCGATGCTCGTTACTAAGGTTTATATTAGTTTCCACGCGTGATGCCTGGTTTACCCGGTTGTTTATTAGTCGCCACGTGATTTCAAGCCATTCGGTTGCTTATTAGTTGCCACGTGATTTCTGCCACCCGGTTTATTAGTTGTCACGGTGTCGTGGGATTGGGTTTACCGACGGTTTACTATGGGTATATGGTACGGTACATTGTTGGTTTCTGAGTAAGGTATAATCATTTCAATATTTATGGTTATTGTATTTTCATGATTATTTTCACGACATGATGGTTATATATATCTTATGCTCAATTTTTACGTTGTGAATAAATTCAGGTTATAAGGTTATTGATAAAGATATCTGCTAAATTCTATTTTATACGAATTTCATATTGTTGACTCGTATAACTTTCGGGGTTTTCAGGAAATGATTCCCAAATCCAACCTTACAAAGAGCTGGACGCAGGTCTGAGAGAAGGAATTTTCAAAAAATAAAACATTATTTTCTTATAAATTATGTCACTCACTCGAGATTTATTATCTCACGTTTTATTGTTTTAAATGCTCTTCTAGTATTGCATAAATCTCGTAGACTCACTCGCGCCGCCAAATTCCTACGCTACTCTTTCCGTGGCGCCGCAAAGATTCTCATCTTATCTATCTCGCCTTTATTTCATTTGACTTATGTTTTTCATTGTACTCCCTAAATTCGCAAAACACTCTAATGCTCTAATCTTAGTATCGAACTCATATGAGTTTTTATCGTATGTGTGCTGCGGGTTGCGACCTACGTGAAGTATGGGCCTGGCCAGGATTTGTTTGCCAGGGTCTTTTTTATACATATATTGAGGTATTATATTAATGCGTGTTTACTTTCTTTCTTAAAGTCGGGGGTTCCCTCGACAATCCCTAGGGGTTGTACAGTGGGAACTTCACTAGGCGGGACCACCCGGGGAATCTTGGGAGGGTTTCCGGGTCGAGTCTTGTCATAGGGGTTTTTCTCCTACTTGGTATAATCCTTATCAAATGGCATGGGTTGTGTGAGGCCGTGAGTGGCCGTGTGAATTGTCCCAAGACTTCGTGGACATTGTGTCGAGGATTCCAGATCGCTTTTCTGGACACCGGGGACTCCGATTTTTTTTGACTAAGTAATTGTCCTTAAGTGCACATTTTATATTTGTGAGTTAAAATGAATAATCTGCAAGGTTTGCCTACCTACAAGGAGAATGTTTAGTTGCATTTTGAACCTTGGAAAGCTGCCATATTGTGGTAGTACACATTAACCCACTTTAGAACTCACCGGTTTTGGGGCGGGAAATAGCGAAACTCGCACAGTCCTTCAACAAATTGTAGCCACATCGGGCTAACTCGATAGCCAGCTTTTGGCCTCTCAATCTCTGGACCCTCGTAGCCTGCTATGGTCCTTTTACCCTGAACAATCTAATCAGCTAGAGGTCAGCCTGTGGAGTTCAAATTAACTAGAGGTCACTACTAAATAAGGCCGCCACAGTCAGTCAGCCTTACTGGTTTGACTACTCTCTCTATGTGACCTCCAACTTCGGAAGGTCATAACGTCTTCGTGCGAACTCTGTTTCGAGTGTTCTTGGACTCTATGGAAAGCCCATTGAGTCACAATTCTAGTCATGGTCCGGTGGAGGATAGTGGGTGACCATAACCTTTATGAAATCTATGTTTTTGTACCCGTGTGCAGTGTCGATGGTTATTGCCAAGGTGAATAGCTTTCCGATATGATACCATCATCAGATGGCATGTCATTTGCTACGTATTGGGTAGGATATTTTCCTACTCAGTTTACTTTTATCCTAAAGGTTGTATAATGGTATGGGTTGTTTATGGGAGGCCATGAGAGGCCAAGTAATTTAGTTCCAAAATTTGGGACCGATGGCTTGAGGTTATGATCGGCCACACAAATTCCTGCATCAAGGTTGTCGGGTTTGTACCGAGACGATGTCTCCTGTGTCGGGGTTGCTTGTTTTGTGATATAATGATTGTATGGGATGAACCAAACTGTCTATGCTCGCGAAGGACCGCGGAGGTACCGTGTCGACGGGTCCAAGATTATGACCGTCAGGTGTTATCGCCAGATGAATAATATGCGCAGAATATGACATGTTAATGTATGCTAATTGATGTATTAACATGGATGGCACGGATGTAGCTTATATGTAAAAGTTATAATTATCCATGGTATGTAAATGTTTCATGTAGCACTCATATATACATGTAACATGAAGGAAAATGCATTGGCATCATACATTTCATATGCAATCTGGCCACATCGCGGTCAAGCTCCGGGTGTGGGTGCTGGTATCGTCGCTCACCTGCTGGTGAATTAGTCGTGAGCTCGGAAAAAAATGGGACAAAGTCCAAGGTAGAGATTCACAAGGGTGTAATATGATCAAAATGATAAATTACATGTTTCGTAAGGTATAAGTCAGCAGATCCCCTCCCAAGGTGAAAGACCCAAATGTTACTCACGCTAGACATGAATCCCTCGCGATAAGTTCATGAAATGTCGAACGGCATATATGTCCGTAAGGCGCGAAGGTAAAACCCAAAAAATCCATGGCCCACAAAAGAAACGCAAATCATGATTTGATAAATTAAAATCGAGGGTTGTCCAACAAGATAAGCTACCGGGTTAAATGCCGATGATCGGGTTTTTTTTTTTCACACTCGCAATCATGTGTGGGGGAGTCAAGCAGACTCGGTCGTGAGCATGAGGGGCCGATCTCATGCATGATACTCGGCATTTCATATAATGTCAGATAAATTGTATGAAATGTGATTGATTGTGTATGCAATGCCATTGCAGATGTGCATTTTAAAGGGAGTAACCCCGTAGGGAGCCACTTTCACCGGGTTCGCCACCCCGCCGTGGGACCCCTTTCGTGTACACAAGATGCTCTTCGAGGCCGTGAGTATGAAGAAGGCTGGGTTGTGGCCTTGAGAAGCATTTTGTAAAAATATATTAGAATAATCTAGTTTCTATATATTTTGGTAAAAAAAAAAATAGTGTAATAAGAGTTGTACATCAAACTTTTGTGAAATTTTATAAGAAATAGGTTATTTGTAAGAAAATTATACAAGAATAGGTCTTAATATATGAGACGGGTGAGTGTGATATCGGGGTACCCGATATCCACAGGTTTCCGCTGGTTGACAGGTTGTCAACACGACCCCCGGGATAGGGGCGTCATAGCATGGTATCGAGCTAAGGTAACGACACTGGGAGCCTTCCTGGCATCCATAAGTATGGTCCTCGATACCGCTTCAATACTGCGTCAAAGCATGTGCATACACCACTAGTGGCTTCGAGGACATGTGCTTAGGGCCATGGCTATCGTGGTGAAATCGATGACTAATGGCCACACTGCATCTGAGTTTAAAGTAACGAGTACCTGTGGACCCGATGGGAAACAGTTTGATCATGCATCTGTGCATTCGATGACTTGGATCGTGGTGTGTGTGTCAGATGCTTGCTTGTTCAACATGTGTGACTGACCATGTGAAATGTATACACATCAGAATCACAGATGGAACACTGTGGTTGAGAAACATAACCCAGTGTCGAAAGAACAAATCGAACTCCGATATGTCAGATAATACTGGATAGGTATCAGACTTGGTACATAGTATATGGGAAATGAGCATTGTTTAAATTCAACTGAATTGTTCAGGTTAGTGGTCGTGCAATTAGCATCACTAAGTGAAAAGAGGATGAACGGTCGTCTATGATATCAAGTCTACAAGGGTTCGCATGTGCACTACTAATTAGACTAAGATAGAATTTGATAATCGTGTTGCCATTTGACATGTGTAGATGGCAAGCTGAGGACGAGGACGTAGAGGACGTCCACTCCGGGCGATATGAGACCACCAATCGCTTTACCAAGAGGCTCACGAGGTCGTTGGTTGCAAACACGCCACAGAAAGGTGCACTGCAGCTAAGGAGGTCCAAGTAACCTCAGAGATTTCAGAGCACATCATCCCTCCAACATTTGGCTGTGTGTGAGGATCCACGATGGCACCATTGGTTCCGAAGATAAAGAAGGTATTGCCACAGGCACCCTCCAATGCAAATTCAAGATCAAAGTTAGTCATGCTCCAGCTAGAGGGTGAGTCCCAAGTGTGGTGGGACTGGGCAAAGACTTCTAGGAACTTAGAGGCAATGACTTGGACGGAGTTCCATGGGCTCTTTATGAGCAAGTATTTTCCTGCCACTGCTAGACATGCAAAGGCCCAAGAGTTCCTAGAGTTGAGGCAGGGAACGATGACAGTGATTGAGTACTTGGCCAGATTCACCAAGTTGGCACGTTTTGGTGATGACTATGTGGCCACAGATTTGGCCAAGGTCAGGAGATATGAGAATGGGCTGAATTTGTCCATTCGAGGCAAGATTGTAGGCCTTCGCCTACAGGACATGGACTTTATGGTCAGGACGGCCCTGGCCATAGACAGATTGAGGACGCACGGGGCATTCGGGATGCGAGTGCTGGTGGTAAGAGGAAGGGGGATCAGCCTTCTTCTAGTTTGAGAAAGAGGCAGAGGACTTCTGTCTCACGAGCGCCCTAGGTATAGGGCCAACCAGGGATGATGACATGCTTCTATTGCCATCACCGAAGATGCCGAAGTGATTGCCCACGGAGGCAAGGATCCCAAGGTTTCAATGGGCGCAGCTCTAGTCATCTGGACAGCATTGCATCAGTTGTTCCTCCTCACCCCAAATGTGGGTCGAGAACCAAATAATTATAGCTGCTTAAAAACAAGCACCTTCGGCAACATAGATGGGCCAAAGGGGCCAGAGTATAGGTTGAGGTCAAATACAGGCCCACAGCCGTGACTGGGACCTAAAGGTCTACGCTGGCCAGACACTGCAGGTTAATCGTGCAAATCGCTCGATATGCAAGGTACGTTTCATACCCGCATTTGCTGCTGACTGCATCATGTTCATCATTTCCACGCCTGACATTCTCCCTGTGAACCAGGTGAGATGATCGGATAGGTAAGGACTGAGAGAGACTCCATGGATTCGCTCATGGTGAGGTAACACATGCAGCAGAAGCACGCGTATGTGTGTGAATTCTGACGGAATTCTCTTTTAAGGGGGGGAGAATGTGAATCCCATGAAAATCCAAATTTTCTTTGGAAGGGTAAAACAGTAATTTTGGTTAAAATTCGGAAATTTTATAGATCTCGGATGATGAAACGGACTTCACCATTGGAATTGTCTCGCAAAATCTAGCTACCACGTCGAATTTCGTTGGATTCCGAGATAGTCGGAATTGCATGTTTTTCAAGGCATAGGGTGTCGGATGACACATGGTGTGATTTAAGGGATGCCACATGGCACCCTAAGGGAGTGACACATGGCAAGATCCATTTGGTTCACTTGGAATGAGTGGCTCATAATTAGCCACATGAGGTATGATGTAATTAAAAGGAATAAAAGAAATTAAGAAAAGAATGGAGGAAAGGGGGAGAAAGTTTCCTCCTTTGACCAATACGGTCAATGGTGATCTAAATGAAGAGAAAATGAGAAAGAAAGAACATAAAAGAGAGGGAGAAAGAAAGTAGAGAGGCCTCACCTTCCTCTCTAGATTTCGCGACGGACCACATGAAGGCGGCAAAGAGGAAGAGTTCATCCTCACGACGCTGGGTCAGTGATGAGACCGAGTCGGGAGTCCGGACAAACTCCGAGAGGTAGGGCTTTTCTCCTACTTGGTTTAACTTCGCCTAAGGCCATCCAAATGGCAGGCATGCGTGGTGTGGGTTGCAGGAGAGGTCATGAGGGTCCAACCGTCTCAAGACTTCTTTGGGACAAGCAGGCCGAGATTCCGAGACTATTTTTGGACAGTCCGGGGACTGATTTTTTGACTAAGTAATTGTCCTTGTGTGCCATTTTTATGTGTTAGAGTTAAAATGAATAACGGTGTTGGTTGTCTTGCCACAAGGGGAATGTTTGGTTGCATTTTGAACCTTGGAAAGCTACCATATTGTGTTAGTACACATTAACTGTACTTTAGAACTGGTTTTTGGGTGGGAAAAAAAGGAAATTTAGCAGTGAGTCCTTCAGGTAAATTGTAGCCACATCAGTGAACTTGATGTTAGGCTTTAATTTCACCAACCTCTCAGAAATTATGTTATGGTCCTTACCCCGAACAACACTCCACAGAGGTCGCCCGGGCCTAGAGGTCGCCGCCAAGTCAAGTCACTTCTACCGGGTTTGACTACCCCTATGTGACCTCCAACTTTGGAATGTCATAACTTCTTCGTCCGAACTTCGTTTCGGGTGTTCTTAGACTCTATGGAAAGCCCATTGAGTCAAAATTCTATCCATATGCCTCGTGGAGGTGGGTACTGAGTCGGCCTGGAAGGGCCCGTTGTCGACAGCTCCGTAGGTCACGGCAGTAGTTGTGCTACTTCCATGCAAGACCTCCAACTTCTGTTGTCATAACTTCTCTGGGTCCGAACCCTGCTTCCAGGTGTTCGACTCTATGGAAAGCTCATCGAGTCAAGATTCCAACCATATTCTGGCTGAGGGTAAGGTATAAGAGCCGTCTAAGAAGGAAGTGTGTCGGGGTAGGCTGGCCAGGTAGGGCTGGTTATTCATGTGTGACTCAAGATTCTATCCATGTTCTTGTGGAGGGCAGTGGGTACTGGAGTTGACCGGAAAGGACAGCCTGCTAGGGTAGGCCTGCAGCATTAGCTTATCTCATGTGTGACCTCCAAATCCTCTCAATGGTCATAACTTCGCTCTAACTCCGTTCGAAAGGCTCTTAGACTCCTCATGGAAAGTCAGAGTTTCTAAATTATGTTCTTGTAGAGGATATTGGGTGACCATAACCATTCTTAAATCTATATTTTTTCACCAAGTGTGAAGGTTGCATGAAACACGCCGAGGTGAATAGTCGGATATGACAGCTGATCCATTGCATGGCATGTTGTGCTAGTCAGATTGGTAGCGATTTCCTAATCGCTTACTTTTATCTTAAAGGTTGTATAATGGTATGGGCTGTGTATGGAGTGCACGAGCTGGGCAATTTAGTTCAAAAATTTAATCGGGATGGTTATGTTTATGACCTAAGCCACACAATCCAGACTAGTGTGGTTAGGTTTGAAACTCAAGATCAAGGTTCCTGGTTGGGTTGCTTGTTTTGTGATATAATGATTATATGGATGTGTGGAACCAAACTGGTTCATGTTTATGAAGGGATTGTAAGGTACCTTGTTGGATGGGTCAA
This sequence comes from Tetrastigma voinierianum, assembly GCA_016808115.1. NCBI lineage: Eukaryota > Viridiplantae > Streptophyta > Magnoliopsida > Vitales > Vitaceae > Tetrastigma > Tetrastigma voinierianum. The sequence goes on along the minus strand of JAEQBH010003140.1, from coordinate 97,718 downwards.
GACATTGTAGACTCGCCAGGTGTTACGGTGGCTTGTGCTGTAATAATACGCAAGGTGGACATGATATTAATGTATGCTAATTGATGTATTAATATGGATTGCGTGGATGTAGCTTATATGTAAAAGTTATAATTATCCGCGGTGGTAAACACAGGTAAAGACTCATATACATGTAACATGAATGAAAAGGTATCGCGATCATATGCACTACACATCGCCACAAGGATCATGGATTGGTTGTTCTACCAGCCAGCAGGAACGAAACGTGAGCTCTAAAAAATGCAGACAAAGTCCAAGCGTAGAGATTCACTATGCTGTGACACATCAAAATGATAAATTACATGTTTTGGGCAAAGCAAGTTGGGGTAGATCCCCCCCCCCGGGGTGAAAGACCTAAATGTTATTCACGGTTAGACATGAATCCCAACTATGTAAGTTCGCAAAAATGTTGGAACGGCGTGCGGCGATGTAAACCCAAAAATCTGTGGCCCACAAAAAAAAGAAAATCATGATTTGATAAATTAAAATTAGAGCGTTGTCCAATAGTATGTCATCATAATGTCGATGACTCGGGTTTTTCACACTTGGCAATTACGTGCGCGGGAGTCGGCCGACTCGTGTCGTGAGCATGGCAATGATCTCATGCAAGATACGGACATTTCATATAATGTTGCATAAATTGTATGAAATGCGATTGATTGTGTATGTACGCCATTACATGTGCATTTTAGGTGGGGAGTAACCCCTCTTGTAAGAGTCATTCTCCACTGGGCTCGTCACCCCAATGGAACCTTTCAGCACATGAGAAGACTACATCCAGGCCATGAGTACAAAGAAGGCTGGGTTGTGGCCTTGAGAAGCATTTTGTAAAAATATATTAGAATAATCTAGTTTCTATATATTTTGGTAAAAAAAAAAAGTGTATAAGAGTTGTACATCAAACTCTTGTGAAATTTTATAAGAAATGGGTTATTTGTAAGAAAATTATACAGGAATAGGTCTTAATATCTGAGACAAGTGAGTGTGATATCGGGGCACCCGATATCCACAGGTGTTTCCATTTCGTCGACGGGCTGTCAACGGACCCCGGATAAGGGGCGCCACATTATCAGCATGGTGTGGCAACCCCAGCCCGGGCCGACCGGCTGGGCGTAGTCCGTTTAAACCCCTGGGACGCTGCTTTATTTCTTTTAAAGTCTGAATCAAATCTCTTTAGTTATCGCTTTATTAAATTTTCATTTTCAAAGTGTCGCTGACCTCGAACCCCGACTCACCCGACATGATTCAAGCCGGAGCCCTGGGCGATTCGACATTTTCAATTATCTTATCAAAACATTCGCTTGTCTTATTCATTTTAGATTTTGTAAATTCGCGAAGAGTTTCATTCGGGGCAAGCCCACAACATTTACAATTAACAAAGATTCATAATATTTACATTTAACAAAAATGCCTTACAAAAATAAGGATCCAGAGTTCAAACCGTTTTACAAAATGTCAATGCTGGAAAGAAATTGAGACACATGACTCGGAGATAATTGTGAATTCCTTCGCGACTCAGCTCGACTGGGTCTTGCTTCTCATGTTCATCACTTAATTTCGCATTGATAAAACAATACAAGCATTTTCATGCTTAGTGGTTCTATACAGTTCTGTATTCCATTTTCATTCATATAAATCATGCATTTATCAAAATAATGCCTTTATACAATATCAGTGTAATGTAAATATACTTATACAAATACACTTTTCAATACCATCATTTCATTGTTCGGTTTGTGATTCCACATATAGCTATAGAATTCGACATCCACTGACAGATTCAGTTGGTGAATCCCGCCGCTTAGTCATTCAAGAGGGTAATGTGGTTTCACATTCATCGCCTCACATTTATTATAATTCGACATTCACGCATGTGACGAAGCTGGTAAATCTCGCCTCGCTTGTCATTCAATAAGAATGCCGATTTCGTCAATATTACCGCCTCACATATGACTATAGAAGTCGACATTCACGATGCATCTCGCTTGGTGAATCCCGTCATGTCCGCTATTCAAGAGTGGAATGTGATTTCGTGATTAGACAAATACGGTTACCTTCATGACGAACAGTTGGTGAATCTTGTCATGTTGGTCATTCAATAATACGTTTCAAAATCAATTTACTTTTATGCAGTAAATTCACTTACAGTTCAAATACTCGCATACATGCATATATTTGGCAAATAAATTAATAACAACATTCAATTCAATACTAATCATTCAAATCGACATATATATGCATATTTTGCAAATAGAGAGCAATATGAGAATAAAGAGCGGTGGTGAAACAAACTAGGAATAAAGAACAAGTATAGAACAGACAAAGAATAAAGAACGGGTATAGAACAGACCACCATCGATTCCGTTTCTTTCTGTCAACTTAGTGTCGTTTCACCCGCACCTAGTCAAATACAATTCATTCACTCTTAGTGATTATGCAAATAATCGTACTTAAATGGATTCGCTTTGCTCTGACTCAAGATGGTACGCTTTTGACTTAGACTCATTCTTATTCCTCTATGAGTCTACTTTACTTAGAATTAGAATCATTCCACCTGATTATCCAAATCCAAAGTTATGGCATTTTCACAACTAGTCGGTTTATCGGATTAAGACCGGGAACAGTTTGTAATACTAATTTTTCCGGGGTCTTAACTCCATATTTGACTCTAGAGACTTTGTACTCATTTTAAATTTAAGGTGCTAAGGGTTCTATTCAACTGGAATCACCCAATTAGACACTTAGAAACTCAAGGTCTCGAAACAGCCCGGACTACTCTATGTCCAAAGCTGATGCAGGAATTTTTCTTGCACATGGCCCCACTTTAGTGAATATTTCGACCCTTAGAGTCATAATTTTACAATACTTGCTCTTTAAGTTTGGTTCTCATGAAGAGTCTATTTTAAAGTGGCCACTTGAATCACTCAAATCGGATAAGAAATGAGGAAGTTATGGCCAAAAATACAAAAACTGGTCAAAACTGGAAAACCAGAACAAGTTCTACCGGTAAGACTTAGCTACGGTAGGACTTATTAAAAATGATGACCAGAATCGAAGTTCTACCGGTAGAACTTAACTTTTACCGGTAGGACTCTCCGAAAAGTGCCCAGATTTTGTTATTTTCTCCCATTTATCCATACTTTTGAACCCCAAACCAAATCTATACTTAATATATACTTCAAAATCATTTCAAATTCATCTTTTAACCTCAATTATCCATGACATCTTTCAATGGATATCTTTCTTTAAATTCTTTTTCATGAATCACTTTCAAACCACTCCAATATGGTTTATGATCCCATACACATCAAATCATAAAAGGTTAGTTAGGGGTTTGTTTCTAAACCTAACTCATTTTACTTACAATTTCACCATGAATCCCTTCTCAGGAAGGATTCGATTTACCTCTTGTGCCATTTAGAGTTTTGTTAACCCTAATTCCAGCTTGTCTTTGGTTGGGGATGAAATCTAACAAACCCTAGGTTGGGTACAACAAATAACCATTATTAACCAAACAGAAACCAGGATCCATACTCCAAGGTTAGTAGTTCCATGCAGCGGCTTGCTTGATCACCTTCCTCCTCTTCTTCCTCTTCCCTGCTTCTTCTCTTCTTTTGCTCTCACTTTCCTCTCTTCACGGTTTTATTTCTTTTTGCCCTTTGGAGACCAAATTTTGGTCTTTAAATTCCATGTTTCTTAGGCCTTGTTTGGCCATCAAAACCCATTTTGGGTTAGTTTCAATAATTGCCTTTGATGTTTTCAACTCTTAACTATTTGAATTTCTTCCTTTTTTTCTATTTGGCTCTCTGTCTTCTAGGAATTACACAATGGTCCTATATTATTTCTTCTTTGGCCCATAGTCTTTTCAATTTATAACTTTTAAGCCCCTTTTTGGACAATTTACATATTTGTCCTTAAGTTTTGTAACTCAAATTTTCGGGTTCACTAAATTTGCTATTTCATAATTTGTCAATTCATCAATTTTTCCGGAAAAACCCAAGTTTGGCCCAATTCATACCCAGAATATATAATAAAATTATTATAAAAATTCTAGGGCATTTTGAGCATTGAAATTACAAAAATCGAGTACACTTTAGAAGCATCGAGTCATAGTACCACTGTCTATCCATAGGTACCAGTACCTTGTCTACGTGTAGTTACCGGTACAGTACTGTCTGTGATTTTCCTGAAATGGTAGATTTTACCATTTCTCACCCACAAAAACTCAAATAAATTCATCTAAACTCATGTATATCATAACCCACCATGGAATCCAACTTAAACAACTCCAAAAGTGGGTTAAAACCAATAAAAAAAACCCTTTACCGAGGTTAGGGCTTTTTCCTCAAATCAAAAATCACAAAAGAGGAAAGCTAGGATTTGATTTCTTACCTTCATCTCTTCAAATCTTCTCTTGTAGGTTGCTTGATCACAAAGGAGCAAGAAAATGGGAAGAGACCCAACCAAAACTTGATTCTTCTCTTGCCCTAACTCTCTTCTCCCTTTTCTCCTCTCTCCCAAAAATGGGTTTGCTCCAAATGAGCACCCTTAGACTACTTTTGGTCTTTAAATCCCATTTAAGTGTAAGGCCATGTTTGGCCTACACACAAATTCCATTTCTCCATTTTTTTTTTCTCCTTTTTGGTCTTCAAGCCTTTATTTCCTTAAAGCCTTGTTTGGCTTATCAAAACCCATTTTTTTGGGTTAAGTTCTCCCAATTTACTATATAACCCACATTTCATTTTATTTGCACTTCAAATCTCCATATTTACACTTAGACATATAAACTGATTTACAATTGACCCTTAGTTCCCCATTTTACAATTTCCAAATTTTTCCTTTTTCACTTGGGTTAATTTTCTGGTTCAATCAATTCTTATTTAGCATATAATCATTTAATCAATATTTATTTAACAATTCCCGAAAAATACCCAAGTTTGGCTCAATTCATACCCGGAATATATAATAAAATTATTATAAAAATTCTAGGGTATTTTTGGGGCGTTACACCTAGTCCTGGCCGACCCCCTCCCATATGCAAATGCCAAGTGTAAAAACCTGTCATTGGTGTTTCACCCAATTACTCTTTTCTTCAAACAAAATCTTTTTGTTTTTAAAACTCCAAACCCATTGGAAAATCAACGTTCATTTGATTTCATCAAATCCCGGTGTGCTTATGCATTTGTGGGCCACGGATTTTTCGGGTTTACATCGCAGGATGCCACGCACCTTTTCAACATTTTTACGGTCTTTCACCGCCTGTGATCATGTCTAACCGCGAATGAATTGGGTCTTTCACCCTAGGGGAGATCTACGCCATCTTGCTCTACCCAACACACGTATTTTTTTTTTTTCATGATATGCAATCGTGAGTCTCAATTTTTGACGTTGTCCCATTTTCGAGCTCACCACCCATTCAACAAGAATGGTGAATAACCTTTACCATGTACACGCACCCAACTCAACGCGATGTCCCCGTGCATATGAAATGCAAATATGTCATTTCATGTCATATTATGTTACATGCATCTGAGCTGTCCCAACATTCCAAATCATGATAATTATATTTTCTACATATAATTTTCATTCACTATCTATCTCATGTCAATACATCAAACAAGCATATATTAACATGATTTTTTATACAAACAACAGGATATTCATTTTCCAACAATACCATATAAATCGACTCACCAGAAATCAGAAATACAGTCCATTCGGTCTCGGACCATACAAACAGCATGTTATTCATTTTTCCAGCATTAACACACAACAAAACCTGAAGACATCAGTCCCGATATCAAAACTAAGCCTCAAACACAGTCCGGGACTACCCGGAAGAGTCCCGAAAATTTCCAATATTCAATCCCAAAATCTCGAGACTAAATCCCACAGCCAGTTCCGGCCCTCCCAAAAATTTCCAATATTCAGTCCCAAAATCTTGGGTGAATCCTGATCAGGCCTCTAAATATTTCTGTAACACCCCAAACATTTTTTAAATGATTTTTTTTTCATGGAATTTAATTTTGGTGTTTTTAAGGTCCATCATGAATTTATAATAATTTTATGAATTATTTCTCAATTAAATGGAATTTTAGGAAAATATACTCGATCAGGTCAAATTACGACGATTGGCCAAAATTTTAAAAATACCCAATGAATGAAATAAATTGTAAATTTTTATGAGAAGAAAATGGAGTCCAAATATATGTTATAAAAATAAAATTAATGAAAATACATGAATAAAAAAATAATAAAAATACGTGAATAGTGAACCAGGTAGGGAAAAGTCAGCAGATTTTGTTGACCAAGGGCCAAAGAGACATTTTTAAAAATTCCCAGGGCCTTAAACAAAAATTCAAGAAAAACCACAGAGACTTAAGTGCAATATTGAATTAATTTTTAAAAATATTAGGCCTCATAAAATCGAGCAGAAAACAAAAGAAAAAAATTGAAGAACCTAGGTTCTCCATTCGGTATGACTCTTTGGGAAGGAAGAAAATTTTGTTGCAGCCAATTCCCTTTGAATCAACCTGTGATTTTCATGGTGGGAGACTTCTGAAAGTATATTAAAAGCACCATGGTTTTAATTTTGGTTTTCATAGTCTGTATTGGAGGAAAGGGGCTGAATTGATAAAAATGGTTGTTGTTTGGATCGTCAAATTAAGAGTACATTTGGAATGAATTAATTGTTCTAATGTGTATGCAAGGTTGCAATTGCATTTGAATCTATAGAATCTGACCTAAGGGTATGAATTAGGTCTGGTATGTTTAAAATTTAGGGAAAAATGTATTTAGAATGAATTGAGGTGGTAGTGAGTAGATTAAGGGTTGAATCGATTGAATGAATTTCTGTTTGAAGGGTGGAAGCTTGGACAAAATCATAGGAGGGACCTAATGGACGAATTTTGGGGCTAATTTGAAATCATTGGAAATATATGGATGTTAGTGAAATTTTTCCACTGGTTTCAGGTCTTTTCGACGTCGGTAGAGAAAGATATGAATAAATCACTAACTGATGCGCAATCTACCAAAAAAAGCGAGTTTAGTGATTGAAGCATTAGATATAAGAAATTAGTTGTGAAATTGAATATTAAAATTTATAATTTTGGGTATTTAGATGTTAAAAGGCAGAATGTTGAAGAGTGAAAGTAAAGAGTTTTAAAAAACTATTTAAAAAAGCTCAAGTTAGCGATTAAATGAAGCGGTGCTTGGCCCTAATTGGGTAGTGGATAACAAGGTATGGCTCGTTATGATTTTGAAGCGTTATGCTTTATATTTCTTTTCTTGCATGAATATTGGTATAACCAAACGAAGTTGGGGGAAGGCTCACGTTCAGGGTGAATGCTTCTTGAGCTGGACTAATAGGGAGGTTAGTAAGTTTATATCATCGTACTTGCACCTTGAGTATATACATGAGATGTTTTCATTGTTTGACTTGATCGTAGTAGTGGCTATGATTAAGACCCTTATTCTTGAGCATTCATTGAATTGAATTTGTCATATGCCACAAGTCACGTGTCCTGATGAATATTCATGCTGAGCACGGTCAGCTAACTCTTATTGTATTTAGTGTTATCTCTTGTTGCATGCTGAGTACGGTCAGCTATAACTTGTAATCGTTAATGTCATTGATGGTATGAATCACAGAAAACCTAACTGATGGGGAGGTCATCAGGCTATGTGCACATGGTACCTACGAGTGGGGCAAAAGCAGTGCCTTCCTAGAGAGGTGGTAAGGCTCGGGCGTAGAACCCGGCCCGTTCTGAGATCTTTGTGGTTGGAATATGGGTTGATATAAAGATAAAAGGAGATATGCAGTTCACGAATGGTAAACTATATTTATGTGTTTCAAACCTCTAAATCTCATTTGATATTGTTGTTCATATTGCCGCTATTTGTTGCATAACCTATGTACGGTGATAGTTTGATTGAGCATAACCATCCTTGTGAGCTGGCCTTGAGTACCACGCCTCACAAGTATGGTGATATATTTTACTCCGCAGGGTTATCTCACCCCGTTGATTTCCTCCTTTTCGAGGGTAGACGGAGAAAAGAAAGAATCAGGCATTTCTTGACCACTTGGATTCTATTTAGAAACATGTAATGGATTATTATTTTGTTTATTTGGTGAATGAGAGTCTAAGTTTCGAGAGAAATATGGTGAATTAACAGTTATTGGGTTAATTATTTGGTTAAATCGATAGAAATTTTGAATAGTTGAAAGTTGGATAAATTTTGCCTTTGATGAAACCTTATTGATATTTTGATGAGACCGTTAAGTCGTTTTTGTTGTTAATGGATGACCGCGGAGGTCTATTTGTTGTTATTTGAGATAATATCATGATGAGATTTTGAGTTAATTATTAGTATATTTTAGATTGATATTGGAAAAAGCGAGTTGTCATTAGTTATAGAAAGCGAATAGGTCATGCCGAATTTTGGTAGGAAATTATGGGACTTGGAGCTTGCTGCACGGGTTTTGGTGCTTATCTTCTGCCCATTCCCTAGTGCGGAGTCCGGCTATAAAAGTGGGATGTGACATTTCCAATATTCAGTCCCAAAACCTTGGGATTGAATCCCACGACCAATCCCGGCCTAGAAGAAAACCTATGCCATTAAATGGCCTTAAGGATAGAAATAACTCGAGTAGGAAAATTCTCCACCTCTTGGAGTTTGACGAAACTCCCTGATTTTGGTACCAATGCGTAGCTCTCGATACGTTGACCGACTTTAATTCTCGGACCGGCAAGCTTCGACCTTCGGAACGCCGGAAAAACTTTCCTCTTCCTTTCTTCCCCTTTCTTTCTCTTTTCTCCTCTCTCCGATTTTTCTCCCCCTTTTTTTCTTTTTCTTTTCTCCCTTTCTGATTCTCCTTCACCGAATTGATCCAAAAGGTGGAAACTACCCCACCCACTTTCCTCCGTACCCACATGTCTCATTTTCCCTTTTTCTTGATTTTCTTTCTTCTTCTTTTTTCCTTTTTCTCTTTTCTTTCTTTTTCTCTTTTCTTTCTTCTTCTCTTTTGATTCCCACCGAATTATTTCCTCTCCCTCATTATTGTTTGGTCTATTCCAAGTGAGGGAAAGCTTCCTCTCACCTTCCTTCCTTCCTCCTCAACTTGACACATGGCTCAATATGAGTCATTCATCCAAGTTCCATGTGTCACTTGCTACACCACATGGCTATCACGCCATGTGTCCATCTCCTAAGGTGTCATGTGGCATCCATATGGTCATGCCATGTGTTACCCGACACCTGGTGCCTCGAAAAACATGAAATTTCGACTATCTCATAATCCGACGAAATTTCTCTATGTGACTAGATTTCAGGAAACGAATTCAACAGTGAAGTCTGTTTCATCATCCGAGATCTAGAAAATTTCCGCCTTCCAACCGAAATTACCATTTTACCCTTTTTAAGAAAAATTGAATTTTTCCCGGGTTTTACATTCTTCCCCCCTTAACAGAATTTTGTGCCCAAAATTCACACACACTTGCACATACAAACACATGCATATGCAATATTTATTCTAGTTCCAAATTTTAGACCCTTTTCATCCTCAAATAAGAAAGGATAGGTGGCCCGCATCATGTCCTTACGTTCCCAAGTTGCCTCCTCTACTCCTCGGTGTTGCCACAACACTTTCACTAGCCGCATAGTCTTGCGTCGAAAAACCTGATCACAGCTATCCATGATATGCACCGGTCCCTCCTCGAAGGTTCCATCTATATCAACAATAATCTCTCCCCAATCCACTATATGAGCTAGATCTGGAGTATACTTCCAGAGCATGGAGACGTAGAACACCTCATGGACACTTAATAAACTCGGTGGTAGCGCCAACCGATATGCCACTTTACCACCCTCTCGAGTATCTCGAAGGGCCCGATATACCTCGGTGCTAGCTTTCCTCCCTTGCCGAATCTAACCACTCCTCTCTTAGGCATCACCTTCAAGAAGACGTGATCACCCACCTTAAACTCTAGAGGTCGACGTCGGTAATGGGCCTCCAGCTCTTACAGCGGCTCTATGGCCTTGGCACATACGTATCAAACCCACCTTCTCAGAGGTGTCTCTAATCAAATCTGGACCATTATGGAACGCTCTCCCACCTCTGTTTAAAAAATCGAGGATCGACATGGCCTCCCATATAAAGCCTCGTATGCTGCCATCTGTATACTCACCTGATAATTGTTGTTGTAGGCGAATTCCACTAAGGGTAATTTTTTTTTTTTCTTTTTTTCTCTTTTCTTTCTTTTTCTCTTTTCTTTCTTCTTCTCTTTTGGTTCCCACCAAATTATTTCCTCTCCCTCATTATTGTTTGGTCTATTCCAAGTGAGGGAAAGCTTCCTCTCACCTTCCTTCCTTCCTCCTCAACCTGACACATGGCTCAATATGAGCCATTCATCCAAGTGCCATATGTCACTTGCTACACCACATGGCTATCATGCCATGTGTCCATCTCTTAAGGTGCCATGTGGCATCCACATGTTCATGCCATGTGTCACCCGACACCGGGTGCCTCGAAAAAAGTGAAATTCTGACTGTCTCGGAATCTGACGAAATTCATCTGGGTGACTAGATTTCACGAGACAAATTCAACAGTGAAGTTCATTTCATCATCCAAGATCTAAAAAATTTCTAATTTTCCAACTTAAATTACCATCTTACCCTTTTTCAAAAAAATTGAATTTTTCTCGGGTTTTACCCATCCATTCCCTCGCATCTTCCAAAAGTTGGGTTAGAATAAACTACATTTTTTGGTTGTGGAGAGTTCTGCATGGATGGGTTCTTCTTCTGATCTAACACTTTCGAGGGGTTCTATTAAGGGTGGGCTTGCATATTCGGTCTCTTATCTTTCCGGTGGTTCAATCCGACCGCTACACTAGGACTAGGATTCTGTTCTGGCTTAACATCCACTTCATCCAGATCATATACCTCATCCTCTTCCATACTAATTGCCACAAATCTCGAGTGGTACCCAATGATTTTCTTGCTTATTTGATTCTGATTATGACAATTTCCTCCCTTTCCTTTCCCATGTCGGTTGTCATTTTTTTCCTCTAGATTCTTTCTATATTGAACTTGGCGAGATCTCCTCTAGGCTAGCATCCACGGACCAAACCTTTCTATGACTTCCAGATTGCCCGCATAATTTATATTCCCATCCGAAACCTTTCCATGAACACTATTTATGTCGCTAGTAATGCCGTCTACTGTCTCTTCCGGTTCCAATACCGTTGTGGTCTCATCTTGTCCATGTACGCATTCCTCCTTTCTATGGTTGAACATGCCACACTTGAAGCATACCAGGTGAAGACCCTCATATTCAATTCTTGCAAAACCCAGAAAAAATTTAATTTTTCTGAAAAATAGCAAAAATAATAAAATTGTCATAATGGTTCAGGGAAGCCTGGAAAATTCTCTAGATCTTGGATGACGAAATGGATTTCACCGTTAGATTCGTCTCACGAAATCTAGTTATCCAGAAACATTTCGTTGAATTCCGAGACAGTCAAATTTTCGTGATTTCTTTGGGTAGATGGTTATTCAGTGACCTCAGGAACGAGATTTTCACGATAACCTCGGGAGTTAGGAAATAAATCAAGTTAAGTTCATTTAAAATAAATTGAACTTGAACCGGGATGAAATTAAATTGTTTTGGGGTAGGAACGGATCCGAGCGAGAATCGCGTGACACATGGCACCATGAGAGCCACTTATCCAACTTAACTTAAATTATGTTTGAACAAAAAGAAAAAGAAGGGGAAGAAAAAAGGAGAAACGGACAGAGACATGGGAGAATCGGACAGAGAAAGGAGAGGAGAGAGAGAGGAGAGAGAAGTTCTACCTTCTCTCTACAATCTACGGAGATCGGGTAGTCAGTATCCGACGGACCAAGAACTAAAGTCGGAATACTCGGCGAGGGCTACGCTTGGACACCGGAAACTCCAAGTTTCACCGAGGTTTCGCTCGGGAGATTCATGAATTCTAAAGCTTCGGGTTCAGGAAGTGTCCGCAGGACTTCCTCAGGCGTTGCTCACATTCCAAGAGGTAGGGATTCTTCCTACTTTCATTTATTTTCCATTCTAGAGGCTGTTTGGTTGAGTTTTAATGCCCTAAGGGGATGTTTGGAAAATTAATGGGTTATGGGAATAATGCCCTGTTTTGACCCTTTATGGTGTCCAGTTTTTGGGGCTGATTTTCGGTGAGAAAAATGGAGAATTTGGACTATTATCCTTCAAGGACATTGTAGCCCTATCTGCGAACTTGATGTTAGGGTTTTGAATCACCCAAATCGGACCTCTATAACTCAAGTTATGGTCCGTTTTCTAGGACTGCCCCAAGTTGCCCTGTTTTGGCCGAACCTACTGTCCATGTTTTTGGGACTGATTTTCGACTGGGAAAAAGTGAGAATTTGTACTAGAATCCTTCAAGGAACTTGTAGTTCTATCTGAGAACTTGATTTTGAGCTTTTGAATCACTCAAATAGGACCTTTATAACTCAAGTTATGATCCAGTTTCCGAGACTACTACAGCTTAGGCTGTTTAATGATTTGTCTCCAGATTTTTGCCACAATTGGTATATGATTGTAGTATATCATTGCTTGAATTAAGTGATATAATTGGTTGAAATTATGTGTTCTAATGGTTTTCCTTTTCATGTGCTTGTATGAATAAGGCCATTACATGGCCTATTGTAAGCTAGTTGTGGACATGTCTTGTCACAATTCGGCCTAGAGGTTGATGGATGTTGCTACTCGAGTAGTAGTGACTTGTGATGTCAATGTATGCGTGTATTAATATAATGGCATGAATTGTATGATATATTTGGAATTTGCAGGCTTTTTGATATAAATGTCTAAATGATGCATGGGTAATTATGCATATTTAGGCATCTGTCTCTTACTGTATTTATGTAGCATGGTATGAATGAGCAATGGCAGTTAGTATTGCATTATGCACTAGGACATCACATGACATGGGTGTGAGTGCATGGTAGAGATCGACCTTTGTGTTTGGTGTTCGATGGTATGTTGTGGGTACATGGTTGATCGACACTGTGTTTGGTGTTAGATGGTGGGCTCGGTAACATGGGACAACGTCCAAAATGAGTCACACGGTTTTGAAAATGAAAAATATGTGTGTTGGACCCTGTGTGGTCATTACTACTTCTGTTGAGACCCTCGATGGGTTATGGTTATATTTATTATACAGGTTTTATGTTGGGTATAGCTCCCCGAACAAAGGAGACTATGCCCGATTTTTGTGAAAATATGGATTCCAATAAATAAAACACAACAGTGTGGTATCGGGTCACCCGAAATCCACAGGAATTCCGCGGGTTGTCGGGTTGTCAACCGAACCCCCAGGTTTTGGGGTGTCACAATTCTTCTAACCCTACGTCTTAGTTCGAATTTCGATATCAAGGGTTTCCCTAGATCAACATCCGCACACATACGAGTATAATGCCCTCTTGAGACAAGGCTTGTTACATCATCGATCTTTATAGGTTTTCCTATTCTTCCCCCCACTTTTAGAAGGAATGCATGGTTATAGTATTCAATCGAAAGGCAAGGAATTCTGACCCAAACAAGGAGCTACTTGAGAGGGATGATTTATCTGTTGGGATTGTGAGTGACCCGTGGAATATTACAAGAAGTAATAATTGGGTGGCTTTGTCAATCTACTGTAAATGTTAGCAATTAGGAAGCAAGGCCAATACACAGGATAAAATAGCAATTGGGTGGCAATGCCAGACCTTCAAGAAATTAAACAACAGTTGGGTGGTTGTGTCAATCCACGGAAATGTAAATAAGCAGTTTAGGAGGCTGAGCCAATCCATATAATAAAAGCAACAGATGGGTGGCTATGCTAACCTTCGAGAAATGAAAGTGTAGATTGATAGCTAAGCTAATCTGTAGAGTATAAGAAGGGAAGATAATAATGACACCCTATATAACTTGGTAAAACCCTCAGAATGAGGGAAACCTCCATGGGGAAAAGCCGAGAAAATAATCCACTATAATATGAAATTGGCACAAGATGTCACACGCCCAGGATATGATCAACAATCCTCACAGTTTTACCTCTCAATACTCTCTCTATGGAGTACTATGTTTCTTGCCACTCTTCTCGATGTGGTAACCCCAGCTGTTTCACACCTATCCTTTCAACTCTCTATGATTGAAAGAATTATCTCTGGAACTCTTTCTAATCTCTTGGAAATTCCCATTGGATTATGTTCCTCAAAGCCTATTTATAGGTAAAGGTTTGATCCTCGGGTGGATTCCACTGGTTGAAATGGAAACCATTTTCATTGGCTGAAACAAAGACCAATTCTCATCCATATAAACATGAGTTAGTTGACGTAGCGTAAACATGGAGAACATTTCTCCTCTTTATGTAGCTGCTGCAACTTCACTAGCATGTATGGGGCTGGATCCCACAAATCTCCCCCTCTAGACCCATGCAACAAACAAATGAAGGTGGGAGTCTTCTTGACTCCTTAGTAGGAACTCATGCCTGTGTTCTTGATACGTTGTGTCAGTTTATCTTTTGTAATGACCTTCGTCATCATATTAGCAGTATTCTCATCAATGTGGATCTTTCTTATTTGGAACAGTTATTCTTCAATAGCCTTCTTGATCCAATGATATCTCACATCTTTGTGTTTCGTCCTTGCATGATACATAGTGTTCTTGCTTAAGTCTATCACACTTTGACTATCATAATGTATTGTGTAGCCTCTTTGTTTTAAATCCAGTTCTTAAAGAAACCGCTTCATCCACAGCATTTCTTTTCAAGCTTCAGTAGCTGCAATATACTCTACTTCTGTAGTAGAAAGTGAAACACACTTTTGTAGCTTTGACTGCCATGATATAGCTCCCCCTACAAATGTAAATAAGTACCCAGAAGTAGATTTTCAACAATCTAGGTCTCCATCCATATCAAAATCAATATAACCTTCAAGATATGGTTTTGATCCCCCAAAGCTTAAACATACCTTTGAGGTACCATTGAGCTCTACCAACTGCCTGAATTATATCAAGACGTGTACACACCATAGCATACATTAGACTTCCAACTTTCAATGAGTATGGAATGATTAACATTTCGCTTTTTTCTTTCTTCGTAGATGGACATAACCTCTTACTTAGCTTGAAATGACAACAAGTGGTGTAGAAACTGGCTTTGAATTTTTCATATTGAACCTTTCCAGCATCTGTTTAATATATCTTTCCTATGACAACCACAATTTGTCTACCTTCCTATCTCGCAGAATCTCCATTCCTAAGATACGCTTTGCATTGCCCAAATCCTTCATGTCAAACGTCTTTGACAATTCCATTTTTAGCTTATGGATCATATCATCATCCTGACCCATAATCTGCATATCATCAACATATAACAAGAGTATGATGAATTTATCAATATGGAATCTCCGAACATAAACACAAGGATCTGCAAATGTCCTTTTGTACTCCTGACTCGTCATGAAAGAGTCAAATTACTTGTACCATTGTCGCAGCACTTGTTTAAGTCCATGTATACTTTTCTTTAACTTGCAGACCATGTTCTCCTTCTCTTTCACTTTGATGCCTTCTAGTTGCTCCATAAAGATCTCTTCATCAAGATCACCATGCATAAATGTAGTCTTAACATTGAGTTGCTCCAATTCAAGATTCATACTAGCTACCAATCCTATTATAACTCGAATTGAACATATTTTCACAGCAGGTGAAAAGATTTCATCAAAGTCAATACCCTGCTTTTGACCGAAACCTTTCACTACTAGACGAGCCTTGTACTTCAACATCTTCTCGTTCTCATTCTTTAGCTTAAACACCAATTTATTCTTGAGTGCTTTTCTCCCTTTTGGCAGTTCTGTCAACTCGTAGGTATCATTTTTCCATAAGAAATTCATTTTCTTCTCACATGGCTTTTATCCAATAGTCTTTGTCTTTGTGAGACTGTACTTCTTGGAAGCTTTCAAGTTCCCCCTCATTACCAATTAGAATATACTCTAAACTGGGATACCTTGTATGGTTGACGTTCTCTAGTTATGCAGCCAGACCACAATTTAAAGTTTCCATGAATAGTAAATTTAAACTTTTCGATCGATTAGGTATTTATTGTAGCAGTCGAATGAATAATAGGCCACGAAAAACAAGCCAGAAAATAAAAAAAAAAATGTTCATAATAATGTATTGAATCTAAAGAAGCTGAAATAGATTAAAACGAAATTATGTTAAGGGGTGAAAATGCAATTTTTCTGAAAAATGGCAAAACGATAATTTGCCATAGAAAAATATGAAATTCTTCTAGATCTCGGATGATGAAACGGACTTCACCTTTGAATTCGTCTCGCAAAATCTAGTTACGGTCAGATTCGTTGGTCGAGACGGTCGAATTTCCACGAGGAATTCGACGACCGGCGTCAGTAGATCCACGAACGAGATTTTAGAAAATCCCAAAAAAATGTCAAATATTTAAAGAATGTCCATTTAAGATAGATGAAATTGAAACCAGGATTAAATAAATTGTTTCAGAGCGAAAACGGAACCGAAGAAGTGTGACACGTGGCGCGACGTGGGCCACGTGTCCACACTATAAATAGGCTAAAAAAATATAAAATATCAAAAACTCTCATTTTGGTCTCAACCAAACCATAAGAGAGAGAGAGAGAGAGTAAGAGACAGAGAGAGAGAGAAAAGCAATCTTCTCTCTTCGATTCACGGGATTTTGTCGGTCGGATCTCGTTAGGTCAAGAGTTAAAGTTGCTCCTCTGCCCGGCAAGCTGCTCGTGGTACGGAATCCTGGGTTAGCCAAGGTTCAAAGTTCGAGTTTTCACGAAAACCTAGAAAAGGCGGTGTCCCGGGAAACAACGCCATTTGAGGTAGGTTTTTCTCTTACTCGGGTTAATTTCTATCTAAGGGTATGTGTGTGTCCATGGGAGATGTTGTCTAGTTTTTTTCTCCGACCCCATAACTGTATTTTGGCCATAACTTGGCTATCACATATCCGAATTGAGTGATTCAAATTGCTAAGTAAACTATACTGATAGGAGAACATTTCTCCTTGAAATAGGTTTATCCAAATTCCGACCCATTTGGACTCCAAAATTCATTCAAAGTGGAGCAATGTTCAAGTAGTTTTTCTGTTCTGTTTTTAAGACTCCATGACTGTATTTTAGCCATGACTTGACCATCACTCATCCCAATTGAGTGATTCAAATTTTTGGATAAACTAGACTGATAGGAGAACATATCTCCTTGAAATAGGTCAATCCAAATTCGACCCATTTGGACTGAAATGCATTCAAAGAACTATGTTCGACCGAGTTTATGGTTACGTTTGAAAGCGAGTAATCATGGTTGTTTAGGATATATTCTTGAGTTTGGTGATCCGATTTGGGTGATTCAGTTGGAGAAGAACCTAAATTGTATCACCAAAATGAGTACAAATACAAAGTGTCAAATTATGGATTAAGGCCCTGAAATCAGGTATCTGGGCTGTTTCGGTGTAAAGCAAAGTAAATTGACTAGTTTTGAATGAAAAGGCCATAACTTCTTCGTCCGAACTCCGTTTTGGGTGTTCTTGGATTCTATGGAGAGCTCATTGAGTCAAGATTATATCCATATTCCTTTAGAGTACAGGGGATGATCATAACATGGCTTAAAATTTATGTTTTGCACCAAGTGTGCAGGTTGCTTGGTTATGTCGATGTGAATAGCCAGGTTTTGGCATGACCATTTCATGGCATGTTGTGGGCTATTGTATGGGGCAGTAATTGCCATGAGTTAGCATAAGAAAATCATGAGAACAAAAGAGGTTGAGTTCAATTTATTTTAATCAATTGGAAGTGATTAAATACTTAAGGGTTGATGGAAAGTATAGTATAGTTAATGGTTTAATTGAACAAGATTAAGGTATGGCTGTTAATGGATTTTATGGATAATGTGACTTGTAGGAGGAAGGTGATAAAGGACAAGGGTGGAGGTGGAAAGTTTTGTTTAAAGGAAGAAAAAGGGCTTAAATAACTAGGTGAGGAAAATGTAAATATTTATAGAAATATATATATATATATATATATATATATATATATATATATATATATATATATATATATATATATATATATATATATATATATATATATATATACTACTAATGTTTACCAATGTATATGTTTTCATATCTATGTTATAAATGTTCAAATGAGAAAAAAATGAGTAGTTTCTTGACTTTTAAATTATGTTGAGAAAATATGAAATGATTATGGTTTCCATAGTTTTATAAGCATGATTTTATAGTTTCTATATAAAATGAAGGTTTATGAATGTATATTTTATATACATGTTTATATGAAAATGTTTGAATCCATGGTTACCCTATGTTACAAAGGAATGAAGAAGTTTAAAGGAAAGTCGCTGAGTACTTTACGCGTGCATGGTACATGGGAAAGGGTTAGGATTTTTATAAAGGGAAGGAAGAGTGATGCATGTGCCGTCTGGCGTGAAAAGTATGAAGAAAAGAAAGGCCTGCGATTTATCGGAGGTTCAGCACATGCATCGATGATCGTAAGACTGTTTCCTCGTAGATTCTTTCATGGGCCATGTTGGTTAACGGTAGAGCCACGATTTCTCGGAGGTTCCTTTTGGGCCATACGATGATTGTAAAATTTGTTTTTCCGGAGGTTCTTTTTCGTGACCAACGATGGTTGCTTGACTATGCGGGTTCCATTGGATATAATGATTCAAAAGGAAAAGAAAGTATATTGAAAAAGATATGTTGATACAATTGTTTTCTGGTGTATTTGATCTATATGAAAAGAAAGTAAAGCAAATGTTTATGAAAGGATATGTTTATGGTGTTTTACACATTGTATTTTGAACTATATGGAAAGAAAGTAAAATGAAATGTTTATAGAAATGAGATCCCTATACAATTGTTTTACACGTTGTATTTGAATAGAAAGGAAAAGAATGCAATGAGATCTCTATACAATTGTTTTACATATTGTATTTGAACTATATCTGGAAACATTATTTTCCTATGAACTGTACTCTCACTGAGCTCCTTTAGCTCACCCTTTTTCCAAATGTTTTATAAATGTTTTCAGGGGCAAAGACTGACGTGCAGTTCGAGCATCCTCCGGGCCAGTGACACTCCGCCTCACATAACAACCACCTTTTTGAAAATGTATAGTTTTTATTGTAAATAACTACTTGTACACCTTTATTTTGTAATGTATATAGGTTTTAAAAGATTTTTTATATATCTATAGTGTTTAGAAATTGATTTTAAAGTTTGATTTGAAGTGATTGTGAGTGGACTTGATGTCCCATTGTTGGACATGTGGAGGAAATTAAATTGTTTTATTACGGGTGTTGTAGAAATTGGGACGTAATCAGAAAACAGAAACTGCGCTCGATTTTCTATAAAGGGTTTAATGTTTAAAAAGAAAAAAAAAAATTTATCCCACCATGTTTCATAAGATTTTAATGGAAAACGTAACTATATAAATGGGTTCGCTCCACGGATTCACTTTTAAAAAGGTTTAAACTAAATGAAAGGTTTTTCAAATCAGTAGGAGTCTTGGAAGCTGAGTTGGGTCCCTTCATTTGTCTGATCTCAAGCGAATTGTCTTGATGGAGGGATCTGCTCCCCTTGACAACACCTCCCGTATCACTATCATCACCACTTTCTTCCTCCTCGATTACTAGTTCTTTGAGTTCCGTTCTTGGTTCTGATTCAAACATCTCTTCTTCATTAGTGGCACTTTCTAATGAAGTTTGTTCAGGTGTCAAATCTGCAACGCCTTCATATGTGAGTTTTGCACTACTCACATTTTTCTTCATATCTTTAATGGTTTCATGTTCATGAAACACGACATCTTTGCTTCTAATTATCTTTTGCTTCTTTGAATCCCATAGTCTATAGCCAAATTCCTCATCTCCATATCTGATGAAGATGCATGGGGTTGCTTTATCATCAAGCTTCGATCTTTGCTCCTTTGGTACATGCATGAATGCATTGCATCCAAACACCTTCAAGTGAGAGTATGGAGGCGTCTTTCACAATAAACTCTTTGAGAATATCAAGAGTCAAAGGAACTAATGGTGATACGTTGATCGGGTGGTATAGTGTTAGAAACTACTGAAATGATTTGAGTGGTTACCCAATTTTAACATGCATCGAGACTTTTTTCTAATGGTGGTCATCCTCTCTACAACACCATTGTGGCTATGGTGTACCAGGAACTGTCTTCTCATGCCTGATTCCATGCTTGGAGCAGCAATATTCTTTGAACTCCCTGGAGATGTATTCTCCACCATTATTGGTTCAAAGTCTCTTCAAAGGATTTCTGGTCTCTCTCTCCACCATGGCATGGAATTTGCAGAAAATCTTTGGAATACGACCTTTGTATCAACGGGTATGCCCATGTCTTTCATGGCGTCATCAGTAAATACTTAGTGTTTATTTACCGACTAGCGAATCTACCTCCATGGGTCTACAAACATCAAAATATACTAATTCCAATTTCTCCAATTTTCGAGTAGAGTTCTTTTTGGAATAATACTTTATGTTGCTTTCCAAATAAGCAATAGTCACAAGGGTTTGATGATTTTTCAATGGCCAAAAGAATGAGGGATTGTTTAGCCAAAAGTCATAACCCCTTCTCGCTCATATGTGCTACCCGCTTGTGCCACAAATCTGGAGAGGTGTCATCAACTGCATTAAGTTGTCCTCCCCACACCTTCACTGCTAATCCTTGTATAGCGAACAACATGTGCTTGCCGTGCCACCACAATGATTCCTTGGTGGGCTTCCAATTGCCACTACTGATAAAGTGGTTGTATCCATCATTGTCCAGCATATGTACTGAAATTAGGTTTAGACACAAGTCCGGAATGTGTCTCACATCTTTCAATGTTAATGTGCAGCACATACTTGTTTGTATGCAAATGTCACCAATCCCTGCAATCTAGGAAACACTTTTGTTTCCTATCTTCACCGTGCCAAAGTCTCCAGCTTTGTATGTTGAGAAATGTTCCCTTTTAGGGACACAATGGTATGATGTTGCTGAATTAACTACCCACTCGACATCTTGTTTTGCTACATGACAACAATATTCTGATTGCAAAGTAAGGTCACCTCATTGTCATTGGTACTTTTTGTAGCTATAGTATTTTTGTCGTCTTCCTGCTTCTGGCACTTGTCTCCTCTTTGCTTTAGGATCTTGTAGTTCCTTTTCATGTGGCCTATTTTGCCACAATGATAACACTTTATTTTTCCTCTAGACTTGGATCTGCCTCTTGACTTGTTATGCCCAAATGGTCCTCTGCTTTTGCTTCGACCTCTATTCTCTGTGACCAGGGCATGTGTGTCATGCCCACAAAATCCTTCCTTTGAATAGGCTATTTTTGACCATAGTCAATGTAACTTTTCCTTCTGGGGCTGAATTTCCCAGAGATACCACCAAAGTGTTCCAACTATCTAGCAATGTGACGTTGGTATCAGATGCACCATAAATGTCTTGGCCTAGGCCCATGCCCTCAAGCGAGGTATATGCCCTGGCTCGTGCCAAAATTTGTGAAGCTAGTACGGATCTATCAAGCACCCGGGCAATCATAAACCTAGGCCTTGTGCCATGTTTTCATGTCTAGACCCATGCCCACAGTACAGGTGTTCATATGCCTAAGCTGCGATGCAATTTGTGACCCAAAATCCGAGGGTCCGTTGATCACCCATCAACCCGCTGAAAACCTGTGGATTATCGAGCAACTCGATCCCACATCGTGTGTCCCATTTACCGGGATCCATAATTTAACAAAAATCGGACAAAGTCTCCTTTGTGTGGGGAGCACTATCTAATTCTCAACCTGTACAATATATAATCACATGACCCATCCAAGGCCCAATATATAACACAATGGCGGAATTAATCGGTCCATTTATGAGTAAAGTAAGCTACCAAGACTCATTTATCCATATTAAAAAATATACAAGGCTATATCACAATAGTCCTTAAGAGTGTTGTATTGAAAATCTTAAGGATTGTGTGATACTGTACAATATATTTTAGAATGGACCGTAGGCCGTGGGAGCACTTTGCTATGGGCCGGCAGCGTCTGTGTTCATAGTCATGGCGATTATATATTGTACTGAAACTGCGTGGATAAAAACTCCCCGTACAAAGGAGACTCGTCGGTACACAGCAAATTATGGATCTGTAAAAATAAGGACACACAATGTGAGATCAGAGTTACTGATAAATCCATGGGATTTCGGCGAGGATGATGGGTGATCAACGGACCGCCCGAATATTGGCGTCACGAGGGCAGTAATTAGTGGCAAGCATCTTTCGAGTCTCATCATTAAGAAAGACGTGACTGCATGCGATCAGTCCTTCGAAATCATTCAAATGCTCAACAATTGATTGGCCTTCCTTGATCTTTAAATTCATCATCTTTTGCATCAAGAAAATCTTTGCTTGTGCGTTCTTTGTCTCATACATGTTTTCCAAGTTCCTCCAGAGAGTTTGTAGATTTGTCTCTTTGGCAACATGATTGTAAAGGCTGATGTCCACCAACGGCGGGCGCGTAATGTTTTTCTTCTTCTTCTTCCAATCACCATCTAACCATGTCACTAAGGTTAGCATTATCTCCTCGATAGGATCCTTATAAATCATACGGTGAGGAGATCCTCCATCATGGACTTCCATAATAAATAATTTGTTGCTGTCAATTTAATCATGGGACCCGAATAACTTTCGGCGGCAGTTCCTGTGAAACTTCGAATCACGCTGCGATGCGGATATTATTGGAATTGTGAGTGACCTATAGAATATTATAACAAGTAATATTTAAGTGGCTTTGCCAAATCCCTTTGTAAATATTTAGCAATGAGGAGCGGAGTCGATCACGAGATAAAGCGGCAATTGGGTGGCAATGCCAAACCTTCAAGAAATTAAACAACAGTTTGGTGGTTGTGTTAATCCACATAAATGTAAATAAGCAGTTTGGGAGGCTAAGCCAACCTTCAAGAAATGAAAGTATGGATGGATGACTAAGCCAACCTATAGAGAATAAGAAGGGAAGATAATAATGACACCCGATATCACATGATAAAACCCTCAGAATGAGGGAAACCTCCATGGGGCAAATCAGAGAAAATAATCCACTATGAGATGAAATTGGCACAAGATGTCACACACCCAGGATATGATCACAATCCTCATAGTTTTACTTCTCAGTACTCTCTATGTGGAGTACTATGTTTCTTACCACTCTCCCCGGTGTGATAACCTCGGCCCATTTCACCTCTATCAGCAACTCTCTATGATTGAAAGAATGATCTCTAGAGCTCTTTCTAATCTCTTGGAAATTCCCATTTGATTATGTTCCTCGAAGCCTATTGATACGAACCCCGTCAACTTGTGAGGAGATCCGTGACAGGATTAGCTTGAAAGAAACGCTCTAGTATTTGGCTTGGATGGAAGACCTCAACCCATTGCTTATAGAGAAGCAAGAACCTTGGTAATGTGAGGGCGCCTGATCGGTGATGAGTCAGATTGATAAGTCTTAGTGAGACGCCCATGAGAATAACCGATAAGTTCAAAGAGTTCTTTTAGAACCAAAGATAAATTTAAAACTCTCAATTTTATTAATGCTTAAAGAACTTGAAGAATGTAGGGATAACAGCATATAAATGGAGTTAAAAAAATATGAACCAGTAAGTAAATATTCGACATGAGGAAAGTAAATATTTGGGTACAAAAATAAGAAGGAAACTAGATAATTTTACGACAGAGACATGGTAATAAAATCAGCCGCAAATCGGGAACAAATAGCTCTAAATAGCGGCAAAATCCAAGAGCAAATAGCTCTAAAATAACGACAAATGTGGGACAATTGGCTCCAAATAGCGGCCAATCGTACGAATCGAGGAACGAATCCCAGGAGCAAATCGGCTCGAGAAATGGCATCCAAATCAACACCAAATCTAAAAACAAATCTTTTTTCTAAAAAAATAGCAACTCCTATTTGACTAGCAAAACAAGCTTTCTAAATTAAATAAAAAGCAACTTCTACTTTCCACATGGAGAAATAAATCTTTATAAAAATAAAACAACTCCAAATCCAAAAATAGTAATAAAACTTCCAAAACACTTGGAAATATAAATATATTAGGTGTCTCGAGGTTCCTTGTGCTCCAGTCGAATTTTCCATAATTAAGATTGGATTCCTAATGAATGTTCTAGAAGCTCTGCATCCACCCAGTTCTTTATGCCTTTGATTCTCATCATTCCCCCTTCCTCGAAAAAGATTAGGTCCTGAATCTTAACCGTAATTAACCAGCCTTACTTTTCGGAGTCTGCGGTGGTGAGTCAGGGCAATTCGGAGGCTAATTAAATTCATTTATCAAACATATTTCATTTAGACATTTAAAAGCCCTTCTTTTTTTCTTTTTTTTTTTTCCTTTTTTTTTTAAAAAATTGCGGAAGCGTTTTCAATCGTTTTAGTAAGCCCATATAATTTACATTTAACCAAAATATATTTACAATGAAGGCATTCCATGCCCATTCAAAATAATATACAAAATCGTTTCAGATTTAACTCTTTTGATCACAAAACATCAATTGTTCAAAAATAGGATTGATGCATATGAAGGAGTATATACTTTTACTCTGCAGCTTTCTTGATGACTCTACGCTCCTTGATCTTGGGTCCCACCATTAATCACTTGATACCTGCACATTGGTAAAAACAATACGCTAAGCATTTTCATGCTTAGTGGTTCTATGGAAATTCTCTCTTCATTTCATTTTAAATGGAAACATGCAATATTTATAAAACAATGCTTTTGTACAATTGTCAATGACGATGCGATCTGATATCTATCTATATTTTTTCTCTATAAATCAATTACAATTCATTGATCATCTCGAAGCTATACATTTTCATATGCACTAATCATTCAAATCCTGGAAATCGTGCACTTTTCAATCTCATTATCATTTGCATTTTAGCCCTTATCAATTTAACCTATGATTTCGGTGCACAAGATAACGAATCACTTGACCTGATCTGAATTGAAATTCTTGGTAGAGTATATATATATATATATATATATATATATATATATATATATATATATATATATATATATATATATATATATATATATATAATAATGCTTTCAGATTGGGTGTGCGCTCACGAATCTTGTCAAAAGCTGAAATTCACGGATCGATTATCTTGTATAAGAAATACGTTTGTTCGACTCTTATTGGTATACCAATTTATCCTTAACTTGAATTTAACATTTAACATTTTATTAAGGACATTCAAATCATTTTTAGGAAAATACAGTATAGTATGTATTTTTTATACAAACAAATCATTTCAATGCTCATCTGATTTTCATGTCATTCATTTAAGCGATCAATCCAATTTCTTAAATTTCTTAGCAAATCAACTTGCAATTCATTTCACGGTTTATTTTGCATCAATCAATTAAAGCGATTCAACATGCAGATTCAAACATTTTGGATATAGAGATTCAAAATAATGAGAGAAAAATTAATAAAAATAAACCAAAAAACGCATTTTGATTCCAATCCTCAGAATCTCGATCTCAATTCGAGTTTTCCTCCTCGTTAGCCCCTATTCCAATACAATTAAAGAACAATATTATTCATGCGTGCTAGTGATTTTGGTTAGGGTTGATTTTCGGAGCTTAATATCGTATTCTTAATCTCATTAGCAAATAAGGGCAAGATACAAGCCCGGTATGGTTGTTAGTTTCCCAAACTTTAATCCATCATAACCAAAATACTAAAAATTCCCATGCTGCTATATTACTTTTCCCAGCAGTACTCTTGATCAACTACGTCATCCACAAGGAAGATTAAGTCAAAACATCAACTGACCACTAACACCCGCCCAAGGACCATTGTTTCAGTTTTGTACTCTCTGGACTTTATTACCCAAAAATTATTCAGCAGTCTTCAAAAAATTATAAACTCTTCAGTTTAGTCCTTTATATATCCAATGGCAATCTCTGAAAATATTCAATTTAAGGAGGTACCTTCTCTAAGGCCCTCAACCACATAACATAGCGGGGTAAAGCATGCTATTTTTTTTAGACAGCGGTACCTTTAAAACGTGTCACCAAAACCAATCCTAATGTTGTCCAAAATTAACTTCAAACATTGATTTAATTAGCTTATACCAAGGCCTAACCAACCCCAAAACACCCAAAATCATATTATAAACCAATTGGTACAGTTTTTAACTTTAACATCTAAACTACTCTAATTTGCAAAACAGAATCTACACATAGCTCCACTTTGACAAATTTCTTGGCACTTTGGAGTTACCAATTGCATATACTTTCTTCAATAACTTATTCTCCTACAAGTCTAGTTTACCCAGAATTTTGAATCACTCAAATTGGATGAGTGAAACTAATTTTATGGCTAAAACACCACAACTACTCCCAAAACAAGGCATACTCATGAGCTACCCGAAACTCACTTTGGCCATTTTTCAGAACATAGTAACTTTGATTTGCTCTAGTCCCTTCTATACATTTATAGATCTATCTCTTATGGTTCTTTACCAATTGTAATCACTTCATTTGGTTGATTATAACTTAATCTATAACCAAAACAAAAACAGGGGTTTTGACAAATTTTTGACAACATTTCCTTTGAAACAAACCACTTTCCCTTTTACAAGCTGTCATACGAATCGGGTCCGACCCGATTAGGAATCGAGCGGGTCCGGGACGTGAGACAAATCTTCAGGACTCTTGACCTGATTTTTTTTTTTTTTTTTAAAAGCCAATTGGCACCTGTGGGTATGGCCCACCTTTTATAACAGAATCAAAATATCATGTACATGTCGAGGCCCCACCCTTGCGGTGGTGTCCATCAAAATCTAAGCATGTATAACTGAGTCCCATTTACAAATACACAAATATACTTTTATATTTACAAATCAAAGCACGGAACCTACATGTAGTGAACCCTTACAAGTGTGTTGGCCATTTTGTATCTGCGGGTCGTTGGCGCGTCTTCTTACGTACCTACACGGATTAAAGCAGTGCTAAACTGCGCTTGAGTGGGAAACATTTCTTATCTGAAACACAAATCTACGGATATGATAGCAATTATCGAGAATATTCGAGACATTCATAATGAACTTATACAATTACTTAGGCTTATACAGGACTAATACTTATCACATTCGATCTTATGCCTGGAATTACATATAGCGAGACTTATCCTTATTTGGATCTTATACTCCTTGCTTTTCATTCCTATCACAGACTTATACTTATAGCAATCGGATCTTATACTTATAACTGAGACTTATTCTTGTCGGATCTTATACTTGTCGGATCTCCCAAAGGACATATACTTGAACCCCGTCGAGGCGATACCTATCTCCGTGGGATACATATTTATACTTATGTTTGTATCGGACATAAGCTTATTTCGATCTCCATGGGATTCACGGAACTGTCTCTGAGAGTACTTAAACACGTATTGATATTTAGATCTATCTCGGATCTCATTAGGGTTCTGAACTCATAATTATCCTCTGAAGTTTACACACTTGTTCGAGGGTACGTGGAATTATTCTGATTACGGGCGTATACGGTTTGATGAACTTAATCTTATCTGGGTACTCGTAAGTCTTCTGAAACTTATCTTGGTCTTCTACGGACTTATCTTTGGTATTTCAAATCTTATCACGGTATTACGAACTTATACTTATCTTGCAGACTTATCTTGGTCTTCTGAACTTGGACATGTATTTCAGATCTTATACATGTCTTCTGAGCATATACTTATCTTCTGAGACTTATCTGCGATCTTCACGGAGCATATATACTTATCTTCTGAACTTTATCTTGTCTTCTGAAGGCATATACTTATCTTACGGATCTATCCTTATCTGCGAAGGTATCAGTAGGTACAATAAGTCGAACTAATCATCATCATTATCACATACAAGGTCGGATCGGGCGTATGCACGGATACATATCGGGCATGGACATTGGTCAGTAACGGTCTGAGGATCATAACGGATATTGTATACTTATTTTACGTTCACGAGGTACCCATGGTGCTTCTGAACATACTTATTTTACGGATCTTGAGAGTACCCTTGGGTACTCTTGGACTTATACTCGTTTATCGATGCGGAGTACTCGTAGGTACCTCTTGGACTTATGTATTACATAACGTACTTGCTTTACCGATCGAGAGTACCCGGTGGGTAATACAGAACTTATACTTATGTTCTGCGGGCCAAGAGTACCCTTGGAGTGCTTCTGAGAATGTCGAATACGGGGTACGTGGAACTCTGAGGAACATTTTCAAATACGAGGGTACGTGGGTACTACTACGAGGCTTGTCGAGAGACGGAGTTAATCGAGAGCGAACAACCACTTAATTAAATACGGGGAATTACGGTAGGCCTTCTGAGAACATTTCGGTCTGAGGAATTTACCCGTGATCTTCACGAGCTTAATCGAGGCAGGAATTGCAGTAGGTGCTACGGAACTTATTCGGATCTGGGAGTACCGTGGAATTTCTGAGCAAATCTGGAGGTACCAGTAAGGTACTCTGGGGAACATATCTGAATGTACCCGTAGGTACATTCAGAACATATACAGAGGTACTCGTAGGTACTTTCAGATCTTTACTATCTTCATTTCTTATTCATTATTCAGAGTCTTATCATATAATTGTTAGATTGCCTAAACGATGTCTGAATGAGTAGGACACAACACAATAAATTTTTGAAGGTATAATACGGATCGAGGTGTCGGTCGCACTAATCAGTACGAGTACTAATGTGCCAAACACGATCGAGTGCCGTCGCCATTGTCGAGGGTACCAAAAGTACTATACGTGCACCTTGCACATTAACATAGATTACCATGTCATTCAATAACTAGTCTTAGGCAATTTTACAATTATATGAGTTTAATAACTTACTATCTTATAATAGGGGCCTTCTTAGCCACATTATATGTTTATGACATGTCGTCATTTCAGGTTCATATTTCATATTTCATCTCATATTCATAGTTCATGCCTATTCCATCTGGCATTCATATACTTATGCGATATAGTGCCTAATACACATCATTCATGTATTCCTGGTCCCTCTATGAATCTATTTACTGTAGAATTGAGTCAATCAGAATTTGGATCATCAAACTCAAGTTATGGCATTTTCATGCCAACTAGTCGGTTTACCAATTTTACCGAGGGATAGGTTGAATTATTAATTTTTCCAGTGCCTTGTTTCCATATCGGAGCACCGGAACTCAACTTACGTTCGAATCAATCGGGAATCCTCTATGATCAACTGATGCAGAAGATGGGCTTGCACATAGCCCCACTTTGAGTGAATTTTTGGGCTATCTAGAGTCAGAATTTAGAGATACTTATTAATATGGTTTGTTCTCCTTGAAGTCTATTTTAAGTGGCCACTTGAATCACTCAAATCGGATAAGAAATGACCAGTTATGGCCAAATACAAAGGCACAGTCGAACGGAGAACCCGAGCAGGTTGTGCGGTACAAGTCTAACTTGTACCGGTACAAGATGGCAATGACCCAGACAGTGTACCGGTACAAGCTCAGCTTGTGCCAGTGCAGTCCTGTGCCAGAATGTGTGTTTTCACTATTTTTTCCATGTTTTGATATCCAATCAACTCTACACTTCAAACACACATCAAAACCATTTCTAATTCACTTTGGAATCTCTTTTCTATTCAATTCATCTTTCATTTCTTATCATTCTTTCAAAACCTTCCATGAATCTCCCGATATAATTCTGTGAGTTACCACCCATATACAAACCAGTACAAGATTTGTTAGGGTTTGTTCTAAACCTAACTCAATTTCCTTTCATTTAACCAAAATGAGATCCAACAACAAAGGATTCCCTAATTATCTTGTTCCTTGTGAGTTCTGCAACCTTAATTTCAAAAATCTAAGGTTATGATGTGGTCTATCCAAAACCCTAGATTTAGAACAAGATATTAACCATATCAAGCCTTAAATTCCATGTGATCCATGTCTGAAATCCATACTCAAAGTAGTTTCCATACCTTTTGGCTTGGCTCTCTCTTCTGCTATATTTATTCTTCTCTTCCTCTTCCTCTTCTTCTTCTTCTCCCATCCGGTTCTCTCTCTTTTTGGAGACCAATTTGGTCTTTAAATCCAGATTTTCTTAGACTGGCCCATAAATAAACATTTTAGGTTAAGTTGCTTTATTTGCTTTTGAAGCCCATAACTCCTTTAATTTATGAATACACTTTCCTTTTCATTTCATTTTGGCCTGAATCTTTTCACATTAGGACTTTTAAGCCTTTTTGGACTATTTACATATTTGTCCTTGGTTTGTAATGACTTTCAAGGTCTCTGATTTAGTGTTTCGCATTTAACTCATAAAAGCTTAGTCAAATTATGCTAAAATACCTAAACATGTACGAGTATTAGGGTATATTTTAGGGTGTTACCACGAAACACTCCTCATTGTACCAAAACCATTTACAACCAATACAAAACACCTTTATCCACATTTAGGGTTTTCCCCAACCCAAAACAAGAGGAAAGGGGTTAGGGTTTAGTTTCTTACCTTTGAATCTCTTGATTCTTCAACACCAAGTCTTCCTTCTTCTTCTTGATCACTTGGAAACCATAAATGGAAAGATCTCCCACCAAAACCTTGGTTTTCTCTCAACCCTAGCTCTCTTTTCCCTCCCTTTGCTCTCGAGAACAAAAGTAAAAATGTGCCTTATCTTATACCACATTTTGTCTTAATCTCCATTTAATGGTTAAGGCCTTGTGCATTCTATTCTTTAGCTTTCAAATTATTTCTCTTCTTTTTTTTTTGACATTTAAGTCTTCTATTTCACTTCATTTAACTCACATTAGCATTTAAACTTATTCTATTTTTGGCCCTTAGGTCCTCATTTTACAAATTCCAAATTTGCCCTTTACACTTGGGTAAATTCTGGGTTGTATATATTTTTTTCGTTCTTAGGATTTAAATTCCAAAAAAAAATTTCATTTACTTTATTTATACCTAAACCACATAATAATAAATATATATATCATAAAATACTAAGACATTTTTTGAGGCGTTAACTCTCTACTTGAAAATTTCGTCCTCAAAATTACTTTCAGTGAACATTTGTGGATATTTTTGCCGCATCGTATCTTCACTTTCCCATGTGGCCTCCTCGGTCTTGTGGTTTCTCCATAGCACTTTGACCAATGGGATTCGCTTGTTCCACAGCTCTTTCACTTCTCGAGCCAAAATCTCCATTGGCTCTTCCTCATAGGTCAAATCTAGTCTAAGCTCAATTGTCTCCGAAGAGACTACATGTGATGGGTTTGATTGGTACCTTCTCACCATCGAAACATGGAAAACATTGTGGATCTTTTCCAGAAATGCGGAGAATTAGGCTAAACGGTATGCCTCTTTGGACCCTTTCTCTATTACTTTATATGGACCAATAAATCAAGGCTCAACTTGCCCTTTTTCCCAAATCTCATCACCTTCTTCCAAGGCGATGCTTTCAAAAACACTTTTTCACCGACTTCATATCGAATATATTTTCTTTTCATGTCGGCATATGATTTCTTCTATCGGTGGCCACTTTCAATATTTCTGTAATCATTTTCACTTTTTCTTCAGTCTCCTGTATCAAGTCAAAGCCAATCACTTTCTTTTCATCCAATTAGTCCAACATGGCGGTGTTCATTTCTTCCATAAGCCTCATAAGGGCAGCCATTCGATACTCAATTGAAGCTGTTGTTGTACACGAATTCAAATAAGGGATGTCTAACCAGCTACCCTCATGGTCGATCACCTGACTCCTTAGCATGTCTTAGGAATCGAGATTACTCTTCGATTGTCCATCAGTCATGGGTGGAGGGCGCTATCTTTGAAATTTAATCGATGCCTAAAGCCTCTTTGCAATTTTCACGAAATCTCAAGGGTAAACCTCGAATCTCTCGGTCTGAAATAATGGATATTGGAATCCCATGCGGCGAGCTTCTTTCACTTTGATGTACAAGCGAATAGTCGGTTCTCACTGGTAGGAAGTTAGATGACTTGGTGATCGGTCTCACTCGATGGCCAGTCATCTTTCCTCCCACACGGTAATAGTAACGTAACCACAAATCCTTCCGCCGGTATTAGTGGTAGCAATAATCCGAAGGAACTTGATGCTCTCCGCTTCGCTTTTTGACACACTAAACGCGGTCTGAAGTGCGAAACATCTTTCATTCGGACCACGATGCGACCTTTAAATCTTGATACATCTTGGTGCTACACGGATGCATAACAAAATCATTTTATGTGCCTCTTCTAGAATAACTTTCTTTAAATTCACCTATCATTGGGTACTGAGCCGATCTTTCAATATAAAACCTAGTCTTCCATTCTCTGTAAGCTGGAGTTCTTTACCATTTCAATCACGACATTACATGGTATGATTTTCTCATCTTTTTTTTTGTGCCCACTGAACTTGATTCAACAAATTCGGTCTTGCTATCAATTACTGACTATTGTACCGCCATTCGATTCGATGTGATTGGTATTCAGCGCTCGAAGTGTTTGCTTTGTCTTTACTGCTGGCGTCGGCCACTGCACATTGGCCTTTCTGGGAGTGATAGTCGACCTGCCGTCATAGTCTTTTATCAATTGCATCCATCTACGTTGTCTTAAGTTAAGCTCTCGTTGTGAGGGCAAATACTTAAGACTCTTATGATCAGTGTAGATGAAACATTTTTCCCCATAAAGGTAATGTCTCCATATTTTCAACGCAAACACAATTGCGGCTAATTTCAAATCATGCGTAGGGTAGCTCTTTTCATGCGGCTTCAACTGTCTTGAAGCATAAGCTACCACCTTACCCTCTTGCATAAGGACACATCAGGAGTCGGTTTATGAAACTGGGAAAAACATATATTTCGGAGAAAAAGGCGAATCGGCAGTTCTTACGGACGATCTGAGGAAAAACCTTAGATTTTCTCTGGGTCTCGGATGGCCGAATCGGATATTTATTTGTTAAAATCATCTCACGAAATCTAGTTGAACCAGACAAACTATGTTGAATTCCGAGACAATCGGATTTTCACTTATTTTGAGGCGGAACGAGCCACTCATGGGGCGACACATGGAACGAGAGTGCATGCCATGTGGCACCATGCTTGGGGAACACTTGGCATCTAAGTGGCTAAGTGTCATACTCCTAGAATGCATGATGTTAGTGGTAGAAGGCTAGGCATGGAAAACACATGGCTTGACTAGTTCCGTAATAATCGGGATCTGTCATGTGCAATGTTTGAGTGGAGAAACATGGAGATAAAAGCTAAGGGAAGAGTTCTTCCTCTGAAACTCAGAATGGAGTTCTAGAGGGAGCAAATGATAGAAGAAAACCATAAGAGAAAGAAATAAAAGAAAAGAAAAGGAAAGACCGAATTGGTTAAGAATCAATCATGGGAAGGAGGAGAATCCCTTGTTGGGTTTAAGAACATATGAGAACAAAGAGGAGGACTTGCTGGTTTCCTCCATGCTGATTTTGGTGGATCAAGGATTTGATCTTACACATCCCGAAGGTGAGGATCTTTCCCCCCTTGGTTGTTTCCTTGTTTGGGGCCATGGAAATGGCATTTTGGTTGAGTTTGGTATGTTATTGTTTGAATGAAGAACATACGAGGAATTTGGCATCTTTCCTCAGTTATTTCTTATTTACAGAAGTATCAAATGGCCATGGAAAATAAGCCTAGTAGTGGAGGCTAATTCCATAACAGTTTCTAAGCCCATTAATGGGTAGGGCAAGGTTTGGGTCCTTGTAGTGTTCCATAATAGCAAACCTGGAGTTGATTTGTAGGTACATTGGTTTTGGAGCGTACATGAAATATACATGCCCAATCTGAAGCAGTTTCTATAGAAGCTGGTGATCATTGGCTTGGTTTTTGTCCTTATGAAAGAATTTCATAGTTTTCTTGACTGATATCTGGGAATTTGAATATTAACATCTGAAATTTTCTGCAGGTGATGGTGATGAATAACATGCAGAATTGTGAATATTAACATGGAGCATTTTTCTCGAATGGATGAATACATGCAAAATTTTCTAGGTTTAGCCCTGGTTGTTTAGGTCATAACTTTTCTGTTCGAACTCCGATTCGGGTGTTATTGGACTCTATGAAAAGCTCATGGAGTCAAGAATCTAGCCATAAGCCATTCAGTGGAAATAGGTGCCCACATATGTGCCAAAAAACTGAGTGTTTCACTAAGTGTACTAATTGCTATCAATATGGGTGTTTCAAACACATTAGGTTGTAATGTGTTGTGCTTGAACATGATCATTTCTCGGCATGTAGCAGGTTATATGACTGACATACTATGTCTCAACCTAGGAATATGAATTATGGCATTACTTGCCTAAGTAATGGTTGGAATTATGTTAATACATGCTTGAATAGTGTGTTGACATGAATGAAGCTGAATGATAGAAAGATGTAGTGCATGCTTATGTGATGTACTAATTTGATAATGTGGAATACTAACATGGCGCATGTATGTTGATGTTGAACTGAATATATGGAATGTTGTGTGCATTAGACATAGTGTTCGTAAGCTGTGCCTTAGTGTCTGGTATAGAATGTCCATGTAAGTCGTCGCCCATTGGTCGGGCTTGAGTGCGATGGCACAAATTGCATTACATTGGTGTCTTGGTAACACCAGTGCATGGAGTGTGTACATGGTCTTGATTGACATTGCGTTTGGTGCTGAATTGTGTGGGCTTAGAATGGAATGAAATCTAATTGAGTTCCACCGGTGTTAAATGAAAATAAGAAAATGAATAGTGTCAGTGTAACAAGCAAGGGATGAGCCACCCCTCGGAGTAGAAAAAGCGAAAACTGTTTTGGAAGCAATGTATCCATCGGTGAAAGCGAAGAAAATGTGAAAATTATAAGCCATTTTAGACCCGGTCATTGCCGAACCACGAAGCGATTAAATAAATATCACATAGATTCTGGTTGTGAGATGGGAATTAAGGTGACTGGTGTTGATTTCCCATTGGCACTTGCATTGGGTGGTGGAGTCGGAGGTTGACCGGTACATGGGGCATGCAGTGTCGTCTCATACATGCATGTAGTTTTTTTCCATGATAGGACAACATCTTCTGCCTGGTTGGTTGTTTTGTGTAGTGTCAAATGATCATTTGCATGTTCACTGAGTGGGAGTAGCCCTTATAGGATTTATCTCTTGGGTGAGTAACTCTGACCCGTCGTGGACCCCCTTTCAAGTCTGGGACGGGTCGCGGCGGTGCTCGCCAGAGTGGGGTTATGAATGAATTTGGATTATGGCTTAACGATTCATGTTTTATGTATATATTAGAATGAACTAGTTTTAATATATATTTTGTATTAAGAGTGATGTCATAACTCTTGGATTCATAAAAATGTATGGTTTTGTAATTGTATGGAATAATAGGCCCGGTTGGGTCATTTTACTCATGTATGGGTCTCATGATATGAGACACACAGGTTTCCACAGGTTGACGGTGAACTCAGCGGGACCTCACGGGTCTTGGCGTGCAGTTTAACGGCGCATCTCATTATCATAATTATTTCTGCAGTAGGTAGGTTGAGTAGGCAGGTGCACTAGTCAAAGCAGCTTTCAACTATCAAAACTTACTTAGCACTTTTCACTTCACTCGAAACTTTACATTTTACGGAAGCGATCTTTTCATCGGAGGTGCGATCTGAAAACCCCTTATGAGAAGCGTTACATAGTAACTTTTGCGATCCTAGAAAACTCGCACTTCATGACATTTCTCGGTGGTTTCATTCAATGATGCCTCTATCTTCCTTGGATCCCTTTCGAATTCCTTCTTGATACAAGGTGTCGAAAGGACACTTCATTCAGCAAAACTCACACTTGCTCGGTTTCGCATAAATGCTCTTTCTCGAAATCTCACAGCACTACGAAGGTGTGTGTGATTTTCGATCTTTGAATACAAGAATGTTGTCTATAGACACTCGATAGCTGATCCACATACGATTGGGAAAACCTGATTCATTAGGTCCATGGCGGCTGGAGCATTTGTCAGCAAATGGCATTACGGAACTTCGTAATATTCATCTGCAGCGTTCTGACGTCGTCTTGTCTTACCTCCGTATCCTTAATCCTCAATTGATCCTTGGTGCCAGTCAAATCTTCGAAAAGACACTTGCACCTTTCAATTGGTCAAGCAAGTCATCAATTCTAGGTAACAGATACTTATTCTTCACTGTCATCTTGTTCAGTTGCCTATAATCAACACACAACCGAAGCGTACCATCTTTCTTCTTCATAAAGAACACTGGAGCTCCCCATGGTGATACACTTGGACAAATAAATCCTTTCTCTAACAATTCTTGCAACTGAAGCTTTAATTCTTTTAACTCCACTGGAGCCATTCGATATGATGTATTCTTGGATCATGGGAGTGGCACCTGACATCGATTAAGTTTCGATCTCTCTTTGTGGAGCAATCCGCAAACAAGACACATTGGATAGTCACTAGCGTAGGGGTGTAAATAAAAACTAGGTTTATTCCGCTTTTCATATCTATCACATACGCCAAGTAGGCTTCACACCCTTTTCGAACCATCGTTCTAGCAATGCGGCGAATATTACATTAGAATTGATTTAGAGCTCTCCTTAGATAAAGTCACTTCCTCGCCACTCGATTGTCCCTTAGGTCACTCTCTTCATTCTACAATCAACTACCACTTGGTGTCGGGACAACAATCCATCAAATATCACATCAAACTCTGGACTGATATCGATCCAAGTCTTGAAACTCATACTCTTGTATTTTGATGGGGCAATCTCTATACACCTTATTATAACATAATGGAGTGAGTTAGTCACCCAGATAATCTACTCGATTCATACCAGGTAAATTACCCAGTTAGGTATGTCAGTGCCCACACATAGATAGAGTTGACACTGGGTACATCAATGCATGCTGTGTGTCTAAAGATAGTAAAATTACGAGCTATCACATTTGAGGCATCCCGATATTCTTGCTTTCGCATATGCTCTAGCTTGAGCACGAGCATCCTGTCTACTCACAGTCTGAGTCACTTACCTCATAACACTAGGTGATATGACCTCTTGTTGCTACTCTCTGTCTTACTAAACTGTACCACACAGTAGGGGTGATGTGAAGGAACAAGCTCTAAGATAATCTTTTATCTTGTGCTCATTGGATCCTGACTGAAACGAAGCACATCGATCTCGACACTCTCCTCTATGTCTCTTCCCTGATGTATTGCAAAAGGAGCTTGGTCCCTTGAAAAAGAGCCTCTGATGTTGCTTAGTGATAGTCTTGGGTAGAGAGATAATCTTACCCTCTGGGTAGCTGAGCTAATCCACTGTGCTCTAGTGAATAGAACCTGTGGTCCTGCGAATCACTTATCTTCTTCTTTGGTGAATTTGACTAACCGGGCTTTTTCTTACCCTGTCTTCTTTCTTTTCTTTCATTTTCCTCTTTCTTTACTCTTTTAACATTTTGAGCACATTTCACAATTTTTGAGAAGTCATCATGGCAGAATCCTGTGACATGGGCTCGGATATAGTCCGAGACCATCTTGAGCTTGCGGCATTTTCTTCTTCGGAGTTTACTGGGGAGCATAACGCTTAGTGTGAATTCTCTCACAGTGATTGGTGACACTCATCTATCTGCACCAGTGTAAATTCTCATATATTATTCAGTAAATGTGATCTATCACGGAGTTTCTTGAACTAATCAAGAAAAATTTCCATCTAATATACTCTGTATGTTGAGTCCTAGTCACGAAACCCTGTGATAAGCTTCATCTTGAGGCAGTGAGATCGCACATTCCAATTTCTCTTCTGTCGTGCAATGCATTTGCATAAGCATTCGCTCGATCCTCTCGAGCCAATTCTCTGCCATAGAAGGCTCATCATCTTTCCTTCCCATAAAATCTACCAATCGGTACCTTTCCATTCTTTTAATGGCTGACCACTAAGGAGTAACTCTGGTGGTTGCCTTTGCTCTTTGTAGTGCACAGGCTATTTGTTGGGCCGTCTCACGGCACCTCATTCTTGTCATGTTGTCATTGATGGAACATGTGATGCTTGCCCGGCGCTTCCATTGGGGGTATTTGAAGCGACTTCTGCAATTCACCTCGGGCATGTGAGGTCTGAACTATCCTGTTGAACCTCTTAAGACCGACAAGATCGCGTCGAGTCGTCATCCTTTATATGCCGTCACGTGCATGTAATAACAATTTCAAAATGTTTGCAAAAATTTCAAATGTTTGTAGAATAGCTCAAACGACTCTGATGTAAATGTAGCACCCCTTTAGGTCCTACCTAATTGGTGGAGTGAAACCTGGGATTGGGTATTGGCAAATTCATTTATCAAACATATTTCATTTAGACATTTAAAGCGCTTTCTTTTTCTTTTCTTTTTTTTCTTTTTTTTTCAAATATTCTTGACGTTCCAATCATTTCGATGGCCCATACAATTCACATTTACTAAAATATATTTACAATGAAGGCATTCATGCCCATTCAAAATAATATACAAAATCGTTTCGATTTTAACTCTTTTGATCCTGAAAACATCAATTGTTCAAAAAATATGATGGATGCATATGTGGATATATACTTTTACTCATGGCTTTCGCGATGACTGCAGGCTCCCTTAATCTTAGGTCCGTTAATCCTCGACTCATAGCATTGGTAAAACAATGCTAACCATTTCATGCTTAATTGGTTCTATGGAATTCTCTTCATTTCATTTTAAATCGAAACATCTGATATTTATAAAACAATGCTTTTATCCGTTTATCGATGACGATGCGGCCGCAATCGTATCTATGTTTTCTTATAAATCAATTGAATTCCATTGGTCATCTCCAAGCTATGCATTTTCATATGCGCTAATCGGTCGAATCTGCGTCGTGCACTTTCAATCCATTATCATTTTTGTTAGCCTTGTCGTTTAACTGATTTTGGTGCATAGGATGAATCCTTGACACGGTCGGCTGCGAGGCGGTGTGTGTGTGTGTGTGTGTGTGTGTGTAATATATGTGTGTGTGTGTGTATGTGTGTGTGTGTGTGTGTATATATATATATATATATGTACTCGGTTGGTGTCACACTCTGATATTATCCCATTGGAGCTACGGATCGGTATGCTACAAAATGCGTTTGTTAGAGCTCTTATTGGTATAAATTTATCGTAACTTGAATTTAACAGGTTAACATTCTATTAAAGGCATTCAAATCATTTCGAGGAAAATATAGTATAGTATGTATTTTTTATACAAATAAATCATTTCAATACTCATGTTGATTTCGTATAATTCTAAGGTAAGTAATCAATCAATTTCTCAAATTTCATAACCAAATCAACTTGCAATTCATTTAAATTGTTTGCATCAGAATCATTAAATGTTAACATCTTCAAACATTTTGAGATGAGTTGAAATAACAGGAAAGGTGAAATAGTAAAAACTTTTTGTTTAAATATAAGTCCCAGTGATCTCAGGTTCTATTTTCCTAAAATCTTCCTATTAATCTGGATAAAAACAATATATTTAATTTATTTTTCAGTGGTGATTATGATTGATTTTGAACCATATGTGTTCCAATCATTTCAACAATAAAACAGAATTCTGTTCCGATGTGATTATTAAACTTCAATCATATATTAAAATATTTAATTTTTCTGTATAATCTTTTAACATTTACTGATATTCAAACTTATCCACGAGATTAAGTCAAAACCTCAAACAGCCACTAACGCACATCAAGGGATGAATTATTTTCCAGTTTTGTACTCTCTGGACTTTGTACTAAAATTATTCAAACGGTCTTCAAAAAAATTATAAAAAAACTCACCAGTTTAGTCCTTTAGCATATCCAATGACATCTCTAAAAATTTCATTTAAGAATTTCTTCTGAGGCCCTCAAGCCTGCCCTGACAAGGAAAAACATGCTGTTTTTTTGGAATAACTGTACCTTTAAAACATGTCAAAAACTAATCCTAATATTTATTCAAAATTAACTTCAAAAAATGATTTGATTAGCTTAGACCAGGGCCTAGCAACCCCAGCACCAAATCATAGTATAAACCAATTGGTACAGTTTCTTTTAACATCCATTACTCATTTTAAAACAGAATCTGCACACAGCTCTAATTTGACATATTTCTGGGAACTTTGGAGTTACAAATTGCATACACTTCCTTCCTGTAAATTATTCCCCTAGAGGTCTAGTTTACCCAGAATTTTGAATCACTCAAATTGGATGAGTGAAACTCATTTTATGGCCAAACTTTCTAGCTATTCCCAAACGGGGCATACTAGTGAGCTACGAAACTCACCTTTAAGCTATTTTTAGGGCCTTAATTCTGCAAAATTTCTCTAGTCACCTTCTAAATTTGTATCTCTATCTCTTGTAGTTTCTTTACCAATTGGAATCCACTTGTTGGTTGATTATAACTTAATCTATAGCCAAAGTGACGGGGTTTTGATATATTTTTGACAGCATTTCCTTTGAAAATAAACATTTCCTTTTTAAACACTCCTCCAAACCAATGCCAAAACCCATTTACAACCAATACAAACACCTTTATACATTTGGGGTTCCCCAACCCAAACATAAGGAGTAAAGGGGTTAGGGTTTAGTTTCTTACCTTTGAATCTCTTGATTCTTCAACACAACCCTTCTTCTTTTTCTTGATCTATGGAAACCATAAATGGAAAGATCTCCCACAAAACCTTGGTCTTCTCTCAACCTAGCTCTTTTCTCCCTTTGTCTCAATTGTGCATATTCTTACTTATCTTGAACCACATTGATATTAATCTCATTTAATGGTTAAGGCCTTGTTTGGCTTCCTATTCTTTAGCTTTCAAAAAAAAGTCTCATTTCTCATTTTTTTTTGACATTTAAGTCTTCTATTTCACTTCATTTAACTCACTTTTGCATTTAAACTTATTCTATTTTTGGCCCTTAGGTCCTCATTTTACAAATTCCAAATTGCCCTTTACATGGTAATTCAGGTTGTATATATTTTTCATTCTCAAGGATTTAAATTCCAAAAAATTTCCATTTACTTTATTTTATACCCTAAACACATAATAATAAAAAAATATATATCATAAAAATACTAGGGTATTTTTTGGGCGTTACTATAATGTTGTGGATGGCATGAAAATAAATACAAGTCATCCCATCCTTTTTGGGAACTAAAATCACTGGAATGGTGCATGGACTCAGGCTCTCCCTCACATATCCCTTTTCCATCAATTCACCAACTTGCTTTTGGAGTTCCTTTGTCTCCTCGGGAATACTCCTATAAGCGGGTTGATTAATGTAGCACAGACCGCAAAAATCAATTTGATGTTAGATCCCTCGACGGGGGTATGCCCGAATTTCCTGAAAATGATGAGTCCTTTGGTGGATCGATTGGTGAAGTTCTTGTTCTGATCCTTAAATGTTCGGATGGAGCAATTGCAAATTAAAGAGCTAAGAAGATCAAGGGAAAGCGATGGTTGGTGATGCGATCCACTTGGCCGAATTTAGACACCCGATTAACAAGACTTCTGCTTTGAGATTGGCTTGATAAGGAGAGTAGCCTTAATTAATTTTGATTGGTAAGCGAAGAGGTGGGCTAACTTGGAACTTGGG
This sequence comes from Tetrastigma voinierianum, assembly GCA_016808115.1. Classification (NCBI taxonomy): domain Eukaryota; kingdom Viridiplantae; phylum Streptophyta; class Magnoliopsida; order Vitales; family Vitaceae; genus Tetrastigma; species Tetrastigma voinierianum. Next base: position 55,895 of record JAEQBH010003140.1, on the reverse strand, counting down.
GCTGAAGCGTTTAATTAGGTTAAACCATTTATTTATTTTAATTAATAGGAAATTTGATTTTCATGAAACTAAACCCATATTTGTATTTTGTTAGGTGGCCAAACTTGGGGCTTATTTTGGGCTGAAGTCTTAGCCTAGTTAATTAGAGGAAGTTAGTCGAGGATCATATACATAGGACATTATGCTGTGAAAGCGACAACTTGGATGATAGATTATGAAATTTTTCAAATTGAGAGAGTTGAGTTTTCTCCTCTTGTTTTTTTTAATGAACTTCTGAACTTATCAAAGAAACATTTCTTTGTGGTGTTCACCTATCAAATATGAGTTCTTGAAACGAGTTTTCATAGGGTTCTTAAAGCAAGATTTCAGCGAATCCTTTGGACAAGTTTTCAACGGGTTTAGATTCTTCCAAACCTTTGGTTCTTTGTTCCTTGCTGATCATTAGGTCGAGGTATTTATCTATTACTTGGTTTTTTCTTTCTTGGGGTTTGAAGACCAATTCAGATTGTGGGTTCAAAAGGGTTTTCCCTCTTCACGTCATTTGGTATCAGAGCCTAGGTTGCAAATCAGGTCTTCTATCTTTATTAGTTTTTTTTCATCATTTCGATACTGTTCATCGTTATTTTCGGCAATGTTCATCGTTATCTCAACACTGTTCATCGTTATTTTTGGCATTGTTCATCATTTTTCGGTACTGTTCATCATTATCTCGACATTGTTCATCGTTATTTTTGGCACTGTTCATCGTTTTTCGATATTGTTCATCGCTATTTTCGACACTGTTCATCGTTTTCGATACTGTTCATTTTCAAATTATAGTGTGAACCCTAGATCTTCATTTTGGGTCATTTTTAGGGTTTCCTACATTTCAGTTATTTTGTTCTTTAGTGTTTGTTTCAATTTTTGGGCTTTTCTATTGATTATTCTTTGTGGCTTCAAAAAAGAAAAAAAAGAAAAGAAAAGAAAGAAAAAAAAGAAAGAAAGAAAACAAGTTTAAAGGTTGAATTAATTTCTAGTTCTTAGTTGATTTGTTCTCGCCCCTAGTGATCTTTACTTGTTTCGTGTGTTCTGGGAACCATAACACTTGTTTCGCTTATTTTTTTTGGTGGTTGAACTAAGCATTGGTTTGTGGAATTGTTGGAGTTCAGCTAGTTCTTAAAGAACTTGAGAGTGAAAACAAGAGTTGTAAAAGGCTAGAGTGTGTGAGATCGGTTCGGAAAAGCCGAAAGAAATTGAAACACGAGGTGGAGGCGATCTTTCGAGTGTCAGCGCTCACGTAAGAGAGTGTGTAGGTTTTATTACTAACATTTGTTCTTGTAGGTATTCAAAATATGTCAGCGAGGGTGGAAACGAGGAATGAGACAGTGTTGCAATTACAATCGAGCCGTACACCCAAACAGTTTGGCCAATTAAACATCATGTTTAATGAAATCGGGGATGGGAATCGTTAAAGGCTTATTTACCATAGCCTTGATTTACAAAGGGGGTCGACGAAGAGGTCCTAATGCTAGGAGGCGACAGTGCTCATGAACCGTGGCTGAATTTGATGAAGAAGATGAGTTCGTCCTTGAGGATAATGACGATTATTATGCTATTGGAATTTAATAGGCGGTGGACACATCTTAGGCGTGAAAGGGGGCTTAGAAGAAACTTGTTGGGCAGAGATAGGGTAGACGGGAACCTTAGGAGTATCAAAATGAAAATACCACCTTTTGAGTAGAAATGATCGAGAGCATATTTGGGGTGGGAAAAAGAAAGATTGGAGTTTATCTTTGATTGCCCTGACTATTCGAAGGAAAAGAAGGTAAAACTAAGCGATTGTTGAGTTCGAGACTATGCACTTGTTTAGTGGGATCAATTAGTGACTAGCAGAGGAGAATTGAGCTGTGATACTTGGGGGATGATTTAAAGGCTCTCATGGGAAGATTCCCTTACATGGCCATTATCGCAGGGATCTTTTCCAAGCTCCAAAGTCTAACCTGAGGAGTTGAAAGTGTGGAAGATTATCACAAGAGATGGAGGTTGCTATGATTAGAGCTAATGTTGAGGGGATCGGGAGGCTGATGCGAGGTTTTGAATGGTTTGAATCGGGACATTGCTAATGTGGTGGGATTACAACATTATGTGGAGTTGGAGGGACATGGTGCATAGGTGTGAAGGGTGGGAAAGGCAATTGAAAAGGAAGGGACCAGCAAGTATTCTTCGGTTTCTACTCACATGGAATGTCCAGTGGGACCTTGATGAAACACATGATAAGGCTATTTCCAAGTCCAAAGCGAGACTTCCAGAGCAAGGAAGATAGCTCTACCAAGCTTGCAAAGGTAAATTTGAAACCCAAGTCAATCGTAATCATGATATTAAATGTTTCAAATGTTTGGGTTTAGGTCATATTGCTTCACAATGTCCAAACAAAAGGGTGATGATTATGAAAGACAATGGGGAAGTGGAGACTGCAAGTGAGAATGATAGTGATGATATGCCACCTTTGGAAGATGTTAGTGGTGATGATGGGAAAGCATATGCTGAGAAAGGTGAACTTCTTGTTACTAGGCGTGCTCTTAACACACAAATCAAGGTGGATGAAACAAACCAGCAAAGGGAGAACATATTTCATACTAGATGTAATGTTAACAAGAAGGTATGTAGTATGATAATTGATGGGGGAAGTTGTACCAATGTTGCTAGTAATACCCTTGTTGAGAAGTTGGGCTTGCCTTTGTTGAAACATCCAAGGGCTTATAAGCTGCAATGGTTGAATGATTATGGGGAGGTTAAGGTGAATAAGCAAGTCTTAGTGTCTTTCAGTATTGGGAGGTATAGTGACAAAGTGCTTTGTGATGTGGTTCCTATGCATGCTATCCATATCTTGTTAGGAAGACCGTGGAAATATGATAGAAAGGTGATGCATGATGGGTTTAGAAATAGGTACAGCTTTGTAAAAGATGGTAAATCAGTTACACTTGTTCCTTTATCTCCAAAGCAAGTCTATGAGGATCAAATGAAATTTCTGAGTGAGGTAGAGAAAAAAGAAAGAGTGAGGTTGAAACTTCAAGAAAAAATGACAATGAAAAGAAAAAGAGTGAAAAAGAACTAGTTGAGAGAGTGGGAAAAACAAAAATGAGTTTCTATGCAAAAGAAAGTGAGGTTAGGAAGGCTTTTATGGCAAATCAGACAATGATTTTTATGGTATACAAGGAATCACTACTGAATGCGATGAAACTAACCAATCTCCTCCTAGTTTGGCTGGTGTTTCTTTATTACGGAGTTTAGGGATGTGTTCAGGAGGGAAGTTCCTAGCGGAATTTGCCACCCATTAGAGGTATTGAACATCAAATTGATTACATACCTGGGGTTGTTATCCCAAATCGACCAACCTATAGAAGTAATCCCGAGGAAACAAAGGAGCTTCAAAGGAAAGTTGAAGAGTTGATGAGCAAGGATATGTGAGGGAAAACATGAGTCCATGTCACGATGTCCGGTACTTTTGGTGCCTAAAAGGTTGGGGCGTGATATGCATTGATTCTTGAGCCATCAACAACATTCACGATGAAATGCTCGTCATCCTATACCTAGGTTAGATGATATGCTTGATGAGTTGGATGGGTGCATTGTATTTTTAACAGATAGATGTAAGTGGATATCATCAAATAAGAATGAAAGAAGGTGATGAATGGAAAACTGCATTTAAGACTAAATATGGATTGTATGAATGGTTAGTTATGCCATTTGGTCTTACTAATGCACCTAGCACTTTCATGAGATTGATGAACCATGTTTTATGTGCATTCATTGGAAAGTTTGTTGTTTATTTTGATGACATCTGAGTGTATAGCAAAGGTTTAGATGACAAGTTGAGCATTTGAGATGTGTGTAACATTTTGAAAATGAAAAGTTGTATACTAATTTTGAGAGAAATGTACTTTGCATGGAGAAAGTTGTTTCCTTGGTTTTTTATTAGTGGAAAAGGTATTGAAGTGGATGAAGAAAAGTTAAGGCGATCAGGGTGGCGATGCCTAGAGCATCACGGAGGTAAGAAGCTTTCATGGTTTGGCTAGTTTTTATCGATGGTTTGTTAAAGACTTTAGCACAATTGCTGCACCACTCACTGAAATTGTTAAAAAGAATGTTGGTTTTCATTGGAGCAATGATCAAGAAAATGCATTTGTCGTTATTAAAGAAAGGTTATGTTATGCACCTGTGTTAGCGTTACCTGACTTTAACAAAAGTTTTGAGATTGAATGTGATGCCTCATGAATAGGAATTGGAGCTGTTTTGATGCAGGATAAGAGGTCAATAGCATTTTTCAGTGAGAAGTTGGGAGGAGGCTTGGCTTTGAATTACAGTACTATGACAGGGCTCTATGCACTTGTTAGAGCTTTAGAGTCTTGGCAACACTATCTATGGCCTAAGGAGTTTGTAATCCATACTGATCATGAATCGTTGAAACATCTCAAGGGCCAAGGTAAGTTGAACAAGAGGCATGCTAGATGGATGGAGTACATTGAGACTTTTCCTTATGCTATTCGGTACAAGTAAGGTAAGGAAAATGTCGTTGTTGATGCTTTATCCCGAAGGTATGTGCTTCTAACTTCTTTTGGTGCCAAAATGCTTGGATTTGAGTATGTGAAAGATATGTATGCCAATGATGTTGATTTTTCTAATGTGTATATGGCATGTGATAAGACAACATTTGAAAATTTCTATAAGCATGATGGTAACTTGTTTAGGGGAAATAAGTTGTGTGTACCAAATTGTTCAATGCGTGAATTGTTAGTGCATGAGGCACATGTTGGGGGGGCTGATGGGACACTTTGGTGTTAGGAAAACTTTAGAGATCTTGCATGAACATTTGTTTTGGCCTAAGATGAAAAAAGATGTCATTCGCATTTGTGGTAGATGCATTACATGTAGAAAGGCCAAATCTACGGTTATGCCACATGGGTTGTACACACCCTTACCTGTTGATAGTGAGCCATGGGTAGACATATCAATGGACTTTGTTTTAGGGCTGCCTAGGACCAAAAGGGTTAGAGATTCTATTTTTGTGGTTGTGGATAGATTTAGTAAGATGGCACATTTCATTCCATGCCATAAAACAGATGATGCCACATACATAGCTAATTTGTTTTTCCGAGAAATAGTGTGACTTCATGATGTGCCTAGAAGTATTGTGTCAGATAAAGTCTGAATTCCTTAACTACTTTTGGAAAGTTTATGAGCCAAGTTGACCTTCAACTTAATTTTCCACCACTTGTCATCCACAAAAAGATGGACAAACTGAGGTAGTTAATAGGACTTTATCTCAACTTTTGCGCACTGTCATTAATAAGAATCTGAAAACTTAGGAAGATTGTTTGCCATTCATAGAGTTTGCATATAATAGGACCATGCATACTACTACTTCTTATTCTCCTTTTGAAGTTGTTTATGGTTTTAAACCAACAACTCCTTTGGATTTGATGCCTTTACCTGTAAATGAAAGGGATAGCTTGGATGGAAAAAAGAAGGCTGAATTAGTGAAGTCCATTCATGAGAAGGTTAGGCTTCATATTGAGAAAAAGAATGAACAATATGCTTCCCATGCCAACAAGGGAAGGAGGCGTGTCACCTTTGAGCCTGGAGATTGGGTTTGGGTACACATGAGGAAAGAGATTTCTGCTTTTAAAGAAGATCCAAGTTGAATCCTGAGAGATGGACCATTTCAAATCCTTGAAAAGATTAATGACAATGCGCCTAAGTAGATCTTCAGGGTGAGTATAATGTGTCTGCTACTTTTAATGTTGCTGATCTTTCTCTATTTGATGTAGGTGAAGAAGATTCGAGGAGTCGAATCCTTTTGAGGAGAAGAGAATGATGTCTTGGTGGATCGATTGGTGAGATTCTTGTTCGCAGTCCCTTAATGTTCCGAGATGGAGCAATTACAAGGTCAAGAGCTAAGAAGATCAAGGAAGCAATGGTTGGGCTGGTGCAATCCACTTGGGTAGGAATTTGGACTGATTAACAAGACTTCTACTTTCAAGATTGGCTTCAATAAGGAGGGAGTAGCCTTAATTAATTTGATTCTAGCAACTGAAGAGTTGGGCTAACTTGGAACTTGGAGCTGGGCAATTTAATTGGGCTGAACCATTTATTTATTTTAATTAATGAGGGGCTGATTTTCATGAAACTAAACCCATATTTGTATTTTTTGTTGGGCGCGGGCTTGGAGGGCTTGTTTTGGGCTGAAGTCTTGGCCTAGTTAATTAGGGTTAGTCAAGGATCACTTAAATATGACCCATTCTGAAAGCAACAACTTGGATTATAGATTCTGAAATTTTTTCAGATTGAGAGGATTGAGTTTCTCCTCTTGTTTTTTTAATGAACCGAACTTGCCGAAAACATTTCTTTGTGGCGTTTATAATCTGGATCAGAGTTTGCAGTGGTTTCATAAGGGTTCTGAGCTTAAGATTTCAGTGGGTCAACTGGACAGATTTTCATGGGTTTAAATTCTTCCAAACCTTTGGTTCTTTGTTCCTTGTTGATCATTGGGTCGAGGTATTTATCTATTACTTGGTTTTTTCCCAGGGTTTGAGAAGACCAATTCAGATTGTAGGTTCAAAAGGGTTTTCCCTCACGGGTTTCACGTCAAAAGACATCTTCAAACTTCTACAAAAGATAGACAATAGAACTAGGCAAAGAAGTGTCAAGTTGGTTAGTATTAAAAAGTGTCTCTTTATTCAAAAGCACAATTATATGCTTTTTTAAGAACAATGCTCTCTTGACTTCACTTGCCCTTGCATAGAAATTGGTTTTTCTCTCATTTTTCTTAATTTTGATCCCACTTGCTTTTGTCACTCTCTTTGCCTCTCCTTTTCACACTTTTCTTTTGTTCACTCTCTTTTTCCTCTTTTTCTTTTGTTCACTCTGCTAACGCCCAAAAATACCCTAGAATTTTTATAACAATTTAATAAAATTAGGGTATGGTGACCAAACTTGGGTTTTTTTCGGGAAAGTTGATAAATTGTTAAATAGTGAAATGAGTATGCGAGCATATGATTAAATATTATATACTAAAATGAGAAATTTATGGAACCCGGAAGTAAACCCAAGTGAAAAAGGGCAAATTTGGAAATTTGTAAAATGAGGACCTAAGGGTCAAATGATAGCTTAAATGCTAATGTGGAATAAATGATAAATGAAGAGTTAAAATGCCAAAAATGAGAAATGGGATTTATTGTGTAAGCCAAACAAGGCTTTAAGGAAATAAAGGCTTAAAATACCAAAAGTGGTCTAAGGGCTCATTTTGAGCAAAACGTTTTGAGAGAGAGATTGAGAGGAAAAAAATGGAGAAAAGCTAGGGCAAGGTGATTTCTTCCCATTTCTTGCTTCTAAAGTTGTGACGCCACTAAAGCGGAAGGTGACAACCGATCAACCTTGAGAATACTTTCGTGGATGTGGGATAACCCGACACCTTCACCCAATCGAGTAAGGAGTCTCTTTGTACGGGAGCTCTACCCAATTTAACACATTACAAATTTTCACAAAGACCACACCGGGTCCATATACAATTTAAAATGAGTAAAGCTGATACTTAGGCCCGATGCATCGATACTCACAAAATTACCTATCAACTATATACCAATAGTTCAAGGATTGATATATCACTCTTAATACAAACATACATTAAAATTAAGATTTAATACATGTTTTTACATAATCCATGTCAAAGCCATATTGGGTTTCTTCTCAAAGCGGCCTCTAACAGTATCGCCTTCGATCACTGCTGTACGCGAATAATATTCCCTAAACATTTGTGAGCAATCTTTCGATGGCCGAATTTCCACTACTTGGGTTACTCACTAAATGCATATCATGGCAAATAATCACCTCGAGCAAATACATGACCTACTTGAATGTCTGCAGGCCCAATCCATGTCAGAGTCCTCCACCGACTCCTCACATATGCCTAAACCGAATGCGAGTGAAATATCTTTTATTTCTTTCGTATCGTACTTTCATCTAATTTTCTTAGGTTCCCTCGGTGCATATGAAATGCATTATGTCATTCTCAAACCACACATCCCAATATATCATTTACACATATATTAACAAAATTTACATACATGCCACATGTTATTTAATTCACATTAATAACATCAAAATTAGCTCACTTGAGCTAATTGCAATTCATTTCCGATGGCTTACACACAATTATATTTTATATAATTCCACAATCCATGTTAACACATTTAATTGCATGTGTTAACATATTAGTCTCACACGCTTCAGCCATTCATGCTAATATATTTACGTAAGCCATGGTAACACAATTAATTCTCATAATTCATATTATTCTATTTCTCAATCAATAACACCAAAATTAAGGCTCCACATGGGCTGGGTACCAATCAAAGCAATTCATTTGAATGCTCAGCAACATAAAAATTCACACCAAAAATCAAGTCTTATTCAGTGAGCAGTGAAACCCTTAGTTTGCTTAGCATTGCGGCCGCAGCCTAATGGGGATTTTCTCCGCTCGGTTCAAATGTTTTGGGGAGGCAAAACACGGCTAATCCAAGCCTCGGAACATCCCCAACCATTTACATGGCTCTTAGCCAAGAGAATAACACAAGTAGGAAAAGATCCTACCTCTTGGGGAAGTTGTTGAAACTCACTAAATCGGTGTTCAGCGTGGCCTCGCGTAGATGCGACTTTGCTTCTTGCTCCGTCAAAGGCAATGGCCAGTTGGGCTGTGCAAATCTAGAGAGGCACATACTTCTCTTTCTAAAAGCTAAATCACAACCCCACTTTATAGTTTTGGTGTTAAGGATGGAAAGAATATTAACTCTTTGTCTTATTCTCATTAATCTTTTCCATTAATTCTCATCTTGTCCTTTAAGTGACTTTTTGACACTTGTCCTGATCTAGGCCATCCATTCCCCATGTCTCTCTAATCATGCAACATGTGTCACATGGGTACATGTAGTAGTGACTTTTGTCACGACACGTGTCTCGAGCAGTTTCACGTGACACGGTCTTATCGAAAAACGATGAAATTATGTTATCTGAGAGATTAGTAAATTCGACGTGGTAGCTAAATTCATGAGAGACGATTCAATGATTGCGTCCGTTTTGTCATTTAGAGATCTAGAAAATTCCAGTTTTATCAAAGTACCATTTTACCCTTTTTTAGAAAATTGGGTTTCGAGGTTTCACATTTCCCAACCAAAAATTTAGGTCTCAAATTCCACACGCATCTGTGACTGACCACGTGCATATGTAACCACTACCTGATCCTACTTGGCGTGTAAACCACGACCTTCCCAAGGTCACAATCGCTGAATTCAATGGATGAGTCAACCTAATCCATGTCATGAATGACATCCATATCTAGAGCCCTTGTAGGCTCACCAACACGATGCAATTTCCAATGGGTATCGAATCTCGGAGACCACTCAGAAGCACATCACTCGACTGCAAGTCTACGTGATAACTTGGCCAGGTGTGTTTTTATCTTGAGTCACTCTCGACTCCCATCACTCGACTCTAAGTCTTCATTGATAACATGTGCGTGTGTTTTTCTCTCTCGAACCATGAGAACTTTTCGGCCTACACTACGAGCCTCTTACATCTACAAATTTTGGATATCTCACGAGTCCTCTTACACCCTTTGAAATTTGGACGACTCAGGAGTCTCACCACCCACCACAGAGAAATTTCGGATAACTCCACGGGTCTCTGCCCTGAGTCGGGATAGCTCCCAAGGGTCTCACCACCACGGAAATTTGGGATATCTCTGGCTCTCTTTATCACCGCCCACAGTCGGGATATCTCCCCGAGGTCTCTTACACCCTACGTAAATTTGAGTTACTCCACGAGTCTCTTACGCCCACACGTAAATTTTGGATGTCTCCATGGGTCCTCTTACACCCCTACAAATTTGAACAACTCCCGGTCCTCTTACACCCACGCGCAGAGAAATTCGGGATAAGCTCCTTAGTCCTCTACACCCACCACGAAATTTTGGATTTCTCCACGGGTCCTCTGCCCACTTTGAAATTGGATATCTCCTCGGGTCTCTTCACCCTACGTAAATTCGGGATAGTAGCTCCTCGGGTCTCTTACACCCCTGATTAGATGTCTCCTGGGTCTCTCCCACACCCACCACGAGTCGGGTCTCTTACACCCACACGAAATTCGGGATGGCTCCCGGGGTCTCTTACGCCCCGTCTGGTCGGGATATCTCCCAGTCTGCACTACCAGGGACCTTTCGGATACACTATTAGCGGGTCTCCTTCCACCCTGACCTCAGGCTTTCACTGGGGGATGCGCCCCCTTCTTGCTTTGCCCCACACATTAATTACTCTTCATTTCTGATTTGAACTGAGTCTTCATTGGATGGTCCCAGTGAGCTTCGAGCCCGCGCTCCGCGAGAGTGGTGAATGACCATCTGGGTGCACCAGCGGGCTGGCGCGATGTCCTTTGTGCACCCACCCAGACTGATGCGATGTCGTTTGTGCACCACACCCAGACTCAATGCGTCTCCCTACTGGGGGTCCACACGTGGCGAATCTCGGAGATCTACAGCTTCACTTGATCCACGACTTTATCAGGTCGACTCTCTCACATCCTAAGAGGAAGAACATCGCCTAAGCTTCTCACAAAGGCCTCGATCTCTAAGCTGATTCATCACGCAAGATGCATCCCGATTTAAACGCTACTCCTGGTCGATAGTGCAGTGAAGCGATACCATACTTATCATTTGTTTGGATGCTTCGTGACCACGCCCAGAGACCTGCCTCCTAGGACAATCTTGCCTCATATGCCCGGTGGTGTTAATGGTGCTTACGTCATGCGCTGACGACTGAACTCGGCACGAAAAATCCGCTGGTGGAGCCTCGACCTGCATTTGGCCCAACTTTATGTGACCGTGCAGCGAGGTACTAAGTGTTGGTCGTGCCCAGTGGAATGTCTTGGTTCCCGACCCATGAAGTAGAGGTGGAGAACAAGCCCATGTCCTCTCTGTCTACCGTTATTTGGGGTGTCTTTGTCTAAGTAGGATCCCGTCTCACAGGGTAATCCTCCTCATATGTCAGAAATTTGTTGTGATGATAGCACACAATCGCCGTCGATGCGATACAACGATCCTCATGATGATTGGGGCCGGGTGTCCCGTAACCTTAGGATTCCCTATAGGTGAATGATCGTCAGTGTCGATCTGTCGGCAAAAACTAACACATCTATCTTTGCACGATAAAGCGATCCCATCGCAGCCTTAGTCACGATGACACCGACCTATCTGGATATCATGAAACGAGACTTGCTTCTTTCGGGTTGGAAGAGATGGATCTTCCTTCCTCTTAGTACCGACGCACCCCATATCTTGGTGCCTGCGCGTAACATCACCTTTCCCTCTGTGGTCATGGTGTCTTGACCTAGAGTCCACTCCTCCTCTAACCGTTGGAGGACGATGTGCCCCAGCGGAAGGTCGTTTGACGCCACGGCTCACTATTGCGTGCACGTGCGATGGCGGCGACTACAATCCCTACGGCCACCGGCTGAGCTGCTTTGGTGGCGATGGTGCGACCAATACCGTGGGCGACCCGCGGTCCCTCACCCTCGACTAACCATCACACATGTGACTAGCGAGTTAAGTTTCAAGCGGTATCTCAGGTGTAAACCTGACCTCGAGCGATACTATGAAAACATTTCCTTACACAATGTCCATGCATTCATAGGTAATGCAAGACAATTATTTAATATATTAAATCATAACCACAACAAAAATTTTATTTTAGAAAATTTCATTTTAAAAGATTTTATTTCATTTGATTTTTTTTTTTTTTTTTTTTTTTTGAAAACCTCGTGAACAGTGCTCATGAACAGTGTTCATGAACAGGTCCCAAATAGTGTCTCAAAATAGTGCAGGTCAAGGCGGGTTGGGTGCAGGTTATCTCCCAAGCCATCTTGCGAGGCCTTTGTTCCCGAGTATTGGCTGGAGCCTGCGTGTAAATGTATCCATTAGTAGTGTCGTGGCCCTAATACGAGAACTTCTATAAACAAACCAAACATTTGGGAATTCAGCCCTATTATTGAAGAATTGGATTGGGAGGTGAAGAGACCACATTGAATACATGTGAAAACTCCTTTTTAGCATTTTGAATGAAGCCAAGAAAAAGCGATGGTCGGACCCAGAATGACCGATGTGGAGGCGCCATGATTTTAGAAATATTTGCGAGGATCTTCACAGGATTTGTTTATGATTAACATATTTCTTTTAGAAATATTTGCTCCAATATTTTATTCTGTCCCTTTTAGGAGAGATTTGTTTTATTTATTTTAGAAAGTTTCTTTTAAGTTGCTTTTTGTAATTTAGAAAGTTTCTTTTCCTAGTTAAAGTAGAAGTTGTTTGATTTGTTTTAGAAAGTATGAGACTATATATACCCCCCTAATGTAGTCTTTTAAGGGCAGTTCAAAGTTTAATAATATTTTCAGATTTCTCTTTTTAAGAGTTCTCTCTTGTTCTCTTATCTCTTGGGGTGGACCATGGGGACGAGTTAGGTAGCTTCTCATACCTAGGTGGATTCCTTCGTGGCGAAGTCTTTGTCCGGCTTATCAATCAACTCCGCCATAGTTGATTGTGGCGCCTTCACTCCGTCATCTATCTTGTGTGGATCGTTTCATTGACCCAGTAAGTAACCACTCTTATGCAAACTCTACTCTCACTCACCCATCTGTCTTGCTGCTTTAAACTCCGCCTTGATTTTCAACCTCGACCCAAAAACTCCATATCTTGTTCCATACTACAAAAACATTCCTAAATCTTTTTTCCTTATATACCACAAATACATTCCACCCAACTTAGAAAATCCTCATAAACTCGTCCATAACCTGTTTTGGCCCTGAAAACTACCGACCCATATTTGACTGGCTTCTAGATCATCCATCAACGGTCCCATTATCAAAAGTGGTATCAGAGCTCGAAGGATTGATGGCTGATCTTAGCTAAAAGGCTTCTATTCTTGGTTAGGAGACAAGAGTCCTAATCATGGTTCTAGTGGTTCTCAATTTGTTATAGCATTTGCGATCTTCCGAATGCGTGGTTCAGCGTCTAGTAGATGGCTATCAATGATGATCCTATGGCGACAAAGACCTTCATGGAAGGTGAAGGTGATGAAAGTTTTGGCGAGGGAAGCGTCTTTGCCTAGCCAAGTTCGGAGTGCAGAAACATGGCTTGAAACGAGCGATGAAGAATATGATTATGGAGGAAGGTATGAAGATCGATCTGCGATGATGATTACTATGAGAGAAGCATAATAATGATGAAAGTTCCCAATTGAATCAAGTTTTGACATTCAATTTGAAGGAGAAGAATGCATGTGATGACTTCTTGGATTGGCTAATACCATCGAGCGTCCTTGAATATTGTAATCCCTCAGAAACATTAAAGGTGAAGTTGGGTGGCTATCAGATGCCTGAGAATGCTTCTTTTGGTGGGAAAATTTAAAGAACAACGTCGAAGAGATGAAGAAGATTGAAACGGGAAAAGATGGAAGAAATAACTGAAAGAGGAAGTATCTTCCCTTCCACTTATTACCCAGATATCTTCCTCGAAATTCAAATTTCAAGCGATCATTTGTGGAGAGTATTGGTGGGTTTGAAAGTGATGATCGAAATTTCTGAGAGGTTAAGGAAGCGGTCCATAGCCGTAGCCGGTTTGAGTTGAAATTTCTAAGCTTGTTCCAATTACAGTCATATAACACTCTTCAAGATGTGATAAAGCTTGCCTTAAAAGTTGGGCTCTAACAGTAGGGGTTTTCCTAAATCGGATTAAAGGTTATCGAAATTAGAACTGAGGGTCCTAGTAGTGCTAAAACCACCCTTAAATGCCACGGATTTGGGCATATAGCTTCTTAATGTCCTAACCGACGAGTAGTTGCCCTAGTTGAAGAATATGAAGCTAAGGAAGAGGCGTCGAAGGGCGGTGAATGCGACCATGAAGATAAGGATGAGCTTCTTGTTTTAGACCATGGGACTTCTTAGTTGTTCAAGGAGTCTTAAGATAGCGCATTTGCTAGTGAGAAGAGTGGTTGTGATCCCGATGTCTTTCACACAAAGTGCACATCTAAGGCGGGGTTTGTTTGGTTATTATTGATAGTGGGAGCTTCGAATTGTGTTTCCTTGGAAGTGTTCACGAAAGCAGTTGAAGATGGATCCACATCAGAAACCCTATAAACTTAGGCAGCTTGAGAGGGTAGTGATGTAATTAAAGCATAGGTGCCTTATCTCTTTACAATTGGAAAGCACTACGGAATGGGTATGGTGTGATGTTGTTTGATGGATGTTTGTCACTTGCTACTTGGAGGCCATTGGAAATATGATAGGGAAGGTCATTTATGATGGCTTAAGAACACTTACACATTCGCGAGGATGGGCACAAAAATTGTCTTGCCAGTTGAAGCAGGCGAATTGCTCTGGCCTCAGGCGGGTAGAGGCATAATTCTTTGTTGTCAAAGTAGGGAGTTGGAGAGAAAGAGAGCTGGAAATTTGGATTCGGATGCTGATGGCCTTGATTCTTTATTAAAGAAGCAAGAAAGTGAAGGAATCCCGAAGAGTAGAGCCCGATTCTTGAAGGAATTTGTTGATGTAGTACTTGAGAAATTCCATGGGTTGCTTATGAGAGATATTCAACATCAAATAGACCTCGTGCAGGTTCTGTTTTGCCCAAATAAATGGAAGGCTATAGTTGAGTCCCCAAGAACATGAAGAGCTTACAAGGCAAGTTGATGAGTTTGCTCGACAAGGGCTTATTCGAGAGAGTAGAGCCGCTTGTGCGATTCACCGCCACGCTAGTACGAGAAGGATGGATCTTGGAAGATGTGTGTTGATAGTGATAGTCGACAAGATTACTATTGAATACTCATTCCCATTCCAGACTTCGATGATTTGCTGAATCAACTACATGGTGCGTCCATCTTTTCGAAGATTGATTTGAGGGTGGCTACAATCAAATTCATAGAGGGAAGGATGAATGGAAGGCGGCCTTAAAACTTCGAGATGGACTTTATGAGTGGATAGGTGATGCCATTTGGACTATCGATACTTACTAGCACTTTTATGAGGGTTTGTGAATCATATCCTTAAGCAATGCATTTGGAAATTTTGGTGGTATACTTTGATGATATTTTGATCTATAGTAGCTTCGTGCATGGAGCACTTGGAGCATTTGGCGATTGTTCTCTTTTCTAAGAGAACTAACGATTATTTACTTGACTTGAAGAAGTGCTGACTTCTATCTTTGACAGTCATTTCTCTGGTTGTGTGGTTACTAAAGATAGATTGAGATAGATAGAAGCAAGATAGAGGCAGTACAAATTGGCCCGACTCTAGCTCGATCCATGATGTGAGAAGTTTTTCATGGGCCTGATCCTGCTACATCGGAGATTTATTCATGGATTTAGCTGCTATAATGGCTCACATGGCGGATAGAGGAGACAGATCAGTGGACTAGTGTTCTTAGAAGAAAGCTTCGAGTTGATTAGAAGAAATACTTGAAGCCCGTGTTTGGTTTACTGATTTCAACAAAGTCTTGAAGTAGAGTGTGATGCATCTCAGAGTTGGGATTGGTGTTGTCCCTTAGTCGAAGGAGAAGACCGTAGCTTTCTTTAGTGAGAAGTTAAATGAAGCAAAAAGGAAGTACTCCACCTATGTGAGGAGTTACATGCTATCTATAAGAGCTTTATTTCATTGGGGTGTCACACTTCACAAGCCATTTGTGCTTTCCTCATATCATGAAGCACTAAAATTCATCAACCACCAGCCCAAGTTGAATCGAAGACATGCGACATGGGTGGAATTCTTACAAGCGTACAACTTCATAATCAAGCATAAAGCGGGTGTTCATAACGTTGTTGTAGATGCCTTGAGTAGGAGACATGCCCTAATGACTTCCATGCAAGTCCAAGTAGTTGATTCGATGTGTTGAAAGAACTATAACAGGAGGATGCTGATTTTGTGAAACTAAGGTATATACCACAAGCCTTTCAAGGATTTTGTATGATGGAATGTTTTCTTAAAGGAAACAATATGCATCCCATCTTGTTCGAGATCGAGCATTCTGGATGAGTTGCATATAGAACATTAGGGATGACACTTTGTCAAGCAAAAACCTAGCTCTAGTGAAGGCAAACTTCTTCGGGCCTGCCAGAGAAAGACATTGCTGGGGATTTGTCAAGAAGTGTGTTGTGTGCATGATGGCTAAACTCATGGAAACAATGCGAGACTATATACACCATTGCCAATTCCAAATATGCTATGATGAGGTAAGCTGATTTTGTTTTGGGATTACCTAGAACACAAAGAAACAAAGATTCAATTCTAAAGGGTCGTTGACAAGCCAAAGATGGCTCACTAGACCATGCAACAAGTCTAATGATGCTTCGCATGTCGACTTGTACTAAAGAGATCAGGCGTCTACATGGTATTCCTGACCATGGTTTCACATCGAGACTTAAGTTTCTTAGTCAATTTTGGAGAACTTCGTGGAGGAAACTTGGGACTTCTTTACTTCAAGACTTATCACCCTTTCTCAAACTGATGGTCAAACCGAAGTTACTAATAGAAGCTTGGGAAATTTGCTAAGGAGCTATGTAGGAAAGAACGTGAAACAATGGGATTTGATTCTACCCCAAATTGAGTTTGTTGTCCATGCATAGAACTGTTGGGAAAAGTCCATTTGAGGTAGTCTATGGACTACAACCGATTGGACCCATGGAATTAGCACCCCATCCGACTATTCAACAATTTAGTGAGATGCTGAAGTTAGAGCCAAAGAGATCAAGAAGTTGCATGAAGAAGTTCGCTTGAAGATTGAGAAGAAGAATGCCAAATATGTGGAACAAGTAAATATACGCCGCAAGTATGTTGAGTTTGAGGTTAGCGAATTGGTTTGGGTACACCTTCGCAAGGATAGGTTTCCACCAGGAAAGTTTGGAAAGCTCAAGCCAAGGGTAGATGGCCCTTTCAAGATTATAGAGAAAATTGGAGAGAATGCCTACAAGTGAGAAATTTCTCAAATGTTCAATGTCAAGGACTTGAGGGCTTATCACGGTGAAGACTTAAGGGTAAGTCTTTTTTCCCAGCTATGGGGGATTGATGCAGGAGCTTATATAAACACACCAAACATTGGGAATTCAGCCCTAATTATTGAAGAATTGGATTGGGGAGGTCAAGACGCATTGAATACATGTGAAAACCCTCGACCTCATTTAGGGCCTTAGCAAAAATGTGGTTATAATGGACAAACCCCTGATGTGGAGCCGCCATATTGATTTTGTGAGATTTACCGCATGATCTTCCGGGAGGATTTGTTTTATGATTTCACGATTTCTTTTAGAAAGATTTTCTCCAATATTTTTATTCTATCCCTTTTAGAAGATTTGCTTTATTTATTTTAGAAAGTTTTCTTTTAGAGTTGCTTGTAATTTAGAAAGTTTCCTTTTCCTAGTTAAAGTAGAAGTTGCTTTGATTTGATTTAGAAAGTAAGGAGACTATATATACCCCTAATGTATGTCTTTTTTAAGGGCGCTTCAAGTTTAAGAATATTTTAGATTTCTTTAAGAGTTCTCTGTTTCTTATCTCGTGGACTCTCGGGGAAGAGTTCGTGGCTTCTCATACCTAGTGGATTCCTTCGTATGAAAAGTCTTTGCCCTAGCTTATCAATCAACCCTTCCATAATTGATTATAGCGCCTTCAATTGTCATCTATCTTGTGGATCGTTTCTTCATTAACCCGTAGCAACCACTCAGGTAAACTCTACTCTCCTCACCATCTCATCTTCTCTTAAACTTTCCATAACCAATTTTTCAACTCCTCAACCCAAAACTTTCCATATCTTGTTCCATACTACTAAAACATTCTAAATAATTATTTCTCCTTATTAAGTAAATACATTCCCTAACTTAGAAAATCTCATAAACTCACCATAACTGTTTCGGGGCCCTAGAAACTACCCCCAAACCCATATTTTGACTTACCAAAACTTCTAGATCATCCATCATGGTCCCAACCTTGCATCACCCCCTCCCCGATCGTATCGTGGCCGAGGCCGGCCGTGTCGCCAGGCTCCATGGGCCGCCGGCACACCGTGTCGCAGCAGCCAGGTCGCCTCCTCACATGATACAAAATTTTCCGCGACCACCCTGCCGCGCCGTGCCGCTACCGCCATGAGTGCGTCGCAGCGCTCGCCAGGTAGTGTGGCGCCGGGCGCCGCACAGGGCCATGTCGGTGACACAAGGCCGCCCCAGCCAAGACATACAATGTTTGTATCGCGACCCACCAGCAAGCCACGCCAGCCGCGACGCCGCCGCATCGCCTCGCGCTGGCCGGGTCATGCGTCGCGGCCCTTGGCCGCCATGCGTCACGGTCGTGGTCCCGCTTTACCACGCTGCGGTCGCGGGCTGCCATCGTGGCGCCCTTTGCGCGCCTCGCCCCGCCAAAGCTTGTCTCCTGTGCCATGCCTCAAGTTGTCTGCGTCACAACATGCCTTGTCAGGACAGGACTAAACTTAGAAAAATAAGTATTCATTCCACCCACTTCGCACCTTTTCTTTTTTTTTTTCATTGTTCCAACTAATCGAAAAACCACCAAAAAAAAAAAATATATATATATATATATATATATATATATATATATATATATATATATATATATATATATATATATATATATATATATATATATATTCATTTTCCAATGTAACCAAATAAATTTATTAAAATTTATTTTATTTATTTTTCTTCTAGTTTTACACACTGTAAAACTAGAAAATTTTCTTTTCATCATTTTTTTTCATCTCCAAAGAGTTCGCTTGGTTACTTCCATAAAATGCAAGAGCTGTAATTACTCGTGACTTCATGGCACCAAAATTTTTATGAGCAACTCTTTTAATTTTCTTGAGCAAAATCGAAAGATTTTCCGTGAGTTTCACAACACAATATGTTTATGTTCGTAACCTGAACTACCGGGCTCCAAAAATTATATAAATGCTTTCTTCCTATGCTACTACCAAGCATACAAATCACACAATTCATACAACACATGATCACACTCATGTTATACACAACACCATGACACTTCCTATTGATTGTGTGGAATCGGCCAACTCCACAAAGAATCCTCCCCAACCAACCCGTCGACTACCAAATTACCATGAAGCTAAGTCGCAGTAAAACCGTTGAAAATGTCTGGAAAACGTGGGTTATAAAATTTTGTACTTAAAATCACACTTTAGATTTCTAACGAAAATCCGACAAAGATAATACTACACTAAGGGTCAAGCCCGAAATACAAAAATCACCCGTATAAAAAATACACTCCCAATATTTTCCAAAACTAACTATTAACCATAAAGGACCTCTGGTCCTCATCAAAATATAAGATACAAATCAATCCAACATAATTTCATCGCAACCTGTTTTTATCAAAACCATGCATGCATATTTTATAAAAAATATTTACATATACAAAATGTCACATTTTTACTTTTACTACGTTTACTTTACACCTTATCTTATATATATACAACACAAATGTCTAGGACCGAGGATCTTGAAGGTCTTTCGTCAAAGACTCGTGACTAAAATTATTTAAAAATAAACCGTGAGCCAAATGCCTGAGTACTATAAGCTCCTAGTAAATGTTGTTGTCTCACGATGTACCTCCTAATATAACCAGACATAAATGGTTGTAAAATCGTTTATGAGAAAAACTGAAGCTTTAAGCAAAACCATTTCAAAAAACTGCTCAAAACTTATTTCGCCACGAAATCAAGCTTCAATGGTGGTTAATATCCGAAAGTGTTATACTATAAATCAAGTACCAACCATCAGGCCCATTTCGAAATAATCCATGGAACCTCTGAACCTTCGGCATCGGTAGTGAACCTCGAACACTACTCCGTTTAATATGGTCCCATGAACACGTATGGATTCTATAAACATAATGGTACCTCGGAACCAAAATGCCCAGTGATGGAATCTCGGAACCAACACCTTATCGTCATGTACTATGTCAACGAACTAACTATCTATATACCCCGAATGTGCAAGGGGCGACTCACTATATAAATATATATTATATCTAACCCCCAATTGCTGACCAGGCAATATAGTTAGTCATAATGTCCCATAACCCTGCCATGCACACCGAGATAAGACCGATCGAAATTGAGTCGTGTCATCTGTGGTTTGCTGCTGTGCCAAACCTAAGCTTTGGCATGTAAATCGAAATTTTTGCCGGTGGCGCAAGTAAGGGGAGGTAAAAAAAATGCTTTACTAATTACATTATATTTTCAAAGCACTTTACAAACTTGTAATTTAAACACTTTCTTGCTGAAAATGATTTCAGTACTCACCTTTTCTCGACTAATTTCTTTTCAATTTATCAAGCACTTATATTATCATTTGATGCTCCAATCGTCTACACAATCCATACAGTACGAAAATGTTTCCTCGGCCAACATAAACTGTTATAAAACATACAAAAGGCTTCTCTTCAAAACGACTATAAACTAACTTCGATTCTATCAAAATCCTTACGTGCTAGTCCCATTTCCAGGCAGACATTGATGATATGAGGTGAAATTGACCAAAATGCCCCTACATTGCTGAATTGGCCCTATCAAACTAATCCATTTTAGCAACTTTTTCAAATGACCCCATGCTATTCGAAGGCCAGGATCACACACAAGCAACTAAGCACTTCCAGACACTTTAGCTACAAATAAATTTTTCGTAAATTGTGTGGGCATCAAATGCTATCGATGCATATGGTTAAATTCTAGACCAATGGACTTTCCCATAGGGTTTAAAACACCTATATATAGCTCTGAAATTTATGTTTGGATCATGCGAATAAAACTGAAATTTCAACCCCAAACTGCCCTGGAATGGGCCTAAAATTTCGTCCGAACTATCCGAACACAATTCCTGAAAAATTCTAAAAATTCCTAAACTCAATCCAAAATTTGGGACCTAAGTTTATGACCTTCTCTCACGACTTAAGAAAATTTCAAGCCATTACATAGCCTTTAGACTAGAAATAACACAAGTAGGAAAATTTCCTACCTTTTAAAGTTTGACAAAATGCTAAGATATTGGTACCTACGCGTAGCTCTTGTCGCTTAGTCTAACTTCCTTCTTGCCTTCCGCTCCAAATTTAAAATCTACAAATCCGATTAAATCTAAGAAAGAAGCGGCAAGCAAAATAAAAATAAAAACATGTCTCCACGCCTCTCCGCGCACTCACCGTCCCGCCCCGATTGACTCTTTATTGCTTTTTGATTTTTTTTTTCTTTTTCTTTAATTATTATTATTATTATTATTTGGATAAACGATTTCTATTGCCTCATTCGGGTCCATTTCTACCCTAAAAAATTTTATTTCTTTTCAGTTCACTTTATTGTAAATTTATCCTAGACTGGATTTCTCGACTTCCGAGATTTTTGTAAAAACCCGTCCCTTAAGTCACATGGCAATCCTATCACCTTAAATCTCTGCATATTATGACCGGCCCTGCACTTAATTTTAAACTTTCCGGGGTCACTAGATTTCACGAGACAAATTTAACAGTGCAGTCCGTTTCATCATCCGAGATTTAGAGAATTTTCTAGGCTTCCCTAAACCATTTTAGCAATTTATTATTATTATTATCCTTTTGAAATTCCATAATTTGTACTTTCACCCCTCCACTTTTCTTAATTGCAAAAGTACCACAATTCTTTGAAAACTTTATCATTTCACCCTTAAAAACAACTTTCCCAAAATTCTATTATGGCACTAAATAATTAAGGAAGCCTCAGCACATATGACCCGACGGTTACACATACCATACACCCTATCGGGACGGGGCGTTACACACCAATCACATATACCACACACAATCCAATCACACATCACATTTCATTCACCAAAACGCACAAGGATGCATGATCTAACCCGTTTCCCATCAAGTCCTAGGTAAATCGTATACCTAACTTACTGATGCTAAGCTATACTCGAGTATCTAACATCAAGCTATACTAAGTTGTGATGTTCTTACACTTTAATGACTATGGCCTAAGTCCAATTCCCCCAAGCCCTAGATATTCGTATACCTAAGCTCTGATACCAAGCTGTGACGCCCCAAAACCAGGGTGTCTCGTTAACAACCCGTCAACCCGCGGAATACTCGTGGATGTCGGGTAACCCGACACCACTTCACGAAAATCGGGCAGAGTCTCCTTTGTACAAGGAGCTCTACCCAAGGTACAACCCGTCCCAAATTTTCACAAAGACCACACCGGGTTCATATACAATTTAAATGAGGTAAAATGGCCCCTTTGGGCCCATGCTTCAATACTCAAAATTACCTATCAACTATATATACCAAACTATTCTATCTGAGTGTCGCTCCCACCGCCTCCTCCTACCTTAAATAATAATCTTTGACAAGGTGAGTAATGCCCAAGAGGAATTTCCCTACTGGGTTACTTCCCCACCTAAATGCACAACATATCATGGCAAACAACTTAATTCAGCAAATACATGACCTACTTGAATGTCTACATGCCCATTCCCATGTCTCAAGTCCTCACCGACTCCCTCATGCATGCCTAAGCCAACGCGAGAAAAACATCCTTTTTATTTTCTTTCATGCTGTGCACTCACACCTAATTTTCTTAGGTTCCCCCTGTGCATATGAAATGCATTATGTCATTCTCAAACCACACATCCCAATATATCATTTACACATATATTAACAAAATTTACATACATGCCACATGTTATTTAATTCACATCAATAATAGATCAAAATTAGCCTTCACTTGAGCTAATTACAATTCACTCCAATGGCTTACACACACTATATTTTTATATACCCACATCATGTTAACACATTTAATTACATGCGTTAATATATTAATTTCACACACCGCCGGTCTATAATATATTTATATGCATGTATTAACACAATTAATTCTACATCTATAGGTATTATTCAATTCTCAATCGACAACACCAAAATTACTCACATGGGCTAATTTACTCAATCAAGCAATTCATTTTGAATCACTCAACAATATAAAATTCACACCAAAAATCACATCATTTTATTCATGTGAACGTGAAACCTCAGTTGCAGAACTGCACTGCTTCACGGCCACAACATCGGGATTTTCTCCCACCGGTTCAAATATTTTGAGACTCGAAACACTACTTAATCCAAGCCCTAACATCCCCAACTACTTACATGGCTCTTAGCCAAAGAATAACACAGTAGGAAAAGATCCCTACCTCTCGAGTTGCCTGAACTCCACCAATCTGTCCACGCCTACCTCACAAGGCTGATCGATTTTGCTTCTCGTCCGCTGAACCGATGATCCAACAACAGAAATATAGAGAAGGCACACCTTCTCTTTCTAAAAACTGAATCACAACCCCACTGGCCATTTTTTGGTTCTTCAAAAAAGGAGAAGAAGACTATTTAACTCTTTTGTCTTATTCTCATTAATCTTTCCATTATTCCATCTTCATTCCTTTAAGGATTCTTGACACTCGGGGCACAATCTAGGTCATCCATTCCAATCATCTCTCTAATCATGCAACATGTGTCACATGGATACATGTAGTAGGTGACTTTTGTCACATCACATGTCTCTTAAACCCGCTTTACGGCACCCGACACCTAGTGCCTAGAAAAACATGAAATTCTGACTGTCTCGGAATTCGACGAAATTCGACGTGGTACCTAGATTTCGCAAGACAATTCCAACGGTGAAGTCTGTTTCATCATTCGAGATCTAGAAAAATTTCAAATTTTTACCTAAACACCCATATTTTGCCCTTTTCGTAAAATTTGATTTTCTCGGGCTTCACAAAAGTGATCAAGATCTCAGTAATATGTCCATGATCACTGCAAAGAACCAACCCATGATTCTTAAATGATGTTTAACAGAAACCCATCCAATCCATGGAAGTCTACCAGCAAGTTTATTTAGACGAGCACAATGCCTCAGAACATCCCGCAGATTCAACAGTTTGATGGATTT
Source organism: Tetrastigma voinierianum (assembly GCA_016808115.1). Classification (NCBI taxonomy): domain Eukaryota; kingdom Viridiplantae; phylum Streptophyta; class Magnoliopsida; order Vitales; family Vitaceae; genus Tetrastigma; species Tetrastigma voinierianum. The sequence continues at coordinate 31,828 of JAEQBH010003140.1, read as the reverse complement.
TTTCGGCAGCACCAAAAAACGGCAAAGAGATGAAACTGGGCATTTCGGGCCCCTTCAAAGAACATAGCCCTACGCCGAAGGTCAGCTTCACGCGGGGCGAGGCCCCAAAGGCCAAAGACCTCCCTTCGGCCGCACTAAGGTAACCTTGCTACTCCACAACAAAGCGCTGTCACGATAGCAAAGAGCACACAATAAAGGCACTGTTCACAAAGGCAAAATTTTTAGATTTTGTTCGAAGCCTCAAAGACCAGATGCCGCATTGTTTAGGAACCCTAATAAGTGATCATCCAACAAGAATGAAACTATGAAAACGTAACACCCACCACCCGGTGAAGCGATATTCGTTAAGTGTGATTAGTGCTAGCTCACTAATTGTGATGTGTGTGATTTACTAGGGACCGGTGAGGATCACCTAACCTAGAACTGAGATTGAAGACAAGGCAAAAAAGAAAGAGATAGATTGGTTTGTTCTATCTTCTCCTATTCTCGTTTCAGATTTGAAATGTTTGCTTTAAATGCATAAGAAAAGCATATTGATTTGTTTTAATTGATTTGAGGCAAATGATAGTGAAATGTTTACATATGAAAATTGCATAATTATTGAAAATGAACTGTTTATACAAATGTACATATTGTACTATACTTTGCTATAAAGGATTTGAACACCCTTAATAGAATGTTAACTATTTAATTCAGAAGCGATAGACTGCATACCAATATGGGTCAAATTAGTAGTACTACGAACAAATGTATTGATGTCACTCCGATCCAGAGCCCAATGAGACGCATTGGATAGTGTTCACGTAATTCATTTTTAACAACTTACCAACAACCCAGCGGGACTATTCTCAGGTTATAAACAAATAAGCTTTATACTCTACTTACAGTTTCAACGGATTCGCTCTGGATTCGATATCATATATACCGAAACATAGGTTAAATTTGTTAAGGGCGTAAATGAATTGATTTGAATTGTTAACATATTGGAAACTAAAAGCATGATTGCTAATTGAAATGAAATGAGCATTGTGAAATGCATGATATGGTTATAAATTATTTATAACATATGCAAGTGTATATTTTGGATGATTAATGAACCATAAATGATTGTATATGAAATAAGTATATGTATTGTATTGATATTGATCATCCAAAAAAATTTGAAAGTTTTGTTTAGTAAAACTGCATGATTTGACTTAAACTGAAACTGAAGAATGGAATTGTATAGAACCACTAAGCATGAAAATGCTTAGCATATTGTTTTATCAATGTGCAGGTACCGAGTGATTGTTATTGATTGAAAGTGGACTCAAGGTCGAGGAGCTCAGAGTCATTCAGAAGGTTCACGGAGTATGCTCCGTCATATGCATTCACTCCATTTTTTTTTTTTTTTGGACATTGATATTTTGTAAAAACAATTTGAACTCTAAACATCTATTTTGAAAATCATTTTGAAATGGCTTGGTATGCCTCCATTGTAAATGCATTTTGTTAATTGTAAATGTTTATGAGCTTATTGAATTTGTAAATGTTTATGGGCTTGCCATAAATTGAAATCGCTTCTGCGCATTTTTGATAAATGATTTTGATTTAATGAAATGTATTTGATTGATGGATTTGGCCGGGTGTCACCCAGATCCCATCTGCACTGCCAACCTACCGAACCCGGCCCGGGTCACATTTCTAAAGTCTTTTGCACCACTTGATCTCTTCTACATGTGAACTGACTCTGTGTCAAAGGAACAAGAGTGACAGTCCGGTTGTGCATGAATGAGACTCACAGAAGCGCCACACTTAACTTTCCTATCAAATCTGCCATGACCGCCTTAATAACAAGTGCCCGCCAGATTGGAACTACATCACACAAAACTTCATCTTCGTATTTCCCAATGTTATAAGAGACTAACACTTGTTTATTCACTCCTTACCTCCTCTACCATCATTCAACCATTGCAATTTTATAAGGTCATGATGCTTAATGGTTGCATTCCTAGTTTCCACCATGCTGTGCTTAGCTTACATTAGTGCAACTTCCCCCATCAATGATCACACCATACCTTGTTTCGAGACGTGCACCTAGTGTGAAAATGTTATCCCGCTTGATGCAAAATCAAGGCATGATTCTATAAGACTGCAGTTAAAGCTCCAAAATGCAAGATTTGGAGAGCGTAAGGAAAGAAGATCAAGAGGCATTCAATATGCTAATTCAAGTTCTAGAAGAATCTAGCCGCATTTGGAAGGTTTTCTAGATCAAATTGTATAGTTTGTTGCTATTTATTTCTCTTAGTTTATTTATTTTTTATTTATTTTTAGTTTATTTTGTATTTAGATTTGTTTTCTGTTTTAGGTGTGATCTGTGTTAAAGATTACAAAGAGATATTTTGTTTATATTTTGTAGTCTATATAAAGATATAGTTTATAAATGTAAATTATATAGAAGATTAAAGATTAATAAAATTCGAGAGTTTATCTTCAAGAACTTTGAACTTATCGGATTTTTCCGTATGCTCATCCTATCGACTTATCAATCAACCTTCCATAGTTGATCGTATGCCTTCATTCCATACTTATCAATCTGGATCTCCATCACCGATTGTAATTTCATACTCAAGGTTCTTAAGCCTTTCTTATAATTAACGTGGTCGCAAATTTCATCCATCGTGCCGAATACTAGGGCGGTTCTTTCAAGCTAATTCGATAACGGGTCTCCTCACAAGTTGACTGGTTCGTATTTCATTTGCACGAAAATGTGTTCTACTCGTTTGCCTATCTTTATTATTATTATTATTTTCTTTGTCCGAATCCATCTTAGTCAATGACTTCTCCATTCCTTCTAGATTGCTCAACCCCACTTATTCATAATTTATTATCTACTCCATCCCAAGTCTGATTTTTCTCCATTCTTGATCGGATATAATTTTTGTTTATTTCTTTTTTACTGAACCATCCATCCCAAGTAAAAAAAAAAAAAAAAGTTGTCCATCTCAACAGAAAAAAAAAAAAAAAAGTTCTCACCAGTTTGCTTATCTTTTAAAGTTTTATTTAAAAAATCAAATTTTCAAAAAAAAAAATAATTTAAAGGAATCCATTTGAGGTCAATGAAGATTTGAGGACAAATCTTTTTTCTCTAGAGGAGAAGAATGATGCAAAATCAAGGCATGACTTCTAATACTACAGTTAAAGTTCCAAAAAATGCAAGATTTGAGAGTGTATGAAAGAATATCAAGAGTATCTAATATGCTAATTCAAGTTCTAGAAGAATTCCAGTCAGACAGGTGCTGTTTCTAGTTTAAATCAGATGGCTTGCTTGCTGTTATTTACTTTCCTTTAGTTTATTTATTTTTATTTATTTCTTAGTTTATTTGTATTTAGATTTGCTTCCTTTCTGTTTTAGGTGTAATCTAGGCTAAAAATTATAGTAGTAGATATTTTGTTTAGTATTTTCAGAGTCTATATAAAGATATATATGTTTATAATGTAATTATATAGAAGACATAAATTAATAAAAATCGAGTTTATCTTTTCTTTTTTGCCTCACAAGAACTTTTGTCCTGTCGGATTTCCTCCGTGAAGGCTCATCCTTATCGACTTATCAATCAACCTTCCATAATGATTTGTACGTTCTCATTCCATAGACTGACACCGATTCCATCACTCGATCAGGGCGTCCTCATATACTGTTGCTCTGCTTCTATAAGCAACGAGTCACGGTCATCCATCGAAGCTGAATACTAGGGCGGTTCTTCTGAGCTTAATTCGATCGCAGGTCTCCTCACAAGTTGACGGGGTTCGTATCATTTATGATGCAAAATCAAGGCATGACTTCTAAGACTGCAGTTAAATTTCCAAAAATGCAAGATTTGAGAGCAGAAGGAAAGAAGATCAAGAGTGCATTCAATATAATCCAAGTTTTGTGAAGAATCTAGCCGTATTTCTGGCTGGTTTCTTAGATCAAATTGTATGGATTCGCTTGCAAGTTATTTACATTCCTTTTAGTTTATTTATTTTTATTTATTTCCTTAGTTTATTTGTATTTAGATTTGTTTCTTTCTTGTTTTAGGTAAGAGGATTCAGGCTAAAGATTACAAAGATATTTTGTTTATATTTTGTGTACTCTATATAAAAGATATGTTTATAATGTAATTATATAGAAGATTACATATTAATAAAAATCGAGAGTTTATGTAACTAATTCCGCACTCAAATAATACAAGTTTTTTTTTTACATATTCGACTGGGAGTTTGACCAAATTGACTCTTCAAGGATGGATAATTTGGGTTACTCACACACCATTTCCTCTCGCCCTGGGCTGATACGAGTTCATAGACGGGTCGAATGTCAAAACCGACCTACGGATAAAAAGTTATGGCCCTAAGGAGTTCAAACAAACAGATTTTATTAAGGTACAAGGTCGTCCCGCTTTAATTAAAGCGAATCTTCTAGGCTCTATAAACCTATAGTTTTGTGTGTGCCAAATAGAACCCTAGCCCCAAAACACTCATTTGCAACTCCAAAACCATAGAAAAATTCCCTAAACTGTGGACTCTCGAATTTGAGTCGTTTGACCTCGTTTTCAGCCAAACTGCTTTTATGGTCAGGAGACATTCTCTACCACCCTTGATACACGTGCCGGCCAGGGAGGAGGAGCACGGTGAGGCGACCTTTCCGACAAAGTTTCACGGCCAACCGCCGCCGGACACTCTGATCGCCGGCTGAACGCGGCTGGCGCCGGCCGACAAAGGGGTCACCGGATTTTGCCGGCCATTCAAGGCCGACCATACCCTCCCTCCCATTTTTGACCCATGATCTCATTCCCATGGTCCTTTTCAGATTCCTCACCATGAAAGATACGGTCGAAAACAAGTTTGGCCTGAGCGCTGATTTGAGTTTCTTAGCCACCATAGCAACTTTTTGGACCAAGGTAAGGGTACCGCTGTGTTCCCGTCTCTCGGGCTTTTCGTTGATATAAAGTTTGTAAATTTTGGGACGCGCTAAGAAGGTTTTCCATTTTTGGGTCATTTCGGGTAATTACCGAAAAGGTTTGGACTGAAATTGGGCAAATTCAACCACAAATTAGGCAAAATTGAAGATTGATTAATGAAATCCTGATATTTTATGATTTATCGAGGGTTCAATTTCGAAAAATTATCCTCTGTAAAAGTCCCACTCTTGATATCAGTCTAGGGCACATCAGAGCACTGACTGGCTTCTGAGTCCAATTTAGATAGTTTCATAGTTCTAAATTATCCTAAGACATTTGTATGCCCAATGTCTTGGTTTAGTTAATGGAGCCTAAAAAGGTGTATTTTTATTGTACATAAGCGCTCACGCTGAACCTTGAGACGATCCTGCAGGGGAGCATGACTGAGCATCTATCGTCTGTGAGTGGTTTATATGCTTTAAATGCTTTGGGTATTATTATGATATAAAATGGTGGTAAATTATTTTATATATATATTATTTGATCGAATGGTTGGTTATGCATAAATATAATTATTTGTTTTTATATAAACAAGTTATCATTTCATGTGAATTTTGTCAACATTTTAAATATTTGGAATTTCATTGTTGGATAAATTTGTGGTATTTAAACATTTTGGTATATGGATTGAGGGCTTCTTCTAAAGTCCACTTTGAAAAGTTATTGATTTAAGAAGTTTAGGATTTGAGATTTTGTGAAATGATTATAATACAAGATCGTTGAAAGGTATATGTGAGTAAGGATACGGTGTTGGTCGTTATAAGTCGATGTACCATAGTACCAAAGTTCAATTCAGTATTATCATATTTACGTTGCCTCGGGTTTACTACTTCTGTCATGAGGTTGGTTTCATCCAACTGTTATATATTATTTCCACGGCCATGAGGTCGGGTTTACCCGACCCATGAATACTAGTTTGCCATGATGTCGTGAGGCTGGTTTCCATCCAATGGTTATAGTATTATTTCCATAGGTCGTGAGTCACTTTACCCGACGTGTTTATTAGTTTGCCAATGCGGTCGGAGGTTGGTTTCACTCAATCCGCTATATTATTTCCCACTACCGTGAGGTCAGGGTTACCCGACGATTTATTAGTATCATTATTACTACGGCACCTTCGGCGATGAGGGCCGGAGGGGCGGGGTATCTACGGTTTATGATGGGTATATGGTACGGTACATCACACTCTCGAAAGTAAGCTTATGTCCATTTCAATATTTATGGTTATTGTATTTCATGATTTTCTTACGACATGATGTTGATATACTTTATGCTAAATTCTTATGTTGTGAATAAATACAAGTGATGATTTTCTTAACAATAATTTCAAATTTTCTGAACATGAATTCATATCACGACTGGTATGAGTTTCGGGGTTTTTTGAATGATTTTAAACTGGACCTTGGTAAAAAATGAGTGGACGCAGGTCTTGAGAGAAGAAATGTTCGAAAATAAAACCTTATTTTCCTTACAAATTATGCCACCACTGAGATTTGACATCTCAATGCTTATTGTTTCAATCCGCTCACTGTGTCCGTAGTCCATGTAATCTACCGCGCCAATGCCTCTACATCTTTCTCGCGACAAACAAGCAAAGACTTCATCTTATCTATCCGTCCTATTTTATCGGATTTATTTATTCTCATTTGTAATCTCTAAATTCAAGCAAACACTCTTAGAATGCTCGATCTTAGCATTGAACTCATATGGAGTCTTTATTATGTGTGTTTGTGGTTACGACTCACAAAGAAGATAGGTCTGCTGTGGATTCGAGTCAAGTCAGGATCTTATAGCTTTGAGGTATTATATTAATGCATGTGTTTATATTTTCTTTCTTAAAGTAGGGTTCAATGACATTCTAGGGATTGTACATGGACTTTACTTGAAGGGACCACCTGGGAATCCCGAGGGTATCCTGGCCTGGTCTTTGTCACTTGGCATCGTAGCCTAGGTTCTAAATTTCTTGGGGTTGTACATTGTTGTGCAACTCATCCAATGTTTTGTATACCTTCCTAACCTTATCCTTGAAATTAATCCTATTTCATTATTCTTGAAAACAGTTCTTCTTCCTGATGGAGCCCAGAGGTAGACGACGCCTCTGCCAGGCTCGTGAAAAGTCTGCATGCAACCTACTTACGAGGAGAATCTTGTCGAGTGCCTAGCTCGATCACTAGAGAGGAGTGGGTTTACCTGGGTGTTACCGTTGGATCAGGCTCAGAGACTTGAGCAAAGGTTTTGATGGTCCACGGATCCTAAGTGGTGGCTTTATCCCTGGCTAGATGACACAGAGAAGATTTTAGACGAGGGTATGCAGTGTCCAGATGAGGATAGAGTCAGATAGCCGGTTTTCTCAAGCAAAAGGTAGTGCAAGGTAGGTGGGCATAAGGAGAGACTAGGAATGTCAATTTGGGCACAGCTCAAGACTGCTTTTCACACTGTAGTTTCATTTCCAGCCTTTGTTGGAGACTAAGAGGCTAGAGTTGAGACGCTCAATTGTGGTAAAGATGACAAGCTGAAAAGGCTGCCGCAGTTCAGGAGAGAGCTATCGGATTTGGGTCCCAATTTAAGGCGTAATGAGGTCAAGAGAAGTGAGGTTTCTCGAGTGGATTGAGGAGCTGATAGCTTTGAGCTCTCGTGTTCCGACATCATCCCATCGACACGATGAGGGACGCCGTCTAGAGAGGTGGAGAGACGGTACCCCGATATTTTTCAAACTAAGCATCGATCATACTGATGATCATTTCGGGGAACCCTGCCAAGATCATCTAAGAGGGGTAGTTTCAGCTCTGGATCTTCGGGCAGCAGAGGATCCAGTGGGGACAGACGTGGTGCCAGCGGTAGCAGGTTTCAGAGAGGTGGACATACACAGGGTTCTGGATTTCAATCAGTGAGTAGTGGCAGTAGCCATTTTCAAAGATCTGCAGACCGAGGCGGTTTCTGTTCCACTTGTGGCGTTTGCGGCAAGATTCATGATGGACCATGCCAATGGGATAATGTATGATTTCAGTGTGGGCAGACAGGACATTTCAAGAGGGACTCGCCTCATCGAATCCAAATTACCAAACTCGATCAGTACTCGGGCCCCACGGCCAAGGCATGGAGGACTCCGGATACACGCATGCGGGTGCACTTCTGGCAGCCTTTAGCACGAGACAACAGTCTGCACCAGTGACTAGAGGTAGGGGATAAAGGAGACGACCACCTGCTAGAGGCAAAGTTTATGCTATGACTAGGCAGGAGGCACAAGCCACCCCCGACGTTGTGACAGGTACATTATCTATTTTTGGTGACGATGCATGTGTACTCATCGAATCTAAGGGCCAATACACTCTTATTTCCACGTGAGTATCTCAAGACGTAGCCTGGGATGACCCGGGCTCCTTTGGGATGTGGTTTGAGATTGCCACGCCCATAAGAGAGGTCTGGCCTAGTCGATGCTAAGTGCAGCTTCGTTTTCTATCGAGCTGCTATGAAGCATATTTGATATTAATAGATCTCAAGGGGTTAGATGTGATACTTGGAATGGATTGGCTTAGCTTCAAACTATGCTTCAATGGATTGGTTTCCGTAAGAGGTGAGAGGATCGACCAAGACTAAATGAGGTGAAATTTTATATGGAGAGCAAGAGGCGAGCACCTTCGTGCTCTTACGTTTCATTTCGCTAGATGTTTACATTTCAAAAGGCTGTAAGTGTATCTAGCTCATGTAGTTGACACCTGTGAGTAGCGAAGTGAGATTAGAGGATGTACCAAGATAGAGGGACTTTTACGTGTTTCGATGATCTTCCGTGTTCGCTTCGTAACGAGAAATATATTTTCCCATCGATTTAAATTCCTGTATAGCTCCTATTTCTTTACCACTCCAGGAATGGCAACTGGCCGAGCTGAAAGAGTTGAAGACTCCAATACAAGAGCTGGTGGATGTGGACGATTAGGGCTCCAAGACGTACCTTGGGGAGCGCCAGTTATTTGTGAAAAGAAGGATGATACTGAGGTCAGGTATAAACCACAGTATTAGCTGAATAAAGTCACCATTCATAACAAATATCCTTTGCCTGGGATTGATGATCTATTTGATCAGCCTCTAGGGTGCAAAAGTAAGCCCTCAAGATTGACTTGAGGTCGTGGTACCATCAGTTATGATTAGGGAATCGAACATTCCCAAAGACTAGCATTCAGACGAGATATGGGCATTATGAGTTTCTGTTGATGTCTTTCGGACTCACCAATGCCCCAAGCAGCCTTTCATGATTTGATGAACCGGCCCATACTTAGATCGGTTTGTCATTATCTTCAATATGATATCTGGTGTGTACTCCAAGAAGGAGTTAGAGCATGAGAGACATTTGTTTGGTGTTGCACTTTGCAGCATTCGCCAGATGCCAGTTCGAAGAATGTAATTTCGTTGAGCCGATTGGGATTTCTCGACATGTGTCGTTGATGGCATTTATGTGGATCCCCTCGTAGTGGAAGGGTGCTGGGAGCAACCAACCACGGTGATGTGGCGGAGCTTCAGATTACTGGTACACCGCAGACCATGTGGGCGGATTCTCAAGATACAGACCACTTCATTGTTCGACTAGGAAAGGAGTTAAGTTTGAATGGACCGACAAGTGTGAGAGGGAAGCCCCAAACACCGAAGGAAAGGCTGACGCCGCCTCCTGCTTTGGCACTGGAACACGAGTCAATTATGCTTCCCAGATATTGAAGAAACACAAGTCGAATTATCCTACTCATGACTCGAACTCAATAAGGTAATTTTCGCATCAAGACTGCCAGTTGAGGCATTATCAGATGGAGCGACTTGTCATATATTTACCGACCATAAGAGCCTTAAATATTTGTTTACCCAGAAGGAGTTAAACTTAAGGCAAAGGAGGTGGATGGAATTACTTAAGGATTATGATTGCACTATCAACTACCATCCAGGTAAGTCAAATGTAGTGGCGATGCTCAGAGTGTCCGCAGCTCTTCGCTTATATGCACAATACAACTTCCATTGATGGTCAAGTTGCGATCAAAAGAGCTGAGGATGCATGCTTAAGGGAGCACTTTTGCTAGTTTCCCAACTACTCGACCGATACTTGTAGATTGTATTCCTCAGTGGCACAAACTAGAAGATCCCTATTCGATGAGCATGAGAAAGAAAGCCGAGGGAAGGGAACAATCGGATTTTTCTATTAGGAGACGACGAGCCTCATGATTTGTTCTAGGCTTTGTGTTCCAGCAACTTGATGCGCTTAAAAGGCAAATATTGAGGAAGCCCATAGTTCTACTTATGCTATGTGACCCCTGTGAGTGTACCAAGATGTACCGTGCATATCAAGGAATATTGGGGCGGTCAGGATGAAAAGAGAAGTCATTTAGCATGTATCCATAAGTGCTTCATCTATCAACAAGGAAGGCAAGAGAGACAAAGCCTTCTGACTCTCAGAAATTTTACCCATCCCATAATGGAAATGGAGCGCATTACAATGGATTTTGTATTCAAACTCCTCCCACAAGCTCGTAGACATGATGGCATTTGGGTAGTGCTGATCTACCACCAAGTCCATGCATTTCCTACCTATTCGTGAGAAGTTTTCTCCTCGAAAGCCAGCTTTAACTCTTTATGAATCATATAGTGAGTCGGCGCCAGTGTCGATCATCTTTGATAGAGATCCACGATTCACTTCGGTGGTTTTGGAAGGATCATGAAGGAACTAGGTGTAAAGTCAATTTGAGTACCGCTTCACCCTCAGACCGGGATGGACAATCTAAGAGGACTATTCAAAATTTAGAGGATATAATGAGGTAATGCACAATTCAAAGGGACATTGGAATGAATATCTACCTTAAGTAAAGTTCACTGAGTAGCAACAAATCTATCATTCACATTTAGATGTCAATTTTATAAGGCATTGTATTGGAAACAATGCACTCCATTACTGAATGAGATCGGGCGGGAAGGAAATTACTAGGTCCCGAGATTTACAAACGATAATGGACAAGGTTAATGTTACTATACGCCAGGTTGAAAAAGCAGCTGTGATAGCAAAAGAGCTTATGCTGATAAGCGCAGAAAGGATCTTGAGTTTGAGGCTGAAGATCTAGCAGGGCATTCTCGAGGCCTCTCCCTGGGAAGGGCGGGGTAAGTTTCAGCGAGGAAGCTAAGTCCTCGCTGTTGGACCTTTGAGATTGTTAAGAGGATAGGTCCTCAAAGTGGGCTTATGATTTCAGGATCAGGAGCTTCTCGAGTCCATAATGTGTTCCATCTCCATGCTACGTAAGATATCTCAGATTTCTCACATGTATCGAGACACTGTGATCGAGCTTCGAGGGATAACTTATCCTATGAGGAGCAAAACAAGGCAGATTCGGGGTGAGAAGAGAAGGAGCTTCGCAATGCGACACACATCCTAGTGGTCCTTGAGAAACCACCTAATGAGGAGGCTTACTTGGGAGCGGGAGGACCAAATGTGGAGCCAGTATCCTCATCTCTTCCATGACAGTGTTCGAATTTCGTGGATAAATTTTTCTTTGTTGGGTAAGTCAGAATTACCCTACCAAATAATACAAGTTTTTTTTTACACATTTGACCAAGTTTGACCAAGTTTAACCAAGTTTACTTTTTCAAGGATGGATAATTTTGGGTTGACTAAGACACCATTTCGTAGACCTCATCGAGCACGAGTTCAAGGTGACGAAGTCAACGCCAAAACTGACTTACGATAAAAGTTATGGCCCCGGGAGTTCTAAATAAAGAAGATTTATCGTTGTCCAAGGTCAGTCTCGCTTTACCTAAAGAGACCCTAGGCTCTATATAAACCTAGTTTTGCTTGCCAAATAGAACCCTAGCCCCAAAACACTCATTTTTAGCTCCAAAACCCTAGAAAAATTCCCTAAAACATGTGGACCCCGAACTGGGTCGTTTTGACCCATTTTTAGGCCAAACGGGTTTTGGCCTTGGGAGACATTTCCTGCCACCCCCTTGATACACGCGCTGGCCAGGGAGGAGGAGCACGACGAGGAGACCTTTCCGGCAAAGTTTCACGGCTAACCTCGTAGGACGCGCTTGGATCAGTCAGTTAACGCGATTTAATGCATATGCAGGGGTCACCGATTTTGCATATTTTCCGACTATTCCAGCCGACCCATACCTCCCTCCCATTTTTTGGACCTTCTGAACTCATTCCCGTGGTCCTTTCAGATTCCCTCACTGTTTGAAAGATCGGCTTTTATAAAACAAGTTTGGGCCGACTGGGCTGATCGAAGCTCCTACTACCATGTGCAACTTTCTTGGAATTGCAATGTTATGTTCCTGCCTCGGGCTTTCCAAGATACAGTTTGTGGATCTGCTTACTGCTTTTTCATTTTTGGGTCATTTAGGTAATTACCTAGTAAGAATAGAATCGAAATTTGGGTAACTAACCGTCAATTAAAGTAAAAATTGAAGATGGATTAGTGGAATTTGATACTCGTCTATAGGGCACATCAGAGGCAATGGACCCGCCGGAGTCCAATTTGATAGTTTGATAGTTCTAAATTATCCCAAGACATTTGGGGCGTCCTAATGTCTTTTGGTTTGTAGTTAATGTTTCCAAAAGGTATTTTTATGCATACGTGCACCACGACAACTCGAGACGATCCCGCAAGGAAGCAGGATCGAAAGATCTGGCTGTCTGTGAGTGGTTTAGTGCTTTAAATGCTTTGGGTATTATTATGATATAAAACAGGGTAAATTATTTTATATATATATTATTTGATCGAATAGTTGGTTATGTATAAATATAATTATATGTTTTTATATAAACAAGTTATCATTTCATGAATTTTGTTTCAAACATTTTTAAATATTTGAAATTTTATCGAAATTATGGATAAAATTTTGTGGTAATAAACATTTTGGTACATGGATTGAGGTTTTAAAACCACTTGAAAAGTTATTGATTTAAGAAATGGATTTTGAGATTTTGTGAAATGATTATAATACAAGATCGTTGAAAGGTATATGGTAAGGATACGTGTTGGTTGTTATAAGTTGATGTACCCAGGTACCGTGAGGTTCGATTCAAGATTTATATTACAAGGTTCCGGTTTGCCAATGGTGTCGGAGGTTAGTTTCATCCAACGGTTATATATTATTTCCATCGCCGTGAGGTCGGGTTTACCCGACGGCTACTTAATACACTTGTCGGAGGTCAGGGTTTCATCCAACAGCGAGTATATTATCACTACCGTGAGGTCGGTTTTACCCGACGGTTTATTAGTTTGCCACGGAGGTTGGTTTCATCCAACGGTTATATATTATTTCCACGGCCGTGAGGTCGGGGTTACCCGACGGTTTATTAGTATCATTATTACTACGGCACCTTTCGATGATGAGGGTCGTGAGGTGGGGTATCCTACGGTTTATGATGGGTATATGGTACGGTATATTGTTGGTTTCTGAGTAATCTATAACCATTCAATATTTATGGTTATTGTATTTCTAAGGATTTTTCTTACGACATGATGTTGATATATACTTTATGCTAAATTCTTATGTTGTGAATAAATATTGTGATGATTTTCAATAATAATTTCTATAAATTTTCTAACATGAATTTATATTGATGACTTGCATGAGTTTGGGTTTCAGAAATGACGGGAACTGTAATCTGCAAAAATGAGTGGACGGAGGTCTTGAGAGAAGAAACAAGTTCGAAAATAAAACCATTTCTACAAATTATGCCACCTAATAGAGATTTATTATCTCACGTTTATTATTTTGAACTGCTCTCTAGGTCCAGTCAGAGACTCACCTCGCCACTTTCTACATCACTTTTCGCGATGCCCGCAAAGATCATCTTATCTATCCGTCCCATTTTATTGGCTTATTTATTGTCATTTGTAACTCTAAATTCACAAACACCCTAGAATGCTCGAGATCTTTAGCATTGAACCCATGAGTCTTTATTATGTGTATTTCAGGTTATGACCTACAAGAAGATAGGCCTGATTATGACTTGAGCTGTTGTGATCTTTTTATAGCTTTGCATTATATTAATGCATGTGTTTACTTTCTTTTAAAGTGGGGTTCCATTAACATTCCTTATGATTGTATATAAGGACTTTACTAGGCGGGACCAAACCCCGAGGGTATCCTGTCGGGTCTCGTCGGGCTTTATCTTTCTCTTTGGTTCTCTCAAGAACTTTTGAACTTATCTTGATTTTTCCATGGTTTTCATCCACTACCATCAACCAACATTTGTTAGTTGATTGTGGTCTTTCATCTGATAGACTTATCAATCTGACGATCCACTCCATTGTGGCGTCCTCATATACTAAAGGTTCTGGCTCCTTATAGCTAAATCGCCGCAAGGTCACCATTGAAGCCACACAGGTGGTTCTTCCGAGCTTAATTCAATCACATGTCTCCTCATGTTGATTTCTGTCAGACACCAGACTTCGGGCTAATCTCCCTAGCTTGCACACACTTAAGGCCCCCTGCCACCACATTAGTTCTTGACAAAGTGTACTCTCATCATCTAAAGATCCCTCTAAGATGACATAGAATCATTCGACTATCAGTTCTGCTTCACCTCACCACGGTCCCTGCATCACCATGACCTTTGTCTGAAACATTGCTATATAACCCCTGCCTTGGCATTTAAAACACATAATATCATGATTCTGATTAGTGAAAGAATCGGGTTTACGTTGGTTGTTCCCCTCTTGTTTTAGTTCTGTTTCATGCTTGGCATTTGGTGGCTTTTCCTTCCTCCATTGATTCGATTTCCAAGTAGATGAACTTGGACCAGGTGTAGAACGTGTGTTATTACTGCCCCTCCTCTTGACTTGATTCTCAATCTGATGGCCATGCACCATATCCTCCTAACTCCATATATATAATGTTGCAATTCCACTACATTTTGAATCCTCCCGTTTAAACCCGCCGTAAACCTCGCCATGGTAGCCTCCTGATCTTCTTCAATATTCACTCTAGCCATAGCAATCCATCTCTCATAATACCCTCCACATTTCCTGGGTTACCTTGTCTCAGGTTTTGCAACTTATAGTAATTCCTTGGGAGTAGGAGTCAGATAAATCTCTTCCAAGATCACCTCTTCTATCTTCTTCCGGTCACAAATCTAATGGCCTCGATATTTCGCTCTTATTCTAACGATTTCTCACTCTGCGGGGGTGAGAAACTATGACTGACTCTTATTTGTTTTTCAGACACAGGGCCCAAGTCTTATAACTGAATCAAAATATCATATACCAAGATACAAAATAAACACACCAATGGTATTATAGTGTCAATACATACACCCCAGTCCCCGCTTGCATATACACATATACATATACAAAAACTGTACATTTACATTTACATAATCAGAGTGCAAAACCTACTGTGATGAACTCCTACAAGTGTGTTGGCCCAACAAGATGCGAAGACTTATTCTCCTCTATACCTACACAGATTAAAACCCGTGCTAAGCTTAACGCTTAGTGTGCATGCGACTATACACATACACACGCAGACTACCACTCATTGAGCAGAAGCATAAATGAAAGAAGGATATACAATAAAGGAGATATCATACTCATGAATTCATATAACAAACTTGAAGGTTATACTGTACTTATAATAGACTTTATACTTATCTCAGATCTCCGTATAGAGCTACAGCTTATACTTTATGGAGGTAAACGTATAGGTACTGCTAAAGAGTTGATACTTATATAGTGGTACCCGAGGTAATACAGTTTATACTTGTCTGGGAGGAATCAGAGGCATCCGTAGTATAACTGATACATTACTTTACTCATTTGTCATTCAGTTCTTATCATATAACTGTCAATTACCTAGACCAAGACAAGCAAAACAAGTAAGACATTAACACAATAAGTACCAAGGCACTAGATTTTGCATCACCGAGGTGTCAGAGTACAAGCAGAGGTCGAAGTTAATCGACAGAGAGTGTCAAGCCAAGACTTAATCAAAGAGTACCGGTACTAAATGTGTAGCTTCAAGCATCATGAGGCAATTAAGCAATAAATGTGCTTACACATAATTGAGGAGGCAAACATACTAACTGAGAGTACCTGTATACTGAAAAAAATGCCTGTTTTAATTGAGGTCCATGTGTCATTGCATATCTAGTCTTAGGCATCCTACACTATACGGTTCAGAACTTACTATCTTACCATGGGCATTATGTCACCCACATCGAATCCGCCTAAAGCCGGTTGTGTGCTTCACGAGGCGCAAAGGCACCTGGCCTAATTTTTTCCCTTTACTCCATAACATGAATGGATCCTTCATACAATTATAGGTCTCATTAGTCCAATAGACAAGTCCTCGGAGCAACGGAAAACCAAAACACAAAAATTTCCATACTGTGAACAAAGATACACACGTGACTCCCACACACCACGCACCCAAGGCTCTGCCTAAGCCCTCTCAACACATGCCAAGCATATGCCACGCCTGGGTACTCCACGCACGATGGGATCCCGACTGAGAAGTGAGATCCGCAAATTGCTCCATTTTACTAATTTAGTTTTTTTTTTTCCAAAATCCAACCAAACCCCCAAAATAATCCAAAAGCATCACCGAAAACAACTCCCCAAGTGTAAAAACCCACCAAACCAAACATGGAGATTAACAGGATTTTCCAAACCCAAACTCAAATACTTGTGTTAGGTTAACTTCCCAACACCTAAATAGGTATCCATACTTCATGAACCACATCCATAATCGAAAGGAGGATTCCATACTCGCACCATAACAACTAGGATTGTAATCACATTTTCTGCATACAAATAGTTTCATACAATTTACACAATCATAGCATCCATACAAAAGTCCAAAAATCCATACTTATCCATACATCTCCATACAAATCCATCGTAATCCATACAATCCATACAAAACCCTAGTTTCCATACTAGTTCCATACATAACCATAGTATTCCATAAAATCCATACAAAACCCTAGTTTCCATACTAGTTCCATACCTTTCTTGGCTTCCTTTCTCCTCTTCCTCTTCTTCTTCTTCTCTTCTTCTTATCTCCTCTCTATCGTTTTTCTTCCAAATTGAGAGACCACCTGGTCTAATCCCCTTTTGGCCAAATTTCTCCTTATTACACTTTGGTCCTTCATCTCTCCTCTATTGGCACTATAAGTTATGCTATTTCCATAATAGCATATCATCTTCTTATATCATGACTTTTGTGTCCCATTTTGACAAGTTACAAATTTACCATTGCATCTTGTAAAAATTCTGGGTTTTCGAAAAGTCATCATGGAAAAATCCTGTGACATGGGCCCAAACATAATCATTGAGGCCATCTTCAAACTTACGACACTTCTCTTCTTCAATAACTAGCATTTCGGGAGCATACTTGCTCAACCGAGTGAATTCCCTCTGATATTCTGTCACACTCATCTATCTTTGTTTCAGATTATGAAACTCTCGTCTCATATTGCTCAAATAAATGTGACCCACATATCGGGCTCCTGAATTCATCAGAAGAACTCCCATGCACACTCTCCTGATGCGCTCCTAGTCACGGAAATCCACCACTGATAAGCCTCATCTTGTAGTAAAGAAGTCGCACACTCTTAAGTTCTCCTCTGGTGTGCAATTCATTTTCCACAACATTCTTTCAGTTCTTTCGAGTCGATTTTCCACCATGGAATGCTCATCGTCTTTCTTCCCAAGGAAATCCATGGGTCGATATTTTTCCATTCTCTCTATGGCTGACCACAGAACACCGCAGCTGTTGCGCCGCCTTGTAGTGCTTGAGCTATCTGGTCGAGGATATCCATAAGACCTCCTCGTCGCCGACTCGGTCGTTTCATCGTGGGGCAATGGGATGCTTTCCCACCATCCACACTAGCAGGACTATTTAGGCGACTTCTTGAATCACCTCTAACCCTTTGGGGTCCTGAACTTTCCATGCTTACCTATTAGATAGACAAGATTCGCATCAGAGTCACGTCATCCTTTATATGCAAATGTAATGCATGTCAAAAAAAATGTCAAAATCATTTACAAACAATTTCAAAATCGTTTTATAGAACCGCCTAAACCTAGGCTCTAATACCACTAAAATGTAGTGCTTTTTTACCTTTTAAAGACCTGTTCATTCAAACACATTTTATATACCCATTTCTAAAATGAATAATTAATATTCATTTAATACATAATTATTTATAGTATATAATATGACCTAAACATATTTCCTTTTGGACATAAAAGAATATATATACATTGTTTAATTCAAATAGGCCTTATAATCGTTTTGAATAATGTATTTATACAAATTGGCATTCCATGCCTTTTCAAATACATTTACAAAATGATATTCTTAGAGTTCAATTCCTTTAAAAATAACTCCATTAATATCCAAAACAAAAATGAGTCAAAACTATATTCTTCTCATGAAGACTTTACATCATTGAATTCAATGCAAATAGTTACAAAAATATCATGAATAATGATATTTATGGATGGAGCACGATTTATACTCGCCTCGCTTCGACTATGACTCGCTACCGACAATCTTGGTCCCTACTTTCTACTCCGATACCCGCAATGACAAATAACGCGCTAAGCATTTTCATGCTTAGTGGTTCTATACGATTCTCTCTTCATTTCGTTTAAATCCAATTCATGCAATGTTTATAAAATAATGCTTGCACATTTTCCCAAATTTTACCAATGCAAAGATAATACATATATACATATATATATATATATATATATATATATATATATATTCATTTCATTTACATTCAATTACAATTCATTGGTCATTTCTGTTATGCATTTTCATGTGCAACAAATCATTCACTATAAATCATGCACTTTTTCATTCTCATTATCACTTTGTATTTTGTACTTCTTTATCGAATTTCTTGTAACTTATGCTTTCAATGCACAGGATAACGAATCACCGGCACGGTCCCGCCACCATAAGCCTGTAAACACAATTTTATAAAATATGTACTGTCGTGCACTACTAATACCGTCTACTGGCTACTTGATCGGTATGCCACAATAGTACACGCTTTGTTCGACCTTATTGGTATACAACTTATCCTTAACTCGAATTCTAACGTTACTGATTCTTTAAGGGCATTAAAATCATTCAATACAATTTACACTAGTATGTATATATATATATATATATATATATATATATATATATATATATATATATATATATATATATATATATATATATATATATATATATATATTTGTATGCAATAATATTTCACATATTCATGCAATTTCTTTATGCAAATTCGCTTTCACAAGCAATTGTCTCAAATCTCTTAAAACAAATCATTTCAAAAACAAATCAATATGCACTTTCATCAATCTTTCCAAAATTCAAATCGTTTCGTAATTATTCAAATATTTTAGAAATAGAAAGAGAGTTTGAGAACAAACCAAAAATCGTCACTTTGATTCCAATCTTCGAAATCTCGACTTCAATGTAGGATTTCCTCCTTGTCAGCCCCTATTAAAATACAATGACAATCACATATTAGTCTGTTATTCTAGGAGTTTTTTGTTCGGGTTGATGTCTACCCAATACTCCTTCACTTGCAAAATTTTTTAGGGACACATGAGCCATATTTTGCTCATGATTCCTACAAGAAAATTATATATCTCTATGAGTCTAGTTTTATTAGGAATTGGAATCATCTCATTTGGATCACCTTACTCAAGTTACGTGTTTCTTAATGTCAAACTAGCTCTGCATAAGCCTACTTGGTTACTCACTGCTATTCTTTCACTTCAGGGTCTGGACTCCATAAATTAGTAATTATTCCTTCCACTTATTTGAAGCTATGGTTCTTAGGTTTCTTCTCCAATTTGAATCATCCAATTTGGATCACCAAAACTCAAGTTATTGCATTTTACATCCAAACTACTCCAATTCTGCAAGTGCACTAGACTGCTCTACATATAGCTCCACTGACAGATTGCACTTTTTGGGGGTAATAATTCTTACTTACAATTTCCTTTAAGTAAATTATGCCCCTAGAAGTCTATTTTACCCAAAATTTTGAATCACTCAATTTGGATGAGTGAAACTCAACTTATGGCCAAAACACCATAACAACAGAGCTACCCGTGAGCTACCCGAACTCACCTTTAAGCCCATATTTGGGAGCCTTAGAGCTACAATTTGCTCCTAGTCCCTTCTATACATTTGTAGCCCTATCTCTTATGGTTCTTTACCAATTAGAATCACTTCATTTGGATGATTATAATCTCAAATCTATAGCAAACAAGAACATGGGTTTTAAATAAATTTTTGACAAAGATTTCCTTTGAAAAACCCCAACATTCTCCATTTTACAACAAATCTCTCAAAACCAATCCAAAACCAATCAAAACAACAATGCAAAACAACCTCAAACTGAACTAAAACCATCTAAGAACACTTTTATACCACATTTTTGACTTGTTTTATTAAACCCAAACACAAATAGAAAGGGTTAGGGTTTGGTTTTTCATACCTTGAATCTCTTTGCACTTGAAGCCCTAGCCCTTTCTTTTCTTCCTTCCTTCTTGTGGATCTTTTCTCACACTAAAGAGCTGGATTTTTTGCACCAAATACTTCACTTCTTACCAAAACCCTAGCTTTCTCCTCTTCTCATTCCTCCTCAAATACGCTTTTGCCTAAATGGGCTTTTTAAGACCAATGTGGTCTTAAGTCATTAAATCTCATAAGGCTTTGTTCGCCTATAAATCGATTTTTGGACTTAAGTTCTCCCGAATTTACTATATAGCCCATACTTTTCTCTATTTGCACTTCAATCCCCATATTTACACCTAGACATGTATTCTTTATAACTTATGACCCTTAGGTCCTCTTTTTCACAAATTTCAATTTTCCCCTTTCTCACTTGCTATAATTCCCAAGTTCTAATAATATTTAACATTTAGCATTTATCACTCAATCACATATACTCATTTTTCAGTTATATAACATTTAACATTTTCTATTTAATCATTTATCAATTCTCTAAAATCTCCATTTGCTCACACTTATACTTTAAACATATAATAAAATTATTATAAAAATTCTAATGCTATTTTAGGTGTTACAACTTCTCCCCCCACTTAAGAAAATTTCGTCTCTCGAAATTATCATTGAACAAATTTGAGGATATTGTTGCCTGGATCGCTTCTTCACTTCCCAAGTAGCTTTTTTCGAACTCAGGGTTTCTCCACAACACTTGACTAGAGGAATCTTCTGTTCCGCACTTCACTGATCGATTAATGCCCAAAAAGTGCAATTTTGAACCCTATATTAGATAGGTTTTGAGTGCTTTTAAGTGCATTAATCATGTCATTTATACCAATTGTAGTGTTCTAGTCTTCTTAGTAGCACTTATGCCATTTAGAGGGTATTTTGGTTGTTTTGTAGGCTTTCGCACACTTCGAGTTCAATCTCAATACAAAGGATGAATTTCATGAAGAATTCAAGTCTCAAATGCATCAACCAAATTTCAAGAATCAAATGAGAAACAAAGGCAAAGTGAAGAAAATTCGATGCAGCCATGTGATGAAAAGCAAAGTGGAAGGATCAACAATGCAGACTACAAAGCTTATAGAGGCTTTTCGCTAAGATTACAAAATTTCGCAACCTTAGCGAAAATTTCGCAACCTGGGTTTAAAATGCCAAATTTTGCTAGGACCACTCCAAATTCCTCAGCACTGCTCCCAGCTTAAAAATAATTGATTTCGCTTCACAAGAATTCCCGCTAGTTTAGCTTGGGCCCCCCGCTAGCTAGCCAAATTGCTCCACCCTTAGCTAAATTTGCTTTCTGGGGACTGCTGATTTCGCTAATTACGTGCAATTCCTTCGTAGCCTAGCTTAAAATTGATGCCTCGTCATGCTTTGTAATTAATGCCAAACCGCCTCCAAACTTGGTGTATTACTTTAATTGTCCTATAACTCTAGCCAATTCCTCAGGTTTTGGTATTTCATGCCTTGAGGTGCCTATAAGCCCCTCTTGCTTTGTAACCTGAGAACAAATTGAACACCAGGAGGAGAGGAAGATATTTTGTAAGTTTTCATTTTGTAAATAAAGTCTCATTTTTTTTTATTTAGGTTTTGCTTTTATTTCTTTTCTCTCTTCTCTCTCTTCTTTCCCTTACTTTCTCGGCTGCCAAACACCCCTCTTGAGGATGATAACTCAAGAGATGCTTGGCTAAGCCTCCTTTCTTTGAAGAGGAAGGAAGCTAGCTTGGTGGTGGGGCATATGCATGTTGTCCTCTTGTACTAAAAGCTACATGTAGTGTATTATGGCCCTTATATTCTCAAACATGGTTGCATAACACATTGAATGTCATTAATTTGGCCAATACTATCCATGCTTTAGAATCCAAAGGTATATTCAAATGGTAGAGGTACTTGATTCTTGTATGGTCTACGAGCCTCTAAAATGATATTTATATGTTAGGTTTCTCAAATTGTGGCTGTATAGCATTTAATGTTATTGATTTGGCCAATACTTCCATGTTTTAGGACTCGTGATTCTTAGATGGTCTTTACGAGCCTCGAGATGATATTAAATGTCAGGTTTTAAACAAGAAAGGGGTCATAACCGCATGCTACCCGTATTGACCAAATAGAGTTGGGCTTCATGTGCGAGGCTTCATAGTTAACATAGGATCCTAAGTATGCCATGGACTATAGGTTGCATGTCATAACGCGAGGATAAAACCCGAGGACACTTGTTTGCCCTAACTTGCCAAGTTAGTGACCTAATTCTTCAAAGTTAACTTTTTCACCTTTTACTTTCAGTTTTTACAATTCTCAGTTTCTAAACCATTCTAATCGCTTTTGAAACATAACCAAAAAAAGTCCAAATAGAAAGCCTTTTACTCTTCTGCACTTATGCAAATCCATTTTTAGGATGAAAACCCATCCCCGTGTTCGAATTTAGATTCACTACATCAAGCAAAGAGTTTGACTACGCAGTAGTAGGAACTTAGGTGTATATAAATCCTTGTTGATTTTAGCTCACCATCATGGCACTAATCAAATGGCACCGCTGTCAGATGGTGCCAATATACTAATGGTAGTTATGTACTTGTGGATCAACATCACAAGTGGTAACCTTTACTCTAACTCCGCTTGCAGAACCGAAGTTTCATAACTCGACGCGAACTTCACCGCTTTGTTTTTCATACAACATTTTTTTTTTATTTCTTTTTCTTTCTTTGTTTTATTTCACTGTTAAAAAATATATATATATATATATATATATATAAAAGTGCTGCAAGATCGTTTCTGTGTTGTTTTTGTGTGGCCCTATTTCAACTGCAGGATTGCATTTTCCAGTGGTTTGAATTGAGAGAAAATGGAATCCCCATATGGAGAACAATATACCAGGAGGGTAACCTCAGAGCTATATGACAATGAGGGACTATAGGAACCTTCCATGGCAAAGGGCAAAGAACTCCTCGTAGAGAGAAATCCAAACCCATAGGTCTATGAGGGAATATAGAGACCAATGGATGAGCGCACCTGTCTATAATGTCTCTCAACTTATATACCCCATGCAGCTCCACATTTTACCTCAATCCTCCCAAAGAGCAACAACCACCACCCTTATCCCTCGTTGAACAAGCCATCCCGAATTTGAGCAAACAAGTGACAATTTCATAGAGGAGCAAAGGGTAGTGACTGTCCAGGCCAATCAAGAAACTGAGACAGTTGAGAGCTCCTTGAACAAGGAATTAGATGGGTTCCAAAGTGAAATTGATCAAAAATTGGACATCCAGCAGGAATCCATCTTAAAGCTCACCAATCAGTTTGTTCATCAAGAGGAGGAGAATCCGAGGAAGAGTGCTTGACTAACACTATTATGGGTGAATGTGCTCAATTGCAGCCTGTGGAGGAATTGAAAGAGCAACTAAAGAGAAGATCCTCCCGAGAACTACATGTGGTGCCCTACAATTATGTGTGTAGAATATGGGCCATGGAAAAGGAAGAAGAAACCTCCCCTAATGTCACCGAGGAGGGTAATGGAGAGAAGGAATGGAAGAGCCCCATCGGGCTCACTACCAGCCACCGCTCAACCCAAAAACAACTCCACGCAGTAGCCCCTCAGTGACCAAGTGTACATACTGCCCACACCTGCAGCAAACTCAAAACCTGAAGCTCCCAAAGCTAAGTCCAACCCATTGTCAGCCATGCAAAAATTCAAGAAGCTAGTGGCCATTGCTCAGATTTTTGCCACTACCTCAAACAAGATGGCAGCTGCACATACCGCATGGCATAGTGGATGGTTCGGTGCCGGTTCGCTCGAGCACCCGAACTCCCAGATTTCTAAGCTTCACGGTTCCAAAGAAATTCATTGATGTTCTGTCAGAAGAAGAATAGCTACACCCACCACCACCACAGCAGTGAGGTGGTTAGGTTTCTTTTACAATTTTTGCATATTTACCAGCTTTATCAACTGCCTACTAATTTTGTTTAGGATTTATGTATTAGCCATAGTAGGCAGTGATACTTTTGCGTTTAGCTTTGTATTCATGTATTAGCCACTTTGGCTATATCAAAAGCTATTCGCTTATATATATACGTTTTTTGTACATCATGTTTCAGGCTCTACTATGTTTAAATGTGTGTTTTTCTTTCAATTGAACAATTGAATTGCTACAATCGACAATTGAATTGCTTCATGTCGAAAATGAATCACTATTTCACTTATATGCTAGGACAAATTCCATGCTTGAGACAATTTTTGGTCACACCCAAAGACGCTTCAACTTGAAATTTCCCCTCAGATGCTAATTCACACTACACTCCGGGGATTGCTCCAATGTGTCAGAAATTGTGTGCCTTTCGCTTTGCAAAGCCTGACTTAGGGTATGTTGGGCAACCTAGGAGGTTTTGTGTTACTCACGCTTGAAAGACCAATGTTGTTCCAAAGATAAAGAAAAGAAAAAGCAAAAGAAAGAAAAGAAAATAAGAAAAGAAAAATAAAGTCGTGGTTTTGCCTTGAAACCTCGAGCACGGTCCGAGGGGTGTGTATGGCAAAGCTCTTGAAACCCGATGCCCTAAGCCTTAATTACCGGGAGTCATCGATTTTGTGTTCGTTACATGGGTGGATAGGTAGAGTCTAAACGGTAATAGTAGGTGCTTGATTTTCAAGTCATTCTGAGTCCGGTGGAAGCCTTTAGAGTTAGTGGTCAAGGGATCCTTTGGCTTGATGCCCTAAACTCCACCTGGTCGAGTCATCGGTGGACCTCAAGCACGGACTTTGGTGAAGTCGATTTTAAGCATTGCATCCTACATTATAATTGAAAAAAGAAAGTAATTAGCCCTATCTAGGTTGTTCAACAACTTACACAAATATGTCGCTGCTAGGTTGGGGGGAGGTAATTTTGCGCTTATTAGCTTAACTGTTACATAAAGAATCATTAGATTTAGGTGGAAATTCAAGGTTGAGAATTTTATCCAATATTGACCTAGAATTGTTCTTGTATGGTTTTACTTTCTTTCATATATCGGTTTACAACTTTGATTTCAATTTCGGTTAAGGTAATGTTTATATGTATAGAAACCATTTTTTGAATCATAACCTTGTAAATCACCACATGCATCTCTCCTTTTCTTTATTTTGCATTGCTAAGGACTAGCAACGTTTTCTCGGGTTAGGTGGGTGTGATTAATGCCCAAAGTGCAATTTCAACCCTATATTAGATAGGTTTCATGCTACAAGATTAATCATGTCATTTATACCCAATTGTAGTGTCTTCTAGTCTTCTTAGTAACACTTATGCCATTTAGAGGGTATTTTTGGTTGTTTTGTAGGCTTTTGCACACTTTTGGAGTTCAATCTCAATACAAAGGATGAATCATGAAGTTGGAATTCAAGTCTCAGCCATCAACCAGCCCAAGAATCAATGAGAAAACAAAGGCAAAGTGAAGAAAATTCGATGCAGTTGAAGGCAGGATGAAAAGTGTCAAGGATCAATACGCAGAATTCTTGTTGAGCTTGCGAAAATTTCGCTTAAGATTGCAGGCTCTCATGAACTTAGCGAAAATTTCGCAACCTGCGAAAATGCCACCCCATAGACCAATTAAATTCTCGCTAGCATCACTCCCAGCGAAAAATAATTGATTTCGCTTCACAAGAATTCTCGCTAGGCTTAGCGAAATCCCCGCTTAGCCAGCTAAATCGCCCACCCTTAGCGAATTCTCGTTGCTGCCAGACCGTTGATTTCGCTAATTAGCGAAATTCTTCAGCCTAGCTTAAAATTGATGCCTGCCATGCTTTTATAATTAATGCCAAACCGCCTCCAAACTTGGTGTATTACTTAATTGTCCCATAACTTAGCCAATTTCATAGGTTTTGGTATTTTCATGCCTTGAGGTGGCCTATATGTTCCCTCTTTGTTTTGTAACCCTGGAGAACAAATTTTTGGAAACAATTTGGGAGGAGGAGAAGAGATTTTGTAAGTTTTCATTTTGTAAATAAAGTCTCTTTTTTTTTATTTAGGTTTTGCTTTTTTATTTCTTCTCTTCTCTCTCTTTCTTTCCCTTACTTTCTGGGCCGCCAAACACCCTCTCGAGGATGATAACTCAAGAGATGTTCGGCTGCCTCCTTTCTTTGAAGAGGAAGGAAGCTTAGCTTGGTGGTGGGGCATATGCATGTTGTCCTTGTACTGTGCTACATGTAGTATTTATGGCCCTTATATTCTCAAAACATACGTATAACATTGAATACATTCGCCAATACTCTCCATGCTTTAGAATCCAAAGTATATTCAAGGAGAGAGGTAATCGTGATTCTTCTTTAGATGGTCTTTACGAGCCTCTAAAATGATACATATTTATATGTTAGGTTTCTCAAATTGTGGTTGCATAGCATTTAATGTTATTGATTTGGCCAATATCATGTTTTAGACTGATTCTTTAGATGGTCTTTACGAGCCTCCGAGATGATATTAAATGTTAGGTTTTAAATAAGGGCCATAACTGCATACCCGTATTGACTAAATAGGAGTTGCTTCATGGGTGAGGCTTGCTAGTTAAATATAGATCCTAAGTATGCTACGACTATGTCAGATGTCATAACACGAGGATAAAACCCGAGGACACTTGTTTGCCCTAACTTGCCAAGTTAGTGACCTAATTCTTCAAAGTTAACTTTTTTTCACCTTTACTCTCTTCTCGCTTTTACAATTCTCAGTTTCTAAACCATTCCCACTGTTTTTGAAACATAAATCCAAAAAGTCCAAATAGAAAGCCTTACCTTCGTGCACTTATGCAAACCATTTTTAGGATGAAAACCCATCCTGTTCGACTTAGACCACTATACTCCGTTAAAGAGCTTGACTACGGCAAGAGAGTAGGAACTAGGTGTATATAAATTTGTTGATTTTAGTCATTCCTATCAGGGTACGACCAAATGCATGTTTCATTGGGCCGGGATGGTGCCAAACTACTAATGGTAAGTTGAAGTACTTCAGGATCAACATCACAAGCGAAGGTAACCTTTTACCTCTTTTTTGTAACTCAGCTTGCAAGAATCGCAAGTTTTCATAACTTGACAGTAACTTCACTGTTTTTGTTTTTCATACAGTCATTTTTTTTTATTTCTTTTTTCTTTCTTTGTTTTATTTCACTGTTAAAATATATATATATATATATATATATATATATATATATATATATATATATATATATATATATATATATATATATATATATATATAAAAGTGCCGCAAGATCGCTTTCGTGTTGTTTTCAGGTGGCCCTATTTCTCAAATCAAGTAGATTGCATTTTCCAGCTGGGTTTGAATCGAGAGAAAATGGAATCCCCATATGGAGAACAATACGCCAGAGGTAAAACCCTGCAGCTTACATGACAATGAGGGACTATAGGAACCTTCCATGGCAAAGGGGCAAGAACCCCGTAGAGAGAAATCCAAACCCATAGCTCCAGGAATATGTAGACCAATGGATGAGTGCACCTGTCTATAATGTTCCCTCAACTTATATACCTCATGCTTCTCCACATTTTACCTCAACTTCCCAACAGCAACAACCACCACCCTTATCCCTTGTTGAACAAGCCATCCTGAATTTGAGCAAACAAGTGGACAATTTCATGAGGAGCAAAGGGCAGTGGATCGTCCAAAGCAACCAAGAAACTGAGATACCAGAGCTCCTTGAACAAGGAATTAGATGGGTTCCAAAGTGAAATTGATCAAAATCGACATCCGGCCAGAATCCAATCTTAAAGCTCACCAATCGCTTTGTTCATCAAAAGGAGGAGAATCGAGGAAAGAGTAAAGCTTCGACTAACACTATTAGCGGGTGAATGTGCTCAATTGCGCCTCCGTGAGGAATCGAAGAGTAAACGCCAGGTTGATCCTCCCGAGGAACTACAGGTGCCCCACACCATGCGCGGGAGAATATAAAGGCCATGGAAAAAGCTGAAGAAGAAACCTCCCCAATGCCGACCGATGAGGGTAATGGAGAGGGAAGGAACAAAGAGTCCCATCGCCACTACCAAAGCCACCGCCCAACCCCAAACAACCCATCTCCGCTAGTAGCCCCCAGTGACCAAGTGTACATACGCCCACACTCCGCAAAGAAACTCAAAACTAAGCTCCCAAAGCTGTCCAACCCATCACACCATAAATTCAAGAAGCTAGTGGCCATTGCTCGATTTTGCCAACATCCAAACAAGATGGCAAATGCATTACACCGCATGGCATGCTGATGGTTCGGGGTGCCGCTCGCTCAGAGCACCCGAACCTCTAGTGATTTCTGCTTTCCACCTCGCCCAAAGAAATTTTCATCGATGTTCCGTCGCAGCAGCTAGCTTTCAGACTCCACCACCACCACAAAGAACAGGTGGTTAGGTTTCTTTTACACTTTTGCATATTTACCAAATTTTTATCAACTCATTTACTAATTTTGTTTAGATTTATGTATTGAAGCCATAAGTAGCAAAGGATACTTTTGGCGTTAGCTTTGTATTCATGTATTAGCCACTTCGCTATATCAAAAGCTATTCAAATATATATATACAAATCTTTTGTACATATCATGTTTTCAGGCCTCTACTATGTTTAAATGTGTTTTTCTTTTCAACTGCACAATTGAATTGCTACACCGACAATTGAATCAAGCTCATGTCGGAAAATCAATCACTATTTGTCACTTATATGCTAGGACAAATTCCATGCTTGAGACAATTTTTGGTCACATAATCTCCAAAGATGCTCAACTTGAAATTTCCTCGTATAATTCACACACTACACCCGCATTGTTCCAATAGGTCAGAAATTGTGTGCCTTCTTTCGCTTGCAAAGCCTGACTTTAGGTATGCTGGCAACCTAGATGTGTTTGTGTTACCTACGCTTGAAGACCAATGTTGTCTTCCCAAAGAGGAAAAGAAAGTAAGCAAAAGAAAAAGAAAGAAAACAAGAAAAGAAAAATAAAGTCGTGAAGTTTTGCCTTTGAAACTCGAGCATCATCCAGGTGGGGCAGCAAAGTTTCAGTATGCCCTAAGCCTTAATCGGGCCGGGAGTCATCGATTTTGTGTTCACATGGGTGGATAGGTAGAGTCTAACGAATAGTGTGTGCTTGATTTTCAAGTCATTCTGAGTCCGGTGAAGCCTTTAGGAGTTAGTGGTCAAGTGATCCTTTGGCTTGATGCCCTAAACCTTAATTGGTCGAGTCATCCAGGACCCTTCGCTACACGGACTTTCGTGAAGTCGATTTTAAGCATTGCATCCTACATTATAATTGAAAAAGAAAAGTGTAACTAGCCCTATCTAGGTTGTTCAACAACTTAAGGCCATGTCAGTGCTAGGTTGGGGGGAGGTGGCAATTTTGCAGTTTATTAGCTTAATCTGGTTACATAAAGAATCATTAGACTTAGGTGGTTCAAGTTGAGAATTTTGGATCCAATATTGACCTGGAATTGCTCTTGTATGGTTTTGATTCTTTCTATATCGCTTACAACTTCATTTCAATTTCTCAAGTTGTGTAATGTTTATATGTATAGAAACCATTTTGAATCATAACCTTTTTTGTAAATCACCACATGCATCTCCTTTTTCTTTATTTCAGATTGCTAAGGACTAGCAACGCTTTGGCTAGGGTGTGATTAATGCCCAAAAGTGCAATTAACCCTATATTAGATAGGTTTTGAGTGCTTTTGGTGCATTAATCATGTCATTTATACCAATTGTAGTGTTTCAGTCTTCTTTAGTAGCACTTATGCCATTTAGAGGCATTTTTGGTTGTTTTGTAGGCTTTTTATTAATTTCGTATTCAATTCAATACAAGGATGAATCAAGAAGTTGGAATTAAGTCTCAAACATCACCACCCCAAGAATCAATGAGAAAACAAAGGCAAAAGTGAAGAAAATTCATGCGCTTGAAGGCGTGGATGAAAAGCGTTGAAGGATCAACAATGTGAATTTTGCTGTTGTTAGGCTGCTTAAGATTGCGAAAATTTTCGCAACCTTAGCGAAAATTTCTTCGCAACCTGCTTAAAATGCCAAATTTTGCTAGACCACTCCAAATTTCGCTAGCACTGCCTCAGCGAAAATAATTGATTTCGCTTCACAAGAATTCGCTACCATTTAAATTTCGCTACAACAAATCGCCCACCTACCGAATTTTGTTCGCTAGATTCCGTTGATTTCTCGCTTAATTACGTAAATTCTTCACTTGTAGCGAAAAATTGGATGCCTGCTGGTGCTTTGTAATTAATGCCAAACCGCCTCCAAACTTGGTGTATTACTTAATTGTCCTATAACTTAGCCAATTTCATAGGTTTTTTGGTATTTTCATGCCTTGAGGTGGCCTATATAAGCCCCTCTTGTTTTGTAACCTGGAGAACAAATTTTTGGAACAATTTGGAGGAGGAGAAGATATTTTGTAAGTTTTCATTTTGTAAATAAAGTCTCATTTTTTTTTATTTAGGTTTTGCTTTTATTTCTTTTTCTCTCTTCTCTCTCTTTCTTTCCCTTACTTTCTGGGCCAAACAATTCCCTCTGAGGATAGATAACTCAAGAGATGTTTAAGGTTTCCTCTTTCTTGAAGAGGAAGGAAGCTAGCTTGGTGGTGGGGCATATGCATGTTGTCCTCTCGCATCAAAAGCTACATAGTGTATTTATGGCCCTTATATTCTCAAACATGGTCGCATAACATCAATGTCACACTCACAATACTATCCATGCTCTAGAATCCAAAGCATATTCAAAGGAGAGGTACTCGTGGATTCTTTAGATGGTCTTTACGAGCCTCTAAAATGATATTTATATGTTAGGTTTCAAATTAGGTTGTATAGCATTTTAATGTTATTGATTTGGCCAATACTTCCATGTTTTAGACCGTGATTCTTTAGATGGCTCCCACAGCCTCCTGAGATGATATTAAATGTTAGGGTTTTAAAAAGTAAAGGGGTCATAACTGCATGCTACCCGTATTGACTCAAATAGAGTTGCTTCACGGGGTGAGGTTTTGCTAGTTAAATATAGATCCCAAGTATGCCATGGACTATAGGTCGTGATGTCATAACGCGAGGATAAAACCCGAGGACACTTGTTTGCCCTAACTTGCCAAGTTAGTGACCTAATTCTTCAAAGTTAACTTTTTCACCTTTTACTTTCAGTTTTTACAATTCTCAGTTTCTAAACCATTCCCACTGTTTTTGAAACATAAATCCAAAAAGTCCAAATAGAAAGCCTTACCTTCGTGCACTTATGCAAACCATTTTTAGGATGAAAACCCATCCCCTGTTCGAATTCTAGACCAATTATACGCAAGAGTTTGACTACTAAGAAGAGGTAGGAACTTAG